>OY757310.1:31282651-31933742 GCA_963583905.1 Stenurella melanura | reverse complement strand
CTAAATTGTTTTACTCATTATTTTTTCTGTGTTGCGAAGATATTCGTAAAAAAAACTGATCCCGCATATTTGTAGATTAATTTGTATTAATTTGCCTTAAATATTATATTTGCTTTACATAATTAACTGGTTTATCTCTTAGGATGCAGAAGCTCGTTTGACGTCCTTATGTGTGGTTGAGCGGCTTCTAGAACTGCCTACTTTAAAAGGTCGTATTCTACATCCCATGCACCCACCAGCCAGCCCTACACCTCTGATAAACAATAATCATCTACACGATCATCAAATTGATGCATCAGTAGGTACTGTAGAAACTCTCCTCTCTCCCTCTGAGGAAAATTGCAAAAATTCAAATCAGCTCGCAGCATGTGTAACCCCTCTGCAGCCCTATCAAGGAAGAAACCCTTGCCTAGAAAGGAACCTCCTTTCAGGGTCCAGTGACAGCCTCTTAATTGACAAATCTTCAAAACATTGCACCAGCTCAGAATCGCAAAATCTCATAACAAACGATTTTCTAAATTTTCAAATTAACCACAGGGCCACGCCTATTCCTTACCTACAAAATGCCGTGCACGGTTTTCCAAAACAGCAGAACACTAGCGATGCGCAAACTCAAAGCAAATCCAAGTTTAAATGGAACGGTCTGAAGAAACTTTTCAATTCCAAGAAGCACCCCAGCAGCAACAGCATCTGTAAAGACACACAGGTTAAGCTAAATAGCAAACTTGTTAATAACTTTGGACAGAACGGCGTCACTACCTCCTTGCTTGCAGAAACCGAAACCAAACGGCCTTCGACATTGCCTCTAAAAGTTGTGAAACCACAAGATACCTCAAACAGTTGTGGAGTCGCACAAATAAGTCGACGGAAAAACAGTTTATCCCGACAGCGCTCATTAGAACAATTCAGTGAAGTTTTTTCTTCAACCAGTGACTTATCAAGACTGAAAGATCCCTCTCAGAGGATTAAGACTCCAGGAGATGTACCTCCGTCGGTGAGAAGAACGAGAGGAAAAGCAGCGACAGATTCTGCTCGCTTTTCTTTGTATGATGACAGGATGATGTGCCGCGGGCAATGGGGCAGTGCGCCTGATCTGGAGCCGCCTGGACCCCTGAAACCGCCTCAGATAAATGACTTACAGGACAGAGATAGTGTAAGTAGCTTCTAGATATTTGTCGAAGAAGATTATTAATACCGGCAAGAAGGTGTTATGTGTTTATAGTGATAATACTATTATTCTTACGAATATGAAATTATGCCTATTGAATTTTGTTCAATCATAGCATACAGAAAGATAATAGGAGGGAAATATCTGCTATTATATTGATGTTTCTATCGAAATAAAATTACTAGAAATATGAACAAAGTAAATTGTAGACAAGTCAGAATTTTAATAATTCGCACATATGAAACGGTAGTAATAAGGACGCAAACAAATATATTTCTATTTGGCATGTACAAAGAATACTTAAGTCTAGAAAGGAAAAACATTATAATTTAAGACTACAAGTTGCGACTTCATCTAGTAAGTTAAAGGATGTAAAAACCATTTTTTATTCATTTTTGTTGTCCAATTTCAAATCTTTAGCTTTTATTATGATTTTAATTAAAAAAAGGTGACACATCGATGATAATTTTGGAGTGGTTAAAAGAAAGTTGGTAATATGCGAAATTAAAAACTTAATATAATAATAAGTTTCAGATTTTTGACCAACTCAACCAAAAACAAGGTGAGCTGCTATGCATTACCCAAAACTGTAACAGATATCAAAATTTTATAGAACCAAAACTGTAGAGGATAAAATTCTCCAAAAAGTTAACAAATCAATCAATCAATCAATCTTTTATTGCCATAATTTACATCCAAATGGACGGGGCATCGTCAGGTACAAATTACAAAATTACAAAATTTATGAGTTAAAACTTAATTGCCTAGGGTTTACACACTAAAAACATAGGAATTGAGACGAAGAGAAGTACAATAAAACTATAAATTTACATTTTTCCAACAGTGGAAATTGTAAAAACATTTATCCTGTAGATAAATACTTACGGAGGCCCTGAACTTATGTTCACTGTTTATGTTCTGTATTTCAAGTGGTAATTGATTGTAAGCAGTGAGAGCCCTATAATAAGGTCCCTTCTCGTAGAAGGCAGAGTTATGCTGAGGCGTCCTCAATCTGTCAGCATTTCTTGTCACAACATTCATATTCTCTGAGTAGCTGTTTTTGTTTGTTGTAAATACATTCTGATATCTTTTAACAAACATTACAAGGTTCAAGTAATACAATGATGGAATAGTCAGGAAGTTCTGCTCTTTAAATAAAGGCTTACAAGAGGTGTTTCCTCTAAAATTATACATGCACCTTAGGATACGCTTTTGAGTGACAAATATTTTGCTGGCGATAGCAGAAGATGCCCAGAATATGATACCATATGAAATGATAGACTGTATGTAGGAAAAATAGAATATTCTTAGCGACTCGATGGACAACTGGTCTCTGAGCATTCTCAAAACTCCACAAGCTGCACTTAGTTTAGAATTTAACTGGTGTACATGATAGTCCCAACATAGGGTAGTGTCTATCGTGACTCCCAAAAATTTTGTTACGTCAGCATTTGGTATAGATTTTAAGTCAAGTTTAACATATAAAGATTCAGTTGTATTTTTGGTTTTTGAAAATGTAACCAGTGAAGTTTTATCAGTATTTAGCTTAAGACTATTTTCATTACACCACCGTGTCATATTATTGATAATAAGTGAGGATTTACGCGATAGTGTCGGATAGTCAGGGCTAGCTAGGATAACCGATGTATCATCAGCAAACTGAAAGACCGAGTCTGCTCCTAGTTTATCACTTACATCATTTACATAAATTAAAAAAATCAAAGGGCCCAATACGGATCCTTGTGGGATGCCTTGCATTATTTTGTTTTTACCTGAGGAGTAGTGTTTACTGACACTTACAACTTGATACCTATTTGTTAAATACGACTTTATAAGATCCAAACATTTGCCTCTGATACCATAGCTTGCTAATTTTAGGTAAAGAATCTCGTGGTTTATGGTGTCGAATGCCTTCGACATATCAAAGTACAGCCCAGTAATTTTGTTTCTTTTGTCTAACGCGTCATGAATTTGTTTTAATGCATTGAAGATTGCAAGTTCGGTGGACATTTTTTCCCGGAATCCATATTGGTGTTTCACTAAGATGGCATGTTTACTTAGAAAGGATAGTATTCGATTATATATCACTCGTTCGATAACTTTTGACACAGCCGGGAGCAGTGAGATGGGTCTATAATTGCACATGTCATTTTTTGCCCCCCTTTTGTAAACCGGTATAACTTTGCCTATCTTTAAATCATCGGGAAACTCACCAGACAAAAGGCATTCATTTATTAAGTTCACGAGTGGGTCACAAATATACTCATTTACAGTTTTTAAAATCATCACTGGAATGTTATCAATTCCAGACGAGTATTTACTTGGCAGGTTTAAAATTATAGTATGAATTTCATCTCGATTTACTGGAGATAAGAAAATACTTGGTGCCAGCCGAGCTGTAGGAGCGTTGGGTATTGAGGGTTTTTGCTCTGGTAATGTAAATTGTCTACTAAACATGTTAGCTACTTCGACAGGATCACTAATTTCCCCCTCATGGTTGTTGTTCCTTTTTAACTTTATGTGTTTGTCTGATTTTTGCTTGTTTGTGGTAGCGTTGAGAATGCTCCACACAGTTTTTGTTTTATTAGATGATGATAATATTTTTGTGTCATTTATGTCTCTTTTGTAACTGCGCAAGTATTTTTTATAATTTTTCCTTTCCTGCCTATATAATAGAAGAATATTTCTACAATTTGTTTGTCTATATAGTCTGAACAAATCATCTACATAATTTTCATACAATTTTATTTCAGTATTTACCCATTTTTCCTCATTTGACTTTATTCTAGTAGTACAGACTGGAAATGCAGAATCAAAGTAATAATAAAGGGTTTCATAAAAACATTTATATTTAAGGTGAACGTTTGTTTTACTATATACCTCATTCCAAGATTCTGACGCTACATATTGCCTGAATCTTGCGATGTTTGCTTCAGTAAAGAATCTTTTTTGTGAGTAGTTTACTTCTTTATTTTTTGTTTTAATTTGGACTGATAGGATTAGACTAAAGTGATCTGAAATTAGAGATTCTAGTATACTGGCATTTACCAAGTGGTCTGGGATGTTACAGTAAATGTTATCTATTTGTGTACCTGAATTTACCGATAACGGTCTAGTTATGCCCTGGATTTCAGATGATAAATTGTATGATTGAAGCAGTTGTGAGACCGCCACAGCATCCTCTGCCCCCTCTCGAAAATTTACGTTGAAATCGCCCCCTGCTATGACGTAACTTGACATTCTGGATACCGCATCCAGGACCTCCGTAAGTTTATCAATAAAAGCATTCAAGTCTCCTGTTGGCGACCTGTATAAAGAAACAATGTTAAAAACCTTATCGTTAATTTTTAATTTAATACATGAATATTCAAAATGTTTTTCAACTTGCAAAATATCTATGAATAAAGATGCTGCTTTCATTCCCTTGCGGGCATAGATTGCAGTACCCCCACCTCTGAAAGACGATCTACAGGAATAGTCTATCAGTTCATAACCACTGAGACGTATGTTTTCAATTTCTTCCTTTTTCAACCAGTGCTCACAGACACAGAATACCTCGGGTTTATAACGGTCTAGAAAAACTTCTAACTCTAGAACTTTGTTTTTTAGGCTTCGTATATTGCTGAAAACTATATTTATTTTATCGCTAGCTCTATTTTTGTCACGAGTTTTTAGGCAGGAAGTTGTGGTGTAGTTTGTACAACTGGAGGATCCATCTGTCTTGATGTTGTCAACGGCACCCTCTTTTTTGTTAAAAACTGCGATACAACTGCTCCATTTGGCCAGATTTCTTTTCGCCATGCATTTCTAAAGTTATTTTGGTTTACCGTTACTTTCATTGAAGCATACAATTCTGGATATTTTGATGCGTGATTTTCGCAAACAACCTCAGGAAGATGTTTGATTAAAATATTTTTTAGATCTTCTGGTCTGGTGCCAGGCTTCAATCTAGTAACGTGAAGTGAAACATATTTTGGCACAGTTTGCACTCCAAGATTTTCGTCGCTATTTCCACCTATCATAAATTTTCTATTTCGGCGAGAGTGGGTGATTCTATTCCAGGTGCTACTTGACTCATTTGTGTCGTCGCACAGGTTCTGAATTTCTTGCATTTTCGTTGCAGTTTGGGCCTGGAGTACTGCTGCATTAACTTCATTAGACTGTATAAACTGACCTGCATTTGCTCTGTAATTTGTATGCTTTTTGTATTTTCCCTCAGAGTTATTTAAATTTTTTGATTCCTCACACAATTTCTGAATTTCTTGAATTTTTGCACTAGTTTCGGCCAAGAGCGCCGCCGCATTTTCTGCTTTGGATGGTACAATTTGACTGACATTTGACTTTGACATATGTTTTGTTCGCGCACGGTTGGATGCACTGGAGGTTTTATTATTTGGGTTTGAAATGGGATTATTTTCTGATTTATTGTTGACACTAGTGACTATATTCGCGTACGTGGCGGTATTTCCATTTTCGGTAGCAAGAGATGGAGATACTGACTGACCTTGAGATTCCGAGTTTTTTTCGATTTCTAACCCATCGTTTTTTGTCATGCTATCACCTTGGGCGTATTTATACGAGTTTAATGATTTATTTAATTTGTATTCTAAAAACTTGATCTTTTCTTTAAGTAAGACACAATTTTCATTTAAAATTACGTGTTTTGCTTCCATTTCGTTAACCAATTTTCTTAACAATTCGTTTTCAACCTCTAATGGATTTTTAGGGCCATCTTGAGAGTCGGTTTCTACTTCATTTTTAATCATGTGCCAACAACTGGCGTTTTTTAAGCTTGCAGCCTGTGTTAAACACGCTGGATGGAATGTTTCTTCACATTTAATGCACTTTACAAAGTTTATAACAGTTCTTTTACAATACTTGCACTCGATTTTTCCGCATGCACCCGATGTCGACTCGTCATCGGTCGCCATCTTGGAACACACAAATGTATACAGACAGTGCACAAGTTGTTCAATCACAGAAGATTGGCTGGTTTCTAGAATTATTCTTTCTTTATATAATATTCAATTACAGCCTGATGTTCAATATTCCATTTTTTAAGAACTATATTATAGAGGATTGAACGCTTCACTTATATTCATACGAAAGATACTTTGGATATTTAAATGCCACATTTGTGTCAGGCCAGGACCTTTTAAAAATGCTTCATAAATGGTATAGTAGGGAAGCCCTCGACCAGGATTTTAGCTTCATTGCGGCCTGAAGATTTCGATTATTTTTCAATAATTTATCACTCCCTGTAGAAAAAGTTCCGTTGCTTCTGACATGTCTGGCATTGCTAAAGGAGTGTATTGTTTATCGAACATGTAAAAATAAATGATCCATTTTTTTTATCGTGGCAAGTCAGTTTCCTTGTTTTTCTATTTAAGGTAATGTCAGAAAATGTAGGAAAAATAATAACTGACATTTGCCGCCTCACCAGTGTCTCTAAGGGGGGAAATTTTTAAATTTTCCGACATTTGGAAAATCTTGTCATCACGGCAAGTTAGTTTTCCACATAATTACATGCTTTTGGTGCCAGAGAACCTAAGAAAATATTAACTGACAATTTTCAGACAAATCGGACAATAAATGACAAAATGTATCCGAATAATCGTGCCGCCATTTTGAATTTTCCAATTTCAATTTCATATTCGTAACCTGCTACTTGTCCCCCCCCACATACCGATTCTCAGTGGAATCAGTCCATAAATGATCAAAATCATCCGAATTTCTCAATAGAGTATTTTCATTAATCTGAGATGAAAGTGGAAATGCTTATATTTGAAAAATGCATATTTTTTAAATATTTTTGGCACAGAAAAAAATGTTATATAAAACTATAAAATTATAATTTTAATTAGAAGTTTCAATTTTTCATAATGACGTCACTAAGCGAAAACTAGGTAAATCACCAAAAAACTATTGGCAACACTGACACCACACTGTTAATCTGGTGACAGTGGTGTGACTCATTAATTTTCAATATTTTGTTTGTTTAGCTATTTGCTATTTTTTTTTTTTTTAATTTTTACTTATAATGGTTTTTTAACCAAACTTACACACTGACAATTAGGTATTTAAAAAACCAAACTAAACGTCGTTTTTAATGAAATTTTATACTCATTCACAAGCCGATATTAGGTGTTACACAAAACTGAACATCTGTTTATGAAATAAACAAAAAATAAGGTTATAGTTAGTTAGAAATGTCAAATCACAAATCACCAACTTGAAACTCCCTAGAAATAAGTACATTTGGCGCTCTATTTGAATTATCGCTTAATGACGTCATGAAAGTTTAACTAATTTTTTTCCGGCTTAAATAAAAAAGTAAAAAAGAAAGAAAAAACACGTATTCCTTATTTTTATTTCTAGTTTTCAATTTTCAAATTAAAAAAATATGGGAAAATACCCCATTCTGATGCCATATTCGTAATCAGCTATGTCAAAAATCCTCATACCATACCGATTTTCAGCGGAATCGGACGACAAATAAGGAAATTATTTTAATACAATTTTCGGTAATTTTTTCACATCCAGTATATGGTGTAAATGTGAGGGTTTTTCAGGACCCTGCCTTTTAGGCCTCCATGAAAAGAGGAAGGTTGGCGTTTTATTCTGATACCAAATCGCAATGATGGAAACAAAAGAAAAATGACGTTTTTCGTAAAAATTGAGAGAAATGGCCAATTTGTACCTCTCAGAAAACTAAATTAATACTTCGAGTGGAAGCTCGTTTTATGTCTCCGTCGAAAGAGAAAGATTGGCGATGTATCAATATAAATTGCAGGGTCAAAATCGAAAATTCAGCTCGACACGATCGAAAAAAAATGGACATTTTTACGTCTAGTGAATTTTGAGTGGAATGAGAGTAATTGAAAATGAATTTTCACCCCTTTTGCGACACTTTGGAACTTTGCTGCAAGGAAAAAAGTTGTTTATTTTGATTGAACTAAACTTTTTCATGAATTTAGCCATGTCGTGATTACATAAAGAGATCTCCCCTAGTAGTAGTTATTGCTTCATAAAATACCTTGATTTTTAACTAAAATTAAATTTGAATGAAATATCTGTGATTATTCAAACTAATCATAGTTTATCACCCTGCGGATTTTTCTTCAATTTGTAATGTTGCAGAATACCGAGAGGGAACAAAATGTACTGTCTATATCATATAAATTATGTTGAAAAGAATCGAAAAAATATGTTGACAGATTTTAAATATAACTAAAAAAAATTATAGTGCTTTATGAGTTCATTCTAATTCAGTATTTCTCGATAACTTGAAATTACATAACTCGGCGCAAAGACTTGCAGAGTGTTCTCCTGCACATTTATTTTATCTTTACTATTATGCTATGACGAACAAAGAAATGTTAGTCAATATTAAAAAGATCTGATGTATATAGTGTTGGTTTAAAACGACAATTGCCATTATCATTGGATTATTAGTTTCTAGACAGCAAGAGGGCAGCACCCAAAGATTATATATTCTGTACTATGAGAGATATATTTATAAAATTGAAATAAGTCTAGGTGGATATATGATATTTTTTAGTTAATTTTATTAAATAATGCTTTTTGCAAATCAGATTAAATTATTTTGAGTCATTTTTTTTTTAATTATGGATTGTTAATTGCAAATGAAAGTATTTTTAATAGGCATAACCTATCACACATCAAACAAAATACATACCTTTTTATTATTATGAAAAAATAATATAAATGCATCTGCATATTAGTCAAACAAACTAATATACAAGACATATTTGGCAACAGACCGACACCAAATTTAATGAGGATCACTATACCTAATAATATTTTAATAACATTGTCCGTTTTCCAAACCATGTAGAGATCATCCCAACTGACTATGAAAAGTGTAATGACATTAAATTCATCACAGAACTTGCCTCTATAGATATTTTTTTGTCAAATTAGAAAAATTATTAGGCAAATTATTACAGAATGCTTTTTCTACAACCATTCTGAAAAGCTAAATTTCAATGAACTACTTCCTAAAACTATTATTTGAATTAACATCTTAAACATTATTATTTGTTTTGTTGACGTTAAGAAAAAGTAAGTTAAAATCATACAAATATTTAACCATACTTGTATCAGAATATTGTTCCCAAAGGGTATTACCATCTCTGCTATGTCACAATATAATAATATTATCAGCAAATAAGGTCAGAGCTGTAGAGGGGTACAGCGGGACCTGGGGCAGTTTTTTTCTGGGTTCCACTACATATCTATAGCTCAAGTAGCTATCTACAAAGATGTCCAAAAGTATTTGGTTTTTTTTATTCGCGTCCGGGTCCTGGGACAGTTACCCCAGTCAACCCCCTTCTTCGTGGCTTCAATAAGGTTAATTTGCCTTTAATATCAATTTCAGTCAGGTCATCAATGTATAACAAAAATAAAATTAGGCCAAGAACAAAACCTTGAGGCACCCCCAAATCCTAATTTGTTCAGGGGCTGCAGTCAAAATTCATTCATTCATTATCGTGAATAATGATAATTTTACGTGACATAATGGGCTCCAGATTGCGATCATCGAAAGTTGGATTTTTGTATAAGCAGTAATTTTATTTCTTTTTAGTTCAAATTTCCTTTTTCACAGTTAGATTTTACATGTATTTTTTTTTTAATTATGCATTTTAGTCCTACTTTTTTGGTAGTAAAATGAGCGAGCGAGTGAGCTACACCCTTCTAATGTATTTTGTTTCATTGTAAAAAACAAGTTGCAAATCTATCGATGCTTAATACCTATTAAAAATATTTTTCCAGTTGCAGTAAAGTACATTTAGGTTTATAATTATAAAAATATATGATTGGTGCTTTTGTGACGGTGCAAATTTTTTAGGATTTTAAGTGTAATTTTCTTGTTCGTGCGGCAGTCAGAGAAGTTGCAAGATTTGACTGACTACAATAGTTTAAGGAACAAAAGCTTACATTACAGTTTTCAATGATTTCCAACTGTTTCTCTGATTGTTGCTTGAACAAATTAACTGTCTTTTTATGTAGCATAAATTAGAGTTAAGTGATATAAATACATTCTGACATTATCTTAACTGAAAATATTAAAAAAATTAAATGTGCTGCTGTAATAGGGTTATTTCATAGTTTGTATTTATTTTGAATTGTATTTTAGGACTGATAATAGCTAAGCGTATGTAATGGCACTATACTCCAGGAAAATAAGGATTCAACCTCGGAATGGGAGGAAAAAGCTGTAAATTTGCATGAAGCTTTGTTGTGGTATTCTGAAAGCAGGTAGAAACGTCTCATATAATCTCGTGTCTGCGTCGCGAGATATTCAAGGTCAAATGTCACGATAATTTTCGCAATTATCTCGTTTCCTATGCGAAATACGTCATTTAAGGTTACTTGTAGATCATAAATTATCTACAATTTTCATTTCAAACATATTTTTGTATCATCAACCATTCTTCAGATGCACGCTCTATAAATTGTAAAAAAAAAAAAAATGTAGGTCACCGATACCTAAACTCAGCAATTTCTGAGATATTTGACATTTTATAAAAAATTTGACAGGTGAGATGGTTTACAATAACCGTTATAACTTTCTTTGCATGTGAATATATATACATATAAATATACAATGTATTATTTAAATAAGACTTAATTTACTATTTAAAATATGAGATCCTTAATTGCTCTTTAGTATGTAAAAAGAACACAAGATGAGCTAGTCTCTACAATAAAAATAAATTCCATAATAGTACACCAAGTGTTCTATTTTCACATTACATTTTGTCAAATTCAAACCTCAAAAACTTTCTTATTTCAAAAGGTATTTTTTACATCAAATTATGTAAAATTAAATTCCCTTTTTTCTAGTATAGGCAAGTTACAACCTTTTGAAATATTGTCGATTTTCTGAAAAGTGCTTTGCTTGCCACTCTCCGCGCTGTATCTCAAGATTGGTTGACAATGTGAGAGAATGCTTAAAACAAAAATTGTAGATAATTTTATGATCTACACAAGTTTTATAATAGCCTTAAATGACTTACTTCGCGTTGGAAACGAGATAATTACGAAAAACCGACTTTCATAACCTTTGACCTTGAACATCTTGCGACGTAGACACAATATTATATTATTAGACTTTTCTACCAGTCTTGAGAATGCCAAAGCAAAGGTTTGTACAAACTTACAACGTATTCCCTCTTACTCCAAGGTATGCCCCTTATTTTCCTGGAGAACTAGTACTGCTTACACATTATATTTTAAACATTAAATTTGTGTGGGAACCCTGCAATTTAAGGGTAAGATATAACCTTTAACAAAAGGATAGTTATAAATTAAGTAGCATAGTTTTATGCATAATTAACAAATATTACAGTAATGTTTGTTAGCCTCATATATTTTGCTGTTCAAATTGGCAGCTATTTTAAAGTTTTTAACACATGAAATAACCCCATAACGTTCTGTTTTTTTGATAGGTATTTTAATTTATTTATTTGGATAAACTGGTTAAATTATCTCCTTCTCTACCTTAAGTTATTTTTTTATAATTTTGTTATATTGTGTACAGCATACTCATCCCTTAATAATATCAGAATTTTTATTTTCATCTCAAAATTAACACAATATTCAGTATCAATTATCAGACTCGTCAAGCTGGTGCAGTGACTAAAATACAAATTCTTATCGGAATATAAACGTTAAAATCAAACTATAAGGGCGGGTCGTATCGTCCAATTTTAAATCAAAATCAGCTTGACTGAAGGTCAAAATCAAAATTTATGATTATTGTAACAATCATAACGTTGAATTTTGACCTTTGATCGAAGTGATATTGGTTTAAACTTGATCGATACAACCCGCCCTAAGACATAATGGGAATGTTTGGCAGTTTAATTTTCGACACCCGAAGGTTCTCATCTAATGGTCAGCAGGCAGTCAATTGAGACAATTTCAAGCTGTCAAACGTGATAACCCCCCAGGTTGTTAACTCTCCAGAAAAGTGGTGAGATGATCCAAGGTTAAGTTAGTGGTCGGGGACCGTGAGTTTGAAGTCCATGTTAAATTGTACATCCCTAGCGCACAAAGGATCCAATTGCTGCCTAGCAAAACAATACTATCCATTATAGCATACAAGGTATAAAATGTGGTAGAATACATAAAAGGTGTGATTTAATAAATTACATAGAAATACGTCTCTTTTCCTTTAGGAATTAATTCACAGAACAAAATGATGCATTTACTGATGAGTTGTGTAATTCTTTTTTAAATATATTTATTGTCACATGTTTCCACCCCTTTTTGGAAACAACCTCCCTTAATTTCCGTAGGTTCAAAATAATTTATAGCAAAAGATAAACACTAACACTTTATTTAATATCTTACTGGAACTTAACAATACTTTCTTTAACTAAAATACACTTTTACTGACTAAAATAACCTTTAACAATATTTATTACTTGATATTTACACTTTGAATTTACTTCGGATTTCTAACTTCGCTTTATATATTCAGCTAAAGATATCTAGAAAATTCCAGTAGAACCATAAACTTTCTCGTGCAGTATTCTAGAACAATGTAGAAGTTCTTGATCCTTCTATAAAGCATATTACTACTGTCTCAAAGATGACATGGATGAATCCAGGATGTGGAGACATGGTTTTGCAGTTACCTACACCATTGCTCTTCACAAATCATGGAGCTTTCAGCTCCTACCCTTAGGGGGCGCCAACGCGTAACATATTCATAGTAAAAATATATACAAGGTGTGCTGTTATGCAGCTTTTGTAGTAACTACTCATGCTCTGGATCCAACGGGAACCATGTTGATAATCGGACCAATAGCGTTTCGTGCGCATATTTCAAATATAGTGTATTCTTCTGTACAAATCGAGCTGATTCCACATAGCATTTAAAAACAGATGCTTCGTTTTGGAAATAAGGTTTAAATTTGGCAAAATATTCATTTGGAAAATTTTAAGAATGGTTTTGAATAATAATGTAAGATTTTACATACATATCTACATTGATATACATTTATATATCATACTACATACTAACTTTTCTTTGAAATTAAACGATATGCATGAATATGTTTACTTATTCTTACTTTGCTTTGTTCGTTATGTCTTGGAGAATGATTCTTGCCGAATGTTGTGTAGGTACTGCACGAGGCAGCATGACACGGATGTTCGTTGGAGAATAGTTTTCAACATTTTTGAGATACTCTGGCGTTGCTTTAAAATCTGAACTCTTAAAATGCATTGAACAAATGTAAGCTGTAAGAAAAACAGTTTTTATTTCTGACCACTTTTGTGTTAAATAAGAAATACAAACTTTTATATCGTAAATAGGTACATTTTTACTAATACATATTTTGTAATTATAAGTAAATAGGCCAATGTATTCTATAATTATTGTTTTTATAATTACCATTTATGAGATTATCAGATGTTACAAGACAAATATCTAACCATTTTCTCGATATTCTTCATTTTTTGGGAACCGAAAGAATTTTACATTTCTTTCAGTAGAAGTTCCACTCCTGTTTTTGCAACTCTTGTTTATACTGCATCCAACCATGTCTTCAGTTTATTATAAATAATCGTTTCTATTTTAACCTCATAAATATCATACCACAGAGAAACCAAACACAAAAATAATATTACGCAGTGACGCACCCCAACTAGAAACTTGTATCCCGGATTGCAGGGATACAATGTTGAGGGATAATATAATAAAAAACTTGAAATATGTATAATATCACAGAATATTAGAATTCTCTGGCAATATACTGTGATATATCATTCCAATATGGTTCCCACTGGGTCAATGCGACGAGTACACCTTGTATGTATTTGTACCATGATTATATTAGTTATTAAATTCTAACAAACTTTTTATAAACTCAATGACATACACATTGGCTTGTTGGTCGAGGAGGATTACATCACCCTTGTTAGCTTGTATTTATCTGGCGGTTAGAGAAGGTCATTCCGATAAATTTGACATTTTTCATTCCCAACAACAGTGAACTCAAAATCTCCAAAGACATAAGGCATCTAAAGTAGCTAATGTCAAATTGAAGCTGATCTATCTCATATGGGTGGTAATACAGCACTTGTAATGGCACGTTGTCAGTGAGATTCGCATAAAATGCACATACTGAAGACCAGTATATAAATGATTCCCGTTCTAGGGTCAAGTCTTACAATCAGGAACCTCATGTCTATAATAGAGTATAGGATTCCTATATTATTTATTACAGTACTTTTTCTCTATTTTTGTGTCGTTATGTTTCAAATGGGCTTACTTATGTTTTCTTTTAAATTATAATCACCATACCTTTCCTTTCATGATGAATTTATTAGATGTTTAACAGTTCCTCAGGTTTTGCGGTAACCGTTAATGGGATTAACAGATAAATCCGAAAAAAGTATCGTGACCGCAGTGCGTAAATCGGATATTTACGGAAGCTGGGGCACAGTTAAATGTGAGAAACAAATAATAACGCACATTGCATTACGTTAATAGAGTATCAAGCTTCAGATTATTAGAGGCTTTCATATTTTTCGCACTTGTTGCAATACTTTTTTCAATAGCATCATTGATTTTATTTTGATAATCACTAAATTGCTTTTTAAATTCACAAAAGACCTTGTGGGTCGAAATAAAGAAGGACTGAAAACCCGACCCACCCCTTGAATAATGTACGAAACACTTATTAGCACACGCTTTTTTAAATATTAAAGTAAACCATGATGTTACTTGACAGCTTGTATTTGAAGTGATAGACAACAACAGACGATAAGAGCTGTACAATTTTTATTCAATTTTAACCGCATATCAAGGCATATTTTTCTTAGTTATTATAACAAAAGGGTATTAAATACTTCCTAATGATTCTTAATGTAATGACAAGTAGATAAAACAAGAATAAATGCAAAGACTATTAGTTTTCTTAATCGGTATGTTCTATAATCATAAAAATAGACTTCATTTTGTCCTAGAGTCAGTTGTTCATTCTGTTTATATATGTGACTATCTCTAGTTAGAAGTTTTTTAGATATACAGGGTCAGTTCATATCTACTTATTAAAAAACTACTAATAAGACTTCAATAAGCGTGTAAAAACTATTTTACTCCAAATTAGACAAATTTATATATCTAGGCAGTGTGCGTGGTGGAGTCGAAAAAATACCATAGTGGAATTAAACCTCTATTACTTATCTGTTATTCAATTATTCTCCTGTAATTCTTTGCTTCATAGCTGTAATTAGTTTTAGGTTCATATGGTTGAAGATAGAGAGCCAATAGAGTAGTAGTACTATATGACTAGCATAACCTCAAATTTTACGTTTTTGTAAGTTTATCCTCATATTTAATGTCTTTATTTGTATTTCTAGATTGAGTCCAGTGTAACATTAATAAATACTCAAATATTATACAGAGAATTTATTAATATTGTTGATTTTAAGAAAGGGAGTTGCTACGTGGACGCCGCGGCGGACATATATCATTTCTTAGCTGTCCGCCGCGCATGCGCATTCGCTTTTGCACGACTTATTGAACCACCGCACAGAGAAATTGGAATGTTTTATGCAATTTTCTGAGAAAAAAGGGACCTGCCGCTCCACAACGCGACAACGTTACGCATAGGCCAGCGATCCACGTGGAAAACACCGCTATAGCATGCAATAAATAGTATCTAACCAAACAAATTGCCGCGGCGGACAGCTAAGAAATGATAGATGTCCGCCGCGGCGTCCTTGTAGACAGTCCCTTTAAGAAATGTACTCTGTTATATACAGGTTGGAAATCCAACCGATAATTAACGGTCTGTTTTTAATATTCACCGAGATTATAAAATTATATTTATTCTATACGAGAGAGTTTATAAATGTTACACTGGACCTAATCTAGAAATGTGAATAAAAACATTAAAAATGAGGATAAACTTACAAAAACATCTAATTTGAGGTTATGTTAGTCATATAGTGCTACTACTCTATTGAAGGTCACAGGTGCACTCACTACATACATATTTTTTAAAGTTTCAGTTGCACAACTATAGATCCTAATATCTAATAAAGCAAGTACATTTAGTGCTTGACAAAAAAATCATACTGTTTGACATTTAAATAAATTTCTGGCAACATTGCCAGTTACTAACTGTAATCATCAATAATCGTGATCAAGTTGACTGTCTAGTATGGTACAGTAAAGCTAAGTATGCTTTAGCTTTTATATAGTTTTGTGATAATTTCTTTCTAGTGGTTTGTGTCCGTACTATTAGACCAAAGTTCTAAAATAGAAAAAAATATTTCTATTTCGTCAGTTGTCTCCACATCTTGCAAAGAATGATAGGGGTTTTAAGGTTTAAGAGATCAGCACCAAGTGCTCTGTTTCAATGATTATAATCATTTATTAATTAAAATTTAGTTCTATTTATAGAAATACCAAATCATGTCAATTGCAAATACCTGTCTGACCAACGTTTTACTCGTATGTATTATATTATACAGGTATATCTATGCCTATAGATATCTGATTTTTGTTTCAATAGGATCGAGCATCATTGTAAAGATCATGCTTTGTTAAAAATAATTTGCAAATATTTAGTTATTGCTTATAATGAATGATAGTTTTCTTAGGTTCGTTACTTTCCGTCTCTGTTAAATTCAAATCGTCGGTTAGACTGATTCAGTTATCGTGGAAACAATAGTACTTTCAATGATTTGGCAGACGATCAAAGTTTAACGGAGACCGAAAGTAATGGTCCTTACTGGCTAGAATTGAGAATATAATATTTTTTAATATTATACTTGATACTACTTTATTTAACAACCATGTTATTACTGAAGGATTCCGATTCTTGATATTAACAGACAGTATCGGACTGGGACCAAGACGACCTACCGGGCAAATTGTTTTGAGGGCCATATATCAAATTTTTCATATATCTTTTTTACATACCCGTCCCCTAAGTACATTTTTAAGTTGGGTATCCCCTTAGAGGTAGATAGTTTTTTTTGTTTATTTAAAAATAAATACATAAGTTTCTGTAAAGTACGTAACAAAATATATCCAATAATAAATAGTGGATAACAAAAACGCAAATCTGGATTCTAATTTGCAAGAGCACAGCTTAAAGAATAGAAACGTTGTGGTTTTTGTTTATTAGCGAAAATCAAGCCTTTTTTAAAGTAATAATTCAGAGCCATGCTTTGCAAAAATTGGGTGCTCTCTTTTGCAAAAAGGTTAATTAGATCTTGAATATTACAAAAATGTTTTATGAATCAATTTTAGTTGAAAATTGCAAACTCCCCGGGAGGTCAAATTTGTCCATTTTTTTCTCGGTGGGAAGAACAAATAGGATTGTGCAAAAACTATTTCACCGACAGCACCTATCTTTTGCACACTTATAAAGCACTATAAAACACACTTATTTAAGAAAGTTTTATAAAATTTTAAAGTCAAATAAAATAGTTATGTTAATAATTACAAAATTACTATATTGCAGTTTTTTTTACAATGACTTTTTTACCCATGGAGCGACTTTAATTTGAAAAGTCTCATAATGTAGTATTTTATTTGCGCACAAAGCATCCATTCTACACTTTTCTCTATGGCCCATAGTTTTTCCAGTATTTTAAGAAAACTGATTCTCCGTTCTAATTACTGATAAAAAAATGATGATGCAAAAGAAATGTTTTGTCCCACGAAATGAGAAGCCTCTCCCATTATCTCTCCCAAAGCAAAAACGTTGTGGCTACTAATTTAGGTGCACAGGTGTTTAATGTTTATTCCATGAGCTGGAGCTTGGGGTAAAGATAAAAAATATCAATCAAAAGCCTCATCACCGCCTCCGCTTCACATGTTCAAGCATGGGGCAAGGGGGTCACATTATGGGTCTATATGGGGACCACATTTTGGATCTTTAGAGGGGCCTACTGGGCATTTACCCGGCACTCCAGTCCGACACTGTTAACAGAAACCTAAAAGGTCAACTGAAAGTGCTAACTTCTTCTCTGTATTCTAAAAGGCTGTATTTCATCTCTGAATGCCTTATAATAGTAAATCTGACTATTATAATGAATAGCAAGAGCAACATTTAAACAATAATTCAATTTTATAGTAAATTTGGATATGATTATATTTTCTCAATTTTTGTAGTTTTCTTTGTATAACCATCATTGATTTTAGTTCAGTAAATTATTTCTTATCAAAGCATAGTCTTTATACTCCTATTAAAACTAGATATCGATAAATTGAGGTGTACTAAAATATGAAACACTGTATATAACATGTATCAAATTGTTGAATTGAGATAGGGAAAATGTATGACCACTCACTTTCCCTGCACTCCAATGTAACAGAATAATTTTTAAGTTATTTGATTTCTAAATCGATGTATACTCTAAAAAATATTTCCTGTGATTTTCCTTTTAGAAATTGTTGTAAAAATTGGTATTAAAATTGTGAGTTTATATTAACTTTTTAAGTTGTTTGGCTGTGTAATTGTGTAAATTGCACATTCCTAAATTTTCTTTATTTTTTTGTATATAAATTTTGTCATTTTTTTTTACATGTCGTGTTAGTATTAAATACTTATATATGTATAATTAAAGATAATATATTATATTTAAAATAATGATGGGTTTTATTGTCCTGCATAATCCAAAGTGACCTTTAGATTTGTCTGTTTAAAGGTGTTTGTTAACCACTTGCCTAATGACAAAAGTATGGCTCTGAAATCTAGGAAATCCAAAGAACTCCACAGATTCATTATGGAAAGTGTGCCTTGGTTAAATTAGCTATAGTCTGTTTTTAAACCAGGAGGAGTAAACATGAAAGTTCCATTTACACCATAAAAGTAACTAGAAAATACACTAAAACCTTTTTGGCGTTTTTGGCAACCAACAATACACGACTACAGTGTTTTTGTGCGTATTTTATTATATTATATAATGCATCGACCTCTATTTGACCTCTAGATATTTTATGTAGCATTCGTACCATTTACGCAATATAAAGGCGCCAAGTAATTAGCCACTTTTACCTTCAGGTTTATACAAAAGGGATTAAAAAGTGATATATAATGTGCAAACGATAAAATAGAAATTATAACCAAATAATTTATGACATGAAATTAAAATTTTTATAATATGTCAAAATTTACGACTATTGCCTTGTGTAAAACTGGCGAGGGCCTGTCCAATCACAGATGTATAATTTAGCGCGTTAAATTTAAAACGCTCCTCCTGGTTTAAAAACAGACTATAAAAATTTAATGTTATAGTTTACGACTCTTCTTTGTCTTTGCTTTCCTCTTTATCCCCTTTTTCTTCCCTCACATATAGGAAAAAGTATTGTATCCGAGAAAAAATTCACCCTCCGAGATTTCTTCGGATTTTCATGTTTCAGATTATGTAGGTTACGAAAATATAAATTCCATCAGTCTGTCTGTCTGTCGATCTGTTGTCTTTCTGTTGGTGCATAAAGTAAAAAACTACTTGACACAAAACAGTCAAATATGGTAGGTTGTTGACGCTACTGCCAGCGAAGAAATAGTTAGACTTTCACTGGAGGATACACAGGGTGGATCGTCTAAAGGGAATAGGTAATGAAAGAAATTTTTTTTGCTCAAATTAAAAATGTCCACGAAAATTAAAATCTTCTAACGCAGATTTTTTTTTTTTAAGTATCATACTTTCTTTTATTTCATTAATCTTTACTAGCAAAATTGAGGTAAATTAAAAAAAGCAAAATGTATTTTTAGATAATTTGACGAAAAATAACGTTTTACTCTTGTAAAATTTTCAAAAAAATGAGTACTTTCCAAGATACATCAGTTCGAATTTTCTAAACAGGATGGAGGGAGAATAGAAAGTGAGGAGAAGAAATCCAGAAAAATTCAAATTAGCTTGATGTATACTTGGGATTTCTGTCAGTTTCTGTCAAATGAAAATTCTCATATTTCCTTACGTTTCGGTTTAATTAACCATCTTCAGAGGAAACAACTACAATATTTACAATAAAGTATGATTGTTTTATGCAATTTTACAACTTGAATTTCATTATTTACAATTATTGTGATTTAAAAAAATGTTTACACTGTTTCATTTTATGTCTTTCAGTTAAAAGCTGCAATGCAACTAAAAGCTAAAAAAATGTATTGCCTGCTTTCTGGTCTGTGTTGTACTTAAAGGTTTGTTTATGTCACTATTGATACAATTTAATTTATGGTTGTTGGACTTGAAGTTTTCGTGGTGTGAAATATGATATTTTAAGAATTATCTTGAGGACTTGATAGAAAGATGTAAAAATACTGTTGTATAATAATATCCCTTTTTTAGTTAATTTAATAAGCTTAAATTTTCTATATCAGTGCGGTTGTTTATTGCATTGCTATGTCGTTTAATTTGTAATATTTCATGTATTGCCCTTCTGTGGTAATTTGGTCCCTTCAGTAAAATTTTTGTATTGTTAGAGTTAAAGCTATGACTGTGGTAAAGCGTGTTTTGTAGGAGCTGTCGAGTTATGATTTAATGTTTTTATACTATATTTGTGTGTATATATTCGTTTATTTAGGTACTGTTTTGTTTGGACAATATATGTACTGTTACAATTATTACAGTCCATTTTGTAAATTGCGTTAGTTTCGTCTTTCGGTTGTTGTTCAGGTCTTAGTTTTGTAAAGAATTTTTTTGTTGTAGTATAAGGTTTATGTGCTATTGTTATATTGTGTTTTTTTTAATACATTTAAAATATTCTCAGATACTTTTGGAATGTAAGACATGGATCTGTAGTTATTATTATTTTTACTTGTTCGATTCATATTTTTATTATAGATTTTATGTATTCTTTTTTTAATTATCGGTTCATAAAAATGTTTAGGATAGGAGTTTGTTTCGAGGACTTTTGTTCGTCATTTTGCCTATATTTTGGATGGATGTTTGCGACCAAACTTCTTTCCTATACCAATTAGTGTCAATAATTCCGGATTCGTTGTACCTAATGTTTATATCTAAAAAAATTATGATTTTTTCTTTTTCGGTGGTGAATTGCAGTCGTGGATGAAAACTATTGAAATTATTAACAGTATATTCTATTTTATTTTTTGGTAAATAAATAACATAGTCATCTACATATCTTTTGTAAAATTTAGGTTTATAATTTAATGATTTTAATATTTGACATTCTAATTCTTCCAGAACTATGTTTACAATGGTGGCCGATATGGGTGAACCCATAGCAGTATCGAAAATTTCAAAATAAAACTGGTTATTTTATGCAAAATATGTAGAGTTTAGACATAATGTAATGGCGTTGACATTTCGTTTTAAGTAATTGATGTGTGTTTGCTAATTTCGGATCATTTGTTTCTTACACATATTATTGCAAGTTCTGTTGATATGTAAAATTTCAAATGTATAGGTTAAGATATTCTTTAGAATATTGGTCTCTTGTAATTTTTTTGTAACGTGCATATTTTTCCGAGTTTTTAACAGCTTTTCACGATCAAAAACACGTTTTGATCATCTTAACCTATACGTCTGAATTTTTCCAAATTCTTAAATTTCATATTTTACAAAATTTTCCATTCTCCGATAAGGGTCTTTTTCTTGTGTTTTTCCGGAAAAACTTGGACAGAGTGCACTTGAGGGAAAAAGACGTTGTATTTTAATAGTACCTTCACTAGAATTTTTCTGGATTTTTTCTCGGCAGTTTCTATTCCCCCTCCTGGAGGGAGGAGTTGTTATTTTTCGTCAAGTTATCTAAAAATATATTTTGTTTTTTTAAATTTACCTCAATTTTACTAGTTAAAAAGAAAAGTAAAATATGATTAAAAATATAATTCTGCGATAGGCGATTTTAATTTTAGTGGAAATGGGCTCTACATCTATCCAAAAATATGAAGAAGAAAAATCCCGAGTGACAGACACTTTGAGTAACTTGCTTCGGGCCTGTCATGCACTACTATACTTCCACTGCACTATGTGGATGTGCAACTAGAAATGTGACAAATGGCAATAATATTTGACATATAGTTAACACAATTGGCAAGGAAGACACCTATATTATACTTTTATTGAAAAATATACAAGGTGGTGATCCTAGGAAATAATTCAACCATGGTGGAAATTTGTAAAGGTATTTACCTTTTATTTAACACCTTAGCTGCGGTATAGAAATTTGCCAATTTGTCTCAGACTGCGTTACATATACCTGGTGATATGTAAGCGTATATTATGTTTATGCGTTACATTTTAACTAAAAAATTTTTGAGTGAAAATACTAATTTGGGTGAAAATATCTTTATTTTAGGTATGGAAATAAAATACTTAAATATAAAAAAACAGTTAATCTTTAATAATAACTTTAAACTTGTAATAGCAGCAGCATTTGATACAAGGTACAAAAATTCATCAATAGGTACATTATAAAGATATCAACTAATTCTATCGACCTTAATGATGTAAATCATGAATTTATTAGTGGTTACAGCCGGAGTCCAATATTACAACTTAAACTAGTAAAATCAAGATTACTGCGAGTTGCCTTGCTACTGATTTTAGTAACTCTTGAGTTTACTTATTTATTATAACCTCAGTCCCTCCATTAATCATGCTCACAAAGCAATATTCATACAAACAGACATTTAAATTAAACCATTTTCTACTTTTTTCTAGAAAGTAATAAGTTATGCATACTATTTACTGTTGAAAATTTCATATTTTTTTATATCACTACTAGAAACAGTGGTTGTGATGTGCTCCAAGGAATTTATGAAGTCAAACAGGTTCACTGACCTTGCTCTTACTGAATTATTAGGCAAATTGCTTAACTCACAACAGGTTATTTCTTCCAAATTATAGTCTTCTGCAGCAGTAACTGGTTCGTAAAATCCATCAGAGGTTGTTTTCCAAATTTTGGTATCTTCCAACTCATATATGGGAATGTTTAATGCAGACTGAACTAACCCCGAAAGGTCTGAACCAGAGAATCCCTCCGTCTTATCAACTAGGTGTTCCCAATAATGTGGGTTATTCTCCAAGTGGGTATTTTTTGTAAATAGTTGGAATAGTTCATAGCGTTCAGCAAAATTTGGCAATGGTATGTAGATACGTTTTTTAAACCGACGTAAGAAAGCAGTGTCTAGATCCCAAGGGCAGTTTGTTGCACAAATTAAAAACATGTTTTTATTGTCTTCAATTTTGGACATTTGGCACATTAATTCGGTCTTCAACCTGGAAAAAATCCAATCTTAAACATTTTCTGGAGTCCAACCCAGTGTAAAAATAGTAGCAACTTTATATAGGTCATTCCTCCACTCATTCAACCAATATCACTCTATATGTAGAGTTAAAACTTATGAAAATAAACCTTAACAGTCACAGAAACAACAATACATATTACTTCTCAGCCAAATATAAAAATCAATATTCATCATGGAGGTAGTACAAAAATTCACCGACTTGAGATCTTCAGTGAAAATGGAAAGTTCAACATCAGAGAAAATAAAGAGGAGAGTAATGCTAGCCAATAATAAATGTAATTATGTTCTAAGTAGCCGAAATTTATCTGGAAAAATAAGAATAATGACATATAAATCACTTATTCTTCTGATCTGAGATCTGGACCATGCACTGTGATCCAAAATAAATAAAAAGTTGACAAAATTCAAATTTTATAAGTGTGTTGTATAACACACCTATAAAAGCTGTATAGTTTTCACGTTAGGGTACATCTCTGGTAATATTTCCCGGAATATCGACCCATTTGTTCGAGAAATCTACCTGCGATGACCCTTCAAACATGAATAATTGTTAAACTATGATTTTACTTCAGTTTGTTGGCAGATTTCAACGTGTGACTGTGCTTCATATATTTCTGCTCTTGGTTTGTAATTTTTACAACAAAAACTTTAAGGCAAGTACTTTATTTACATACAAAATATTTCCACAAATTTTAGTTTGAAGCGGCTGATTTTATTATTTTTTATAAGCGTAATTTCTTTGGCATTTTGTAATTTCTGTTAGACCTAAAGAGAGTTTGCCACTAAAAGCCACGGAGATTTTCAATGTAAAATATACTCTAGGTATCCGTTTATGCCGCGGTTAAATACATTTTTGTTCGAAGTTGTTCCATTATAAAAATTTCGCGTTATTTTATTTCGATACAAGGCGCTTCAAGTTATTTTCAAACCAAAATAAGATATATAGTGTCATTGCCGTCAGTAGTATGGCAAATGCTATACTATGGAGAGTAAAAGTTTTGCACCTATAGTACATGTTGAAACGATTGCATCGCCCCCACCCTAAACTACCCTAGTTTAAGCAACCACCAAACTTAAATTTTTTATTTTAGAATAACAGAAGGCTCATGTGGTGGATTATTATTATTAAGTCAATCACTATGGAAAGACAGGGGATGCGCAAGCAATCGTTCGCATAAGAAACGCTGCATTTGACTTTTGCAACAAAGTATTTTCAAGACTGGACAAATGCAATTGTAATCGACAAAGATTCCATCAGAAGCATGGAAAGTGGCTTATTGACACTAATTTTGATGTTGACGAACAAGAAGAACCGGAGAAAGTGAATGTGAAACTGACACAGACTCAACTGATACCGATGAATAACTTACGTTTCTCTCTTTTGTATTATTAAGAGTATACGCGTCTTTTGCGTTAAAATGTTATATACCTCCGTTAATTATTAGTGTTGTACTGTATTTTTTGCATAATTTTTCTCATATCATAAAAACATAGAAATTGTCATTTTGTCCAAAAACCACCCCCTTAAAAGCCACCCCCGAATTTTATATTTTTTTTCATTATTTATCTCGTACTCAGTTCTCTCTTCTCGTATTCTATTTTCATAAAATGCATGCATAAAAACATATAAATGATCACTTTGTCCAAAAACCACCCGTACGAAGTCACCCTGAGTTTTTCAATATTTTTCTCATGATATGTATGTCATTCCTGACTTACTTAGACAATAATCAGACTTTTGTCCACTTTTCTCTGAATTTGGACCACTGTTCCATGGCAAGAGCTAATCTTCGTAAGAAAAATACTGCGAAAAGTTATGCGACATGTGAAAATGGTGTTTGGCGTAAGAGAGGGTACAACTTCGAGCTGTACAATACGTATAAACAACTAGCCTAAGGTAAAAATATTGTCACAACAATAAAATTGCACACTTAAGGTGGGCAGGGCATATAGTAAGAGCGAATTGCGCACCAAAAAGATTCTTATGTCACAACCTATAGGAAATAGGTGAAGATAATAGAAAAATCGATTTAGGCAACTAGCAAAGATTAGCTATAAATAGAAACGGAATAAGCTTGGGGAAGTCGAGGCTCACCTTGACCGTGGCACTAATGATGATGATTCACTGTGCTAATAGCTACCATCTCACTAGCCAGACATTCCCAATTCTGCCAGATACAGTTATATTATGGCAATTATGGTAGAATAATCTGACACATTTGCAACGGTTGGAGACAAAATTAATCCTTTGCCTTAGAGAATGGCAGACGACAAAAGTGATATGAAAATTTTCTTATCGGTGGAAACAATAACTTAAATTAGTGAAAACAAATCAGCTTGATACTCATTGGCCACGGATTAAGAGTAGACACCTTACAGGTTCAAAGTGTCTGCCTCTGAACTATTAAGTGTAATTAATCGATAATAAAAAAGTAGCTTGAATTATCTAAAAATATATTTATTTACCTCAATTTTGGTAGTGAACAAATTAGCAACAAAATCATTGTTTAAAAAAATTACAGGGCAATAGTGGCAAAATTTTTTTGCAGAGTTTGATCTAGACAGCAATACGAACAGAATCCAGAAAGTTTCATGAAAATCCATTCATTCAATAAATTTTTTTAAAGTTTAGGTCGATTTTCGTCTAATTCGCCTATACTATTTTTTATTTATTAATCTAGCTTATACCTGCGAGAATGTTCTTGTTCTGAATCGCTTCTGATTCGACAAAATCCATCAACTTCATCTATAAACAGTATGGAGAAAACATCACTATTTCCGAGGTAATCAAATAGAGCTTGAACATTCCTTGAACAAAAATTCAACATACAGAAATGTTCTAAATTAAGAGCAAATACATACTTCTCAGTTTGACCTACGAGAGGGGACAACATGTCACTGACAGAGACTGAATGTAAGACTGCTTTAGAGTCATATGCCAGGCCATGTACCAGATGTGTTTTCCCTGTTCCTGGTGGGCCAAAGAGCAATACACTGTTGCATGCTTTCTGATTAACAAATAATTGTGGTTGACTTCGAGGTAAAATTACATATGTTTTCAAAACTTTTTTAACTTCCCACAACCCTGCAATATTTTGTAATCCATTTATTCTTGGTGTCTCAGTTGTATTTTGCACTATACTTAGCGTTTTTTCTGCAATAGTTTTATCAAGTGCTTTTCTTTTAGATATGGATAATTTCTCCGGCAAGTATTTTGTTACATTTTGGTTTTTAATTTTGTTTTGTAACATTTCTTTTAGTTCCAATGTGTTATGTTGTATCCGCATCAAATCAACCTATAATATTGTATACAGTGCATGCTATTTATTACCACAACCCCCTGATATTGTAATTTTCATATTTTCCTGGCCTAATAAGGTCCCCTAGATGGGTCCACATTTCTAGATTGATTGTTAGGAATGTTGTTATCAAAAAAATAGATAGCATAATCGATTCTCCAAAATTTTAGCTCGATACCTCATATCGCCAAATTTTAGAATTTTTCATTTTCGACTGGACTTATATAAAAGTTTGTTATGTTTATTAAAATTGTACTTCTTCCACTTAAACTTAAAGACACATTTGGAATCCCGGTATTAACTGAAAATTTCTCTACATAACTCAAAAATTAAGATTTTCCTTCATTTTAATTTGTGATGTACTTGGAAATAAAAAATAACTACTGAAGAAGGTGCAGGGCCTTGCACCGAAACGTTTGATGAATAATTTTCATTCTTATTTTATCCAGTTGTTACCCAACCGATATTCTCAATAACCAGGCCATGAGAGCAGGGGGAACACTTTTAAATATCCTGAATCTACAATGATTGGAATGGGAATAATCTGAGTATTTCTTGTTTAAAGTATTCAAATATTTTCCTCATTGGCCAACCATATTTCCAACTAAACAAATAATTTCATTTAATGCAAAATTCAGTGTCTCGATGTTAATTATCCAAAATGTGAATTTTCTACATAGTATGCTTTGTGAAGAACTTATTTTGCTTTCTTCTTTGTGTTGTTGTGTTGTCAAGTTAAGATTGTCTACATATATCATTTATTAAATGATCTGTCCAGAAGTGCCAAATTTTAACTGAGAATACAGTTTGTATTCGTTTAGTTGGTGATGATGCTTGATGAATAAGGGAAGTAGCTGAAGAATTTAAATAGAAGAAATCCAGGTCGTGAACCAATCCATCATAGGACGGTCTTCAGGATAAATGCATTATTCAATGGAACAAGGAAAGTTTCTGTAAAAAAAGAATCATGGCGGAGAAATGTAGCAACAGACTGATAAATTCTACAATATTTCCAAGTAGTCCTGTCCCCAAGGCATAACCCCGTAAAAAAAATGTTGTCCAGAGAAACGGATTTCAAATTTTTGTTGCTTGGGTAGACACCGCGAATTTGGCGCCACTGTTTATTGTGCGCCATTTCTAAAAATGGAGGATGATTTCAATATTACATTGTATTTAAAGAACTATAAAGCCTACAGACTTCAGTCTGGTCTCAAAATCTAGGTATGAGGGGTCAAAAAATATAACATTGGTAAAATTGCACCCTTCATATTAACCCTTACACCATTTTCAAAGTAGACAAGTAATAATATGTATCAATATGTACAAGTATTAACACATTTTATTTACTTTTTTATATACTTGGCCTGGCAACCCATTTGCAATATAAAAATGCAATATGTAAAAGTTAATGCTGAAATGAAAGACAATGTAATATCAACAGAAATACTATATTACTAAAAGCTGATTAAAATCATATTAAGTGTAAACTAATATCAAGATCACCTTAAGTTCAAATTTATATTTGTATATTTATTTGTTTTTACAATGTTGAACAGTACATTTACAGCAGGTGGAACATATAAGTAGAGCATTTCGACAAGGGCATCTTTTTGTTGCACAGGTTTTGCAAGAACATACACGTGTAACTTCGGTAGGCAAACGATTTAAAAAGTTTACAGGTTTAAGAACTCCGTTACCTTCTTCCCCTCCAAAGCTACATGGATCTTTCTTACGTAGGCAGGATTTAAAACATTTAAACAATTCCTGATTACATAAAACGCCCTTTTAATGTGGCCTCGAATGGAATAAGATGTCGGCGGAAGGTCAGTTAGAGGGATCGATCTCTTGAATTCACTGTACCGCAGATCGTCAAATGTTTCACAGTGGGAACTCCTTTTCCAGACACACACAAGATATTTTTCAACTTTTTCGAAATCGTTTTCTTCTTCAGTTTCAGCAAATTCTTTCAGGAATTTTACTGGATTAACAGTGAGGGCTCCAAGTTTTGTTCCAATTTTGCTTACGGTATCATCACCAGTGAGAATGTGAGCCTTGATCAAAACATTGGGCAATCCTGGAGGCAGTTTTCTATAAAGAACATGAAGTGGGATAAAGCGTCTTCTCTCTCCAGTTCCATAACGTACCCATAGCTCTAATAATCCCTGATTTAAAAATAATTCAACAAATCTACTCAACTCAACGTGAACCATTTCGAATTGCCCAGTCAACGTGTGGCACAATACAAAGGTCAGCTTCCTCCAATGCGCTATTTAATTCTTCAACGATACTTCCATTGCCTTTTGAATATTTTTCTGCTGGAACTACTTACTCATTCGTCGTAATTGCACCAACAATTATTGGAAATTCAGTGTTCATGGAAAATTCGGCAATATTTTAGAAGAAGAAATTTTAACCATTCGCAATTGCGACATATTATCCACAACAACGGCAGTTTGAAGGGAAGACATTTGGTCAAATCTTAAATCATCAAGTTATCATATGTAAAGGTGTTTTCATTTTCCCTCGGTGAATTTGATAAAACATAATTTGGAAAAGACTGTTCATTTGCACAGTTAGTCGGTTTAGGTGTTTGTCTTCCACATCTTCGCAAGTGTCTTCAATGTCATCACCAGAGTCTTCAGCTTCTGCTCCGAATTCGGGAGTTTTTGTTTGAAACAATTTTGTTTTACTGACATTAAACAGAGACGAGAAAAATGTTAATACAACATCTGGCATTGTTACTGATTCCCATGATTTTTGTAGATCTGAGACATCGCAGAATTTGTCATTAAGTCCAAAGTCGCAGTCTTTCAAACTGTTTTTTAAGATTGTACCTGCTACTATTACTGCGTCTTGAGAGCGTATTTTTGCAGCGAGAACTTCAGGAGTCAGGTCAGCCGAGAAGACCATGAGTGGCTCATTCTTTCTGTTGGACTTACAAAATCGAATTTTATCATTATAAACTCTAACCAAGAAAATCTTAACTTCATTGTTATGAAACAGCACTGTATCATCAATATTAGCCATTAATTGTTTAATGTCAGTGAGTGTGAACCCATAGCCTGCAATTAGAAGAGGCTCTAAAATTTCGTTAGCCCTTTCAAAAAGTCTGAATTTATCCGAAGATTAACGAGAATGTGGTTGCGAAATTATGGCACACTCATACTTCCGAATATATATACGCATACAGTTCGGGTGAGAATACAAATCAGCTGCAAATACACTCGTATCACTGCTTAAATCAGCTACTGGACTAAACACTTCGTCTCCGAAATAACTAGCAGCTGATAAAAATGTGTTTGCTCTTTTGGACTCGCATATTTTGTATTTTTTCCTGTCGTCTGTCCCTTTGACCTTTATTCTGGCTGAACCACATATAACACACGGAAGGTCTTCAGGTTTCAAATGAGCTGATGGGGGTGGACGCGCAGAAGTCAACGATCTTCTGAGTAGAGGGCCTTGGTCCTCAACTGTAGTATCTTCTGCAAAAGACTCGGGCTTTTCACTACATTGAGGTGTTTTTTGGTTGATTTTATCCAAGGTTTTTTTCAGTGTATATGATTTGTAGCACTTGTTGTTACAGTGATAAACTACTCTGTCGTCTTCAGTCATTAGTTTCAATCGTTTTTGAACATCATCTTTCCGTATTTCAGCGGCATCTCGGATTCTCTTCTGGCCATTTTCACTTGATGTTACTGTTTCACTGTGTTAATTTGACATATTACGCATTTGCTTTATCGAAGGACTCTTCATATTTGGTTTTTACTGACACAGAAGTTAGAGACGCTTTACTGCCACCTGTATCACCCATGTTCAAGTAATTACATCAAGAGGAAATATAGAACGAACACAAAATCTATAAATGTTGTAGAGGGTTACATAAAAATTGAAACGCCATCTTGTAAAATAGTGGAAGGGTGAATCTGAAGGGTTCAATTCTGCCACTATTGTATTCTTTGACCCCTAATAGCTAGATTTTGCCACCAGACTGAAGTCTGTAGGCTTTATAGTACTAGAAATACAAAATAATACTGAAATCATCCGCCATTTTTTTTAAATGCGCACAAAAAATAGTCGCGCCAAATTCGTAATGTCTACCCAAGTTAAATCACTTCTCTAGTGAACCTAAAATACAAATTTAAAATTCGTTTCTCTGGACAACATTTTTTTCACGGGATTATCCTGTGGGGCCGGGATCAAAGATAGTCCAACAACTAGTTTAAGACAGGCTACAGGGGATTTATCTTTAAGTATATCAAAAATACTCACATGTTTGAAGAAAAATATCTTTAAACCAAAAATTATGCACATGCTAGAACGAGGTGATGATGATGAACGGAATTCTATTTATTCTGCCAAGGAGAATATTTAAATAACTATTTTTTTAGAAATATTCTCTTCACAGATGAGGCGACATTTACTACTAATGGTGTGGTTTCTATTCAGAACTCCAGCTATTGGGCAACAGAGAACCCACACTCAAAGAGGCAATATTCATAAGAAGTTAATGTCTGGATTGGGATCTTGAATAATTGTATATAGTGGGTCCAGCGTTTTTCGAACAAACATTAAACGAAAGGTTTCATAATTTCTTGAACACAGATTTTTGGGATTCTATGGAAGTACTAAATGAGGAAAAAAACACACAAGTTATTTTACAACTAAATGGTGCTTCTTTTCATTATTCGGTTGTTGCATGTAGATGGAATAATGAAAAATTTCCGAACAGATCAGACAGAATAGCCCTCTTATTTATTGGCCGTCTCATTCACCAGATCTAACACCTTTAGATTTTTCTTGTGGGGAAATTTAAAAGAAAAGTTTATTGCTCCAGACCACAAACTGAAGTAAGAGCGGGGATTGAACGAAAATGCAGGGAAATAATACCACAACAATAAATGAGGACCCGTTAAAATTTGAAATGGCATTATGAAAAATGCATAATAGTATGGCAGCCCGTTACCAAAAACCACTATCAAAACAGCGAGCTTTATTGCAGGGAAACTCTATAGATTATAAAATTCTAAGATACTTTTTCATATGACAAAAGATTCAAAAACGATACTGACGGCTGGCAACTGACTTTCTGTCATTTTCCGTTAGCCGCAGCTGCGCTAAATCGAATGGAGTCGCATATATATGCTGGATAACAATCAACACACTATAGCAACCATGCAATGACCTTCCCATTTACAACTTTTGCAAATATAAAAATTAATTTGTGAAATGAACGTCAAATTTAAAAAAATATTTTTCAAATAAAATTTCATTAAAAGAAAGTGTTGAATATAATTTTGTATTGTACATGTGTTCTCAATTTTTCCCCATCATTTACTTCCATCAACAAGAAGGCAAAAGAAACTGCCTCGTTTGCGAAGACCGAGATGACCGGTTTTTTTGACCTGTTCAAAGCTCGATTTCAACCGTTCAGGATAGGTAAAAGCTCCGCCACCCTGAACCTTTCTTCTCGACTCTCCCAGAACTGATGAGAAACGCTGGAATTATCTTCGCTGTAGTAACTGGAAAATCTTGGTAACGGGCTGCCGTACTATAAGGTATGAAGGTGGTTATATTGAGAACACAAAAATTTGTAATACTCCGTTAGATTTTTATTTCTTCCATCCGACTTCCAATTTTCTCCAACCGTTTGTTTATGTTATTTATTCATTTTTAAAGTATTAGTGCTAACTGTTGTTATTATAATTATTTGATATTATACATGTTATTAAAAACACTACTTTTTCCATTTTTGTTTCATTAGTTCATAAGACTTTTATACACGTCCAGTTGAAAAGTGAAAAATATTAAAAGTTGGCAATTGGGTAACAAACACCCAATGAGGTATTGAGCTAAAATTTTGTATAAAGCTATTTGAGATAACTGTTAATCGATTACGCTATCCAGTTTTCTGATAAAAAATGCCTAACCGTCGATCTCGAAATTTGAACCTATTTAAGGAACCTGTGTAGGTCATAACAATATGAAAATAACTTTTTTTAAATGGTCAAATAGAGCCCAATGTGCAATATGCAAAAAAAAAAAAAAAAGATTGAATTGAGTGCTCCACAATAACAAGGTGTTGTGGTATTAAATAACACACACCGCATATATAACTAATTTATAGATTACACATCAGCCACGTAAAAATAAAAATTTTTCATGTACTAATGAACAGAGCACCATATTTTGCACAAATAACTAAATAAAGCACACTATTATGTTTTCTACCACTACGTATTTATAAAAATTGCGACTGCAGTTTCGACTGCCATTATCAAGCAATGAATTAAAAATGACTGATTTACAATTGCACAGAGATGTTATATATAGACAATTTTGGATGCATTAGTATATAGGTATTATAAGGGCTTAGGCAGGTAGATGTCAATAATAAACTAATCTATGAATATTCAATTATAGGTCTGCCGGCTGTAAATAAAGGTGAATCTAGATCTAATTGATCATTTCACAAATTATAATCCTTGATATTATTCTGTTTGTGAATTTCCAGAGATTATAAAATATTTAATTTAAAGCGTTTTGTTGAGAAATGTAAAATTTCAATGTCGTCTAATTCTGGAAAACTAGGTGGTTGTTTTCGAGGCAATGGTTCGCGAAAGATGAATCAGTTTTTTGTAACCTATATGATCTAAGATGTTCTTGATACCGTGTTTTAAAATTTCTACTGCTTTGCCCAATATAGATACTATTAGACTTTGTACATTTTAACATAAACTTCAGACTTCTTAAATATATGTGTTGGGTGTTTTGCATTGTAAAATATGTTTGATAATTTACTCTGCAACTTAAAAGCTATTTTTAGATTGTGCTTATGGAGAGAACATAGTTTTTTTTCAGATAAATGGGCACAGTAGGTAATTGCATGTTGTGTAAGTAAATTTTGTAGTTTCTTTTATTTTTGGATATATTAATTTAAAAGTGAATTTTTTCCCGATTATTAAATAAATTATCAAACATGTTATATAATGCAAAAGATCCAACACATAAATTTAACAAATCTGGAGTTTATAATAAGTTAAAATGTACAGAGTGTAATAGTATCATCTATATAGGGCAAAGCGGTATAAATTTCAAAACACGGTATCAAGATCATCTTAGATCATATAGGTTACAAAAAAACTGATTCATCTTTCGCAAACCACTGCCTCGAAAACAACCAAAGTTTTCCCGAATTAAACGACATTGAAATTTTACATTTCTCAACAAAAGACTTTAAATTAAACATTTTAGAATCTCTGGAAATTCACAAGCACAATAATATCAAGAATTATAATTTCTTAAATGATCAATTAAACCTTATATATTCACCTTTATTTACAGCTGGCAGATCCATAACTGAATATTCATAGATTAGTTTATTATTGTCATCTACCTGCCTAAGCCCTTATAGTACCTTACTACTAATCCATCCAAAATTGTCTATATATAATATTTCTGCGCAAGTGTAAATCAGTCATTTTTGATTCACTGCTTGACAAGGACTTTGTATAAGTTGAAACTGCAGTCGAAATTTTTATAAATAAATAGTGGTAGAAAACATAGTAGTGTATTTTATTTAGTTATTTGTGCAAAATGATTAACTACCACAGAGTAACGATTCCCTCAATCAATTTTTTGAAACAGGCACCATATTTTGACTCTCAGCATCCGAATTTGGGGTCTAATTTGCCCCTTGCTATCAATCTAAAAAAGAATAGGTCAAAAATCGATTAAAGTATGATTTTCTTAAGGAAAAGTGACATATAGCTACCTGAAAAGTCCCTTATAGAAGTGAATATGTTCTTGACACATATATTTCAATCTGCTGTATTCGAACCTGAGGCCAGAATTCCAAATAATCAAGTTAACTTTGTTAATTGCAGAGAATCATGAAATATTCGTATATTGAGCACTTTGGCAATGGTGATCAGTGTGCCAATGCAAAGTCATTACTCTCAACATGATTATATGTATTTTTATCAATATTATAATAATTTCTGGAATGCGAGGAGAGTAGTGTATATCTTGAACTTGGAAATTCTTTATAATTTCCATTGACGATTCAAATCCTTTGCAGCATTTAGATTTTCTCAGCCACCCAACTCATCCATGGTAAAGTAACTGTGTATTTATGCAATTGGGTCATACTCGTTGAAAATCGCTGAGTGTGCTGCAGATAGGGGTGGATTTGTGTCTTTTATGAATAGCCGAAAAACTCGGGTGTAAAAAGTAAACCAAATCGTTTCTCCTGAAAAGAGGTTGCATTACTGATAAAGTTTGACATATAAATTAATTTTTCTTTCTAATTACGGACTCTTTTATTTCCAATTTCTCTCCCTTGATTGGTATGTTGCTATTGAGCAACCACCAAAACTCAACCATTGAGTTTTTGTCACACCGCCGTTAATACCGACACTCCATCTCAGGAGTCGTGTTGTAACCTTCTCCCTGTTCATTACTTTAGTCTATAAGATTTTCTAGGAAACAGTCCAAATGAAAATTTCAAAAGTACAACTTTAAGTTTATAAATAACTATTATATATCTTTTTAAATTTTTCAAGCATTTTTGGTACTTTATCCTTAAGAATATTCTGGAAAAACATTAGTACTTGTCCACCCTGCCTTTTCAATCAAGTTATGCTCGTAGTAGTGGAGTCCATGAGGAACTAGACTCGTTCAAGCTGACTCTTACTTCCATGACACAGTTTTCTTTTCAATCCGAGAATGGATAAGTTTTCGTGATGTTATCGAAAACTTTCTGGGAAATTACAGTAGTCCAGATTATAAGGAAATAGTCGAAAAAAATTATTAAAAACTTTCTAATGAATTTGAAGTTCTACGTTTTAGATTCTCATCTGGATTATTTCGCTGAGAATCTAGACTATAATGAAGAACAGGGAGAAAGATTTCATCAAGGTATCAAAGCATCAATGTCGAAGGCAGTGAGATGTCAACATATGATGGCTGATTTTTCTTCAGCGAAGAGAGAAAAACGGAAAAGATTTCCGTTGCATCGACCATTCGAAGATAAAAGGGCCTGCTATCATAAAAAGTGATAAAATTTTATGGTGTTGCATTGGTAGGTACACTGCTAATCACCTTTGCCAAAGCGCTGAATTTCCTAACTTCTCAAGACTTTTTGCAGTTAAAAATTTTTGTGGCACAATCATTCGGAATTCTGGTCTTCGGTTCGCATTCAATGGGTCGAATTACGTATTAAAAATATACTCACTCCCGCCAAGAGCGACTTTTCCGGTAGCTATGTCGCTTTTTTTGCGAAAGCCATATATTTGAATTGATCTTTTATCTCTTTTTTAATTTACCAGAAATGTTGATGGCATGGAGCAAATTGGACCACGAAATTTGATTCAGCGCATCGAGATATGGTGTTGAATTCATTAGTGCATGATCAATTTTTTGTGCGACCGTGTTAGATATATTTAATATGTCTGTAGTAGCTACCATACCAAATAAAAACCATCCATCTCTTCTCCTGAAATGATATCTGCCATCTTATTATAACAGATATGCAATTCTTCTATTAATTGTAAAAGATTAACTTGATCATGATGAAATAGTGATTCTAAATATGCAAAGCTGGAAGTGATATAAAGTTTTTCAAATAGTTAAAAGTATTTCTCGTATGTTTTACCTCTCAATGGCAGAGTAGTAAGGGGTCAAATTATTATCGTTTTCCTCCTGTGACATTTTTTTAATTGTGACAGAAAATTATTTATAATTTAATAATTCGGTGAACCAAACGTCAAAGTTCAAGAATTCAAAAACTTGTGTTGTCGAGCAGCGCGCAGTAGCGCTAATTATCCAACCAAGTAACGGGACCTGTTTTACCGATTGGTTTGTTTTCCTGTCATTTTATTTCTTCAAACAGAACATGTCTGCCGTGTTTTTGACGTGTGGGCCGAACTTTTAGAATTTTCATTTGGGCGTAATCTAGGTCATACCTTCCTTATTTATTTAATGGTAAATTATTATTTTGAATGCAGTGATAAATTTGTTCATCATACGAATAACGAATCGGTAAGTTTGTTTTTATATAATTATAATCTCCAAGATAACAGACTGATATGATTCATGTTTTTGAATTTTATCTGTCTTTGATGTTATCTCCAAATCATTTATTGTGCTGGTTTTGTTTTTATTGGATTTTTTGCTTGATATACCGCTTTTTCTGCTGGATTTATAGCTTCTTTGCTTCTGATTGCATGTATGGAAGTGGCGAATATTTTAGCATTTTGTTAGACTAAATGGATCCAATTAAATGACACAATCAAATTATTGTTAATTTTTCTAGAATTACTTAAGTATACCGTAAACTTGTAAAGTTCATGAAAGTCATACCGTTTGCGAAACCGTACAGTCGTACGTTGAACATACAACCTGTACGTGACGAAACACCGGCACGTAATTAACAATGTTTTTAATTGTTATTGCTCTGCAAATGACCAAAATACGCGTTAAGTGCCATAAAGAGTTCGTGAATACCATATTTTATGATATTAATATAGTAAACATGGATGTTTACTATAGTTTTGTTCTGTAATGCAGGTTTGCAAGTCATTAATAATTCGTACGCGTGGGAATTCATGAATTAACTACTTAACATGTTCATGACCTGAAATAGTGAAATATTAATATCAGAACTACGTATAAATAAATAAATTATTACTGAAGTGGGCTGCACGCCATTGAATCTAAAGAAGGTTTTAAAAAATGTTATCTGCAAAAATCGGCTGCAAAACCAAACAGTTGGTTTGAAATTTTAACAACGAACGCGAAGTACCTACCTACCTAACCAAACGAAATATGTTCCAAAAATACATCCAAAATACAATCGCACTTTGCAAGACAATCACGATTTTTGCCTTTTAATCAGTTGAGCCTTTGGATCATTTTTAACTGACTACCTACTTTGTTACTTCATCCTCGATTTTATTCAAAATTATTATGTCAATAATTGTCATTTGTTCCCTTATCAAGTAATTATTGCCTGTGATGCTTACATTACATGAAAATTAATCTATCTCTGACTGAAGACCTTTCACCATTCTTATATGAAATTTGCTTTCTATGGAATCATCTAAATATTTTATATGTAGATTTTGACCTGAATAAAAGTGTCAATGGGCATGAGCTTTAAGTAATGAACAGTTTTTGAGATATAGCCTAACTTGTCAAAACTAGGCAATGTTTAATATTTTAAATGTTCAGCAATGTTTTACTCTAAAACCATGTACAGTAGGTAGGTAAAAATAGGGTGTCTACTAATCTGGAAAACCTGGGATTGTCAGGGAAATTATTTTAGTCAGGGAAATCCTGGAAATAACGGAATTTACTAAAATAAACAATCTAACATGGATTTTTTAGTTTCAGATAATTATTAGTACAAACTGTTAAATTTGTTAGAACTGTGTGAGGAGGATTATGAACTATATGAATAGATAGACTTTTTATTTGTGCTATTTCTCTATTTCTTTAATTTTTTATTGTTGATTCTGATTAATTTAAAAAAGAGAGACCTCTTTAAAGACTAAAAAACAATGATAATCTTTATAGAAACAATTCAGCTCATAATTGGGTTCTCGAAAATAAACGTTTTACTAAAAAAATTCAAGAATTTTTACTTATTGTGTCATAGAATTTATTTTTAATTTTTTGAGGTGAATACATACTGTCATATTAAAAACCTGGAATTTAGATAAAATATTACCTGGAAAACCTGGAAAAGTCAGGAAATTTTTAGATAAAGATTTAGTAGACAGCTTGGTAAAAAGTACAAGTGTAAAAATATTGAAGTCAAATAAGAATTTTTCAGTACTCAGTCCCTAGAGGTGAATAATGAAGCAGGAAAAATGAGTAAATTTTTATCTAAATCTGACGTTCTAATTTTGCGACTTTGACTAAAAAAATGTATTTAATTACCTAAATAGGTTTTTTTCCACTATTTGTGCTGTCTTTAAAGGTACTGGGAAATTTATAAAATATGTAGGTATACATACACTTTTTGTCCGTATAAAAAAATCAATATAACGAAACGAGTCCAAGAAAATACTTTCGATAATAGAGCGGTTAGAAGTGTCACTAAAAACGTGCTAGAATCATGAAAAAATAAATAAATTAAAAGGGAGTACAATTTGGTGAAATGTCAACAAATTACAATTTTCTCTCGCTCCTGTCGGGACGAATCTTCGATTTTGACACTGCAATTTACAATTAGGATTCATCGCCGATCTTCTCCTTTCCGTAGAGACATGGAACAAACTTCCACTCGGCGTATTTATTTAGTTACCAGAGTTTGAAAATTTCATGTTTTTCGACTTTTCAGGTTAAATTTGAAAGGTCCCAGAAAGCCACGTTTCTTACGTCACTTGCGTATAGTGACGTCACAAATGAGCGCTCGGTTTTTGCAACTATTACTAATTCCAACTCCTTATATCTCGAGAACGGAAAAAGTTAACAATACGAAATTTTAAGTGCATAATGAGAATATCGAGTACTATATGAAAAAGTATAAAAATCATATAAAATGAATATCATGGAACAAGCCCATTGATATCCATGCCAAGGGAGTTGTAAAGAGATAGTTAATCCGCCATATTGTGCCGACCGCCATATTGGATTTAGAATGACGTCACACAACTTATTATATTCTCCTTTATATACCCTTCCATTTGATACCCATGTCGAGGGGGTTGTCAAGAAAAAGGTAATCCACCATTTTGTGGTGGCCGCCATATTAGATATACTATAATAATATTGAATATACTATATTGTATCATCCGTACATTCTTGTCTTCAGAATCAAAGTTGTGTGCAGAATTTCAGCATGATTGGATATCGGGGAGTACCCAAAAGTTCGATCACCAGATTTGAACATACATAGGTACATACACACAACATTTCAAGCTAAAGAAAACCTTTGAAAAATACCGCATTGTGTGCAAACTTTTCTAATGCCCTATACGACATAAATACATAGAAAATGATTTCAAGTAAATATATAACGAAAAAATTAAATAGCTCGCGGATATGTGAACTCACGAAGTAGGTGTATGAATCGCTATCTTTTATTTTTTACCCCGAATATTGCATTTCCTTATAAATATTTGTTTCTTTCTTTAAAATAATATTTAATCACTTCATTATTTTGACAGTTTATATATTCTGATGTACATAGTAATTGGTGTTTTTTTTTGCATTATGTATATTCGGAACCTTGCCTTGTTGGGCGTGTTGCTTGTTCCACTTCAGTTCTTCACATCATTGTAATAAATGTACGGATGAGTGGTTTCTTTATTATTTAGCCGTTTCAAACAAAGATAGATATGAAATCCGGTAAGTTGTACTCGCCGGAGGGGTAGTTGCGTGATCGATTAATGTCCGTCAACTTACTTTGTAACTGAAATGAGATCTGAGCGAGTGGCTTTCTTGTAAAATTATTTAAACATTTTTCGTGAAATTCAGTTGGTAGTTTTTCAATATTTAAAGAAACGAATACTTTGATGCTTCAAAATTGTAAAGGAGTGAATAACAGTCTGTGTAAGTCGTTTCCGTTTTGTCACATTTCACGTAATGCTGCTACTTAAATATTTTAAGTTTGTTTCTTTGTTGTACAGACCTACTTCAACCAGTTAAAAAGGGACGTACATACATACACAGGATATTCTTGAAACTTAAATTTTTTCGGAACATTAATATAAAATTGGCTAATTTTGAAATTTTTAATTTAATATTTTACTGCATATAGTATACAGGGTGTCCCTAAATTCCCACATTCCCTTTTAAATGCCGATTTTATATGACGAATTAGTAAGAAAACTTCTAAAAAACGCGTGAAGAACTGTTTCCTAAGGGAACTACGGTCCTCTGGAAATGACACCTAAATATAGATTTTTACTAATTATTTCGGAAATACTTCGTAGCATCTTGGTATGCAAAAATAATAAGAAAAGCTCCTAAAAATAGCTCATCGGAAATGCTTTCTAAAATAACCAATTCCAATAAAGTAGATGTAATGATATAAAGAAGAAGTAGCCTAAAAACTGAAACCCAACTACGAAATTATTGATGTATTATGATATTAATGTATTACTTTCATCGAGACCTTTACTTTGTTACCTAAACTCAGGCAATTTTTATGACATCCGAGACAATATGGCGGCCAATAGTTGCCACTCTTATGCGCAGGTTCGGAAACTATAACACGAGATACCACTACAATACGTATTACTATACTAATATAACATTAAACATTGTGTATTACTTGTTACTTCTCACTTTTCACTCAGAGCCATCTGAATTTAGTTGAACTAAAACTGACTTCTCCGCCGCCGACTTAGTCCTTATATACTCCACAGACGATCTTTCGAACATTCTGGTCCCTTCTGGAATAGAACCTCGAATAATCCAAATTTCTCTAGACTTGTCTAAGCTTCTCTAGAGTAAATCTCAATTCCACTACTAGCGCCATTTCTGATAGGAAGGCTGAACTCCTGTGCAGGCTTCTAATGGATATACCTAAGTAACATGGCTAGTTGTAATTTGATCCTACGAACACTGGGTTGAGGTAACAATATGGAGGTTACAATTATCACTATGAGATGACATGACTATTATAAAGGGTGGGGCAATAGTGCGTCGGACTTCGATATCTCGAGTTCTACGATAGCTAGAAATTAAAAAAAAAATTGGAACTAGATAAAAAAAGTCTATAACTGGAAATTATTTTCGAACATACAGGACGAACCAAGACGAAATTACAGGACCAAGTGCCTTTTTTTTAATGGAATGCTCAGTACATTTTTTTATTCCTATATTAGCATTGAATATCTCCCAACCACTTGGACGTACTAAATTTTTTTGATGGAATAATGCAATCTGCAGATGGATATTAAAAAAATCACCACAGTCACAATTATTGGTTTTAAGAAAAACTTATGTGAATACCAGTTACGAGACATCTAATTAATGTTTTTGAATAATTTTCATTTCCTAAAACTGTACAGGGTGGCTTAAAATTATTTTTCAATTAAGAACTTTTTAAATTGAATTTTCTCAATTTTTTCAAATGGAACACCCAGTATATTTTTCAACGAAGTGATGTAGAAATGAAAAACGAACATTTTTTGTAAGTACTTCGCTATGGCTAATTGCAACCATTTTCGTTTTATAAATAAATGTCAAATTCAAGAATAAACTTAAAAAAAGAGGTTCCCTCAAATAATTCATTGTCCATTTTGATTGACACACGTCGTTATGCAGTATTGAAACGAGGCCACTTAGTGGGACCATTTCTTCCAATCCATTGAAATGAGTAAATAGTATTTAACAGGTCCTTTACTGTAAAGTTTTTTTGTACGTTTTTTGCCGTTTTGTTTTTTGTTTTGGGCGAGTCAGACAAAAATTGTTTACTTGCCAATAGAATTTATCACCAACGTTATCCTGAAAGAAGGATTCCTGGTGTTAGCAGCTTCCAAAACCTTTTCGATAGATTTCTGGAAACTGGAAATGTCGAATATAAAAAAGTGAAGGAATAAAATGTGCTGTGAACGAATAAATTGAGTTTTCTGTGGTGCTGGCAACGGTTGAGAATCCCCATGTTAGTCAAAGAGAAATGAGCTTATTAGTAGGAATAAATAGACGGTCTGTGGGTCGAATCTTAAAAACAAATAAGTTGCATGGGTATCATATTCAAATACACCAGGAATTATCTGATGACGATTTTCAAAAGCGCCTACAGTTTTGTAATTGGGCCAGAGGTAAAATTCAAGATGATGTCAACTTCTTCAATAATGCTTTATTCACTGATGAGACAACTTTTCATAAAAATGGATTTGTTAATAGGCACAATTTCCATTATTATGCTTCGGAGTGTTCTCACTTTTTTATGCAAGTTGATAACTAACACAGATGGTCTATAAACATTTGGGGAGTAATTATGTAATAGGGCCACATTTCTTTAATGGTACATTGACTGGAGCTATTTATCTTCATTTTTTGGAAAACTATCTGCCACAAATATTGGTAAAACTCCCTGAAAGAATTCGAAATAGGATGTGGTTGCAGCAAGATGGTGCTCAACCACATTATTTAAATGCAGTTAGAGATCTCTTAAATAACACCTACCCTCATCAATGTATTGGAAGAAATGGACCCACTAAATGGCCTGCTAGATCCCCAGATCTTACAAAAATGGAGTTCTTTTTATGTGGATACATGAAGGAAAAACCAACAACAGTACAAAATATGAAGGAAAGAATAATACTGCCTTTAGATCTATCACACCGGCAGTTTTAGGAACAGTGGGAATCTCATTTCAAAAGCGCATAGAGATGTGTGTCAATCAAAATGGGCAACATGTGGAACATTTATTATAATTTTTTCTACTGAGTTATTTGAAGAAACCTCTTTTTTAAAGTTTATTTTTGAGTTTTGTAATTATTGCTCAATAAAACGAAATTGGTTGCAAGTAGCCATAGGGAAGTACTTTCAAAAAATGTTCGTTTTTCATTTCTACATCACATCGTTGAAAAATATACAGGGCGTTCCATTTGAAAAAATTGAGAAAATTCAATTTAAATAGTTCTTAATTGAAAAATAATTTTTGGCCACCCTGTACCGTTTTAGGAAATGAAAATGATTCAAAAACATTAATTAGATGTCTCGTAACTGGTATTCACAAAAGTTTTTCTTAAAACCCATAATTGTGACTGTGGTGAGTTTTTTAATCCATCTGCAGATTGCATTATGTCAATAAAAAAATTCGTTACATCCAAGTGGTTGGGAGATATTTAATGCTAATTGAGGAATGAATAGAGCCTAGAAAGAGGCTTAAAAAAATGTACTGATATACATAGCATTCCATTTAAAAAAAGGCACTTGGTCCTGTAATTTCGTCTTGGCTCGCCCTGTATGCTCGAAAATAATTTCCAGTAATAGACTTTTTTATCTAATTTTCTTGCAATTTTTTAAAAAAATTCTAGCTATCGTTGAACTCGAGAAGTCATTTATTAAGAGAATTGAATTTCATGAGAATCAGCGAAATTGCCTGACCTGTAAATAAAATTCTAGCAGCCAAGAATTGGGTTAAAAAAATAGTATCGTAAGTGTAATCCTTAAATGAAATATTAAATTAATCACACAGGAAACGTATTCATTTGCATTCCACTCACGATTCTTGAATAGTAGATGCGAGAAAATGATAAATAATTCTGAAACAACAATCTCAACACCTATTACCAGCTTAACCCAAATCAAGCCCATCGGGACCCATTTTATTTATTTATCCAAAATCTTATTAAATTAATACAGGGTTCGGACTCGTATGGAAAACCTGTAGAACCTGGAAAACTCAGGGAATTCAAAAATCTTTAAAAATAACCTGGAAATATCAGGGAATTTTATAAATTGTATAAAAAATCAGGGAATTCTGCGTCTCCATATGGAAAAGCGTAGAGTTCTTAAGAATATTCACTGATTTAATTCAATTGAAGGAATTATTTTGTCAATACAAAATTTCTTCACCAAAAAATGTATGGAAATTAATATTTTTGGTTATGGAAAATCTGTAAAATTCAGGGAATTTTTTCAGCTTCGCAAAGTCTGAACCCTGTTAATATTCCGAATGAAAATGCATTGATCAACTTATTTCTATTATTATTTGTGTAAAGATCAGGGAAGCATATCCGGTACCAATGTTTCAAAAAAGTAACAAAGAATTTAGGAGCCCCCCCCCCCCTTCCTTATGTCCCCGGTTGAATTTAATTTTAGTCAATGCTATAAAATACTTGTCTTTATTGATACTAAATGATGTACCGTATCTTATAGCTGTAGCACAAAGGGTTCCTGAAATCTATTCACTTTCAAAAGGCTCTCCAATGAAATATTTCTGGCCGCATATCTATAAGAACTTTTTTTTCATATTTTTGCAAAAACTGTAATCATATAAAGTTAATAATAGGAATCCCCGGATACCCTGTATAACAATTTAAAAAACAAGCTTCAATCCGCATCATTTAATCAGGATTAAAGATCTCCCAATGCTGCCAGTGGGGTTGCCGAAACCTCCGTCGATAATCAGTATTCGAGTGTAGGGTTCAAATGTTTTGTTGCTTATGAAAACTGCTTCAAAGACAAAATAATATCGAAAATAATCTTAAAACCTCTCTTGTCCCGTACAAGTTTTATTGGAAACTACAAGTAGTAAGATGTAGCAACTACCGCGGCCTCCGTCGATAATCAGTATTCGAGTGTAGGGTTCAAATGTTTTGTTGCTTATGAAAACTGCTTCAAAGACAAAATAATATCGAAAATAATCTTAAAACCTCTCTTGTCCCGTACAAGTTTTATTGGAAACTACAAGTAGTAAGATGTAGCAACTACCGCGGCCTTCGATTCGCTCTGTATAGAAATTCGACAGTCTACTAATAGTCGAGTCGCTGTATCGACATTTTTTAAAAAAACCCAAAAAATGTTCAATACTTTACCGATTTTTTTGAAACTTTGGAAATATCTTCTTGGGTCCATAAATCGAAAATTTAAGAGTTTTTTTTGTCGGTCGAACCTCCGACATTGTTAAATAAACAAATTAAGTTAACAATTGAATATCTTCCTGGATAATTATTCAAAATGGCTGAAATTTTTTTAGGGGGTTTTGGGGGTCCCTGATTACATATATAAATTTAAAAATTCATCAAAAGTATTTGTTTATTAACAAAAAAATTATTAAGATACAAAAATCCACGCACATTTCCAAATAAATGATGATCTTTAAATTCCTATACGAAGTATAATATATTATGATAGGCATATATTTATGTGAATCTTCTAGATACATCGTATGTAGGTATACACCAAAAATAGAATTCCACATATACCACATATTCTGGAAAATATGTAAAAAAAATTTTTCGTTGGAAAAGTGAACTTAAATAATTAAAGAACTCAACGTGATTTTGGACTATAACAACAACAAATGATAAAAATCAGCTAGAAACTAAGAATACTCGAAGGTGCGTTCATTAGAAACATTTTGTTTTTTGTTTCACTCAAAAAATCGAATCCGTTTTTCAGGAATTAAAAAAAACGGAGCGGTTTTCCAGCTGTACGCTGGTGGGATGGGTGCTTGTAAGGGGTTGCATTTGAAAACAATTACACGTATTGGCTCCAAACAAAAAGCAGTCGAAAGGTACTTTTATTGGCTTCATTTTGCATTGTATTTCATTAAAAAATTCGAAACCGTTTTATAGATATTGAAAAAAAAAACGAGCAATTTTCACGCCGGTGGGATAGGTGCTTGTGAGGGGTCACATTTGAAAACAATTATAGATATCGACTTCAAACAAAAAACAGTCGTTTATTAGCTTAACTTTGCATTTTATTTCATTCAAAAATTCTGAACCTTTTTCCAGAAATTTGAAAAAAAAACGGAGCGATTTTCCGACCACACGCTGCCGCTGGTGTGATAGGTGCTTGTGAGGGGTCGCATTTGAAAACAATTATAGATGTCGATTTCAAACAAAAAACAGTCGGAAGGTATATTTATTGGCTTAACTTCGCATTTTATTTCATTCAAAGATTCTGAACCGTTTTCCAGAAATTCGAAGAAAACGGAGCGAATTTCCGACCGTACGCTCGCGTAGTAGATGGCTATTAGTAACGGCCCTTCAATACAGTAACTGATTTAGACTCCAAGCCAATAACATTTGAAACGTACGTTAAGCATGGTCATATTTAACATGTTGTTATATTAAAAAAAATTGGTTTCTCTGAGAGTTATCATTTTTTAGAATGACAGATTTACAAAAATATTTAAAATAATAGATGCTATTTCGGCCGTTTTTAATTCTGACTTTTCCATGTTAAATTAATAATTTGCGACCTAAGAAGCTTTTCTGGAAATTTTCCGATACAATTATAAATATTCACAGAGAATATTCAAACAATTAGTATCACAACCGCCATCTTGAATTTACCATTTTGATTTTGGACTCTTTGATATCAAATTCGTAATCAGCGACTTCTGAAAGCGCCCCCCCCCCCCAAAGAAGTTTCGGCCATTTTCAGTTATTTATCTAGCAGTTATTCAACTGTTAGTTAAAAATATACGAAATAATGCGCCATTTTGATTCCGCCATTTTGAATTTGAACTCGTCAATATCAAATTCGTAATCAGCGACCTCCAAAACCCCCCTACAAAAAATTTCAGCCATTTTGAATAATTATTCAGGAAGTTATTCAATTGTTAACTTAATTTGTTTATTTAATAATGTCGGAGGTTCGACCGACAAAAAAAACTCTTAACTTTTCGATTTATAGACCCAAGAAGATATTTCCAAAGTTTCAGAAAAATCAGTAAAGTATTGAACATTTTTTGGGTTTTTTAAAAATGTCGATACAGCGACTCGACTATAATAATAAATTGGTTGTTAGTCAAATATAGGTACTGCATAAATCATATTATTGCGTAAATTAATCGCTTGGACAGTAAGATATTTGTCGATGAAGAGCCTTATTGGCTACAAGATCGTTCAATTTGAGACTTAAATCGCAAACCGGTACCTCAGTAAATTAACATTACAGTTTTAATAGTTATCAGAATTCTTAATTCTTTTGACCTTCCTAGGACGAAACGACATGTACATTATTATGTTGAGTTCTAGAGTTGAAGTTGTCAGTAGTTATTTTTACAAGTCGTGCAATTTAGAAAGTCCCCTTCTCTTCCACGAAATAATTTTGCTTTGATCGAAAGCTCCATGTGAATATCAAATACAGTGTGGAAACTATTTATGGAATAAATAATATAACTTGAAAACATGATGTTTTGTCTAAACTGAATCTTTTAATGGCGGTTCTTTGGAATTGCGAATTTGTAGTATTTCTAAAATCAGTTGGGAAACTATAAAAACGCCCCTCAAACAAATAATAATAATGGTTCATAGTTGGTATGGGCGTCGATAATAAAATGTTAGAATCATGTTTTAATTTTTTAAAGTAAATTTCAGAGGGCCTCTAGAAAGCCACTCTAATAATCGTTATTAAAGCAGATATTACTAGAATCACCTGAGAAAATTAAAATTTTCACAATAGTTCACAGAAATACATCATATTTATTAAATATTACTGCAGTAAACGTACTACACTGCCACCTCACCTCGGAGCTCCGGATTTTATACCTGAGCTAGGCCCTAAAGTGTAGGGCAATACAAACATTAGTTATACTTTATCTAATATCAACTGGAAAATCATAAAAAGGCCGTCAAAGGAATAGTTCATAACACCAGCAATGTCATGAACGTAGAACGACAATTTTTAGAATCATTTTTTAATGATTGGAATAAATTGAATATCGTTTTACTACTTTATATTAATTAATAGTGTTGCAAATTATTTATTTATGATAAATAATGTTAGTTTAATAAACAATTCCATAATTGATTCATTAAAAGTAAATAAATATGATTTAACCTGCGGCTATGCTACCGGCAATTATACGAATAAACCACGAGTAAACCAGGTAAACAATCGATTACTTTCGTTTGAGGTAAGCTCATAACATATCTGTTTGACTATGTTCGTATAAGGGTATCAATTGAAAAATGTTCAAGCACAGTTTTGGTGTTATTCTGTCACAGGCCGTATCTGTTGGCTGAGCCTGCAAGTTCCTTATAGGTTCTTGACATGCCCGGCAAAGTCCTGGCAACGATGTTTATGTCGTCTGCGTATGCAAGAAGTTGTATTGATCTGGTTATTATCGTGCCTTTTGTGTTTATGTTGGCATCTCTGACGCTTCTAGTGATGCTATAATCAAATATCAAATGTCAGCTATATGAAATAGCCAGACGTGCGAAAATGCGTTGAATTAAGGCGTGGAAAATCCTGCATAAATTAGCATATTTATGCTAATTTATATCAGCTAATGTAGGATTGTCCACGCCTTAATTAAACACATTTTCGCACGTTTTCTCATCGTTTTTACTCGAGTTTATTCAAGATTTTGTGGGATTCACTTAAAGCGCGTCTGCCTTCGTCGACGACCGAACTAATCTAGTAGTAATAGTAATTTTCTATCATTTTCCCAAAAATTCTAAGAGAAAAAAAAATGTTTATTATTTCTGTAGCGCAATTGAGCATACCCCTTCGCGTTTATCTTCCTTTTTTAATTGGGAGAGAAAAATATCATCAGTTCACAATATTATTAAAAAGTTTGGATGATTTCTCACAGAGCTCAAAATAAAATTACTGAGAATTACACGGATATTCACTATCACCTAAAAGTAAACTTTCAATAGGTTGCAAATATATTATGTGTTCTATTCTTTCGGTTTATTTTGTTTTTAATTTTAACGTATCCTCCTAAAAAAAAAATCTAAAAGGAACGGACATGGAGGGATGGATGATGCATTCAATACCGAAAACACTGTCCTAGCAGTGCTCTGCCAGTGAATTAAAGCCATCCTAAAAAAGAGGATGATAGTATCCAATTTGGATGAGGCAAAGGTGTGTATAGGTTGTACCCAAAGGAGGTGTACTATTTTCACTGCTGTAGACATCCCTTGTCAATGACCTCCAGAAAATTTCTGTGAAAGGTTTTAACAGCCTAGGATATGCTGACAGGGCTTAGGGGACGATTTGAGTGTACAATATCAGAGCGTTTAGTCTAGGAAATGGCGTGCAAAATCGACGACGAAAAGTTACCGTCTGCCAGTCGGTAATCGAGAAGGGCATATAACTACGAAACTTTTTTCTCTCTGGAAATTTTTGGTATGGTGGGAGAATATGGAGGGGGGAAGACATTTTTTTTTAAACAAATGGTTACCGATACCTTTCCGCATAGGTAGTTAGTGTATGTACTACACGTACCCCAATTACGCTGGCAGACAAAACTTCCGGGCGATGCGCGGTAACCGGAAATTGAAAAAAAAAACAATTTTTTGTTACCGGCTCAAACCTAGCGCAAAATGTTTGTTTTGGCCTGTACACTGCCGTACTTTAGTGGCAGACATTTCTGCCGGGCGGTTTTTGAGCAATTTGCCATCAAAATGGCGAAAAATTGACAAAACTTTGAAATTATGACACAAAATAGATAATTGTATAATTAATTAAAAATAAAATAAAACAATTATTTTTTTGTTTAACTTTCTCTCAAAATCGGAACAATTAACTGGTTTCAAATGTTTACTGTGTTATCATGTGTTCATATGAAGGAGACATTTTAACGAGCGTAGAACAATATGATTTTTCCCTGCGCCTACAGGGTGTTTTGTGAATGGCTGGCCATATGCTAGTGAGGAGTTACAGTATTCTGAGACAATTTCAAAATGGCCTTTATTGTATCCCTAGTGCCCTTCGTTTCTGATAACAGCGTGTTTTCTATTTTTTGCCAAAATTTCGATCGGCCGTATTTTTTATTGGCTTCACCAAATCGAGTCAAATGTAGTAGGCATGTTTCACTAATAGTGGTCTTCAAAATTCAGTACGGCAAATGAAAAAAAAATCAGTAACGGGCTCATTTTTTTTTCTTCGCATTTGCCTAAAACTATCACCCGGTATACGGATTTTAGCAATTTTCAATACCGAATTTAAAAATACTCTAATAACATATTTAGACCATGTACCTAATTAGTTTTTGTTGACACTTTTAGTGCTTCGGGAATTAACAACAGTAAATCAATTTCAAAAATATTTGGGAGCCTTCCGGCTACAAGAACATTAGTAATTAATTACACAGGTGACTTTAATTTTGCGATAGAAAATTAGAATTTGTCACAACGATATTATATCGTATGTCAAAATAGTAAAGAGGTAAAAAATGTCAACAAGCGTTAAGAACAAATTAAATTTATTAGAACAACTGAGGAAATACCGCACCTAATATTTAATTCAATTAATTAAAAATCATTTTATCGAAAACAATTACACAAAATTAATGCTTCATCTCCAAGATCAGTTTGGCAGCGTCGTTTTGATTCACCCCGTATAATGAATTCCATGGTGTATAACTTGATTGATTCTTTGTTTGCACATTTGGGCTTAACAACACTCTTGCGTCGATGGAGAATCGAATGTGATTGACCAGAAACATTTCATTTATTAAATTGTTCTTGAACCGGAACAGAAAAATAGTCACTAGTCATGATTCAAGATGGTTCTAGTTGCCGTCGTTCAAGATCATTAAACGTCAGTCGTCGTATCTCTGAAGAACGGATGTTTGCATGTTGCTATTCATTTAATAACTATTTCCGATTAGATCGCGATGTTAAGGACAGTGCTTGACCCGTGTTGTGAGGAAGTGAAATTAAAGAATTTCTAGTGTTTTTTGTTTTACTTTGTAGTGTTGTTTTCATAGTTTTTGTAGTTTAGTTATTGTGTACTATCAGCCGTTGATAATCCAAAGTAAGTTTTATTCTGGTTGAATTTGATCATAGAATGCGAACTGAAATGAAGTAAACCAGCCCGAATGATAAGAAATGTGCTAGGTCAAGCTCCAGAGACAAAACGTCTCAATAGTAAGGATACAAAGTGGTACTTAGTTCTACAGGGTGTCTTCCACGATTATTCAAATTATATTTATAGTTTTAAACTGTCATAATTCAAATTTTTCAAATGGAACACCCTGTATGTTTTATTTTAAAATGTTTTAGCAATCAAATACCTACACACTGAAATCCATGACAATTTTTCTTCGACATAATTTTTTCAATACCGTCGAAAAAAAGTAGTCGTTATGAGGTATAAAATGAAAAATCATCAATTCCACTTTTTGGAAGTTCCGGCTATAATAATATGCAAGTTCTAAAGATATAAAAAAATATAAGATTTATTTATTAAACAAATGGGTGAAAATAGCTGGTATCACTATACCTGTTTATACCTGCCAAACCAGTAGTTACGCCAGGAAAAAAATAGACAACCCAACGTTTGCATATTCCATAGGCTTCATACTTTCTAGTAGGGGAGCCCAATAGGGGATTTTGGGATTTACTCAAGCGCGGCAGATTAACATATAGGGAATACCTTGCACCCTGTTGAGTACCTCCACCATATCTAAGCCCTCTATATAGGGCCGCGCGTGTAGGGCAGCCGATCAGAATAGTAAAAAAAATCCATAGTTGGAAATACTCGAGCGCGTCAGATTAAGGTGTGATGAGTTAATTACATGCTGAAAAGTGTGCGTTTCAATAATCTGACGATTTCAGCATGACGCAAGGGAGTGGGAGGGTCACAAACTTGCAAAAAAAAAACGTCACCTCGACATTCTCGAGCGCGGTCGAATTTTGTTTTGTTTTGAAGGAAATAATTCAAGGATAATGGGAAAAATATAATCTGCCGATTTCCACAAGCCGAAGTAACAAAAATCGTCAATAAAGTTTAGCGCGTGCACCGCAGTGAAGCACGTATTCCCCACTCCGCGCATCTCTCTCCCTTTCACTCTTTCTCTGTCTCTCACTCTCTCGCACCGTTCCCACACGCCAGACATCACGCCATTGGTGATCAATTACCAGAAGTATATGAAGATGTAGTCATAACACCAGATATTCTAGGGGATACTCCAGATTCAGGTACATTTACTTTTCAATACTTTAATAACACGCTTTTCATTGAATAAAAAATATATTATAAGTATTATAACGATTTCTTGATACAGATATGCAAGCTGTGGGTGAAATTGATGATCAAATCGAACCAGACTTGCTGTTTGATGATAATTCCACGGATGAAGTTCAAAAAAAAATTTTTTAACATGTTTATTTTGTTTTATTAATTTTTTGTGAATTCTTTTGTGAAGTTATTACCCATCAATAAAATTATCAAAAAGTTTAAAAATATCGTTATTTATTAACCTCGGCCATATTTTTTTTACCTGTTATTTATTTATCATTTGTAATTTTATCAAAGAAAGAAATTACCGAAAGTATATATACATATAATATATGTGTTTATATATATTATAATTAAAATAAATAGATTTACGTGTGCAGAAAACAAAATAAAAAACTTTCTTTACAAATTTCAACAAAATTTGTAATTTTTTTTTATTTGCATGCTATTTTCCGTGCATTTTATTTGTTACATTCAGTGGTTTAAAAAAAATCATAAACATATTTTTTTTCAAATCGTCAGATTAAGAAAATCCCTCCAAACAATCGTCAGATTATTGATCAGCACGACCAGGACATCAAGCTAAACCATCTGTATGAAAATTTGACGCGCTCGAGTATTTCAAAATGGCGATTTTTATTTGAATTTTCAAAAAGCCGCCACGAGCTTGCGCCACATCTGAATGGTCAGTCTTTTGAATTGGAGCTTCGTTCGGGTTCATTTAACATCCCCTCTGAATATCTGACGCGTTCGAGTAAATTTTTATTTTTCCCATTTTTAACACTTCCATACGGCCGCCCCCACCATGCAAACCGGCAGATTAACATACCTCTGTCATCGGGGACACGTGGGGCATATACACTATCAATATCTGACGCGCTCGAGTATTTCCATGTAACTGTTTTTTTTTTACATTTTTGAAAACCTGTAGACGCTTCCCCCACCGGTGAAAGGATATACATCATATAACCTTTTTTTCTTTCTACCATCTAATCTTCAAAATCCAGTAGGTCTCCACGACGCTCGAGTAAATCCCCATTTAGCATCGTGGGCTCCCCTACTATTCTATTAGTATTAAATTTATTCGTTAAACTCATGACTGCAATGTTAAATAAAAAGTCATTTTTCAATTTTTAATTAATCATAGCCTGGCCGGGAATTTTTTAGCCAACCCATTCGCGATATATTTTTTAACATACTAAATTTGATAAAAAATACTTTTCATCCATTAAACAGATGGGTGAAGGTCGTTTCTAATTCGGATCCTCTACTACTAGTAAAGTCGTACATCAGAACATTTTCATATCTTAGAAAAAAGCTTGGAACTGGCCATTTTTTCTTTTAGTATGTTTTAGCCATCAAAAGGAGTCGATAAAGTTAAAATCTTTCCATCCGTCGTTGATCGAAAGCTCTATTTATTTCCTTTTGTTCCATAATTTTGGATTTTGTCGTGTTCTCGGTACTGTTTTTTTAATACCTTGGCTTCTATAAGTCGGATAGAAACAAAAAAATCAAATTGTTCGTAATAAATGTCCATGCGATTTCTGGGATAGCATTATTTATATGAATTTCCTAGCCTTCAAAAAAAAATAACTACCATAGGTGAATTTTCGTTTTTCCTGAAATACCTACTTCGATTTGAAATCATAATACTTAACACAAAGTATGTCATATATACTTTTAACGGTTGTCGTATATCAAATTTGATTTCGGAATATTACAAACAGCTAAAGATTACATTTGCGTAGAAATGTTGATTTCATCATTTTGGCCAAAGCACCATTGAGCAAAAATTATAACTTGTGGGTTCTTTTATGTACAGTATTTTTAACGCAGGTTAGTTAAAGCTTACACCGCTCTACGAAAATTTATTTTTGAAACGTTTTTTGTAATTTTTTTTCCAAATCGCATATGTTTAGAAATCCGGTGTCAATACAGGCACAAATTTTCGTTGATAAATGTGTATCTTGTTTCTACTGTGTTGACACTCAGATTTTAATCGAAGAAATTTCAAGGGGAATCCTATTTTAATCCAATCAAGCACCTTATAATTTATATGGCTCAATATATAGGATTACAGAGAGGTCATTGACAAAACACATTCAGCACTCCAATCAAGCTAATTATTAGGTACTTAAAGTGTGTTTAAATAAACCAATTTTTTTAATATGGTAACGAGTACACTTAATAATGTTGTAGTATCGTATTTCGACTGTCAATTTGAAAATTCAGTCTAAAGCGTTGCTACAAGGATAAATCGTTACAAAGCCTGATGTGATAGAATAAGACCTGGACCTGAGACTTTGCATGAATATTGCAAACGATACATGTATACGATATAGTTAACCATATATGTTATGAGCTTACCTCAAACGAAAGTAATAGATTGTTTACCTGGCTCACCATTACAAGTCCTGTATCGTTACAATTTTACACCCTTGGAAAAAAACACGTCACTTTGGACCCAGTTGCAAAACCCTTTCGGTGATACAAAAAAAACACGTTTAAGATATATTCCAAATTTCGTTGAAAAGTCTCACCATTGCATCATTTGGCCGAGAGCCTTTTTTCCGGGATTTTCGAAAGTCGAGCCTAGGACCGAACCCGACGACACAAAATGCTGGCGGGAGTATTTCTGAATTGTTCACGACGTCTAAAAATATATCACATTGCAAGTAAAAAGTCTCAACAAAACATCGATATGAAATTTCAAATTGAATTTACCAGGTCACATGGTCGTTTCCACCGCCCGGACATAGTAAGCCTTGTACACTCTCCTCCCCTGCACCTACTGACGAAGACAAGAGCAAGCAAAAGGTCCATACCCGTCATTTTTTGCAGCCATATCTTATAATTTACTTTGCGATTTGACTGCTATTTTTAAATTATGTTTAGAAAGAATATTAGCTATTCTTTCGCATAAATCGGTACAGTAGGTTATTGTTGCGTATGTAATTTTTATTAATTTTTTTTGGAATGAGGAGAAATCCCGGTGGCCAAACGTTTACTACCAAAACCTTCCACGTCTGGCTTACAGTGAGAGAAATACATATCTTCTGAATACAATAAAATAAACCCCTTGATGACTTGACGTAGAAACCACAAGAGTTAAAGTTTCTAGTAAAACCGAAAAATAACTTGATCATAAAACTTTTATAAACCACTAAGTAAACGGGTGCTAGGCAACTTCCTGTTGTGTACGAATAACATCAAATGTCTATAAAATGATCATAATAAATATATCCGTTACTCAATATCAAGAGAACATCTTGATACTAGGTACACGGTGGATAAAATTCGACTGGTACCCATTTTAAAACCAAAGCTTTAAAGGTATGATTCAGCCCAAGTTCAACTGAACTTCATTTAAAAATCAGGGTTACAGTTGTTGCAATTATTAATAATAATAATAATAGTAATAATAATAATACACTTTATTCAGTAATGACATGAAAGGCGATATTCAGCTTAGTACAGCACAGACGCCGTGAAAGCTGTTCTTCCACTTAACCCAAAAAAGAAGGCAACAAATTTTATACAGAAATCTTGTCGGATATATGACGATTTTTTACTTAATTTTGCTGAATTATATTGTAATCTTGGATTTTGATCTTTGATCAAGCTGATTTTGTTTTAAATTTGGTCGATGTAATACGCCCTTGCAGATAGTAAAACCCCGACTTCTGGACAGTATTTTCGAGAAACAGGCAATGGCACAAACCACGTTCATATATACTTTTCCAATTCGACTACAGAGCATTTTTGAAATATTGGCGGTTTTGACTGACTCCCGTATGTCAATTCCATGGGTTGCGTTGATCATAAAATGAAAAGGACGAGTATGAAATGTAAACCGTGCTGTGTAATTTTTTTAATCTGAAAAATTAGCAGAAATGCTGAACGCAGCCGAACCTTTCCACCGGCCAAGAAGAAACGTAACGAAGCAGACGTACAAGAAAATAGTGACAAAGAAAGACAGATGGTACCAAGAGACTTTGCTTTACTATGTTGACACAATGTTATGATCGGTTAAAGTCCGCTTCACAAAAAGCAGCATTTTTTGTCAATAATAATAATAATCATTTATTTCCCGAAAATCGTTTAGTGAACGGTAACTAAAGTATGTAATTATCTTATTATTATCTTAAACTACTAGTCCAGTCGAAAAAGTAAAAAATACACCAGAAGCTCGCAAAAAATGTTATCTGAGATTTTCTCCCCGTTGAAGATATAAAAAAATTGCTCATCATAAAAAAGAAAGCTTGACTAACTGCCTAGAAAAGTCATCTTGTAATTTTCTTGTATACGCCATAGTTTTCGAGAAAATCGATATTGACAAAAATTGTAAAATTTGTGTTTTTAATGCACATCAATTTTCGTTTACTTGAATTTTTTGCGCGCGGCCTATAGAAAAAAATTGAATTGCTTGAAAACCACACAAGCTAGGAAGAAAAATCAAAATGGGTTTTAAAGGGGATATAAAATACTCTCTTGTGTTGCCATTTTTGATGGTTATTGATATTTATTAGTATATAAAAATAACAATATAATATAGTTATCTCTTGATTTTTTGTGCATCTAACTATTCACAGGCCCATAAAAAATAATTGACTCTAATATAAGGTATAAATGCATTATCTTTTAGTTCAAGGTACTTAGTACTTTAATACAGAAAAAGTTAGGAATAAAAGTATTCACATTTAAAAATTTACCAGCATGTTGAAGTTAGCAAAAAAACATCCAAAAAAGGCTGCATATTCAATTGTATTATCATATTTTTTTATCCAATTTTTTTAACTATTAAATGATTAAAAACAATAGTTATATGATACATAAACTTTAAAAAAAAAATTGAGCTAAATTTCCAAGATGTTTGGGTCTTTATTTTATTTTTAGGAAACAAAAAATTGGCCAAAATTTGGCTTTCAACATGCTGATAAATTTGTAAATATGAATATTTTTGTTCCTAACTTTTTCTGCATTGAAGTACTACTTTGAACTAAAAGATAATGCATTTATAATTTATATTAAAGTCAGTTATTTTTTTATGGGCCTGTGAATAGCTAAAACGCAGAAATTCAAGAGGTAACTATATTATGTTGGTATTTTTATATACTAATAGATATCAATAGCGATTCCTACGCATTAAAAATATAAATTTTGCATTTTTTTTCAATATCGATTTTCTCGAAAATCATGACATACAAGAAAATTACAAGAGGAACTTTTTTTTAGGAAATCAGTCCAGCTTTTTTTTTTATGACGAGCATTATTTTAATATATTCAACGGTTAACGAGTTATCAGTAAAATGAGGCTTTTTTCACCGAAGGGGTGGTTCTGATTTTTGTGGTTTTGTGATGTATAATCCCTTCATTAAGTTACTGGAGGAAAATCTCAGATAACATTTTTTGTTATGGAAATCTTTATAATTATTGGACTATACATATATAAAAAATTTGGAAAGGGTGATATTTTTTTCAATGATTTTTGAGTTGTTATATTCGATAACACATCTCCCGTAAAAACTCAGGTTAAATGAACATCGTTATAAATCAAAAACGGTTAAGCGAATTGATTTGAGATTTATTGAGGTGATTTCTGAAGACATAAAAGGAACAATTTCCTAAAATATCATAAATTTTTTAGCGTTTTTAAATCGCTCCCATACATCCTTAAGAAAAACCGTCCAAAAAAAAATTGTAAAGACTTTTTTTACTTCTTTTATACACCACACACTGGATAAAAAAACATAAAGGTCGAATTAAGAAAAACAAAAACTGCAAGTCGTTGAAAAGTATGCTGGAATACATTAAGTAATAAGTAGTAAAAAAATCAATAATATCATAAGGAAATAATGTAGTGACCAGTACCTTAAGGTGGCCATTCCCTAGAAAGAGACATTCGATAGGGAAATATTTATTATTTTTGCCCAAAACTTTTTTTCTTAGTACGTATATTTAAAAAAAACTATAAGAGTACCTGAGTAGAACCAGAACAAGACTATTAATATGAATTTTCACTCAATAATTTCAGTGGTTTGCAAAATAGCTGGATTTAAAACTACGAAATAGGAAGATTAACATAATTTTTAAATTTAAATTAGCTATTTTGCAAACCACTGAAATTATTGAGTGAAAATTCATAGTAATAGTCTTGTTATGGTTCTACTTAAGTACTCTCATAGTTTTTTTAAATATACGTATTAAGAAAAAAAGGTTATGGCCAAAAATAATAAATATTTCTCTATCGGATGTCTCTTTCTAGGGAATGGCCACCTTAAATGTTTCTCTTATTTGAAGCGTTATTTGCCCTTGTGCTACCCAGTACAGTGAAACTTTGATTACGTTTATCATGGTTCTATTAAAGTTTTACGGGTTATTAATTTAATACATTTAAAAAATGAACGTAGGACGTAATCTAGCTGTGGTACGTCTTTTATCTTAATTGTAAGCTGCTTATTGACCATAACCAATGATAAAAGTAAATATCGTCATTTTTTATGGCTGTCGGCATTAACGTTAGTTACGGTTAGTTAACAAATCGTTTCTCCTCTCATATTGAAAAGGGACCCGCACATGGCGCACATATTTTAGGGGGGGAAAGGATTCAGTCAAATCGAATGAATTTTTTTGTGTTGTAGTTTATGTCTTTTTTTTATCTAAACCTGTTAATTTGGACCCTTATGATGTAGGTTTTTTTCTACGAAGCTCCAAAGAATTCCTCCGTATAGAATTACCTGTAGGTTTTTTTGTTCTTACTCCAAAACTTCTATTGGATTTTCTTGTCGCTCTCTATGACCGGCACGTGTTCGTTTTCATCTCCATTGCCCGATGATGCATTGAAGTTATTTTGCCAACCGTATGGTATGTTATATAAGTTTGTTTGTGCGATTATTATTAATTTTCTCGAAAACTATAGTTGTTCGAAACGTAGTAGTTTTCCTGTATGAAATACATATACCTCTACCGGCACTAGTTTTTTGGAAATTTTAGATTTACTAGTTTTGGAAATAGAGAGGGAGATTACCCAACATAAAATTCAGAAAAAAATTGTTTTGAGATCCTTAAGAAAATCCCCTTCAAATGATACTCCACATGACCGTATATAAAGTGATTTGATGTGTCAAAATTTGTTCTCTCCAAATTTGCAAGGAAATATTTCTTAGGTTTTCGCTATTGTATTATAGTTTACATCCAAATCTAACCATATACAGGGTGTTACTTAATTTTTTAATGGAACACCCTATATCTAACTCTAGAATCGCAACCCTCATTTTTCTCCGATTTCAAATCTTCTATAGTTTTTCTAATATTTAGACGAACGTAGATATTATACAGGGTGTAATCAGTTTCATGTCATTAAAAAAACTGGTAATGGGGACCGACTAGACACACAAAAAACCTTTATGACTTTTCCCTCTAGGGGCACTTTGAAAAACACTGATCTAGGTTAACATATTTAATATTATAGTAGACAACTAATGAGAACCACTGCTTTTCTTGGTCGATGGACTTGTACTTCCCAATTATACAACTTTTAAATTGTCATAAAAAAGTGCTGGCCGGCACACGCGGTGTCAAAGGATCATCGACCGCCTTTGATGTAGCGCCTCAACTGAACTAAGGCAAGTATAAAGAGGTAAATAATTCGTTCTCTCTCTTCTTGCACAATTGCAAGCAAATAATAAATAATGGCCATAGAGGTTTAAACAGAGCATTTCTTTACATGTGTGTTTTTTAATTTGGAACAAAATGTTGGATTGTTTATAATTTAGAAAATTTAAATGTGGTTTATTAACATCTGTAACATAAATGAGTGTCCTGGGTTAAAAGCTTACTACCTACCTAAATGATTCAAAATCTCTGCATCTTAATCAATACACAGTTCGGTACGTCGAATTAAGTACATACGCACCTCGTTCAACACTAAACAATAAACTATCAACTAACGTTGTCAATAAAGAAAAATAAAATAAAAACTTGGTACAAAAGCCAAAAAGGAATACAAAAAGAACGAACAAGTAAGTTGTGTCTGTACATAATCAAGAATTTGACAACTTGAACGGTAAGTCAATAAAATAAATCTTAACTGTAAATACTCAATGACGCGAAATTCAAAAATAACAAAAACAACGAACGGCGGGTTGGACGTGTGTACATAACGAAACACCGACATGACAGTAACTAAAATATTGCACAAGGGAGAGTTAGAGTATAGTTTTCTTCAGATCAGATCTAGAGCTAAACCTACCTCAATATTCCAGCAGTTCTCAAACAAATTTATTGAAAATTTGCGAAATTTTTGTTTATTTTTTTTCTCCAAAACTATGAGCTTTAGACCCCATGTTACATAAGGTTTTTTTGTTTGTCTTGTCGTTCCCTACCACCAGTTTATTTTAATGGCATGAAACTAATTACACCCTGTATAAATTACAAACTGACCAATTATTTTAATTGCCTGCACTCTTCCGACCAGCTCTCCGACATCCACGGCTGTTAGCGCCGCAGAGATAAATGGCCGAGTCCGCAGTGAAGGCACTTTTTGTAATTATTGATGCATAATAAATTTAATTTCATTTGATGAAACTACACCAAAAATAATGAATTATTTTGAACACAAAACAAGGATGTTTAAAAGTGAATTTTTATTTGTTTGCTTTTAATTGTATTGAAACATTCTTTACAGGATTTTGCAAACAGCAGAAAAAAATCGGTAAATTTATTTACACAGAACTTCCCTCGTTATTTGTGCATGACAGTCACTCAAAAAAAATATTAATCACCATGACTCAATTATTTCTTGGCTTTATGTCTTTCTGATGAGCTCCAGAATAAGGGCGAAAAACGTTTCAAAGGCTAAGCATTTCCAGGAAACAGAATGATAGATTTCATGAAAATGTAATCCATTGGAATGAACAATTTTTTAAGACAAGGTAGATAATTAAATTCATTTTAGGTCTTTGTTCTCATTTTTAACTGAATCTTCATAATCGTAGGGGGTTACGTGGATACTAGTTTAATCTGCATGGCCGTAGGGGACTGTGTGGATGCTAGTGTTAGAATGAGAATTGTCAAATAAGAAATTAGACAAATTCATTTTAGGATTTTAATTTGCTAGCATAACCAGAATTCAGGTTATCGAAAGAATGCAAAGATTTCATTAATATTTCTACACAAAGTTTTTCTTTTAGTTATAGATAGTTATTTTTTCTGCTGTTTGCAAAATCCTATAAAGAATGTTTAAATAGGTTTAGAATGTTATGACACGTGGAAATTTTAAATTTGACCAAAAAAATATTTTGTCTATTCTATAATGGTGATAAATAGATTACTAAAACATGTTCTCATTTTTATTTTTTATTTTTCTAAAACATTTTTAAATTTGTTTTAATAAATTTGGAATGCCATGGAAACGTGGAAATTTTAAATCGAAAAAAAAATTCCATCTATTTGTGGTAAAATTTTTTCAAAAATTTTGAATTTTTTTTTTATTTTTCTTTAAATAGATTTAGAACGCTATGAAACGTGGAAATTTTAAATTTTGAGAAAAAAAAAATTCATCTATTTTGGTGGTAAAATTTTTTTCAAAAATGTTGGTAAAAAATTTTCAAATTTTTTTTTTCTTTTAAATAGGTTTAGAATGCCATGAAACGTGGAAATTTTAAATTTGAACAAAGAAAAAAATTTTTTTTAGTGGTAAAAATTTTTTCAAAAATGAAATGAATTTTTTTTTCTGAAATAGGTTTAGCGCGTCATGAAACGTGGAAATTTTAAATTTGAGCAAAAAAAAATTTTTTCACTATTTAGTTCTTCGCTGACAGTAGGGTTAACTACCTACCAAATTTGACTGCTCTCCGTCAAGTAGTTTTTTAGTTAATGCACCAACAGACAGACAGACAGACTGACGGAATTGAAAAACCTATATTTTCGGAATCTACGTGTTCTGAAACGTCAGAATCCGAAAAAATCTCGGAGGGTGATTTTTTCTCGAATACAATACTTCCCTTCGGTATGCGAGGGAAGTAAAATAACTATGAGAACTGAAAGAAAAACTATGTGTAAAAATATTAATGAAATCTTTGCATTCTTTCGATAACCTGAATTCTGGTTATGCTAGCAAATTAAAATCCCAAAATGAATTTGTATAATTTCTTATTTGAAAATTCTCACTTTGTTCTCATTTTTAACTGAATTTTCATGACTGTAGGGGGTTATGTCGATACTAGTTTAATCTGCACGGCCGTAGGCGACTGTGTGGATGCTAGTTGTTGAATTTATATATTACCCTGTTATTGAATATGCCGGCCCACAAATTTAAAGTTCTGCGGACTTGAAACTGAAGTTCTTCCATTAAATGGAGCCCGGTACCGGCGCTCAGTAATGATTATTATTTCTGTTATTTATTCCAGATGTGCTGAATAATGCCTCATCGGTCCAAACAATTATAAGCATTAGTGGATCTTCTCTGTGCTTTTCCAGCATAATTTGACAAAAATTGTTCCTCACAATATTATCATTGGGATCTAATTTCTGTAATGCACTTCGGTTTCCAGCCTTATATGGTATATTTGTTAAGAGTTCTTTGTGTCATTGAATAGAAGATATCCAAATCTCTTGAAAAATCTCTGAGGGCTTTTTTTCGGTCTTCGTCAAAATATAAAAAAATATTCAACTCAGGATTTTCATCATTGTTCCTAATTTTTTTCTTGTTTTCCAGTGTCACTCATCTTGACCACCATGCATTGAAAAGTTTTCCATTTTGGAAGGGGACGATTCGGATATAGTCTCCCTATACTTTCTCACTGAAGATCTAGCGTATTTATTATTGCTGAGATATATTGTTAATATAATAATGTCTGATCTGACATCGTCGCTATAATAGGACATTTTTGATCAATAACATCAACATCAATTTTTTAATAACAACATACTTTCTCTATCGATGATATTTGTCTCTTTTACTAACCTTTTTTAATTTTAACTTATACTGACGAGTGTATCACCAATTAACTTGATATAACGCATATTATTAAATGTCTAAAACTTACATGATTTACAAAAACACTCGCTAAGAGTACCTCATAGAGCAAAAATTATATAGAATGTTCAGTAAATCGGGGTATGATAAGAATATAATGTTATATTTACCCTAATTTCTATTTATGAGTTTCTAAGACGCACAAAAAGCGGTACATCCATCCCAAATTTCCCGCGTCGATGTTTTGTTACTTTTTGTATAAAATGGCAGTTTTGGCGCGTTGCATACTGCGATCTGAATAGTTTTAGGGTAGCTATAAATAAACCTATAAGGGAATTCCAAGTGTCTCGCTATGTTCTAAATCAGCTTGTGCTTGAATCATGTGTTGAGAGTGCACATTTTGTGGTTTCAGTGAAGAGTTTTTTCGTGTATTTTCGGAGCTCACAACCGCATATTATGGGCAAAAAACGCCGTTTAAATAAATTAATCTCCAAGTGGATTAAAAGGTTAGTTTTGCGTTTTTTTAACACTGCGTTTGAAAATATGCTTTGATAATTTGCTTAAGTAGTTAAATCTTACATCTTTTTAAATTTTCACCAGCAGAATTGGAAGGAATGTTGTATTTTAAAGTCTATAAAATCAAATAACTTACGATTCATATCTTGAATTAATTTGATCGGGATCACTGCCCGCCAGCAGTGGACATTTACCTTGTTATTTGATAGAACTGCACGTAAGGAGAGTTTTTCTTTGGAAAAAAATTATCTTCCAAGATTTATTAATAGAAAGTAATGTTGAATATACAAGCGTTAACGTTTTTTATGCAGAAGTCGTATTCATTTACTATTCGGGGCATGCTGTGCCTAACGAGGAACGTGTCGTTTCTTCTTCTGTTTTGATGTTATCGCCTCAGCTATGAGGTGAAGAGTTTGATGCATAAAATTGATAAAAAAATTAGCCGGGAGATGAATCATTCTTAAAAATGAAGCATGGTGTGCAGTACAGGAATTTCTCGTCTAATTTTAACTGTATAACGGGTGGTTCAATAAACAGCGGTATTTAGTATTTTGGATAAAAATAGACGCGGAATTTCTTTTTAATGAGAAATGTTCTTAAAATACGTATATTACTCGGTTTATTTATTTATTTATTTCTCTACGGGAAAACCTCGTGATATTTAAACGATATATCTCTATACTAGGGCGCTTTGACGGTGGAGTACTTGTTTGGTATAAAAGCATAGTAAAAAGATTTTATTCATACAGGCGATCATCTAACGCCAGAGCGGCATTGGGGGGATGTAAGGGGTTAACGGGAGGAGGAACCCCCTTGTCAGTTTAGAGTAGGCGCGATATTTTTAATGCAGCAAACGAACTCTGCGACGAACGTGCCACTGACGCGCAGAAAAACTCAAATTAAGCACATACGTTTAGTCCAGATTGAGAGAGAATTACAGAGAATTACACTGATCCGCAAGGTTTTTTTTTAACCCAAATAAGCGATTCCGAAGGTTTTGACGTGCTGAACACAATACCGTTGGACGTTTTACGCCATCACGACACAAGTTTTACGATCTACAAGTTCTATAATAGCCTTAAGTGCCATTTCGCAGAGGAAACGACATCATTGCGAAAAACCGATTTTCGTGACCTGTGTCAAGACAAAGGTTTATACAAATTTACATCTTATTCCTTCCCATTCCAAGGTTTATCCCTTATTTTGCCTTATTTTCCTGGAGTATTACACGAAATTCTGAAGTTAAGCCCGTTTTTTGTCTTATTTTACTGCTCTATTGGCGGAGAACAGTCAGATTTGGTAGTTAGTTGGTGCTACTGTCAGCGAAGAAATGGGTAGATTTTCACGGGGAAATATAGACAGGGCGAACACTCTATAGAGAATAAATAATGAGAACATGTGATAGATGGTATTAATATTTGGCATATATTGACACAAATGTCAAAGAAAACACCCATAATACTTTTATTGAAAAATATGCAGGCTGGTCATCCTATAAGCAATAATTCAACTATGATGGAAATTTGTAAATGTTCTTACGCAAACTCATCATATTTAACACCTTTTATTTACTATTTATTTTTTCTATCGGTCTTTTCTGACCACTCTGTATATTGTTTAACCAAAAGTTATCGGATTTTCTTTGTAGCAGCAGTTATAATTACATTCCTATGATTATTCTCCTATATCGTTTCCTAGTTAAAATTTCTTTAGAGTGACCACCCTGTATAAATAAAGATCGAAGTCCTGTGTAAATACCTCTACAGATTTTTTTAATCGTGAAAATGTAAACATTGAAATTCAAAATTTCTATTTTACATTAAAAAAACGTGTACCTATACGAATATTGTTTGTTGCAGAAGGTCTTGACAAACCTTTAAAACAAAAAATTATTCTATTCCTATAAATATGATATTGAATACGAATATCAATCGTCTCTTTTTCATCATACTATATATATAGTTCGTTAATTTGTTCACATTCCAAATCAATTCGAACGGTCTCATGTTTCTTGTTAGCATCGAAGTTGTTAAAAGCACCTTTATAAATATTTATTGTCTACATATGTTGTTTATTTTTCCACGTAACGTTTCGAAAAGTAAAGAGGAAATAAAGTAGTAGGCAATCAATATGTGCCCGACGAAAAATAAAAATAAACAATATCCCTATTAGTAAGGGGTCCAAAGCATTAAAAATTGAAATGACCCATTCCAACAAGGTAAATAAGTTTTGAGCTCGCATATCGAAAGAGGGTCCTAATGGGCATCAGAAATGGCTTGTTGGACTTTTGTTGAGGATTGCACAACTTCTCCACAAGAAAAAAAGATGGCGGAATGTTATTTCAAGAATTCGTGTTTTTAAACGTATACCTCTCGCTAGAAACTTAACTACATGCGATATTGATCTGATTTTTTTTCTATACATACTACTGACATGAGCGCATATGTCTGTACTAGTAGAGTTTCAGAGTCACTTACGGTTTTTTTCTAATTAAATCCTAAATCACAGGAACGAGATTTGTGTGTTTGAAATTTCGACGTGCGGACAACTACATTAAATGTTTAATTTTCTAAAGTATTATATGTGAATGATATATGGTCTAAAGATCAACAAAGTTTTTGCAAAAAAAATTAACTCCATATCTCATACAGTTTTCGAGTTACAGATTTTATAATTCGATCGTAAAAATGTCTTGTTATGATAACGCGCAACGTGACCGCTGCGGCAGGATTCGGTCTGTGTAATTGTGTGATAGACACAGTCTAATAACTAATTTGATTAAGGTATTATATTACTATTAATCAGTAGATCACCGATTGTCTAAAAATTAAAACATATGTATTATGTTACAACTACCTACGTGATTTTAAAATAGAATCCGTCAAAATATAGATGCAGAAGTAATGGTGTAATGATTACTGAAAAAAGGAAACTTTGAAGTACGTCTAATTTGCTTAGAAAATTTTCAGTTACGTCATTTTGGCTTAGAAGGACAGTATATATCGAAAGGTATATACAGTATGAAATCGTCAATAAATTATACAAATTTGAGATTAAAAAATAAAAATTGTCCGAAATTTCATATTTAAGAAAATGTACGGTATGACTTAAAAACCCATCAGAATTCTATGAATTCGCCATAACAGACACAATTCTTATTCTAAACTGGAATTACTTTATAAATAGTAACAAATATAAAGCGAATAATCTAAAATACATTTTAGAATATTGGTGTAAATAATGACATACCTACGTTGCCCAATAATGTGAACTTGCAATCATGAAGAAGGGAACACAATAATATTTGCGCAAGGTATGTTTAGTTTTTGCAAAATAGAAAACCTACAAAAATTGTGTGGGTACATGAAAACAAAGGGTTTCTTAGGATACTCACGAAATCAGTAAAAAGTGAAAAATATGAAGAAAACAATATTGTAAAAACGTTATTGGCAGTCGGTGTATTGTATGACCTGTCAGTTATCCTTTCCGAAGAGGATAAATGAGCAGTTATTGTTGCCCTAAAATGAACATGCCAACTATATATTTTGATTAATTTTGGAGATAACTGCGATGCAATTGATGATCGTGTAATTTAATATGCTCATAAGTCCTATGTGAATCTATCCATACAGATATAGGACTTACGGATTAAGGATTTAAATTCACTACGGCTATCTGTAGTGAATTTAAATCTTTAGATTTGCTAAGGCAGTATTTATTTTTCCTTAAGGTTATTAAACTTACGTTAGCTACGTCCGCGTCCTACACAAGACCCTTCCTTACTGCATTTAAAACGAGCATTAGAGGGGACGGTAGTCCAGTGGTTTAATGTACTTAGCTTAGCTAGCAACTGAAGAACCTAGCGAAGTAGGTTAAAACCCTGCTCACTGCGAAATACTTTTAATTGTAAAATTTATCCACAAAAAGTGGTTTAGACCCTTACCTAACACAAAATCCTGAATTTATAACATATTTTCTCGACTTGGGAAGCAGTTAACAAAGCACATAAAATTTTAGTCTCCAAGCGATTTTCCGATCTCCTTCCCAATTTACCCTTTCCCACATTTCGATATCTGATAGAGAATAACCTAAGAAAATCACAAATGATGACAAAAAGTCACAACTGGTTCTAATGAAAACCAATAGTGGAATTGTAAACTACTTACTGTGATTAAAAATGCGCGTCCACTTGGTGTTCTGTTGCATGTGCAGCCTTTCCTAACAATTGTTTTAAGAAATAATACAGATAAGTTTTTAGCAGACAGTGCTTCTCAATAGTAATGCCTATGTAGTGGTTTGTCAATGCTTACTGAGCTGTGTATACTTATTATGCATTATTATTATTATTATTATTATTATTATTATTATTATTATTATTACTTATGTATATATTACAAGTTTTGTGCACGTTTTTATATTTTCATATTTGTAAAATGCTATATCATTTGTACTACAATAATGATATACTTAATAAATAATATCTCTATACAACACCTTCATAATTAATAGATCGAGTAAATCATCTGCCAAATGAGTTTCTTTTTACCTGTTAATATTTTTGCAAAATTGTAAAAATGTAAATAATAGCACAATTTCAAAAATGTATTGGTTTACTATCTTAATGCATTACACTTTGCCAGAAAACAGCCTCATGCTAACAGGAATACCACGAATCTAATTATGGTTTATTTTAAAAAGTCGCTAACTCAAAAACTGTATAAGATATCGAGCTAATTTTTTTTGCAAAAACTGTGTTCATCTTTAGGTCATATTTCATTCGTATATAGTATATAAAAAAATTGAATATTTAATATAGTTGCCCGCACGTCGAAATTTCAAACACACAAATTTCGTTACTGTGATTTAGGATTTATTTAGAAAAAAACCGTAAGCGAGTTTGAAATTTAATTAGTACAGATAGATACGCTCATGTCAGTAGTATGTAAATATAAAAAATCAAATCAATATCGCATGTAGTTCACTCTCTATCGAGAGGTATAGGTTTAAAAACACGAATTCTTGAAATAACATTTCGCCATATTTTTTTCTTGTGGAGAAGTTGTGCAATCGTCAACAAAAGTCCAACAAGCCATTTCTGATGCCCATTAGGACCCTCTTTCGATATCCGAGCTCAAAAATTATTTACCTTGCTGGAATGGGTTACTTGGCGATTTAGACGGCTTTCGAAGGCGTGGACCCTCTACTATATTCCAGATCAGCGTCAGTGTATGTCTGGAACTACTTGTATGGTTTACCATTTAAAAAAGTAACAAAATGTACAGTAATTAAACGTAAAGTGTATCTGCTACGTGAAGACAGCAAATGCTCAGTAAAACTAATATAGGTTGAGCAGAGTAATAGAGATGTTAAGTAAAAATAATAAATGCATAATAAAAATAATTAATATTCAGTAAATAATAATAGGTAACAAGTAAAGCGACGTTATGCACCCGGTTAAATAAGTTTAATAAAAATCGTAGATGAAAAAGAAAACGATAAGACGTCCAGTAAAAAACAAAATATATTCTATAGAGAATCGTTGTTTAGTAAGGTTAATAGACGTTCAGAGAAAAATTATTAATGTTCAGTAAAAACTATTCGTTTTTAGTTAAAACAATAAATGTGCAGTAAAATAATGTGTGTAATGCAAAAATTGCAAGCTAACCATATTATACTCTTCGCCGGTTTACTTCACTTTGCACATTCAATAGTAGGTATGTTCTACGCAGCTTTTTGCAAATAATGTTCTAGATATTATTTATTTAATTAGAAAACATAAAAAAATATATTTTTTTGAAACTTTAATAATTAATAACCTTTCTATTTATTGGCCGATCTTGTTCAATAACAATAGGGTTCTGCCTCTAGCTAGCACTAACTTATTGTCCAAATTTCAATATCATCGGACTTCTCAAGTTATTGTGCATCACAAGAAACGTGACGGATGGACAGAAAGACGGAGTGACATTTTGAAACTTTTATTCAGAACTCGGTCACCATATTACTCCAGTCACTAAAGTAAAAACTACACCAGAAGCTTGCAAAATATGTTATCTGAGGTTTTCCTTCCGTAACTGTTACCGCAAACCGCAAAAGTTAGTTCTGGGTGTGCCGCGCAACCCCCCAAGAAAACCACCCCTTCGGTGAAAAAAGCCTTATTTTCAGGCCTGTAGCTAGAAACTGTTTTGAGGGCGGGCAAACAAATTTTCAGAGGGGGCCCGTGAGACTAAATATTTTATTGTTATTTTCAATTATAAATAATCCCGGTAAAAAAAATTATATCTAAATTTTTTAACAGAAACAGTTTTTAATATAAAAAATTTATAATAATAATAATAATAATAATAAGAAAGAAAATTTTTAAGCAGTCCAGGATAAGATGAAATTTTTCCCTGGAATGTACAAGACGCCAGCAAAAAGCTGTGATTTTAGAATAAGGATAATAATAATAATACTAAATTTATTGCCCAACAAAATATTCCTATTACAAAACAATGCAAATGACAATAAATGACAAAATAAATAGTTATAGAAATAATACAAATACAAAAATAGAAACTAAGTTATGAATGAGTACTGCCTATGCAGTAGCTGTTATCTAAAAAAAATAAGAAAAACTAGATAATGAAAACTAAAATTACAAAATTCATAATATACATAAGGACAATTAAAATAGCATAAGAAAAACCTGTGCAAAAACGTACGTTTCTAGTTTAACTGTAGCTGTCTTTCCTTAATCATATTGAATTTTTTTTACAGTTTCTATCTCTATGCTTTTTGTGCATTTCCTTTCAAACGCCAAGAAAACTAAATTTGCCATTCTTTGGTGGGTCATGGAGAGCCTTTGGGAACGATTAATAGTTGTCAAAGTAGAGAAAGTTGATTCACAGGTAGCAGTGCTGCAGCCGTGTATCAACAGCAGCCAAAATCTCATAGGTAGCCTTAAATGCTTCTCTGTATCTATATAAAACCTCAATTTTCCTCTTCTTATTTTTCCATTTTATGTTTATTTCCTTGGACTGGGAGGGGTCGGACTTATCTGCATGGTTAGCAAGAAAATGTTTTACAACAGCTATTCAGCTGAGGGTATGTTTATCCCCGGAAACAATATAGCTAGATGAGTATTTGTCTGAATTGTTTTTATGAATTATTTTTTTTTACCTACCAATTTACTGAGGCATTGCAATTTTGATTGGTCTAAATCCTCCACACTGGCTGTATTAACAAGCAGCTCTTAATTTTTACCAAAACGATTATTTATAAAACATAATCAAATGCAAATGCAAATTCCCTACAATGTAAGAGTAATCTAAAATAGAATTGAGGAAATGAATATATTACTAGCAAAAATACTCGTAATTATTTCAAACTCTTACTAAAGACTTATTCATAGATAAGTACAAAAACATATATCTTTCTAAACAAAATACTTTGCTGGCTACATGCCACGAACAACATTGAATTATAAGAAAGAAATATGCACATTACGTACAGAAAACTGTCACAATAATGTTAGTTTTAATTTTAAATTATCCTGTTCAACAAAACCAAAAAACAACTAAAGACAAAAACACTTACCAAAAACTTTAAAAACTTTCACCATAAATAATTATTGCATAAATACCTATTACCTAGTAAGTGACTGTTTAGTTCATTTTCAACTTTGAAAGAAGTAGCACTGAAGAAGTATCCTTGTGTAGGATACAGAAACACGTGTCTGTGAAAGTTTTTAAAGTTTTTGGTAAGTGTTTTTGTCTTTAGTTGTTTTTTGGTTTTGTTGAACAGGATAATTTAAAATTAAAACTAACATTATTGTGACAGTTTTCTGTACGTAATGTGCATATTTCTTTCTTATAATTCAATGTTGTTCGTGGCATGTAGCCAGCAAAGTATTTTGTTTAGAAAGATATATGTTTTTGTACTTATCTATGAATAAGTCTTTAGTAAGAGTTTGAAATAATTACGATTATTTAGTTCAGACAGAACCATTTCAATAATTTCATAAAATTCGGCCTTTAGGGCTGAAGTTATGGAAGAGTTGCCGGGCGTAACATGATTTTTACATGTTTTGCAACCATTTACACATTTTCATTTTTAAGTGTTCGATGGGGTACCATTTTTGCAGTGGGGGCTTGGTCTACGTTCGCTCAACAATTATTTCCATTCACCAACTGTGGTTTGGGTGTACTGTGATTTTAATTATTTTCTGCAGGCGCCGCAGGACGGGCAAAAATTATTCCAGCCCGTCCTGGCCCACCCCTAGCTACAGGCCTGCTTATTTTACTGATAACTCGTTAACCGTTGAAGATATAAAAAAATTACTCATCATAAAAAAGAAAACTTGACTAATTGCCTAAAAAAAGTCCTGTTGTAATTTTCTTGTATATGCCATGGTTTTGGAGAAAATCGATATTGACAAAAATTGCAAAGCGCGCGGGCTATATAGAAAAAATTGAATTGCTCGAAAACCAAACAAGCTAGGAAGAAAAATCAAAATGGGTTTTAAAGGTGATATAAAATACTCTCTTGTGTTGCCATTTTTGAGGGCTATTGATATTTATTAGTATATAAAAATAACAATATAATATCTCTTAATTTTTTGTGCATCTGACTATTCACAGGCCCATGAAAAATAACTGACTATAATATAAGTTATAAATGCATTACTTTTTAGTTCAAGGTAGTACTTCAATGCAGAAAAAGTTAGGAATAAAAATATTCACATTTACAAATTTACCAGCATGTTAAAATTAGCCAAAAAAAAGAAAAATCCAAAAAGGCTGCATATTCAATTTTTTGATATTTTTTTTTAATTATTAAATGATTAGAAACAATAGTTATATGATACATAAACTCAAAAAAAAAAATTGAGCTAAATTTTTAAGATGTTTGGGTCTTTTTTTTTATTTTTAGGAAATAATAATAATTGCCCAAAATTTGACTAACTTCAACATGCTGGTAAATTTGTATATGTGAATATTTTTATTCCTAACTTTTTCTGCATTGAACTAAAAGATAAAATGCATTTATAACTTATATTAGTCAGTTATTTTTTATGGGTTTGTGAATAGTTAAGAGTGCAAAAAATCAAGAGGTAACTATATTAAATTGTTATTTTTATATACTAATAGATATCAATAGTCATCACAAATGGAAACACAAAAGTGTATTTTATATCCCCTTTTTGATGTTTCTTCCTAGCATGTTTGGTTTTCGGGCAATCTAATTTTTTTCTGTAGGCCACACGCAAAAAATTTCAAATAAACGAAAATTCGTGCGCATTAAAAATACAAATTTTGCAATATTGTCAATATCGATTTTTTGGAAATATACAAGAAAATTGCGATAGAACTTTTTTTAGGCAATTAGTCACGCTTTCTTTTTTATGATGAGCATTTTTTTTATATCTTCAACGGTTACCGAGTTATTAGTAAAATAAGGCTTTTTCCACCGAAGGGGTGGTTTTTTTGGTGGGAGGGGGTTGCGCGATACCCCCAGAACTGATTTTTGTGGTTTTGTGATGTATAATCCCTCCACTAAGAGTTACCTAAGTAAAATCTCAGATAACATTTTTTGTTATGGAAATCTTTATAATTATTGGACTATATAAACATTTTTTCTTTACGAGCGATACTACTGGATTTAGAAATGTACCGATCAAATGCAATATACCTACTGTTCGTTTTATATTTGCAAAGAATATAATAAATGATTAGTACGTTAGTAAATGATTAATAAATTGATAGTAACTACATGATCGACATGTGACACTACAGATAACCCTAGTTGTGTAGAATGTATAAGATTATAAAAATAGACGACAAATTCGAGAAATAAAATAGCCAAACGCCATCAAACATCCATACGGTACGGGGACGCAAGGTAGGCTAGAAAATAAAAAAATTAAATATTCAATGCATTTTTCGATGTATTTTGATGCTGGAGGTGGCATTTGAAAGGTTACTAAATGTATTACGAATCGCTCCCCAAGAGAGATGGTAATGATTAAAATTTTAACCATTTTAATCATTTTCCGGCGAAAATGAGCGTTTTTTCATTTTTTACGAGATTTTACCTTACTTTGACTAGCAACACTGTAAATCTAAATTCTTCTCTCTTTCAAAGGAAAATGAAACAAAAATGGTCATAAATATTATTTTTCCACAAAAAATAAAACTAATAATATACTTAATATGATTCTGCTCACTACATGCAATGCACAAATGATTGAGGAATGTATACAAATCTTTTTCATAGCATTTTTATAAGTTTTGAGTGCAAAAAATACTTTTGCAACCTTGTAAACTTTCAACTTTAGTCCTAGTAACGAAATTTACATTATTTAAACACCCTTAGATTAACAGTGTTGTTAGTCAAAGTAAGGTGAAATCTCGTAAAAAATGAAAAAACGCTAATTTTCGACAGAAAATGGTTGAAATTTTAACCATTGCCATCTTTCTTGGGGAGCGATTCGTATTCTACTAATTCTACATTTAGTAATCTTTCAAATGCCACCTCCAGCATTAAAATACGTCGAAAATTGCTTAGAACATTTAATTTTTTCCGTTTTTTGATTTTGTAGCCCACTGTGGGACGGTAGCTCAGAGGGTTAGCGCGCTTAGCTTGCAAACTGGCGTATCTAGTGAAGCGGGTTCAAACCCTGCTTACTAATATTTCATTGTAAAATTATCCCCAAGTAGTGGTTCGGACTCCACTATAAACTGTAGAGCTTCGTTTCTCTTTACACATGCAGAAACCTGAATTTTCCAAGAAGTTACTTCGGTGCCTTGAGAAGCGGTTATATTGTCACATGCAATTACGTCATCGCAACTGCTCCAAGTAAAGGGCCATCCATTAATTATGTCACACTTTGAGAGAGAGAGGGAGGGGATCCATAAAGTATGATAAAAGGGGTAGAAGGGGTCAAACTTTTGTGACATGACATTATTTGCATCTATGCATACCGTTGTTTTAATTTAATCTAATAAAATACATTTTCACTTTTGGAGTGACAGCTTGTATTATATTCATCATTTCTACTTGTTTACTTTGCATAATTTTGCTAAAAACTGCTCATTTATAATTTTGAACTAAACAAAATTGAATTATTTTCTGGACATTTATTACTCATTTGTATTTTCTAGAAATGCTGTTCGTTAAAATGCTTCCTATGTACGAAGACCAACAGCCTGGTGATGTGTTTTCGTGACAGCCTATTATGGTGGTTAGAAATTATTCGATTAAATATTAATCAAGAACTCGGGTATTTGATATATTTACCGATCGTAACTTGACGTAATCGATAATTGTTTTAATTAAATATGTACTTTATGACCATATAAAAAGTTTTAATAAAATTTCATGGGCAAAACGATTATATTATTAAGTTTATGAATACATAACCTTTTAAAAGTCAAACTTTTTATAAACTGAGTGATGTCACAGTAGTGGGTGAAATGAAAAAACAAAAAAAATCAAAATTGAACCAATTTCAAAAAAGACGGTCACTAAAAATGTTGAAATGAAATTTTGCCAACTCGCAGTTTAAAATCTTTGTAAAAGTTACCTTGACAAGTATTTTTTAAACTCAGGATTTTAATTAAAAATGCGAAGACAGTGATAGAAAAATGTTGAAATTTAATTATTTTTAATACATAGAGGTGTTTTATAGAGAATAAAAAAGGAGAATTCTACAATTTCGGTTTTATTAAATTTATAACCACAATAATCATAAAGAATGTTTACAATGTTCTAATTTATAAAAAGGATGTCTTGTGTGGGAGTAAATAATTTTAAAATGTATGGATTCACTTTTAATACTTGATCCACGACACTATCTCGGAAAGTGGATGGCCACAGGAAAGTGGCGCAGTCGATAGGATTTTAGCACATACTACAGTACCAACGATTCTCATATCTAGCTGTAGTGGTTTTTTAAAGAAATCACACTGATAGATCAAGAGGTCAAGTTGTTTACTGTAAACTCAGAACTCGAACTATAACTCGACGTTAGAGTTTTATTGCTATTACTTGTTTTTGTTCCTTCCACGAAATTTTGAATTCGTGAGTAGATAAAATATTTTACTCTTATATAAATACATTTTATCTTAGCCAAATTAACGTATGTTAATGTTCTTTTTCTTATTCAAAACTTCATGGCATACGTCTTGAGACGTATGCATAATTTTAGTTGATATCCTTTTGCAGTGTGGTGCGTTTGACGGCATCACGTCATAAGTCGCTGATGTCTGTTAAGCGGTTGCCATCTGGATTTCTCTGTTAAGTATTAACCATTCTAGGTTGTCCTCTCTCCGAGCTCTCCATGGAATTTGTAGTCGTCTCTAAAACTGTATCTCGAAATGCCGATTAGTTGCCTCTCCTAATGGCCCAAGTATCAAAGGCCTGGACACAACTAGGGCATTGGCAAGTGTAATCTTTGTGCTTCTCTCTTGATATTTCTGTCACGTCAAATTTTGCTCAACTGACAAATTCCCGATTATAGTATCTGGATTCTCTGTTGAATCTTATTTTCGCATTTATCAAAGATTTCCAAGATATATATGCCATTTTGTTTATCATCTCCAATAATACAGTCCACACTTCGGCAATGTTTGAGAATCTTAAGATTTTCAGACACTTTTTTTATTTTAAGTAAAAAATGTGTCTGAAAATGGTTGAAATTAAGGACGAGTGTTTTCATCTGATTTAGAAGCAAGCCGTATGCTGTTATGGATCGTTCCTAAATTACACGATCTGTCTTGTTAGGCACACTGTCCACGAGTCGTCGCGGCATAGATGCGTCAGCGTAGCGTACATGAAGTGACGATACGCTTACGCTTGAGATCTGTCTAAGAATCGTAAGGAATGCGATGCGTTTATATTCGGTTAACAAGATGTCAAGCGACGAAGAGGATGTATATGTTTTGTATAACTATATTAAAAACCTACGAAGAAGAAAAAAATATTGGTTACACGCATATATTGAAAGGAATATTAACTGTCGGCTTTTGATCGCTGCCAGAGTATTATCTGAAGATGATTATGTATTTCACATGTTGTACAGAATGAGTAAAAATATCTATCAAAACATAATAAAAAAACCGCTGCCCAAGGAATCACTACTTCCACATCCAGATTTTTCATCCAAGTCACTTTAAAGGAAACATTTTGACTATATGTGCACTCTAGTATGTGGAAATTATTGGTCATACAATTTTAATAATATTTAGGGCAGATGTCATAGAAAAGTTTGAGGAGTTGGTTTCTACCATATACGTTAAAAATGAAGTTTCTAATTTACCCTACTTATTTTCCACTATTCACAACCTACCACCTCCCGCCCCTTCAATGGAGTCATCTCAATCAGATGTCACTATACAATACATACGTGTACTAACTTTCAAGTGAATATCTCAATTTTATGTTATCAATCCCATTAATAATGAAGCGGAGGTGGTGGAGTTTGGAAAATATTAGAAAGAAATCTGAGGACTTGGTTTCTAGTATATACACCGAATCCCAAATTTCTGTACTCTTGACCAGCTTGATTTACTTATTTTCCCCTAGTTACTCCTATTAACCCCAACCCTCCTACGGAATCATCCCAAAATATAATCTAGTTCCAGATGTCGTTATAATACATACGTGTACCAAATTACAAGTGAATATCTCAATTTTATTTTATCAACCCCTTTAATAATGCAGTAAGGGTAGTGGAAGGGTTGAAAAATATTATTAAAAAATCTGAGGCCTTGGCTTCTAGGAGATACACCGAGTTTCAAGTTGCAGTACTCTTACCAGCTTGCTTTACTTATTTTCCCTTATAGGTCCCTATTTAACCCCTAACCCTTCAACACGGAATCATCTCAAAATATAATCTAGTTCCAGATGCCGTTATAATACATATGCGTACTAAATTTCATGTGAATATCTCAATTTTATTTTATCAACCCCTTGAATAATGGAGTAGGGGTGGTGGGGGGGCTGAATATATTATTAAAAAATCTGAGGCCCTGGCTTCTAGTACATACACCGAATTTCAATTTTCTGTACTCATACCAGCTTGCTTTACTTATTTCCCCCTTTTTACCCATAAATAACCCCCAACCCTTCAACGGAATCATCTCAAAGTATAATCTATATCCAGATGTCGTTATAATTCATACGTGTACCAAATTTCAAATGAATATCTCAATTTTATTTTATAAACCCTTTTAATAATGAAGTAGTAGTGGTGGGGGTTGAAAAATATTATAAATAATCTGAGAACTCGGCTTCTAGTACATACACCGAATTTTGAGTTTCTGTAGTCTTACCAGCTTGCTTTACTTATTTTCCCCTATTTACCCCTATTTAACCCCCAACCCTTCAACGGATATCCTCAAAAAACAATCCAGTTCCAGACCTCGTTATAGTATATACGTGTACAAAATTTCAAGTCAATATCTTAAACCGTTCCGGAGAAAACGTGCGGACAAAAAAAAAGTTACAGACAGACAGACCGACAGACAGAAATTTTTTTTTTTTCGCTCAAATTTCAAATCTCGACGTTTCATGACATTCTAAACCTATTTCACGAATAAAAATTTTTGAAAATTTTTTTGCGATTACTATACTTCCAATCCACTACGTGGATGTGGAAGTAATTGTAGGGTCACACATTCAATTTATGATTAAACAAACACGGGTGCTCTTCCACTTCTTGCACAAACTCTGATGCAGACATAATATCAACTATGCAGCATACGCTTATAACGACTGCAAATGAGTACGCAAGGAGACGAGACGATAACGTGCTTCAACGAAAACGCGCCGATGCCGCTTCATGGACAGATACCAATGCTTATACATTGCCTGCGACACGCAAGCGTACACCAATCGTATTTTTGCCGAGTACGCGACGATGACGCGACGATACATGGACAGTGGGCCTTAGTCATTGAATTAGAAAAGTATGCGTTTTTCATCGTTATCAAAATAAAATTCGTTACCGCTTAGTTACAATTTCTTGAATTAAAGGTAGTTTATTATTTTTCTTCGATTTTTATAAATTCCACAATAGTTCCAGTAATTTATGGATTATAATTTAGCGTTCAATATTATGTTTATCTTCCAAACATATGCTGGATACATTAATTGGCTATACAATGACCTGCTCCAAACTAAAACCCACTCGCTGTTTTTAAGCCACTCTATGTGGTCGTAGGTGTAACAACATTTTAATATTTTTTATTTATTTGCTTGTACGGCGTGAATTATCTGAGACTTGTGTGTAAGGTCACCAAACAGTAAGTTTCATAAATAGAATCCTGATAATTAGTAATGTATTCCAAAATAAAAAGGAAAGTTATGTTTTGTATACATCATAAATCAGTAAAAAGTACAAGTGGCAGGTCGATTGTTTTCGGCATATTTATTAAACAGTACAAAATATACCTAATAAAGAAATTAAAGGAGACATGTTATATTTCAGCTGAATGTATTTTAATAATTTAACTTGGACTATATCAAGGTTTTTGAAATCATGGATAAAGAATGCTACTTCCTATTCATTTTGTCTTTCTTGTTTGTATGTTTTCGAGACTAAATTGATTTCGTTTTATATTATCCATGTTGGGGAAATCGTACATTGTTCGTCTTATCTTGATGATCATGCTGAAGAATATAACAACTATTTACTTAATTTGCCAAATTTTGTTCGGAATGTTTTTTATGAAAGTTGAATTTCTTGTAATAGATCAGGATGTAGCCTACATTGAGTATGCAAAAATTGAGTGATTCGGTTTCTCTTCGAATCTGTATTTAGGTGATACTAGACAAAAAGAAAATGAATGGTGTCAAGCACGGACCGTGCGTGCGTGCGTGCGTGGATGCGTGTCTGCTTACCCCTGAGGTGAAATAGGGGTTAAATGTGTGGATCAGCTATATTTTTCTCGATGTAAGATTTAAATTTGCAGTTTTTGTTAACAAATTATGTATATTTAACAGTTTTAATAATTGCCAATAAAAAGTAAAATTCCTTGCTTAAAACTACCCTTTAAATAGAATATTGACGGCACGGTTTGTGTAAAGATTCGCGAATGTACGGAACTGCAGCATTTCTCTGGTTTTAAAGTCATTAATTACTTTTTTTTTTATAAAATAAAGACATACAGTGAGAACCTAAAGAAACGCACAAAATTCATATTTTTTGTATGTCATTTTTCAAAAAAATCCTCGAACAGGTCGATTTTAGTTTTGTAAATGCTACATTTTGTCACTATACCAAAATTTATGACGTCATCATATTTTTTTTTTTTAATGGAAACACATTTTTGTTTACTGTTTTTGGTGGTATATTCCTTTAGCTTTCTGATGATATAAAAAAAAAGGTATTACCTGAGCCATTCTTTTGGAAAAATGTCATTTTATGTAAAAATAGCTTACCTTTCGCAAATTCACGAGTAATGTTCCACTTTCTTATAGACTGATAAAACCTGTTGCCTACATTTTTATTTTAACTGGCATGAAAACATTTGACATAAAAACAAAACAAAGAAAATAATAAAAAAACAATCACCTTAACAACAGAGAGATACAGGCCTTTTTGTGTAAAGCATCGATAACTTTTTTATTTCTGGCACCTCAGTTTTGTGACACTTCTGAGACAGTGTAAAACTAGCGAATGCAATGCCACGTTTAAGTGAAAGAGAACGCGTAGAACTTTTGATGATGGTTGGATATGGTGATAGGCTGAGAACTCATCAGGAAGCATGTGATGTTTTCAATGCCAAGTATCCCGAAAAGCAAATTTCTAGATCCACTGTAAGTAGATTGGTGGCTAGATATGATGAATCTGGCAGTGTAGCTGACCTCACTTGATCTGGTCGCCCTAGCACAAGCAACGAAACCAAATTAAATATTCTTCTAGAAATGAGGAAAACCACCATCTTTCGACAAGGCAGCTGGCTTTAAATCATAACGTGAGTCAAACTTCTGTTGTACGTCTATTGAAAAAAAAAGAATACCATCCATACAAAGTGCAATTAATCCACGAATTGAATAAGGACGATCCAAATCGGCGCATCCAGTTTTGTGAACAGTTGATGGCCTTGTGCGATGAAAACCCAAATTTTTTAAAGAACATTGTTTTTTCTGATGAAGCTACACTTTCTTTAAAGGGGACTGTACGTCGGCATAACTGTAGGTATTCGTCACGCGAAAATCCTCATTGGACTCAAGAAGCCCGTACACAGCGACGAGACAAAGTAAACGTGTGGGCAGGTATGATTGGTGATCGTTTATTGGGACTTTTTTTTTTAAGAAAATCTTAAAGCCGCAATATATTTACAGTGTTTGCGAGTTTAGTTAGTGCCAGCCTTAGCAGTTATGTTTCCGAACAATGAAGGTGAAGATATTCCTGCTGAAAACGTCTGATTTCAGCAAGACAGGGCCCCCATCTCATTTTGGAATAGCAGTGCGTCAGTTTTTAGATGACACTTTTACTGGAAGGTGGATAAGTCATCGAGGTTCGATTGAGTGACCTCCGCGTTCACCGGATTTAACCCCCTTAGACTTTTTTCAACAGAAGAATTGAAAGACAGAATTGGCTTGGTGATGAGACGAATTGCTCATGAGATGATTCAGAACAGCGTGCAGTGTCTACATCCGTCTTGGTCAATGCCAAATGGTTGGAGTGTCGCAATTTAAGCAATGGAGATGATTTTTTTCTCACAATTACTTATGTAAGGTATCAATCAATAAAATAATTTTTTTCCAGAATGGCAATTTTTTTCATATCACCAGAAAGGTAAAGGAATGTACCACCAAAAACAGTAAACAGCAATGTCTGTTTCCATAAAAAAAATGTATGATGACGCCATAACTCAAAAACCAATCACGTCCCAAATTTTGGTATAGTGACGAAATGTAGCATTTACAAAACTAAAATCGACCTGTTCGAGGATTTTTTTTTTGACAAATTACACATACCAAAGATAAGAATTTTGTGCGTTTCTTTAGGTTCACATTGTATTTAGTTATATAAGGGATGTTTTAACGATACATAATAATTGACCCTTTCAAAAAAAGTAAAGTAATTCCCTTAAAATACACGATGGATCTTATCATATCCGCTAAAACTTGAATTTACAAGGCTGTTTTAAAATGTTGCAACCTTGATGCTTGATAATGATCCTACCGGCGATGCTGAATCGGGTAACCACAATGAATGGGATCTCAGAGTTAAAAAAAAAACATGAGGAATTATGCATTTCATTTCAAGTTTCTCAAATAATCAAAATAAATTTTTTGCGCATAGGTATACAAATTTTAGGAAAATATGTGCACAACAACAAATGGTAATTTTTGCAGTGGAACGCGGCTATTGTCTGCGAAGTCTCACGGCATGCCATATCATCAAGCACTTGTTAATACACGTGTTTTTTTAAGGAAATAACAGAAATCATTACTTGTTGGGGAAATCGAACAAATAAGCCTATAGTATTTCTATTCGCAATTTAAAAATTCAGTCTAAAGCGTTGCTACCAGGATAAATCATTACAAAACATGTTCATGATGGAATAACACCGTGATTGTGCTGGTGTTACAAACGATACACGTATACGAATATACAGGCCCGATGAGGGGGGGGGGGGTCGGGGGTGTTCCCCCCGGGCCCGGCGATTTTGAGGGGGCCCGGGTTTGCCCGAAGTTGGAGATAAGCATTTGCATTAGATAAAACGAGAGAGGTATACTTGTAAATGATTGAATACCACACACCGGCTCTTCAATATTTCGATCGGTTTACCTGGCTCACCAAGTCCCTTAGCTGCTCTTGGTTCATTCTTAATATTGCCGGTAGCATAGCCGTAGAGTTGTTCATTAAACCAACATTATTATAAATTAATATTTTACACCATGCCTATCAATTAATATAAAGTAGTAAAACAATATTTACAAAAAAGTGATTCTATAAATTGTCAGTCGGCGCTTATGACATCGCTGGTGTTATGAACTATTCCTGTGTTGGTCTTTTTTTATGATTTTCAAACACTAGATAAACTGTAACTCAGTTTACTAAACCTGTAAACAATTTCTCTCCACTCTTTTAATTACTCATATCTTTCAAGGCATGACTTGTGTACATTGAATTCGGTTAAGAAATACATTACCTTTGATGATTTTTTTAAAGGTGTAACATGTTATTCATGCTGCTTTCACTCCACATTACACCAAGAGCCGTGTGATATTCAAGTCTATGAAACCCTACCTCCTTGGAGGGATGAAGGCCACGAAGGAGGTGGTAAAAATGAACGAACATTAGGGGGGTCTGATAACCAGCAATATGGGCCGAGCCCTTAAAAACATTTTTTAATCCTTAGTAACCTCCTAGGATGTTAAAAAGTAAAAAGTTTGGGTACCAAGGAGCAGGAAGAACTTGCTCCAAGGATTTTCTAACGCGGCCGCGGACACTAGTAACAATTTTATTTGGCAAAAAATCCTCAAATTTTGGAGCGATGAGCAACCATTTAAATCATGATTTTTCTGATGTGCTTTTACGCAAAGATAAGTAATTGAGGTGTCCAAAGAAAAACCCCGGGGACCGCAGTGTTATTCGCCGAAAACTGTAAAAATAAAAAAAATAAAAAATTCAATGTAAATTAAAAAATTCATAAAACCAGTACAATTAATCAGATGTAAAATTTGCGACTAATCATTATTTGGACCTCAAGTTACGCAGTGTCAAGTTTTCAAAATAGTCCCTACACTTTCTTTTACTTAGAGGATATTTCTATGTGAGTATTCGAAGTCAAGGCAGTCAAAGATTGTTTTAAGGAGGGAATTTTATTTTTTTCAAATTATTTCAGTGTAGTAAATATGTATCTTAATTATGTATTATATGTTAATAAAAACTGCAAATAGAGCACTTGAGTTGAGAAAGATAGAACCGTTCCGTATATTTACCCCATATTTACCTCGAGGGGCAAACGTGCACTTTCCGCTCCCTTCACTTTCTTGTTGTCTATGACCCCCTAAATACGAATCCGAGAAGAAACTTCGCCACTCAATTTTTGTATATTCAATATAGGTTACATCCTCGTCTATAAGAGCGTTCAATTTCTAACATGAATTGTTTTCGCATTTGGAAGCTAATATGCACATTTTAACGAAAATGTTTGTTATATTTAAATAAGTAAACGTTAAATATAAATAGGAAATTGGGAAGGAAATTTAACCGCATATCCGATCGTAATCTTTTCTAATTAGTAAGATTTGTAATTTATGCTAGCAGTTGTTAATAACAGACTTGACAGACAAAATATTGTGAATTTTAGTCAGATATGGCGAAAAAATATTAAACTACGAGAAGTATCTGGCGAAGACGACCATTCACGTTTTTGTGTGTGGCGGTAGTGGAATTTGAAAGTGATAGGTTGTTCTGTTTCGAGGACGGCATTTACTGAAACTATTGTAAGGTAACATCTTGAGAGCGCTGTATTTTTCCAGTGTACATTTTCAGTTATTTTTTACGTTAAGTTTATTACGAATTATCTTTGGGCTTCTGCACTCAAAACTGAAAAACGGTACCCGGAACTATAGTGGAGCGATCAACTCGCTCTAGCAGAGGAATAAGTATCGCCACTTTAAAATAGATGTAAAAATAAGGGCTTATTTATCATTCGATAGAATAAAAAATTACGACTCTGCTTGTCCAGACAGAGGTAGGCAAAAATGAGGAAAAAATTGTAAATAAATTAACAGTCCTTTTCATTTAACTTGCTCTATCTAGAAACGGAGATTAAGTTTTTACCGCGTTGACGATAAAGACGAGTAGGGCAATTTCTACTAACCGTCAATTCCTACTTTGCCGCTTCTCGTTGTATTGATGCAACAATACCCCCACCCGATACACTTTTCTGATTTTTTGCTTAAAATTATCACTCTTAGACACCCTTACAGAAAATAACTTCACTGTTTTCTCTGTAATATTATGTGACATTGTTTAAAATCAGTTGCTCAGTCGAAACACAAAAAAGGTTAAACTTAAAAATAAATAGTTGATGATAAGATTCGAATTCTAGTAATACTTGTATCTATTGGTTAGTAAATTCAATATGTATTAACTAAGATCAGTCATATTCCATCTAATTAATTCTATATAAAACAAATTATGTTAAAATATCACCCATGATAAGTGGGACACATCCTGAGGATCTATGATCATTCAACGGCAAAATGGTCGCAACAATCGACTAACACAAAAAGATTTAAATTCTTTGAATGTTTGTAAATTTTGTTTTGGGTTTGGAAGAATTTGGAATTGGCGGTAATAAATGCAATAAGAATTTTGAGTCGCTTGTGGCTAGTTTTAAATGTCATAATGGACGATTGCATCATTCGTCAAGACTGAGCACTTTAGAAGGCGTATGTTATACAGGGTGTAATCAGTTTCATGTCATTAAAAAAAACTGGTAATGGGGACCGACTAGACAAACAAAAAAACTTTATGACTTTTCTCTCTAGGGGCACTTTGAAAAAAACTGATCTGAGTTAACATATTTAATATTATGGTAGACAACTATTGAGAACCACTGCTTTTCTTGGTCGATGGACTTGTACTTCCCAATTATACAACTTTTAAATTGTCATAAAAAGGTGCTCGCCGGCACACCCGGTGTCAAAGGATCATCGACCGCCTTTGATGGACCGCCTCAGCTGAACTGAGACAAGTATAAAGAGGTAAATAATTCGTTCTCTCTTCGTGCATAATTGCAAGCAAATAATGGCCATAGAGGCTTAAACAGAGCATTTCTTTACATGTGTGTTTTTTAATTTTGGAACAAAATACTGGATTGTTTATAATTTAGAAAATTTAAATGTGGTTTATTAACATTTGTAACATAAATAAGTGTCCTGGGTTAAAAGCTTACTACACACCTAAATGATTCAAAATCTCTGCATCTGTATCAATACACAGTTCGGTAGGTCGAATTAAGTACACACATACGCACTTCGTTCAACACTAAACACTAAACTATCAACTAACGTTGTCAATAAAGAAAAATAAAATAAAAACTTGTTACAAAAGCTAAAAAGGAATACAAAAAGAACGAACAAGTAAGTTGTGTCTGTACGTAATCAAGAATTTGACAACTTGAACGGTAAGTCAATAAAATAAATCTCAACTAAAAATACACGATGACGCGAAATTCAAAAATAACAAAAACAACGAACGGCGGGTTGGACGCGTGTACATAACGAAACACCGAGAGTAACCAAAATATTGCACAAGGGAGAGTTAGAGTATAGATTTCTTCAGATCAGATCTAGATCTAAACCTACCTCAATATTCCAGCAGTTCTCAAAAAAATTTATTGAAAATTTGCTAAATTTTTGTTTATTTTTTTTCTCCAAAACTATGAGCTTTAGACCCCATGTTATATAAGGTTTTTTTGTTTGTCTTGTCGTTCCCTACCACCAGTTTTTTTTTAATGACATGAAACTAATTACACCTTGTATGTTATATGAAGATTACCTGCTTTTTTAAACGTACGAGCGGTAGAAATGCGAAGATGTAAAATATAATTAGTACGCGCCTTTATTTTAAGTTGTGGTCATTTTAATGTATTTACAAACTTATTATTATACTTATTATGCTCGTGGAGAAAAAATGTTCAGGTCATTGTGTTGGTGATCGAATGGGCTTGTTCGGCATTTTTTTTTATTTCATAAATCGAAAGTGCAAGTATAAATTAATGGATTTGCAAAAAATCAGAATCATATTCACACGTTTAGTATCTTAAAAACTATTACAAATCTCCATCTCGCGAAAATGCGGCGTGGCCAGGCGCTACGTCACTATACGCATAGACTCGGCGATCTCAATAGACTTGATGCTCCTTACTTGTTATAATTATAAGTGTTTTCGAAGTATTGTTTGTTTTGCTTACTGCTTGACAGTAGGGGAGTACAATTTGATGAAATGTCAAAAAATTACAATTTTCTCTCGCTCCTGCCGCGACGAATTTTCGACTTTGACCCTGCAATTTACGATTAGAATTTATCGCCGACCTTCTCCTTTCCGTAGACACATAGAACGAACTTCTATTCGACGTATTTATTTAGTTTCCACCGTTTAAAAATTCCATGTTTTTCGACTTTTCAGGTTAAATTTGAAAGGTCCCAGAAAGTCATTTTTCTTACGTCACTTGCGCATAGTGACGTCACAAATGAGCACTCGGTTTTTGCAACTATTACTAATTTCAACTCCTTATATCTCGAGAATGGAAAAAGCTAATAATACGACATTTTAAGTGTATAATGAGAATATCGAGTACTATAAAAACCATATAAAAAGAATATCATGGAACAAGCTCATTCTGAACAACTTTCAAAATGTCCGTCCGTTTGTCTATCTGTCCGTCCGTCCGTCACGTTTCTTGGAAGCACGATAACTTAAGAACGAAAACTCCGATTGTATTGAAATTTGGAAAGTAAGTTAGTGTTAGCTAGAAGAAGAACCCTATTGTTCTTGAACAAAATCGATCAATAAATAAAAAAGTTGTTACATTACAGAACCGGCTAATTAGGTAATAGTCCATAATGTTTATGAATTTAACAGCTATAAATTTGTCACAAATGCGATAATATTATGGAGCAAACTTTGGCGGCTTTCATTCATCTCACAAGGCCGTCACTCGCTAATATAAATAAACATTATTTTTTATTTACGATAAAATGTGGAGAGTATACTATAGAATGTGCAACAATTATATAAAAAGTGCAATAAATCGGCGAAGAGTATAATGGTTAGCTTGTCTTGTTGGATACAATTGTGAACATTCTTCTTACATTTGTAACTTTTGTCTTCAGATGCAGTTATGCAAAAAATCGATTTCGTATAGTAAATTATTTCAAAGTTTATATTAAATTTTAATTTTGTTTCTATATTTTAATGTTTCCGCCAATTTTTAAATTAAATACCATATACTAAATGGTATTATACTAGGCTTTTTATACACCAAATAATAAAACACCTTATTTTTACATCTCTAACGAACGCCTGACAAGGATAACCGGATTTCGCCTCCCATTCAAGCTACTAGTATGAAGATGTCCGTGTTGTCATTTTATTAGATGTTTTTTTACTTCGCAAACATTTTGGCTAAAATTAAGATCTCACCTCATCATTGTGTCATAAATCACGCACTCCCCAAAATTGTCAATAGTTGTTTTCATATAAAATAAACAAATTTTTCAGCAGTATACGGTATCCGTATTTTATTCCCTTTGGCGTTCACACTAAATGGGCAAGGCCAAAGGCCCGCTTGAAGTGAGAGAAATTCTAAATGCCAAAATCGAGAGTAAAATAATTAATACCAGTACGTGGGTAAATCTGATTAATTTAAACAAGTGCTACTAACTAATCTATTATAAAAAAAATAGGGGTAATGCCCCAAGTACGCAAGATAACCACGCGCGCTCATTATAAATTAGTCGTTAATGGCAATTGCTCTAAAAACACTTATGACAATAGTAGAATAATAATTATCTAGCTACAGGTTTGCTGACCTAGTAAAAAGGAAACACGTTCACAAGTGAACGTTTCAATCGAATATCCCATTTGCCTGCATTAGATATATCTAATTATCAGTTCTTCCATATTGTTAAGTTATAGGACAAGTGAGAAAGTGGCTGGCGATGCGACGTCGAGATTTTTTAAAGTAGCTCTATATTTTTATTTCAAGGTAATCATGATGCTGTTTGATGAAAAGCGAATTCTGGTAAAATATTTCTGTGATTTTGTCATCGTCCGCATCGATTTATACCATTTACAGTCGAGAATATAATGTAAACATTTCACACAGTGTGATTTGTAAAATACGAAGTCACTGGATCTCTAGATTTTCGGTCTCTATCATGCATCATAATTTTGCATACATTTTGCACAATTTTGCATACTCCCTCTCTAATTTTTCACTGCTCAACTTATATTGTGCAAAATTCAGTAACTATCTTACTCACGGGAGGAAATTTTTCGTGGCGTTGTAGGCGCCAATATAAGTGTAATCAAAATTTTAATTCTAAATTTAATTCTAAATACCCTATTAAGTTCATTAAATGAACGGTTAAAAATAAGTAAAGACCGTTTAAAAATACAGAAAAAGTATGTCTTTTGTTTTGTACTAAGTTCCGTCCTTTCAATATCTTGCTCGAGGGGGGGGGGGTATTATTATTATATTATATAATAAATAACATGTTATTAAAATACTTGGTATTTAATAAATACAACGCATAAAATGTGTTCAAAGTGAAATACGTTGTTTTTATTTTTATTTAAATTTTGTGTCAAAAAACACGCTCTATATGTTTCACTGACTTAAAACTTACAAGTACAGAGGTTGTTTCATACCCTAGTAAAATATATTTATTGAATTTTTTTATAGACGTGATTGAAAACCACAAAAAAAATTAGATAAACTAAAGAAATTAACAATACGATAAGTATACCTAAATAAATTCCGTAAATATTTTATAAAACTTGAAACACAAACAAGAAAATAAAGATCAAATATTCTCGTCAAAATAACACTTCATATTTCATAATAGCCAGTGACAAAAAGTTTCTTAACAGCGAGCTGCGTTGAGAAGAAATTGATCTTCGTCGTTAAAAAATGGAAATATCTCCCTAATAGCACACAATATTGGACTAATATTGTACCAATATTCATATATTGGTCCTATATGGATTCTATATTGGTGCTACTAGGGTATGATTTGGTCCGAGATTTATATAAATTTAAAATTATTGTTACCCTGTCATTACATATTGGACATTATTATCAAAATCACCATAGAACATTTTTAGGAATGTACATATGCAGTTTTAATATAATTGATTTATTTATTGTTGAAAGCATATTCTTGACCGCCCTGTCTATTTACAAATCAGTGAGGTAATTTTTATCCTTGGCATAACAGTAATATGATGTGTATTGTTTACAAAAATTTCATCAAAATAGGTGTAACCTAGCCTGTTCCGATGTTAATAATAGCTAATAATTTGATCATAATATTATGTCAACGACTATGACTACAAACCGGTCGACCATAAATAAAACATTGTAAAATGTCAGTGGATTGAAAATTAGTGATTGCATTTTTTCCGCACATCTAACGCATTATTTATTTATAGTATCATGCTTGCAACACGTATAATCAACGGTGTGCAAACATGTTTAATTGAGTTCTTTGACATAGATTAGCGTGTAATTCCAAGTAAGAGTTTCCTATTTTTAGTGTGATTGATTTCCCATAACTTTATTTATTGATGGTGAATTGGTGAGTAACTCCCCCATCCCGGAGGATCTTATAATCGACAAGGTACTCCTGTAGTTCGACATTCTATCCTACATCCCTAAATCGATTCAAACAATTTTTTCATAGACGATTAGAAAAAAAGCGCTATTCTGAAACACTGAAAAAATTGTTTGAATCGAGTTTTAGGGGTGTAGGAGAGACGGGGCCGTCGAAAGAAAACCGGAGCCCGGGGGGGTACATACGACTTCCACCAATCTTCAGTATAATTTTCGAAGAGCAGGGGGTAGCGGTAAACTATTTATCTCTACTAAAATTTCGAAGAGCAGGAGGGAGTATTCCATAGAATTGAATATTTTCTCGAAGAGCGGGGCTGACATTCTTTAAAATTAAATATTTATCTCGATCAACATTTTGAAAAGAGGGGGTTAATATTCCTCAAAATTGAATATCTGTTGTCTCCATTGGAATTTTGAATTTTGAAAAGCGGGGGGTGATATTTCTAAAAATTAAATATATATCACGCGATACAAATTTTGAAAAGTGGAAGAGGCGATATTCCTTTACCTAGCAATTTCTTGGCACTCGTTATTATTACTAATCATTTCAAAGTATACCTCTCTCGTTTTGCCTAATCCAAATGCTAATCTTCAACTTCGAGTAAAACCCGGGCCCCCTCAAAAACTGCCGGAACCGGGGGGAAACACCCCGACCCTCCCCTCTCTCGGCGGGCCTCAGGAGAGATCTAAAGAAAACCTAACCTTTACTTCCGCCCACTTTAATTATATATAGCCTATATTTAATTTTTAAACACAATTATTTAATAATAATCCAAATATAATTAGAGATACCAAAAATTGAAAGACTCTGATAATCAAAACAGCTAACGCCTTCGTACCCGTACGCAAGCCAAATAATAACAAACACATGAGGGGCTTGTAGCATCACAAACTGCGATCGAGGGATGCTCGTCCCAACATTTTTGCCCCTATTCAAAATCAGTTTATATTATGCCGGAGGATTAGGTATAAAACGCTTAATCCTTCCCAAAAAACCTCGTTATGAAACCAAGCATTTCCATAGCTTCTGGTGCTTTTAAATTAATATGTTTTTTAAATGAAACTTGATAATAGAAAATTATTTCTAAATCTTTGGTGTCTGTACATCAGAATAAAATAGTACCATTAATACGATAGTCATAAACAAAACTAGTTCTTCTATTAGTAAATGACAAAACTTTGCAGTTATTAATATGCAAGTGAAATTTGTTTAATACACTCCAGTCTTGTAATTTATTAATATCAGCCCGCAAGCTATCATAGTCATCATCAGAGTTTATATTATTAAATATTTTGAGATCATCAGCAAAAAGTAGTTTATTACAGTTAATTGGACAACACAAATCTTTTATAAAAAGTAAAAATAATAGAGGCCCAAGATTGGAGCCTTGTAGAACATGAGTTTATTACAGTTAAAGAATACAGCACTTCTTTAATCAAAGTTCTGGAAATAATGATTTTTTTCCTAACTCAGGTGGACTACTAATAGTGTTAAAGTTATAACGAATCTTTCGTGTATTAATTATTATTCGTGTTTCGAAGAATCGACCCATCTTTGATGGGCTCCCATGACAAAATAAATAAAACCTTGGGCGTTACTTGGAAAATTATCGTAATTTCATATTACTCCATGGTATACAACACCGCGACGAATGAATACAACACGTATAAAGAATAATACCGTACCAAACAAAATTGATAATTATGTATATATTTTTTACACCTTTGTATTATACTAAAGTTATTGTGTGTTTTGCCGTCTTCACTTTATGCTTTGTTGTACCAGCTTCTTTTTGCACGTACACTGTACATATTTAAGCACTTTTTTTTCGCTGATGCTGATGCTCATCTTATCGCCATTCACCTCTTCTGGCTTTGTAGTCTTCCAGCTGTTCATGCACTAGCTGTTTTATTTGTTGATTAGAAGTGTTGGAAGCACTTTTCACGGCAACGACAGTTACAGGTGGGGTCTTTGGTGTTACATCACCTTAGAAAGATAATTGTCTAAAATTACCGTACAGTAAATGAGAATTGCGTAGCTAGTTAAACAGTTTTCTACTTTTTTTAAGCCAGACGCTAGAAAATTGTAAAAATTAGGTAGATTGTTGTTTTTTTAATCGACAGATTTTGTGATTCAATCTTTTCTGCTTATTTTTGTTTTATAGCCAAGAGAATTTAGGAAAAACAGTTTTTTTAACTAATCTTAATAAATAGTGAAGGTCTTAAGCTTTATTTTTCTTTAAAAAAAGGTGTTACGAGATGTATTTTTCGTGGTAAAATTAATGTATTAAGAAAGTCTGGAAGATGTTAATTAACAAAATTAGTCAAGTAGACAGGTTTTTTTTTCAAAAACTGTTTTCTTTTCAATAAATAGTATAAATTTCAATTTGGTGTTTTTAATTGTAAAAGTATTTTATTTTCGTCGATTTCAAAAATTCATGAAACAGAAAATAACAAAAATGAAACGCAGTCTGCCAGACTTAAAAAAGTTTCGATTTTTTTATAGCCTAGGCAAAAAAGCCTGTTTCAAAAAAGAAATGGCAATCGGGGTTTTTCAGCGGAAATATGTACCTCTCGGTATGTATTGTACCTAAAATCCACAGCTGAAAATTAGTGCGTCTATGTTTAATAAACAAGTAAAGTTACGGAAAGTGAGTTTTTGGCTTGTATAAATTTATCTTTAGATTCTACGAAAATACGTCAGTGGAAGAAGTTCGGCTGTCCCAAGCAGAAACACAGTAATTGACAAATTTATAAAAATTGAGTTTTCCAAAGTATTGGACTTACTGTGTCCCAACACGTCTTGTGGAACACTTATAATTGACTGAATAATGAACATTTAAGAGTTATTATATGCACAAAACCCAGTAAGTGACTCTGAATGAGTAGCTGTACCAGAACAAAACACAGTATTAGTCAAATACCATTGGAAAACACAGTAAGTAATTTGGCATTACTGTGTTTTTGCATGGTCTGAGTAGTTACTTTGTTTTGAAAATGGTGGTCAGATCACCCCTTCCATAATTACCACCATTTACTGTGTCAAGTGATCTTCATTTCTAATTAAAGACCTACGTGTGTCTTAATTGTCAATTTCCTACGCCCAAACACACATACTGTATATCTAATGTTTACTTTTTAAGTATCTACCAGTTACAAATACAGTAAATGCAGTTACTGTGTTTTGTATATAAATAATTATGTACGTACAGGTTGCGAAGCTACTTAAAAACAAAGTATAGGGTGCTAATCAAACATTTTTAGATATATTTTTACTCTGATAATGGAGAATGACACATCAAGTCATTTGCGAAACTTCTGTGAAAATATATGTTAATATCTCTTCAAATGTTGTGAGGCTAACATAATTCATTAAAAATCAATTTTCCCAATGTTTAGCTCGACTGCAATTACTGTGTTTCTACTTGGGACAGCCGAGTTATAGGTATTAAAAATATCTGCAAAATGAGCTCAACCGCAAAAAAGTTTTTTTTTAACAAAATGCGAAATACTACTAAAGAGCCCTGTTTCTTAATTAATTTTTAACTTTAAAAATAATGAACGTAGAGTATATACTCTAAATCCCAAGTTTCTGTACTCTTACCAGCTTGCTTTACTTATTTTCTCCTCTTTACCCCCACCCTTTCAACGGAATCGTTTCAAAATATAATCCAGTTCCAAATGTCCTTATAGTACGTACGTGTACCAAATTTCAAGTGAATATCGCAGTTTTATTCCATCAGCTCCTTTAAAAATGGAGTGGGAGTTTTATAACGTCGAGTTCGGTGACAGACGCGTGTTTGGTGGCTCCTACAAGGTCTCGAGATAAAACCGGATAAAACAACAAAACGTACGAAGTTATTAAATTCTACATTGATTGATATAAATTAGCACGAGTCTATAGTCTATCATATAGTTGATATTTGATTAAATTAGGGGGAATGAAATAGAAAAATATCCGGAATTGGAAAGCGGAAACTAAAACTGATTGCTTCAAAAACAAACCAATATACAGGGTGTACAAAATATTCTCTCGGGCTCCTTTCTTATAACCGTGAGACGGAGCCCTTCCCCTGCACTTCCACCGTAAATGGATATCTACCCGTGGAACGGTTAATATAAATAAAAGCTCATTGCGGCGAGCTAAAACGCAGATTTTTGAACATGAGACCATATACCTATGGACACAAGCAGGCCGGAGGCGGTGCATACTGCCAGAAAAAGAAGAAACAGAAACTTAGAAGAAGAATAAATAAGATGATAGATGGAAATTTAAAAGAAGCATGGAAACTAAAAAGAAGCATCTCGCAAACGCATACACTTCCCATCCAATGATGTCAGATGGAAACTAAAAATAAGCATGGAAACTTAAAAGAAGTATCTCAATTTATACAAGCCAAAAACTCGTTTTCCGTAACTTTGGTTGTTAACTAAACATAGACGCACTAATTTTCAGCTGTTGGATTTTATAGCACGGGAGGCAGCGACAGTTTTCGTGAAATCATTTCTATAAAGCTAGATTTTTTTCCAAAGAGAGTTTAGATAGGATCTATAATGAAGATGCAATTCTAACAAACTCTTGTGGTGCATAAATGAGTAAAAAATTAAACACGTTGCAAAAAAATAGCTTGACGAAAATTTCGTTTTTCGAATTGTCACGAATTGTCAAAAAATGACGATTCGCCTTCTCTCCTGTCGGCCCCAATTTTCGATTTTCACCTTATACGGTCATTGCCGACCTTCCCTCGCCATCGAGACATAGAACGGGTCTTCGATCGCCGTATTTATTCAGTTCTTACGTTTGAAAAATTGACTTGCGGTCGTGCTGATCGGCGACTATTTTTAAATGGTTTCCTGACTTTGAATCCCGCCCGGGGATACTTTTTTTTTCGTTTTCAATTTTTGGCAGATTTTTTTGATTCTATAATTGCTATTCGCTCCGTTTTATTGCATTTCTCGGAGAAGCTTTGCATTTTCCGCCCCGGAATACGTATACCAAGCCAATTAGAAGTGATAAAATATATAAAAAAATAAAATTCTAATATCAAAAACCGCTAATATATTACAACTATAAATATCACAAAAACACGTAATGCAGAAAAATTTGTCGCACTGAATACATCTGAAGCGATAAAATTGCATTATGTTTTGTGCAAATTTGCGTCCATTTTCGGAGGAAAGTTTTGCTTAACATGTCACACATCTTCGGGCAGAAGATGGAACCTCTTCTAAGTGGTGACCTTCGCGAGCACGTGGGTTGGACGTTTCAATATTTTCAAGCTTAGAAAGATTCAAGAAATGGCTGACCAGCACCTCTTTGAAAGCAATGATAGAGAGTTTCTGATTGGTGATTTTCTCGTGCATTATGTAGGCGTTGGCAAGTATTGACCCAAATAGAAGCTCAAATGCTATTTTACCATACCATTTTATCGACTTTTGTAATGCGGTGGAGTAGGACTTTATTTGGTCCGAAATGTCTATGAAACCTTTGCATTTATTGTTGTCAGCAATCGCAGATGGCTTTTGTACTACTCCACCTCGTTAACGAACATACACCATTCTTCTCCGAGAACTGCAATAGAACGGAGCGAATAGCAATTATAGAATCAAAAATATCTGCCGAAAAATTGAAAACGAAAAAAAAAAGTATTCCCGGGCGGGATTCGAACTCGGAAAACCACTTAAAAATAGTCGCCGTTTAGCACGACCGCAAGCCATTTTTTCAAACGTAAAAACAGAATAAATACGGCGATGGGAGACCCATTTTATGTCTCGATGGGGAGGAGAAGGTCGGCAATGACCGTACAACGTGAATCGCGAGGTGAAAATCGAAAATTGGGGCTGGCAGGAGAGAAGGCGATTCGTCATTTTTTGACAATTCGAAAAACGAAATTTTCGTCCATCTATGTTTTTGCAACATGTTGTTTAATTTTTTACTCATTTATGCACCACTATAAGAGTTTGGTAGAATTACACCTTCTTTATAGATACTATCTGAACTCTCCTTGGAAAAAATTCTAGCTTTATAGATATTAACGCGAAAAATCTGTTGCTGCCTCCCGGGCTATTAGGTACAATAGTTAAACATACTGACAGGTACACATTTCCGCTAAAAAACCCGGGTTGGCATAACAGACCTTATTGCCTAGGCTATAAAAAAGATCAAAACTTTTTTCACTGAATATGGAGCTATCCTACTGTACAATAAGAGAACATTATATGTGCGTACAATATGCGTGATGACCCCACCGGTAATAGTCGGTGCCAGCCAAACGGTAGATCATGCACGGCCGTTGTGTTGATTTGTTGATGTTGTGGTGCAATTTCCAAACTGACGGTAGTATGTTGGGTGCAGTGACCTGCCGGAGGAACACTCTACGGTGCTGCTGCTCGGCGTCACCAGGATTCCGACGACACCCTTACCTGCGCGCCGGCCCTGTTCACTACCCCTAGCCTCGAATAACTCTCGCACCGCCCAGGGCGACCTCCCCCAGATCCGCCGCAACTCCCTGTCGGCCACCCGACGCAGCGTCGTCAGAAGGAATTCTTCGAAAAAGAGAGAGGGTCGTCACTGTCACGTGCCGATCATCGTAAGTTCCGTAATCGACGAGGTCACGTCGCCTCCTTCAGGAAGATGTTCTGACTCTAGGGAGAGCCCGGGGAGCGTTCTGGGCAGTGTAACTCCGTCCAATTGCGTGTCCCATGACAACGCTTTCGCGGCGACAGTGATGGAGCGCTCCGTGGACTCCATCGGGACTTGTTCCCTGGACGTCGAGGCATCGGCCGAACTATCAGGTAGAGTCAATACTTTGTGGCCAGTGAATTTTTTATTTTGTTTTAGAGTGGGAGCTGTTGACCGTTCTTGGATAGGTATATGAGGCACGTCCAAACTTTGTACCTACAATAGAATTTCTACATGACTTGTAATCAATTGCCCAATCTATAATATATAAGGTGCAAAAATTATGCTGAGAATGCTTTAATAGTGTTTTAGCTCTTTAAACCGAAAACACTTGTTCCTTGGCTTTTCATCCCCTGAAGGTTTTTTAATGTTTACGCACAAAAATTACCACAATAATAGCATCAATATTCAACAAAAATATTTTTGTTATAATAGACCAATCAAAGTAGGTATATTTCTAAATGTAAGTCCTACTAGAAAATAAACACTAGGATCATATTCAGTACATGTGAAATATCAATTTTCAAACCAGTGCATCCAAAACAAAGTTGCAGAAACAAAATGGCGGACGTTTTACGTACGAAGAAACGTGAAAAAGTTGTTTTTTCTGGTTTATCTGCGAATGTAACTTCTTCATCGAAAAAAAGTTTCAAACGACAGTTGTAGGCATTTAAAATACCTACAAAGTGGCGCCCACTGAATGAAAATCCGTTAGATTTCTCGGAAATTAAAAAAAAATCGAAAAATGACATTTTTTAATTTTGTACTAACTTTTGCAATCATTAATTTATGGTATCAACAATCTCAACAAATTCTGTGCTTAAAAAGTGGCCCTAACCCGAATTTCGACGGATGAATAGTTTCCGAGAAATTCAATTGTTTATTAAAAAGTGATTTTAGTAACATTTGAATTCCCCAAAATGAAGAGGTCCGATTTCACTTTTGCAAAAAGTTTTCTATCTTCAAGAGTTGTACTATGACTTTGCTCTAAACCGAAGTCAAATATTTCAATTAAGTTGCTTAAAAACGCAATATGATGCAAATCGAAATCGGAGCTTCACATTTTGGGGAATTCAAATGTTATACAGGGTGTTTGGTGCATCGCGTGCCAAATTGAAATGGCCGACAGAAGGGGTTATCTGCTATCCTTTCAGGCCCTTTAACACTTCCCATGCCCTGCGGGACTTTTCATATCGACCTTTTATCTTTTTAATGAAAAAAATCCCAAATTCTACATTTAAATTCAAATTATAAAAAAAGTATTAGGCGTAGACTGCGAATTTCATTTTTATTTTGATGTGTATTGTTGAAGGGTTCTTTTAAATCCAAAATTACTGGCATTAGTCATCTAGTTATTTTTTTATTCACTCGCAAACTTTCGGAATAGGTAAAATTTAAATTTAAACTTACACTTTACATAAAAAAAAAAACTCAGAGCAACCGGAATCTTCCAACTCCCTCAAAAATTCTCTAGTCTATCCTCTTGCTAGTGATGTGCCACATGTCATAAAAATCTTTTAATAACTTCGTAAATTCGCTAAATTAATGAATCGGGTCACATAAGGCTAATATTCAAAATTCCGAATAAAAAATTATTTTTGCTTAAATTATGCATGGGAAACAGGTAAAATCTGTTATCTCACTCTTGCGAAGTAAAATCTAGCTTCTATCTCTTTCTGTTCATTGGTTTTCTTGAAATAAAGAAACAATTACATTTTTATCATTTGTTAAAAAAATTAAAAATTTTTACTCAAAGTGTTGGTCTCTGTTGCGAATGCAGGCCCGACATCTGCTTCGTATTTCGACAGTTGTTGTATGAAATCGTATTTCCTCCCTAATTGTACCGAAAGCCATTTCTATGCGTTGGACAAGAGGACAAGTTCCTCCCTAGTCGCAACCTCCGTCGCGTACACGAGCTCTTTGGCACGACCTCGGACATAAAATCCAACGGGGTTAGGTCTGGGGAACGTGGAGGCCATTGAATAGGGCCATCCCGCCCAATCTACGCATACGCCTATAGTTTTTCAAAATGAAATGGCTTTCCCGCGCACTGGCGGTTGATTGTAAGAGAATATCTAGACAATGTGTTCCCAAATGCGTGGATTGGGCGGGATGGCCCTATTCAATGGCCTCCCCAGACCTAACTCCGTTGGATTTTTATGTCTGGGGACGTGCCAAAGAGCTCGTGTACGCGACGGAGGTTGCTACTAGGGAGGAACTTGTCCAACGCATAGAAACGGCTTTCGGTACAATTAGGGAGGAAATACGACTTCATACAACTGTCGAAATACAAAGCAGATGTCGACCAACACTTTGAGCAAGATTTTTAAATTTTTTTAATAAATGATAAAAATGTAATTGTTTCTTTATTTCAAGAAAACCAATGAACAGAAAGAAACAGAAGATAGATTTTACTTCGCAAGACTGAGATAACAGATTTTACCTGTTTCCCATGCATAATTTAAGCAAAAATAATTTTTTATTCGGAATTTTGAATATTCAGAATTCACGAAGTTATTAAAAGATTTTTATGACATGTGGCACATCACTAGCAAGGGGATAGACTAGAGAATTTTTGAGGGAGTTGGAAGATTCCGGTTGCTCTGAGTTTTTTTTTATAGCCATGTAAAGTGTAAGTTTAAATTTAAATTTTACCTATTCCGAAAGTTTGCGAGTGAATAAAAAAACAACTAGATGACTAATGCCAGTAATTTTGGATTTAAAAGAACCCTTCAACAATACACATCAAAATAAAAATGAAATTCGCAGTCTACGCCTAACACTTTTTTTTACAATTTGAATTTAAATGTAGAATTTGGGATTCTTTCCTTAAAAAGATAAAAGGTCGATATGAAAAATCCCGCAGGGAATGGGAAGTGTTAAGGGGCCTGAAAGGATAGCAGATAACCCTTTCTGTCGGCCATTTCAATTTGGCACACGATGCACCAAACACCCTGTATACTAAAATCACTTTCTTAATAAACAATTGAATTTCTCGGAAACTATTCATCCATCGAAATTCGGGTACGGCCACTTTTTAAGCGCATTATGACGCATATGTCCTGAGATTGTTGATAACATAAATTAATTATTGCAAAAGTTATACTGCAAAATAAAAAAATGTTATTTGTCCAAGTTTTTTTTTTAATTTCCGAGAAATCTAACAAACGGATTTTCATTCAGTGGGCGCCACTTTGTAGATATTTTAAATGTCTACAACCATTGTTTGAATTTTTTTCCATGAAAAAATGACATTCGCAAACCAGAAAAACCGACCTTTTCACATTTCCTCGTACGTAAAACGTCTGCCATTTTGTTTCTGCAGCTTTGTTCTGGATGCACTGGTTTGAAAATTGACATTTCACATGTACTGAATATGATCCTAGTGTTTTTTTTTTTTTTCTAGTGGGAATTACTTCTAAAAATCGATCTCCTGCTTAGTTTGATTGGCCTATAACCTGTCACGTATTTAGAACCATTGGATCGGTCTGGCTTTTTATATACAGGGGATCCCAGAATGGAGTTCCCGGACGGGAACCTGTGATTCCTGAGTTCATATTGGGCCTACGTAACCCTTTACCTTAAGATAATGTACGTCCCCAGGGATGCATTTTTGAATTAAGATAAGTTAGGTTATACGGACCCAATATGAACTCAGGAAGCCCAGGTGTAATTAATATGATGTGTGACTTTCAGTTTGCTTCAAATACCCACTCTGCAACCCCTTATAGTGCAACCTTAAGATGACCTGTCGGTAATTTAGAACCGACAAACTGCCTGGCAATTTTTTATTTATGTAATAGAACATTAAAATTTCAAGTTGCCTCATAAACAATTTTTTCAATATTTTTTTTACAATATCAGTAACTTACAGGAGTGCTAGATACTGCTACCCCTCAACCAGGTCTTGGTTTCGTTGTTCAAATGATATAGAAATGCTATTGTACGAAGTTTGAATATGTCTCAAATATCTACCCAAAAACGGTCAAAGAGCTCTCGGACTATTTCTTTTGAGTTCTTTGTAACCTAGGTTTTCCATTAGGAGTGTTTTGTAGATTAAAAAGGAGATGCTTAATTTGTGTGATCGCTTATGGCTAAAATAACATGTTATGCAGACTTTTTGCTTAAATTGTGGCTTTAGTTTAGTATCACAACGAATACTGTGGTAATTAATTGTTTGAATAATTGCGTTATAATGCAATTATATTGGTAATTGCAGAAACGTTCGAATTAGGTTGTATTTTGTTCTAATCTGCTGGCCATTCGAAACTAATAATGTAAATTTCGAGATATTCTTGCAGATTTTATCTGGAATAATTTGGCTAATAGACCGGGAGTTAAATAGTTTCCAATGGATCAGCTCAAACCTATGTATGGTTCTAGTTGCATATTATTATTCGCTAACCCCCGGTCTATACTTCTAAATTGAATTTCTAACTCGATTTGACCGTTTAACCTTTTCGCCCCCTAACAATAAGAAGACACAAATATTTCTTTAGTCTAAAAGCGCGCTTCAGTCCTTAGTGTGTCCCTGGTGATTTAGGTGACAGAAAAGTAACAGAACAATATGTAAAAAGTAAAAATATAACACATTTTCAGAAAAATTGGATCTAGGAATATTGGAAATATCAAAACTCAAAAGACTTTCAAAGTTTTTTTCCAATTTTACAGATGTGACGTATAATACCTTCAATAGATGATTTTTCTAACATTTGCCGACCCAATTAACTGTTGCGAAATGGCAAGGGTTTCGGTAATATTTTCTGTCGTAGGTCAAAGTCGCGGTTAAGGTAGAGGAAATTTACAAAAAAAATTCCTAAACGTGCAGTTTATAGTGATAGTTCTCGTTTTGAAAAATCAAAGTTTCGAATGATCAGCAGTTTATTTAGAATTACATGTTTTATTTTTCTAAGGATAGAAAACTACGACTACACACAATGTTTCTTTTGTCGTTGTGCAGCCCATGAGTTTTGTAAGTAATTGAGATAAGAAAATGGTAGACAATCATTTTATTTTAAAAACGTATCTAAAGCATCCAGATTTCTTAGACACTTTAAAGAAAATGATATATTCGAAATCGCCAAATTAATTGAATCACAAATTAGTAATAGTCTTTTGATACGCTGCTTCTTATAATATTCGATTTATACAGGGTGTTCCTAAATGTCACGCTCTCAATTGTATTGCTGTTCCACATATAATTATGGCGTAAGGTAATTAAAATGGTTTCCTATTGTGTTACCGATAGATTAATTGTTCGACTTGTGGACTGTAGACACTTTACTGTAGATAGACTATTTTACAATAAAATGGATCACTGCCTATTAACATACAAGGCACTAGCAATTATTATCACATTTGTGATAATTGCATTGTTCTTAGTTTTTTTAAAAACGTTCAGTAATTACCACTATTTAGGGGTTGAAAGGACCCCAAATCCTAAAATATAAAAAATATCAATAAATCTAAAAACAATTATGTTTGTATTATTTGTATTAAATCAATCTTTTTTAATATTGATTTAATGGAAACAAGCTCTCTCTTCGCCGATTTACTTCTCTTTTTATATAATTGTTGCACATTCTATAGGATACTCTTCACAGTTTTTTTTGTAAATAATATTAATTTTAGACATTTTTAATTTAATTACAAAACAAAATTAAATTAATGACTTGTTTATTTATTTATCAATTTTGTTCAAAAATAATAGGGCTCTTCCTCTAACACTAACTTACTGTCCAAATTTCCATACAATCGGATTTTTCGTCCAAAAGTTGAGACGATTTAAAGAGAACTATGGCAGTAATAATGGAAGCCCTGGGCATATCACTGACATCCTAGTAATCCATGTGTGCTATGAGCCACTGTTAAAGCCCGTAGCTCAATAATGATGGGATGTAGTAGAAAAAATATGTGATGTAATGATTTTACTTCATCTACTCCCTGAATTATTGACATGAAATCTTAAAACCCCCTGTATAACTCGAATTATCCCGTGTGGTATAGGAAGCAATATGGGCGAGTCTGCCTGGGGTAAAAAAGAGGTGATTTTACAAATTTTGTATACCATTTGAGTTAGCAACGGATTCTTATAGGAAAAATTCCGCTGACCAAGATATTCTTATGAAAATTTTTCCTAAACCGTGAGCTTCATGGTCAAATAATTGTTTAAACGACGTTTTATTTTTTTCGTTTTTATTTAATAAAATTAAAACGGTTTGACGGATCCGAAAAAATCTTGATTTAATCGAAAGATATTTTCAATACGCGTCGTTTGGCGTCAGGCATAACTCATTTTGTCAACCCGTTCATTTGTTATAGCCAAAATAAATTTCTTAATTAACAAATTGATTGCTCCGAAACTAATGCGGGCCGGATATTGTTTTTTTCCATAAACGTGAATTTTATACCAAAAAATATACCATTTGTTTTTTGGTCCGATATCTTCAAATACTTTTTGATTGTTTAATCAATTGATATAATTTATTAATTAGCAAATAATTTTTTTTTTTTTCGAAAGTTTGATCGACTTCAAACCAACTTTAAACGATAAATATTGATATTGTTTAAATGTTATTTGTGGCATTATCTTAATTTTTTTTCCTTCTTCAATTCTTTGGGACTTCCTGCATCCTGTATGTTTTCTTTTTAAGCGGTGCTCGAGGAATCTACAAAATATCACAATTAACCAATATGTTACCGGTAAATAACCTCTACGCCTGTGACTTTTACGTCAAAGGATCAGTTAGAGGTTGCTTTTTTAATCAACACAAATAAGTATAAAAACTTGAAATGAAATATTCTCCGACGTTTCGGAAATCTAATCTGTTTCCTTTTTCAAGGCTTTTTTTGAAAAATATTTTTTGCTGTGTATGATAAATACACAGCTCTAAGAATGTTTGTTATATTTAATATCCATAGATACTTACTATTTACATAGAACTGTTGATATAGTTAACAGTTTTTTTTAGTTTTTATACAATGTTAAGTTTGTGAAGTTCTTCTTTTATCTACGAAATAATTCGACACGCATCTATCCTCATTCAATAATATTATCGCTGATTCTTTAATTTTTCTTTTTTTGCTATCTGCCTCTTTTGTTAAAATTTTTGGCGAGTTCCAGTTTATTCTGTCCGTTCTCCCAAGTGTGTTCGCTATACAACTTGGTTGTCAATGTTAAAAGAAGAACTTCACAAACTTAACATTGTATAAAAACTAAAAAAACTGTTACCTATATCAACAGTAGTGAGTATCTATGGATATTGAATATAACAAACATTCTTAGAGTTGCGTATTTATCATACACAGCAAAAAAGATTTTTCAAAAAAAGCCTTGAAAAGGGAAACAGATCAGATTTCAGAAACGTCGGCGAACCATTTAATTTCAAGTTTTTATACCTATTTGTGTTGTTTATTTAAAAAAAAGCAACCTCTAACTGATCCTTTGACGTAAAAGTTACAGGCGTAGATATTATTTACCAGTAACATACTGGTTAATTATGATATTTTGTAGATTCCCCGAGCACCGCTTAAAAAGAAAACATACATGTGGCAGGAAGTCCCAAAGAATTGAAGAAGGAAAAAAATATTGATGTCGGTTATAACCCCCATAGAAATCTGCACGAATGCAACTTTTTGTTTTTGTTTATTTAAATTAATTTTGCAAATTAACAAATGGAATATCTCGGTTCTAGATAAGCGTAAGGGTAAAAGACGCGTATAACTCTTCAGGGATTGAATATTTTTTGTAGAACTTTTTGTGGTTGATGGAAAAACTTCTTAGCTTTCATTTGCACCGAATCTCGTGTCCAAAAAATTGTTAATAAACAAATTAGAGCCTCTCACGCAATATCACTTTTATTTCCAGTTCCGCTTATCCGATCAAGTTGTTTCTGGTCTTAAAATTTTTCTTTTTCCAAGCACTTCCATATCCACAAAACCACATTCGATACGCTTACCCAGAACCGAGATATTCCATTTGTTAATTTGCAAAATTAATTTAAACTTTAAATAAACAAAAGCAAAAAGTTACATTCCTGCAGATTTTTATGGGGGTTATGCCCGACATCAATATTTATCGTTTAAAGTTGTTTTGAAGTCGATCAAACTTTCGAAAAAAAAGTTATTTGCTAATTAACAAATTATGCCAATTGTTTAAACAATCAAAAAATATTGAAGATATCGGGCCAAAAAAATATGGTATATTCTTTGGTATAAAAGGCATATTTAAAAAAAAAAACAATAACCTGACCTCATTAGTTTCGGAGTAATCAACTTGTTAATTAAGAAATTTATTTTGTCTATAAGAAATGAACGGGTTGACAAAATGAGCTGTGCCTGACGCCAAACGTCGCGTATTGAAAATATCTTTCGATTGAATCAAGATTTTTTCGGATCCGTCAAACCGTTTTCATTTTATGAAATAAAAACGAGAAAAAATTTGTGTAAACAGTTATTTGACCATGAAGCTCGCGGTTTAGGAAAATGTTTCATAAGAAAATCTTGTTCAGCGGAATTTTTCCTATACGGATCCGTGGCTAACTCAAATGGTATAGAAAATTTTTGGGAAAAATCCCAAGCGGACTCGCCTAATAGGTTATTACGAATTAGGAGGCATGATTGAAAACCCTCTCAAATATATAATTGCTATGTTTTTATAATTTAGTCCGCTATCAGAAATATACATATCTATGAGTCTTAAGATTGAAATACTTGTAGATATTTTTTTATGTATCTCAATTATGACAAACTGATGGAAGATACAGGTTATTGAAATATGAAACAAACATCTAAGATATGAGGAATTCATTCTACTCATGTCTTTAATCTGTGAATACTTTTGTAAAAACACTCCAGTTTTTCCTAACATATTTTTATAATCCAAAAGTACTTACTTATTTTTACACATTAACAAACCGACTACAATGTGAATAAGTACTTGAAATACACAGTTAGAGCTTATTTCAATTATGATATGCATTGATTTGAACATGGTTGTTTTTTATGTCCAAGTTTGAAATCGGAAAGGAATCTATAAGTATGTACTTGGAAGTTTTTATGTAATGTTAATAATCTTTATTTAGATGGTTCAGTTTAGTGTCGGAATATTTTTTAAGTGAAAGCTGGAGTCCTCCAATATTTAGTTTTGTTTGTCAATTACAGGTATATTCTATGTAAATTTATGAATTTTAATGTTCTTAAATTCTTTTTATTTACTGTTGAAACGTCGCGAGGACAGTTTTTTTAATAGAGCAATCTCTTTTTTTTATGATTTGATAATTCCTTACATTATTTTGCCTATTCAGTGTATAAAATATTTAAAATGTTACATTACAAAATTTTTGAGAAAAAAAATTCTTTGAACAACATAATAGTTATCCCGAGAGCATATTTTATAAACATTGTTAATAATATTGATGGGTTAATTTAACCTTATATCATTCCCACTGTGTCCTTGAGGTATTATGTTTATTGGCATACATTTGGTTTTTTTAGGTAACCTCGCAGGAATAGTCATATAGGTGGAGAGCCGGCTGTATAGATTTCCTGTGGATAAGATACATGGAAAACTTGTGTGAGTCAGTAAGTACTAACGCAGACCTACATGGAGCCACTTTTCATATAAGCAAATTTTGCCCGCATCATGGAATTTTGGCGTCACTTCCGGTCATAGTTTTTTGTGTTTTCTTAAGTCATCGAACACATGAATAAGACGTACTACGTCAAGATGTGGGTTTTGAGGTATACAATCAGATTATAGTTGGCTGCCAGGCTGAATTTGAAGACATAATTTGAGACATCCTCGATTAAAGTTCCTTTTTTTTGTGTGTTTACTTAAGTCATCGAATACATGAATTATACTTACGTCAAAACGTGTGTCTTGAAGTATACAATGAGATTATAGTTGGCTGCCAGGCTGAATTTGCCCGCAACCCTGAGATACCCTCGATTAAAGTTCCTTTTTATACTCTTCGCAAATACAAAACGAAGAGTATATTGCATTCGATCGGCACATTTCTAAAACCGGTAATATTGCTTGTAGAGAAAACATTTTCATATCACTGTGTTGGTGATCGAATTCTAAACAACTTTCAAAATGTCCGTCCGTCTGTCTGTCTGTCCGTCCGTCACGTTTCTTGTAAGCACGATAACTTAAGAACGAAGAGTCCGATTGTATTGAAATTTGGGTAGTAAGTTAGTGTTAGCTAGAGGAAGAACACTATTTGCCCGTAACCCTGAGACACCCTCGATTAAAGTTCCTTTTTTTGTGTGCTGTCTTAAGTCATCGAATACATGAATAAAACTTACGGCAAAATATAGATTTTGAGATATACAATGAGATTATGCCAGGCTTAATTTACCCGCAACCCTGACACCCTCAATTAATTTTTTTTTCCTGTGTTTTCTTATGTCACTGAATACATTTTTTTTTAATTATAAACCTTCTAGTTATTATAAAAATAAGGGTGCCTCCTCTTTTTTGCCCGCATTCATTGCTATTTTTCGTAAAAATACATTTTGTTTTTCAAGTTTGCCTCAATTTTGTTAGTTAACAAATTAGCAACAAAATTATTGTTTAAAACAATTGCGGGGCAATAGCGTTAAAAAAAAAATTGAGAACTTTCATCTAAACATCAAAACGGACAGAATCCAAGTTTCATGAAAATCCAATTCACCTTTTTAGTCAAAAATGATAGTTTGCCTACACTATAATAAATCATTTTCTTGAATGCTGGCAAAAAAGAGTAGGCACCCTTATTTTTATAATAACTAGGTTTGTAATTAAAAAAAATGTATTCGGTGACACAAGAAAACACAAAAAAACTTTAATCGAGGGTGTATCAGGGTTGCGACCAAATTCAGCCTGGCAGCCAACTATAATCTCATTCTATACTTCAAGACCAACAGGTTGAAGTAAGTTTTATTCATGTATTTGATGATTTAAGAAAACACAAAAAATCGTGACCGGAAGTGACGCCAAAATTCCATGACGCGGGCAGAATTTGCTTATATAAAAAGTGGCTCCCTGTAGGTCTGTGCTAGTACTTACTCACTCACACAAAGTTTTTCATGCATCATATCCATAGGAAATCTATACAGCCGGTTCTCCACCTAATAGGGGTTAAATCAGGTGACTGCGTTGGCCATTCAATTGCTTCCTTTTTTTCCTCTTCATCTATTTAGAAAAGTTTTGTCGAGACAGGTATGCACTGGTCGGACATAATGAGACAATGCTACTTTTTATAGAAAGCTCAGAAATTGATGTTATATCAGAATCATCCTTTAGTAGACCTGTTCCTAGCTTAATCTTAAATCATTGGATAATCTGTACAATCAGTGACAGTTTTTTGTTTTAGACATGCCTGTTATTTAATTAGGTTAACACCATTTTTCTCAAAAATGTTATTTCTAAATATTTTATATCAGAATTATCGTGGAGAAATATTGCACAAACCCTAACAACTAAATTATATGTAGTCGTATTTGTTTGTTAATTCTTTATAAAATACTTTATATATTTTTTAATAGGGTAATTGTATCCTGAAAAGACACATCATGTCACGTGGCTAAATGTCCAAAAAAATTGTTATGCATGATATCCAGTCTATCGCGTCTATGCAATATAGAAACCATGTGGTATAAAATGAAACTGCTTGGGGAACAGCCTTCAATTAACCACAGGTGAATTGTGGAGAAACTGCCGGGAATTTGGGATTTTTACACACTTGAATTTTGTTCATCTCTGGGCTATATCGCGCCAGCTAGAATTCGAAAATAAAATATAATGACAGTTTTATCCAAATATTTTAGTTTGGTTCCAATGTTTAGTTGCTAGGGTTTGTAGGGTTGCCCTTTAAAGATAATGTCGATGACACATTATTCAACAAAAACATAATTTCAGAGACAAAATTAACTACCTATCATTTTAAACTCGTCGATTTTAATGCATTTATGTTTACATTTGCACTGTATATTTATTTACTTTCAGGCAACTTTACAGTTGCAGTATTACACTTATCAAAAATGAATTACACTAATCTTTAATTGCTCCTTGTCCAAAACACATTAAGATAATGTTTTTATCAATTGCTCAAAACTTTTTTTATCTATAGCTTTGACGTAATAATCCTTTAAGCAACTATAGGATTGAAAAAACTGCTTTGAAATCTGTTCATTTACCTTTCAAACTCTTGCATAATTTTAACATTATGGTAATATATGCAGCATTTTATATGAATTTTAATTAACAGAAGAAAAACTATTATGTGTAAGCAAAGTTAAAGAACACCGTACTGTGTAGTGAGTAAGTAATTATTGATAAAATTATTAGTTTATACTTAGCTAGCTTGCCACATTATACGTAGAATTACCAATATTTGCCGTTTAATATTAACTGCTATGCTAATGAGTTAAATTCTAATGCTTTGCAAAAAATAAATTGCTCGTATCTAAATTTGATATTAATTGGAGACAGTTTTGTACCAAATTAGTGATCTGTAGGTTGTTGTTTACTGATCAAGGTTAAATATCCTACATTTGTAACTTTGAACGATGAATTTCTGTTTGTAACAAGCTAATTAGCATTGTATGTTTTAGATTGGTCTGAAATCTCGTCAGTTGGGACTCTACGAAGTGCTAGTATAGTAACACCATCTCCACCTGAACCGCATCTCCCTTCTTACCTGAGTCTGGCTTGCACAGTGAATGGTTACTCCACTACTACCAATTACGATCCGATCCGACTAGCTAGATCACGAGATGCATCTCCACATCGCATTGAGAGTGATTTGACATCTAATAAAGCAACGTACTCGATACAGAATAATCTTCTTTCGCCTCCAAATCTAGTTCCTTTACCTACTCGTTCAAAGCCCAAAATGACTCCAGCAAACAAAATAGGAGAAAATACGGTAGCGCACCTTCACCACCAGGAGTTTTATAACTCGTCGAAGACTATGAGTTTTATATCTAAAGACTCTCATTTTACCTCAAACTTATACACGACAAAAGACAATATAGACGGTTGTTTAGAAAACGGGCATCATACTATCCACAGTAAATGTGTAAGTTTTGAAAGCAAGAACATCACATCTATCAATGGACAGAGCAAATGCACCTCGGAGACATCACTTAAAAAGGAATACTCAAATGGAAAGGAAACCAAGTCCTTTATACAGCAAAGGGTTGAGCGTTTGTATGGACCTGGTGCCCTAGCCCAAGGATTCTTCGTCACGAAAAGACAGAAAAATCGTTTATCTGAATCGGATGAAAAAAACACATCGACAGATACCGAGCAACACTCCAAGTCGATGTCCGAAAAGCTCTTCGATGATGATGACCTCGAACCGACAATGAAGCAAAGTATGAGTAGCCCGACTCTGCCAGTTATGAGGCACTTGAGACCGGAATTTAGGGCCCAGCTACCAATAATTAATCCAAGGAAAGGAGCGGAAGGGTCTATGCAAAAAAGTGTTACAGTTCCTAAATTGAAAGATGAAGTGAAAGTTAACGGTCATTCCAAAATTGAAGAGGAAGTAAACCTCTCTGCTCTCAAAGATTCAGCTAATGGGGTTACTGAGCCTGTTATCAAGCAAAGATCAGGTAAGCATATCAAAATATCCCTTTTAAACCAAAACAAATGTAAATTAGTGAAATTTTTTAATACAAAGAAACACTTTTTTGTTATTTTTAATCTAAATAAGTGATTCCGAAGGTTTTGGCCTACTGAACACGATGCCGTTGACCGTTTTGCACCATCACGTCACAATTTTGAGTAAACCTAACCTAAAGAGGCCATTTCTGCCTATATTCGTGCCCTAATAACTGGACAACTACACGAGATTGAGTAAAACGGACCAAACTATCTTATTCAGCTCTCCAAAATCTTCAAACACCACTAGTAACGATAAAAAAAGGCATAACTATAGATGCCACAAACATTTTACTTCAGAGTTTAGCAATAAATACTAGAATTCTTGTATTGAGTATATATACAAGTAAATCGGACCTAAATAGCTAGCTAATTTTATAGGATTTTGACAAGCTGAACACAATGCCGTGGCCAGTTTTGTTCCATCAGGTCAGGATTTTGAAAAAACATAACCTCAAAATGGATAAAATAATATTTTTATAATATTATTCTATTCATTTTGCTGCAGCAAGATGCTGAGCTCATAGAGCAAAATGGGTAACAGAATTGTGTTCAGCACGTCAAAATCCTATGAAATTAACTATTTAAGTCCAATTTACTTCTATATACAGGGTGATTCATAGTGGATGGAGTATTAGAAGTATATGGAGAACGGGTAAACGTATCCATTTGAAAATTTTGGGAGTTACTAAAGACAGTGGCCAATTGCACCAAAATAATTAAAAGTACGTGGTACCTACTTCTGGTTATACCATAAGTCGATACCAACATACTTATTTTAAATGGAACACTCTATATATTATCGACTTTTCTGAATGACCATAACATTCCGAGTCCAGGCATGTAGCACACCCTATATCTAAACCCAGCCGTTTCGGAGATATTTGACATTTTATAAAAAATTTGACCGTTGCAATGGCTTGCAAGAATCGTTATAACTTTCTTGGTGCAGGAGATCCTCATTTGCCCTTTGGCACGTAGCAAGAGCACAAGGTGAGCTACAGTCTGCTTTGAAAATAAATTCCATAATAGCATACCAGGTGTTCCATTTTTCACGTTACATTTTGTCAAATACAAACCTCAAAAACTTTTTTATTTCAAATGAAACACCCTATATTTTTTTACACCAAGTTATTTAAAATTAAGTTCCCTCTTTTTTAGTATATACATTGTAGGGGTTAAAATTACAACTTTTTGAAATATTGGCGATTTTCTTAAATGTTCAATATTTTTTAGTAAATATTACCATCAACTTAGCCATGATTAGAAACAATCATTAACGTCGATCATTCTCTTATGTCAAAAAATACCAGCACGTTTAAATTACACCCATGAAGACTTTTTAGATTTGTTTATTATTTATGGAGAATGTGATAAAATAATATCAAGAACATGTAACGCATTTGCTACTCGATACGCACAAGAACAGAAACCGTTACTATACACTGTAAAACGCATATTGGGTAATTTTAGAACATTTGGCTCTGTTAAGGCAGGACTTCTATTGCCTATTGGACGAAAATATAAAGATAGCAATTTTAGGGCATTTTCAGACATTTTCAATTATGTCATTAGGACAAGCTGCTCTGGTATCGGGATTATCCAAGAATCCAATTCGTAGAATGTTGTTAAAACATAAGTCCATTCTCGTTCCATATGGTTCAACAATTAAAAGAAACAGATTTCCGGACGAGAGAAAATTTCTGTGAATTTCTTTTAATATGACAAAAGGTGATAATTATTTTTTGGGAAATATATGGAGAGATAATGCTATTTACCAAAAATTGACTTTATAATAGGCACAATTCCCATTATTGAAATAACTTGAATACTGATGTATTCAGAAAGCGAAATATTCAAGAACATTAGCAGTTTAATATTTACTGTGTCATGGGAAGTGGCGACATTACAATTTTTTGGGGAAAACTTAAATAGTAAGTTAAAAAGATTTCTTTTTGAGCTGATGTATCTAAGGCTTCCTCCTTAGAATTCCTGCTGCCTTGACAGAGCCAAATATTCTAAAATTATCCAATATGCATTTTACAGTGTATGGTGATGGTTTCTCTCTGATGGATCACCATCATGCTCAGCATCCTCGAAAACGGGAGCCAACACAAGTTTGGCTGGTAAGAAATGGCCTATCCACGGTTTACCCCCTTTTGGGGTTGGTTTTTGGCCGTTTAGGGGTTGACGGGGCTCGGAAAGGGTCTCGACAACACCATGGTGCTCAGCATCCTCGAAAACGGGGGGTTTTCGCGGGTTTAGCCGAGAGAAGATGGCTTATCCGCGTTTCACCCTTTGGGGGTGGTTTTTGGCCGTTTGGGGGGTTGGCGGGGGTCGAGGAGGGATCTCGACATCACCATCGTGCTCAGCATCCTCAAAAACGGGGATAAGACAGGGTTGGCTCGTAGGAGATGGCGGATACGCGGTTTACCCCATTTGGGTGAAGATTATGGTCATCGTGTTCAGCATCCTCGAAAACGGGGCATGACATAGTCTCATTACGTTAGAAAATATTTGTGTTTTTCGAGGTTCAATCTGACTCACAGAATGCACTATATATACTATCCAACTAATGAGTCTTAGCAGTACCTGGACCTTTAGAATATTTGCCTGCTCTTTTACATATTCCAAATTGATAAACCTATTATCGTCCATCATTTCGGCCAAGTACAAAACTGCTTGAGAGAATTGATAGGAACTTTTAAATAAGATTTTTAGATGTTTTTCTGTCAACTCTAAAAGGTCATTCGAAAAGACACTTTGAAACATAAGCTTTCTACGATACCAACCTTTTTCCTCAGCTTCATTAGCCAAAGTATTTTCCGCATCTAATTGATGCTTCATTCAATTCAAGACACATTCGTCGGAAAGTATATAGATGTTTCATTGATTATAGACCGAACAATGAGGAAATTAAAAGTTGTTGTGAATGCGCCAATGGTCGAAGAACACTTGGCTTATGTTCCCATATAGCTGCTACTATTTATTACGTATCACATATGTGATACTTGTCAAAAATTGTAAGACCTGCTGAAATCTTCAGTAAATTGTTTACAGAATGCAATATGAATCCTGTGATTGAGGGAGACAGTGATAAAGATTAAGTGTCCTGCACATTAGCGGTGTATTGTTCAAATGGTACTCATTTTATTGAGTCACGAGCTGAAAATTAATGTTGTTTCCTAACCCAGTGAAATTAGACTTTTCTGATCTAACAAAATACATACTTCATTTATTTTAAATCGATTTATTCCGGTGTTTTAATGAAAATATTAAAAACCGAGAACGAGAACGAACAGTTTAGGCAAAAATGTGCTTCAATGTTTCCGCGCAAGGCATAATATGCTCCACTCCATATAGTCTATGTATAGAATACGTGCTTGTTTTATGTATAGTATTTATTAGCTGATCGATGTATAAAATAAAATACATATATATATGTTAACTATTATACAGTATGTCTCACTTTTCATGACTCCCATATCACAGCACTCTTATTTACATTGTGATTTTTATAAAATTAGGGTGGAAGGTACTTATCCAACAGGAGACTGTATGACGGTAAAATATTTTAAAATCCACCAGTGGCGTCCGGCTTTATGAAGAAAAATGTACCTAATTTTCCAAAAAAAAGTTTTAACTGTAAAAAAAATCTCATCTTATTCGTTGTTAACAAAAACTCACTAAAACGGAATTTTAATAACATAGTGTACTGGTGTTCACGTAATAGAAAACTAAAACTTCGCTTGCATGGAAACTTCCAACCACATTTTTGCCTAAACCGTTTGTTGTACATACAACGGAAGAGATCTGATCATTTTCGTGCGGAATTTCATTAACTTTCATTTTCGTAATAACCTCAATTGGCCTCCGAACCATATAAAGAGCGATATTCGCAAAAAACCGTTTTCTTGTGAAATTTGACCTTGAATAATTTTTTATGCCATAGTGATCTCGTTCTCGATTTCACCAAACTAAATCGATTAAAAGAAGAAAACTGAAGGATATATTTTGTTAGCTCAGAAGCCAAATTTTTGTCTAAAGTAACTGGAGTATCCTGTTTCTCATGGAATTACATAAATATTAGTGGGCCAAAATTTATTTTTTATTTTCTTACACTATGAAGTACTCCTCCAATCTTATTCCAAAAAATATATGCTGTTGCTTAGGATGTAAGCATATGACAGAAAATAAATAGCGGGCTTTCATCAAATAGTTCACAAAGAAAAATTGTTGCAAAATTAAAATAATTTTTTCTTACCCCCTATTCATTTATTTCATTTACTGAGTATCATTTTTTTTTAATTGACATTACGCTCGGGACCACATATATTTTAGCTCCTGAATTCGGCTTATCACATTTTAGAAAATCAATTTTTTTGATTTTTCATAATTTTCTCATAGCTTTTGTAAAAACAAATTTCAAGCTAACATTTGGCGTCAATTATTATTGTAATGGTAGGAACTTACCTCCCAAATATGAACCAAATCCTAACCCATGCTTATCCGGCAATGCTCTTTGTAATTAAAGAAAGAAATGTTTTGCTTATCGATTTTTTACAATAATTCTTTTGAGTAAGTTGGAGTGTTTGATTTATCAAAACTGCTTAATGATAAATATTTTTTCTGATATTAACAATACATTACCACTTGATAACATGAGATAATCATCATCAATGTGAAGTAGGAAATAAACAATATTCGGTCATATTTATGGACTAGATGGAGTCGTATGTATTACAAATCATCAAATTTTTGTAATTAATATGCATCATACAAGGACTAAATGCTCTCAGCCCACATTCCCCTTGGTGCTGATGGTGTCAGTCGATGGGCACAACAACAACACGTGCTGGTTTGCATGCTCTGATGGTCCTCGTTGATTTCAATTTTTGCACTTGTGTATTGTGATTATTGTCCATTTTAACTTATCAGCTCAAACTTAACTTATATCGAGTATATCTCCTGTTTAATCATAGTATCATGATTAATATCAGTCAGTGAGTAATCACTATTATATTTTTTTATTCACAATCATACAGTAATTATCAAATTGTCTTAGATGTCAAAAGTTAGAAAGTTTGACATTTCCAATTAGATTCGACAATTGAACTGCAATATGACATTTCTGGTTGGAAAGTGATATGTCGGGTTGGAAAGGGGCCAGTTTCTGAACACGAACGTGACTTTCGTTTTAGTCAGATTCGCGCACAAGAACACTGCTCAATTAATTTTGGTATGATTTTATTTTTACTTGGTTCGGAGAAAAAGTAACAGCCTATATCGATTTTACACGAATGATTAAAAGTCAAATTTTCTGGAGTCAAAATAACGATATATTATTATTCACGTTCTAACAATACATTTGTTTATCACTAAATAGGTTTGGTGTAATTAATTATGTTGAATATTAACACTTTAGAGTAGAAATTTGCCTTTTGTTGTTGTTGTTTTGTCGTGTGGCTGGATCCCGAACTGACTGACTGACTCGACTCACTTACTCGACTTACTCCACTCTCTTTACTTGACTAACTCGACTGAATGCGTTGAGCGCGTCTAGGTTTATATAAGATAAATCAAAGCTTCTGGAGGTGTTCGAAAATCGAAGACTCCAGGCGTTCTAGTCGCTCTAGACGTTCCAGATTGTTCGCCGTTCCCGAAAATTCGATCAGTAGGGGAGAGTGGCTTGTGTATATTCTCCAGCAGCCGAAGTCTTGCTTTTCAATTATTCTAAAAATGTAAAAGTGTTTTTTCTAGCTCGCGGGCTTTACAGAGCGACAGAGGAACGTTAATTTTTAATTTTGAAAATATAAATTACCGGATTTAATTCGTTAAAGAAAGGTACTTTGACATTTCCAACCTGAATATTAAAAACGACGCGACGTCACTTTGAAATTTGTCCTTTCACATAAGAATTTTAAACGACTTATTTTGCTTTTTTTTCATTAAAGAGGATGGTTGTGAATAAAATAGTATACAAACCTTGGTGAAAAGTTTCATTGCTGACTCGAGAATTAGTTGACCTTGCCGCTTCACGCCTCAGTCAACTATCTCATCTCTCGATAATAATGAAACACTTTCCACTTCGATATGTAATATACTATTTTATACAAAAAGTCAGTTTATTTTCATGTGTATAAATTATTTTAAGTTTATAGGTTTCATAATGACCAGGAAAACCTGGAAGGGGGGATTTTAAAATTTCCATTAAAAGTCAGGGAGATGTCGGGAATTTCAAAAATGTTGGGAGTCAGACATTTTTACTAGTTATAAATTGTTAGTAGTTGTTTCTAGCCGTTACTAAAAAATTAAATGAATATTTTCTGGAAACCTAGCCTTTTCGGTAATAAAAAAACCTGTAAAAAATCAACGAATTTTACTTTCATTTTAAAATACGAATGCTGGTTTAAAAAATGAAATTTAGACTTTTTAGAAATAATGATCCATACTTCACATAAAACTATATTTTTCAGAAATTTAATTTTGATATTCTTCTAGTTAGCTAACATATTGGAAACAGGCAGAAGAACTATTTAGTTAGGATTATTACTTAATAGGGAATTAATTGTAAAAGTCAGAAATAATCACTGCCAAAAACTATTTCTTAATAATTATCTATTTGCAACACTTCATTTAGAACTCACCTTGAATTTTTTTCCAATGTCGCTGAAATATTCAAATTGTTATGAAATTTAATAATAAACTAATAATATTTTTAAATTGAAATCAAAATATATCTACTATTGTAATGAAACATATTCTTTATAGGATTTTGCAAATAGCAGAAAGAAGTATCTATAAGAACTAAAAGAAAAACTGTCTGTAAAATTATTGATTATAATCTTTGCATTCTTTCGATAACCTGAATTCTGGTTATGCTAGCAATTGAAATCCTAAAATGAATTTGTCTTTCTTAGTTGACAATTCTCATTCTAACACTAGTTTCCACAGTTTCCATCCATTAATTGCATCACACTTTTGGGGGGAGGAGGGGGGTCCATAAAGTGTGACAAGAGGGGAGGAGGGTGTCAACTTTTGTGACATCACATTATTTACATCTATATATACCATTGTTTTAATTGAATGGAATTAAAAAATAAACAAAATTCAGAAAATTCTACCTCAAAATTTAAAATGTGAGACGCCACAACGGGGGGGATGGGTTGACTCGAATGTGACAACCTGTGACATATGAGGAGGAAGGGGTAGAAAAACCATAAAGCTTGCGTGGCATAATTAATGGATGGCCCCTAACCCCTACAGTCATAAAAATTCAGTTAAAAATGAGAACAAGGGCCTAAAATGAATTTATTTACATACCTCGTCTTCTGGAAAATTTTTCATTCAAATGGATTACATGATAAGCTCCAGAATAAAGGCGAAAAACTTTTCAAAGGCTAAGGCTAAGCATTTCCAAGAAACAGAATGATAGATTTCATGAAACTGAATCTTCATGACCGTAGGGGGTTATGTGGATACTGGTTTACTCTGCATAGCCCCCCTATGTGGAACCTAGTGCTAGAATGAGAATTGTCAAATAAAAAAGACAAATTCATTTTAGGATTATAATTGCTAGCTTAATCAGAATTCAGGTTATCGAAAGAATGCAAAGATTGTAAATCTATAATTTTACAGATAGTTTTTCTTTTAGTTCTCATAGTTAGTTTTTTATGCTGTTTGTAAAATCCTATAAAGTATATGTTTCACTACAATTATAAACAAACAAGAAATAATTCACTTTTAAATATATACTGTATGTGTTGGGTGGTGTATAAATAAATCAAACTGCAGGAAAAAATAATTATTTTCATTTAAACTGAGCTGAAAGTCACAAGATATACATCAGTTATCAATGATCAAAAAAGTTAATACTTTTATGCGTAGATGTGAAGAGAAACAGTAGTATACCCATGGCTGCTTCTGGTCGGAATGATTCATTACTTTCTGTATTTTCCAAACAGACTATATATAAAATCATAGATTTTTGTTCACTCCTACAAATTCAGTATCCTCCCTATAATCCAAGTTGCATTCCCTATATTTTTCTTTACATTTTTATTAAATCAAATTCATTTTATATGTCAACTTGGCCCAATTTCAAAATAAATTTATACTGCCTTTATATGCACCTCTGACAGAATGCAATTTCAGCCTTTATATGATTGTTGCCCTGTGAGCAATCACTCTACGCTCTTCAAAAATAAATCGCTATTATTGTACTTATCGAAATAACTTGATGCACTTATGTCGGGGCAGGTGGATTTACTTTATAAACAATAATAACGTAGATATTAGACGTTGTTATCCTAATAATTATTATATTAGTAGGAATTATAGTCCAGTCACCTCTAACTTGAGTGCTAGAGCGTGGATTTTGATGAAACCTTGTGCAATGTGTTTGTAATGACGTTTAAAAAAAAAGTTGAAAAAAAAATTAAAAAATTTTACCTTTTTGGCCCAAAATAAGATGTTCCCAAGTAGCACGGTGTCGTCATTATGACGACAATTTTTAGTCATCGATGACGGCCGGATGACCTTTATCATGACGTACTTAAGACGTGAAAATGACGGTCGTAAGTCACAGACAACTGACGCCATATTTGCGACGTCATATTGACGGCATCACAATCACATTGCACCGGGCCGTAAAAATGGCGTCTATATGACGTATTGGTAATCACGCCATGGGTATTCTAGGAATTTGAGAAATGTATCTTGGTTTTCTGATATGGGATGCGAACCAAATTCCAGGTTATTACTACAAAATTCTAATAATATTTTTTAAAAACATACTTGTGACTAAAGTTTGGAAAATATTTTCTTTTGTAAAATAGCTTGCACTTTAAACATTATTAAGGATCAAGCCACTTCAAAAGAAAAATTTGCAAACTTTCATCAGATTTGTTCCTACAAAATATTAGCACACACGGTATAGTAATAACATAAAATTTGAGTCCAGTCCCACATTACAAAATTAAGATACAAAACCTCTCAAATTCCTATGGACATGCTATGCAGTCTTTTTGAAGAATACGCTTTGAAAGTAGTTCTTTTAAGCTGTCAATAATGTCAGAAAGTTTACGTAACACAGTATTTCAGGTCTGTCAAATTATGATGTCATAATGACATTTGGGAATTAATAATTTTTATAATTTAAATTGTATTGCCGTGCACTTTCGCATAGTTGAACTCTATGCTCAAGCGGAAAAGCCTTCTTACTTTCTGTCCTTATATAATACATATCACTATTTAATCAATATTACTTTTATCTGTCAGTTTGCAGAGGAATTTGCAAAAATATGAAAGCACGTTATATAACAAAAATATATAAGTTGCATTGTTTATTTGAATATTAATGTCTTACGATGAGAAAACTATTTGCCTTTTTGGTCAAATTAGAACAGCCGCAAATTTTTAAGTGTCATCAAATTTAAGAAATAATTTTGTATAATTCAAAGAAAACAATTAATATAAGAGGAAATGATTTTTTATTAAATAGAAATTGCTGACGCTGAAAAAAATGTTTTCAATTATATATTGGTATGAATTATAGGAAAACACACCCATTTATTGTTGCTATTTTTGTCCAAAGGGTAAATCACAATTTTCGCCATAACGCTGTCAGTCATCCAAGTATTTAAAACTACAGACAATTTATCAAGATCATAAATATCTCAAAGCTTTGAATCCACTGGGTAATGATAAAAAGAATTGTAGGAAGTAAATTCTCTCCCAAGCAATAATGTTTCATTTTCAGCATTTAAAAGTATATTCTCAATTTGGACAACTCTGTTCTCACTCTTCTTCATCGTCACTAGAGGACAACTGTATTGGTTCCCGTGCTCTTTTTTTTGTTGGGATTCACTTTCAGTCTCTGTATTAAGGTCACTCGTGTCTTCAGCTAACTTCAGTTTACGTCTCGCTTTTTCCAAATCATCTGAAAAGTTTTTTAGATATTGTACTTCGATTTAATAATCTGTTTTTGAAAGTTCGTCAAAGAATGAGTAAATACGATTAAAAATTGAGTATAACAAAAATTTCAATAAGGAAAATTAAGCAACAAATTATGAAGTCAGTTGTAGATTCTCACGTAACTATTCAAATAACCTGGATTTAAAGTTTTATTTTTTATATCTGTTCAAGAGAAAACTGTTTCCTACGTTATTCTTAGGAACAATACATGCATGTCCACACATTGGCGAAATGTATAAAGTATAGGTAATTATTTACCAGTCTCGTAAAAAGTTCTGACAATTTCGTAAACTGTCCACTTCTCATCCGCTTCTTCGTCCTTTCTTAGTGCCCTAGTGAAGACTGCATTTTCTTTGTATGGGGACCAAAATACTTCCTTTTTACGAGGAGTTATCCAACCATTCCAACCTCTATGTACGATGGCTAAGCCGCCACCCGCGTTTTCGGAGAATTCTACAATATTGTAAGTACATACTTGTCTGCTAATGATTGAACAACACACAACACCACAGCACATAAATATAAAATGAAAGGGCGATGACGATTGCGATTAGGTATAACAAAATATTAGAAACGTGTAAAAACACTAAAAAACTAGTAAAAAGCAGGAAATATATACAAAACGTATAATTTCGTTTTGACAATCCACAGAATAAAAGAAATGGAGTGCGTTCTGAAACCACAGGCAGGCGCTTTTCTAACCGCCTGGATCGCGTTCGTAAACAATTTTAGAATGCGTTATAAGCCGTATTTGTTTGACATCATATTTTAGATCAGATCAGTGAATTCTAGTTTTTGATTGGTTGGAACAATTTATACCAATATTTGAAACCAATCAGATACGAGAATAACTGACATTATCTAAAAAATCTTGTCAAAAGAAATAGGGCTATAATTGTGTAGAATGAAAAACTGTCACTTGTATTCGACATATTTTTGTTTGTGTAATGGCATGGTGAAATATTTATGTTCACTTCTTAATCAATTTTTAATGTGACTGGCATCACTTACCGATGACGTGTAATTGACGTCACCATGTTACCCTACCACCAGCGACACTCAAAAATGACGTCTATATGACAGCAATTTTATGGCGTCAATATGACGACTCTAATGCTACGTCATTTTTACGTCATTATCTGGTCTAATGACGTCTACTGACGAGAAATCACCTTAAAACGACGTCATAATGACGGCACCTTGCTACTTGGGTTTTTACTCTGGTGATTTTTTTTTCGAGAAATGCATGTTTTTTCGGGATATGGCCATTCGAAAAATCCTAAAAGTGATGGGAAGGGGAATGAAAAAGTTGAGAAAAAAGTCTTAAAAAATTCAACTTTTTTCATCTGCAACTTTTCCGTAAAGTGCGTTATCACCAAGATTTTCCGCAAAAACATGAAAAACTACCCTTTTCTTTGAAATTGTAGCACTTTAAAAAGATGTAATTTAAAAATTAAAAAAAATTCATTGAACCATTCTCATTGTCTATCTTTTGGATTTTTTTTGTAATTTGCTAATTTAGGCAGTTACAGGCAGTTGTTCATGAGAAATAATGTACTACATTTTTTGGCAAATTTTCAATTAAAAGATACATGAAAATTCAAAAAATGAGCGAGATTTATATATATTGTTATAAAAAAATATGAAACCTAACTACCATTTTTAAAGGTTCAATATAAGTGCAGAAAATGTAGGACATTATTTATCGTGTAAACCTGCCTGTAACTCAGAAAATTAACAAGTTACAAAAATATTCGAAGAGACAAAAAGTGTTTAGAAGGCCTCAATACCTACGTCTGATTTTTTCAATTTTTAAATCACATATTTTTAAAGCACTACAATTTCAAAGAAAGAGGGGTAGTTTTCCATGTTATTCCGGAAAAACTCGATGAAAACGCACTTTACGGAAAAGTTGCAAATCAAAAAAATCTTGTATTTCGATGACGCATTAGTTTTTCAGATTTTTTTTTTCAACTTTTACATTTCCTTTCCCCCACTTTTAGGAATTGTCCAATGGCCGTATCTCGAAAAATAAGCATTTCTCGAAGAAATTCACCAGAGTGAAAATATCTTATATTGGACCAAAAAAGGTAAACACTGTTTTTTTTTCTTTTCATTTTTGACCTAATTCTACAAAAGTTACGGAACCCATGATAAAAGGGGTTGTTTTCTACCCCTTCCGATCATTTCCTATTCTAATCTTTTTTTCAAATTTTTATTAACGTCATTACGAACACATTGCACAAGGTTTCATCAAAATCCATTCAGTAGCATTCAAGTTAGAGATTTAAGTCATTTTAGCGCTCCGGTGACTGGACTATTATTATTATTGTTACTGTTTGCCATGTTAACCTAGCGGATATTGAAAAGTTACATCTAATTACTTTATGCAGGTGTAACGGATGGACATCACTTCTTGAAGATATTAGATAAAGAGACGAAAAGACTTCTTGAATTGGCAGCCAGAGTTGAGAATGACATTAATACACCGAATTTGTCAGAAGAGATTGTTGGGAAATTAAGATCTACCGCAGGAAAGGCAAAACTCTTGGTGTCACAGAAGATGCAACAATTTAGAGGATTGTGTACAAACAATATTAATCAGGCAAGTATTTAATTAGTTTTGTCTTTAAAATATATATAATAATTAAAATTAATTATAATAATAAAAGTTCTTTCCATCTACCTAGGTTTTTCAGCCAAGAAGATAATAATATCATATTTAACATTTTGTACAGACACTATGAAGTGAAACAAAAGGTTGCTTACATAGCTAAATCTTAAAAAAAGAAGAAAAAATGAAAAACTCATGAGGTGTAGTGCTTCAGTGCTCCTGAAACATCAATAATAATAATAATAATAATAATTTATTCACCATTTAAAAAGATACACTTTGGTATATATGGCAATAGCAATTAGTCTTTCTGAATATGTGAATCTGGCTATACTGCTTCAACCATGAGAAGTTGCATTACTTCAATATTGTTACTTCTTTGTGCAAATTTTTCGTTGAGAAGTTGTATTCTATCCTCGATAGGAAATGTTTGCACCAAATCATGCAAAAGTGCATTAGGAGTGTTGTGTAAAGAATTGTAAGGGTGCCGAATCTTTGTAAATTTTCTTAGTGCAGTTGTTTCAGCAGTCTTTAAATTTTTCTTATCTACTTTTCTGCTGTTCTGGTATAAAGTATGTCCATATTCTAGAATAGATCTACAAATAGTTTTGTATATTTTGGCAGCTGCTTCGGTTTTTATTCCCTTATTAATACTCTAAAATGTTTCGCTTTTGATATGCCATTTTAGAACGCTCGTTGAAGTTTAATTTATTATCTAAATAACCCCCAAATATTTGACATTGGTTTCTGGAAGAATTTGGTGATTTACTTATTTCAATAGAGGGGGAATTATTGAATAATGCTTGATTGAATAAAATGAATTGCGATCGATTTCAACGGATTGATTTGTCCATGCTAGAATATTATTCAACAATATTTGAGGTCTGTTCCTTGCATTTGTAATCAAACGTTAGTGTGATATTAAGTCTGTACCATAAACATATTGTAATATGTACGACAGTTGATGAGGTTGTTCATTAGTAAATATGTCGTAACAGTTAATATTATATAATAGTGGAGATAGTGAGGGACCCTGCGGGGACTCTCATTAAAATTAAATTATTACATGTTAAGAAGAAATCACAAGAAGCTGAGAATTTGTGCACGATAAAATATTTAGCTAAGTCCTAATTACCACCATCCTCTTTAAAGTAAAACTACCCTTGGGCTTTTATTCGGTGCACCCACTGTTTTACTCACGATTCGAAGTATCCTCAGACGTCTGCAAGTGTGAGCATGTTAAGCATCTTAATGCTGAGGTTCTGCATAAACATTTGTATAAAAATGGTCCAGTACTCTTTTTGCTTTTTATTAAGGGTATAATTAATGTATTTTCAACTTGTAAAGTTCTCATGTATGCAGACGATCTAAAATTCTATTGCCATTAAATCTCTCGATGATTGTCTCAAAATTCAAACAGATCTAGATAACTTTTTAAGCTGGTGCCTAAAAAATTACATGTGTGTGAATAGCAACAAATGTAAAACTTATCCAATTTGATGATGTCTTCAGGAGTTGTGCTTGTAAACGGTTAACCAGAAAACTTACCATGCCAATGATCCATCTTTAAAATTTTTGTATCGGCAGGGTTTGTAGGAATATTTTTCTTTGGCTTTAAATATCATCACCAAATGCTTTTTTTAAGCATACTGTTTGTTTTTGCTGCCAAGTCAACGTAGATGAAATCTAAAGTCCAGAATATTTTGTGAATTTTAATGAGACTTTTCAAAGGGATGATTCTGAAAACTATCTCAGAATAACTAACCTACATATAGGTTCTTCAATTCTGTTCTGCATACTAACTCGGATAAGGAAGCCTTTTAAATAGACAAATAATGTACAATTTTTTTTTGCAGAGTGCCGGTGAGGCCTTTCCAACTACAAATGAAGACTTGCAGGGATTTTGGGACATGGTCATGCTCCAAGTAGATCAAGTAGATGCATTATTTGAAGAAGTTAATGTACTCAGGATAAATAATTGGAAAGAGGTTAGTGAATATATTTTTTCAAATAATTTATTTGCCCATAAAATGACGGAATTTTTTAAATTTTGTTTTATTACACTTTCATCAAAGATGCTACAGAGAGATATAAAATTCATTAACAAACTACAGATTTTGTGATTTAGGTGTCTGCTTGAAAGCTTCAGGAATTTATAGAACTCTCCAAAATAACGAGAGGTTTTCTGATAAAATATAGTCCAAAAACGCTTCCCTTCTGAGATAGATGGCATCAAACTTTATTATTTTAAAAAGTTTTTAAAAAATATCACAGAAACATTTTTGGTGTGCTTTCTTAGTTAGTCATAGGTATTATATGGGAATAAATAATAATAAAAATTCTGCATATAAAAAATTCAAAATTTTGTGAAAAAACGAAAGTGCTTCTAAAAATCTGAAAAAATTCAGAGGTATGTAGAAAGGCGAAATAAATCGAATGCCGCAAACTAGACTCTCTAGCTGTTTTAGTGTTAGAGGTAGGTTGTTGGGAATAGGGAAAAGTTTTACAAATATTCCATCCGGTGACTTTGAAAAGCCGTATCTTGTAAACTAAGGACGGCAAGGAAGTCTGGTTTACGCCATTCCATTTCTCCATCTTTTTAGCGTACCTCTGAATTTTTTCAGATTATTAGGATCTCTCGGTAGGATACAACTGCCTCCGAGGTGGACCTGTGTTGGAGGAGAAGCGAAATCTTTGCACCTCTAACTTCGACCCCTTCTAGCTTCCTTAAAATTTACCTCAGATCATCGAGCGGCCCAGCACCGGATTCGAAATTTAATTGGCCTAATTTCCACCATGGATTACCGAATAATGATTTTTTTTTAATTACCTCAAAAACTGCACTCGACAAAATGCATTTTTCTAACAGACTGTCGAAATATTGTCTAAATGTTATTTGTGGCATTTATATTCAAGTGATTTATAAAATTTTATTTGATCCGTATTTTTTTATTTTACATTCCAAATTCATTTTAATAGTGAAATTAATTATTTAAGTTAACGAAATTTTGAATTGGCGCCTATGGTGACGTCAGATGTGAGAGCATGCGCAGTTAACAAATAGAGGAATAATCGACGGGTGTCGTTCGTTTACTGTTATAGCCCGTTATAGTATCGACGTGAGCCATTGTTATATTAATTGCCTTCAAACTATTGTTATTGTCATTATTTAACTTGGATTAAAATATGAAGTACACTGTAAGCTAAACTAAGTATGTCAATGATTTTCTATTAATAATATACTGTTGCAGATATGTTTTAAACTAGAAAATAAAATTTAAAATTTTTAGGTTATAATTTACAAAGGAAGATCAACACAATAGGTTTGTTCATGTGTGTTGCTGGACGCAGATCTGAGCAACTAAATCATAAATATGCCTTTCATTAGATCATATGATCTGGTTCTGTTCATTTGTGTTGAGCAACTTGCTTGAGATCAAATAAATCACTGATTTATTGCTCAAGCTCAGGAGTCCGAGCAATAAAATCAGAGCAGGAAACATAACTTCTCAGTCCTTGATAGACAAACAATAAACGGCAAGTAAAATAAGTTATATGTATTTATTTATTAAAAATGTCCAACGAACAGGGAGATGTTATTTTAAATGCCATCGTAAGGGATGTGCAAGAGGATCATTACATTCTGCAAACCGAAGGCGAGTGAAATTTGTAATATCGAGTAAAAATAATTAACTAGGTACCTTTGCCTACTTACATTATTAATATTTATTGATAACTATTTTTTACAAGGTGATTGTGAATTAGTGGTAGGTGCAGTATTATATAACCTTACGAAATTCAAAATCCTGCAACAAATACCACCTTTCACCTGTTCGTTTGTGTTTTGAATTGTTTTGATTGCAAATGCTGCCATTTGTCAAAATAATCTGCTAAAATGTAATTTTTTAAAATCAGTTGATCTATTTCTAGCAACACAAATGAACAAACCTAATGTAAGCAACAAATCAACCAATTACTACCACCAACATGATCAACGAAAGCATGAAAATGATCTAAAATTGAATTCTCATTACATACGTCATCATTTACCGCCTTGTTATTTTTAAAACCAATTTATTCTTGCATGTGATTAGGACTTTCTTTAATATGATATATGAAAAGTATATTTACTATATTTTTTAATGGTATAATAAGATTTTATAAATTTTGTTGAAGGAAACGACCCTATTCTTTGGGACTTCCTGCCACATGTATGTTTTCTTTTTAAGCGGTGCTAGGGTAATCTACAAAATATCACAATTAACCAGTATGTGACTGGTAAATACCCTCTACGCCTGCGACTTTTACGTCAAAGGATCAGTTAGAGGTTGCATTCTTTAAATAAACAACACAAATAAGTATAAAAACTTGAAATTAAATATTTCGCCGACGTTTTGGAAATCTAATCTGTTTCCTTTTTCAAGGCTTTTTTTGAAAAATCTTTTTTGCTGTGTATGATAAATACACAGTTCTAAGAATGTTTGTTATGTTTAATATCCATAGATACTTACTATTTACATAGAGCTGTTGATATAGTTAACAGTTTTTTTAGTTTTTATACAATGTTAAGTTTGTGAAGTTCTTCTTTTAACATTGGCAACCAAGTTGTACAGACATCTACGGAACAATTCGACACGCATCTATCCTCATTCAATATTATTATCGTGGATTCTTTAATTTTTCTTTTTTTGCTATCTGCCTCTTTTGTTAAAAGTTACACCGCATCGGTGATAGATTTGATATTAGGACGGTATTTCAAACAAGAAACACTTTAAGATCCATTCTGACAAAGACGAAACCGAAGAACCACGAGCAAAATTAAAAAAAACTGCATTTATAGTATTCTGTGTGAGTGCAACAAATAATACGTGGGTGAGTCATCCAGACCTTTTAGTGTAAGATGGGGCGAACATCAACATTATATCAGAAAAAATGAAATTCAGGGGTCCAAGATCTGTGAATACGCTCGGGAGAACGGACATAGAATAAACTGGGACAACTCACATTGAGGAAACATGCAAAAAGGCATTATAGGTTGGGGTATTTCACATGAAAGTATCGGAGTTTTTTGACTTTAGAAGAAGGCCATTAGATACATAATGGGAATAAGAAAATGCGATAGCTGCCGAAAATTATTTAAGGAACTGGGTGTACTTCCGCTACCATGTATTTTTATATATCATTTACTGCTCTATGTTAAGTCTGAGTTAAGAAGTTTCAATTCTTTAAATGATAATCATTCCTTTTTTACCAGAAATAATTTAGTTTTAGAAATACCTACCCATAACCTGGCTATTTATAAAAAGAGTCAAAAATATTTAGCTATAACTGCCTATAATAAACTACCCAGTGATTTTAAAATTTTAAATACACATAAATTCAAAGTCCCAATAAAACATTTTCTTTTAGACAAGTCATATTATTCTCTAAATGAATATCTTGACGATTCGCTGTAGAGATCTTATAATTTATGTTATTGTTCTGTTTTAGTAATTTTATATTTTAAACTGTTTGTATTATTTTATTTTATTTGTTATGCTTACTGACTTGCCACATATACATACAATGTGTCAAAAAATGGTTAATAAATAATAATTATTATTATTATTATTATTACCGACGTCCAGGAAAACAAAATGAACGATTAAGTTGTACTCCTACTGTCTCTTGCGGTGGAGGCTGCATTGTGGTGTCAGGTGTCATTTGTTTAGGGGCACGCACAGAGTTGGTACAAATGGCATGTTCTGTAAGATCACGTGGTACCTTTTGCCCCACACATCGGAGAAATTTTCCTCTTAATTCAAGACGATGCATGCTCGTACGCCACTCGTTGTGTAACTGACTTTTTAATCTGAGTGGAAATGCTGACAACATTTAGGCCTGCATGTTCCCCAGATTTGAATACAATTGAACATATATTGTCACTCCGGAAGAAAAGTGACATATCTCAAAATATGTATGTTTTGGCTTCCTTACACAAAAAGTTCACAAATAGATAGAGATACCCCTAGGAAAAGGTCATAAATAAAATTCTTCAATTTCGCCACTAACACACAGATGTGTCGTTCCTCCCATCACGATTATAGTGTGGTGAATCTCGAATAACTTCATAAGTTTGGTCGAGTCGAGTGTGTCTGAATCAAATGCACTACAATAAATCAAATTTACTTTAATAGCAGTGGTATAAAAAAAACTAATAGTTAGATATAACTAGAATAAGCTGTAATGAGATATCATTACAGCTTATTCAGCAAAGTTTTTAAGATGATAACTATTTTAAATTCTCTTTTCTGCAAAACTATGTTTTTTGAGTTTTCACTTTTCTTCCAGAGTGATGATATGTGATGTACTGGGCAAACGACTTAGGTCAAAATTTCCTGCTTAGAAGGAATAATAAGAAAAAAAAATGACTATTCCTTCCTTTAAATTAGCCTGTGTTTGTAGTAACCAAAACATTAAAAACACTTAATATAATTTGAATGACCAAAAACATGATCAAATGTCTTATGACTCTATTTTCACAGGTGGATAAAGTTGACAAGAAAAAAGCAAACACCAATGGAACGGCGAAGACTCGGAAGGTAGTAAATCGTCCCAGGCCCACGTCTGCAGCAAACGAGGAGGCTAAAAAGCAGCGTGAGGAGCAGAGGAAGAAGATGATAGAAGAGCGCAGGAAAGCGATGAAAGCAGGTCAACTGAGCAAACCGAGAGAAAGTATTGAAATTTTTGTGCCTGAATCTAGCTGAGATATACCCAATGTTTAGGTTATTATAAAATTTTTGACGGTGTTTGATGATATTACTGGCACCGATATTTTTTAAAATTCCTTTTAATGTGCTCACTTGTACAGTCTAAACGTACTGCAATTGCTAATAAAATATACTATATTATATAAACAATTTATTAATCATTATTTTTTAAGCAATTTTGTTTTATATCTCTTCCCGTGGATCGTGTTTAAAATTATTCTGTATTTATGAGACGAAATTATATATTTATATATAATGTATGTATTTTTAAGTCGTTTTTATTGATTTTATATTTTTTCCATGAGAAGTAAAATTAATGGTGTCAAGACTGAGTTATAAAACAATAATAAATATTTAACATTTATTACCAGTAATAACCAAATAAATGTGAATAAAAGATACATTCCCAGTGCTTTTACGAATTGCTGGTGTTTGTTTTTTCAACCGTATTTACCGACTCGTCCTAGTTTGTTATATGTTATATTGTTGATGGACATTTTAATATTCTAGTTGGGTTCATTATTGATATTTTGTATTTTATAAGGTTAGGTATGTAAGAAAGTTAAAATATGAATATTTATTTATTACGCAGCTATAATTATATTTGGCGATGTTTAAGTCTTAAATTTTTTTATTTATTATATTAATTAACATATTAAATAAAATATTTACACATGATACACCTTTTGTCTCTAATATTTCAATACCCGAGAAGAGTCGATCGTAGACTCAAAATTCCTCCAATACTCAAAAACAGAAATATTTTAGATATGCAAATAATCAAAATCAGCTTAAGTTTTGTTATTTTACAGTGCACACATTTGTATATTAATTAACCCATTCATTCCGGCATTGGTTTTTTCATGTTGAGCCCGCAAAAAGGCAGCGGGAGGTACTTGCGGAATATTAAAGACTATTGAAATTTTGTTTAAAACAGTGCCCGGGTCCGAAAATAACATTTTAATTGTTTTTTTTTTTCTTTAGAAAATTGTGCTATGACAATTTTGTTTCAAATTAAACGTAAGCGGCCAGGTAGTTGTCAAGTGATTTGTATTTTTTTTTTAATTTTGTCGAAATTTTGGACTACAAAAGCAAAATTCAATATTTTTTAATATTGCTGAAATTTTGGACTCTAGGTTTTTGAACAATTCTGAACAACGTTCACTAATAAAATTTTTCGATAAAAAATGCCTAATATGATTTCTTTATTTTTTTCCATTTATTTTGGTACCGCAGGTGGCTTTGCATTTGTAAGACGCAAATGTTTTTCTGATCATAAGTAGATCCTAATTTGTTCTATCTTTTGGTAAAATTTCATACAAGTCGCACAAAAAAGAAAAAAGTTATAAAGGTTCCCCGCTTTTAAATGGGTGACTGTATAATGTTGATTTTGTATAGCATATCCTTAAACAGAATTATTACAACTGTGACAAGAACAGTTTATTAGATCTATTACAATCACACCTCAAACAGATATAATATCAGTATCAGTATGCATACTACAACCAAGAATAATTTTAAAGAGAAAAATTAACCATGAAGTCCCTCAAAGGTCAATCCTGGGACTGGTCCTTTTTCTTATTTATATAAATGGTCTGTCTTATTGTGATTTAAATGCAAAGGTTATACTTTTCGCTGATGATGCAACAATTCTTAAACAACACATCACCAGGGCAGCTATTCTGTATCAGTGTGATGTGATGTGAGCACGTTTTTATGAGAAAGTGGGCGGAGTGTATTCTGTAACTGGGAGTAGTCACATCACACCAAAAATAGGGAAACTTGTTTCTCTAGGTAAATTATGAGGAAACAGGACATTTCTTGTGTGAGAGAACGAAAGTATAACCTCACTTATGGGAGAACTCATTTTATTTGGATGCTGGTGGCCTGATATTTGTTACCTTGATTAAACGAGGAATTTTGTGTTATTTAAAGTATGGGAATTAAAAGGCGAGTTTTTCACATTGCCGAAGACATCAACTTCATTACATAACCAATCCCTTTGGCATAGTAGACAAGGCTTTTATAATTGAGTTAATAAAGAACTTGCTTGGGATATTATAAAGTTAGGTTATGTACAATGAAATTATCACAAATTAAATTTACTTTCGATATTGCTCTGAACTTTTATTACAATCTCCAGCAGGGTTCAGACTCGTATGGAAAACCTGGAGAACCTGAAAAACTCAGGGAATTTAAAAATCATTAAAAAAACCTGGAAATATCAGGGAATTTTATAAATTTGTATAAAAAATCAGGGAATTCTGCGTCTCGATATGGAAAATCAGAGTTTTTGAGAATTTTCACTGATTCAATTCAATTCAAGAAATTATTTTATGACAAATAAAAAATTACATCACTAAAAAATATACGGAAATTAAAATTTTTGGTTATGGAAAACCTGGAAAATTCAGGGAATTTTTTCCGCTTCGCAAAGTCTGAACCCTGTCCAGGGACAGCAGTGAAAATTTCCAGGTTTTCTTGGCATCTTGTGAATGGATTTGTAAAAGTTCGACATACATTGTGGCTATCTTTTGACCAATTCAATGAAAAGATGTTTTATGGCACCATATATAGGTTACAATGGATTTCTGATGTGATTATCCATTACGAAGGGTCGGAATTATTCAGCTTTAACAGAGTCGCATTTGACTTGATTTTTAATTTTTCAAGAAATATAACAACAATGTGTTTTGACAATAATTGTGGTAATTGTAATATCTCTATGTTACCCCTATTTATAACATTAATATACTACCTTTTGTATTTCTGTAAAGTTATTTTATTGATTTATTCATTATCACAAAGGGTATTACTAACAGCCTATTAATGATTTAAGTACCATTGCAAATGATACAATTCATTGCATGAAAATTTATTGTCAGTACACTGGTTTCGTGCTCAATTATCTCAAAACTGATCTAATATTGTGCTCTCCAAGAAAAATGGATAAAAGTATACTAATAAAAATAAATAGCAGAAGTGTTCAACAGAGTGCTCAGGTTAAATTTCTTGGCTTGTATATGGACTCTCATTTGACATGGAACAATCAGATTGATATATTGAAAAAATTATCAACTTCATGTTTTGTCCTATGGCAGCTCAGAAGTTATGTTACAACTGATACTCTAATGACGTGTTACTATGCTTATGTCTATTCTCATTAAACTATGGTATAATATGTTGGGGCAACTCAACAAGAGTTAGTGAGGATTTAATCTTCCAAAAATAATCTTAAGAACAATGACTTTCAAAAGATCTAAATTTTCATGCACAAATTTATTCAAGCAATTAAACCTTTTAACTGTAATTAATAGTATATACATTTTAAACTGTGTTTGTTATATTAAGTCCCACCCTGACACCTTTACCGGAGACAAAAATTCACCTTACAACTTCAGACCAAATCTTAATATAAGTATACCAAGATATATTATGTATGCATCAGCAAAAGGGCCACTAGTCATGGCTGCTAAAGCATATAACAAATTACCTATCTCTGTTAAGGCTATACCTACATTTATTTTATTTAAATCAAGAGTTCGTAATATGTAAAAATATAGTTTTTATGCTATTGATTTTTTTTAATTGTGAAAATTTATCATGATGTCTGTGTCCCATTTATATTCTTAGTGACATTTTTATTATGTACTTTTGTATTCATTTATATTTTTATGTGACATATCAGTACTTGTAAATTACAGGTCTTATGGAAATTAATTATTAGTTCAACATTATGTTTAGATAAAATTGATATAAAATATCCTATAGTAAGTTGCATTAGAAATGTCTCAAACAGAGCATATTTGTTAATTTTCTAACATTTTCAACGTTTTTTCAAGCTTTCAATAACATTTCATTATAAAGCGCACCATGAACCACTACAAATTTCTTTCTTATAGTAGTGGAGTTAGTTTATAAGCTTTTTTCTAAGCGTGAATTAATTGTGGTTCATTGAGCGCTTTATAATGAAATAGTCACTGAAAGTTCGAAAAAATGTTGAAAATGTCAGAAAACCAACAAACATGCTCCGAGACATTTTTAATGCAGCTTTTACTGTAGGATATTTTATGGATCTAAACATAGTGTTGAAAACTTGAATTAACAATAAATATAAAAGAATGGATCAAATAAAAACTTTTTATTTTCATGATTGTGACAGGCGAAAAAAGCCAATCTTTACCCTCCTCCCTTCCAAAAGTAGCTTTTACGAATCCCGTAGTAGGCATTACTTATTTAATTATATGTAAAACGTAAATAAAGCATCTATAATGTAATTATCACCATTTAAACGCGATTTAAGCCACTAATAAAACGGATGACGTCACCGCCAATGATTGTAAAATGTGCATACTCGTTCAGTTATCAAAACTTTGTTATTTATTAGTTGAAATTTTAATTTGGTGGAAGATAGAATGCTATTTAAATATCGAAAAGTGCTTTAGTATAACAAGTACTTCATTTTAATAATATCAGAAAAACAAATTTGCATAGTGAAAATACCTAAATTAGCGGAAAAATTATATCCACAGAAAAAAATGTAGATTTCTGCTTTAGTTGAATTCATAACCTACACTGTATTTCGTAACCTGGAAAATGTTTTTTGCTATTTGAAGTTAACATTAATTTCACAGGCACCAATAGTAGGTTTGTTCCAGCAACAATCACGAACTAATCAATAGTAGTATGATTGGTTGATAACAATCTCTGATTGATCACCTGACCACGTTAAAAGGAGCTGACCGAGTGACTGGCTCTGAGTAGTTTGTGATTTCTTGCTGGAACAAACCTTGTTACTGTTAATGTTCAGGCAAGATCTGCGATTTTGGTATCTATCACTCAAATTAATATTGATACTGGATCTACTAAGCAACTGCGACATCATCGTTTTTTTTCTTGTAATAAAATATAAGTGTGAAAAACGTCTATTTGCTTATTACCTATATTCTAGATTCACAAATCACAAGTAAAAAGAAAATTAACTGAACTAGAGATATACTTAAGGACATACATTAAAATTGCAATCAACAGACGTGGAAATAAAAATTACGTTTATTTTCCAAATCTGTTCCTGATGCATTCTCAATGCAACTAAAAAATTGTTCATATGAAGTTTTGTATTCTATAGAAAAGACACACTAGAATATTGTTTTTTTAATAGGTAGGTACATAACATTTTTTCCTATCATTATTAGTTATAAATACAAAATATTACATTCTAAACTATTTGAACAGTTAATTAAATATAAACTTAAATTAGATATTACATTGAGTCGGTTACTTTGAAGTGATCATTATCAATCGTTGAGTAAGCATGGCCCTCGTTAATGAGGAAGTCCAGTGCAGAGCTGTAAAATAAAAGAAATGTATACAACTTATAAATGAAACATTTGAGTCTAGAGTAAAAAAATCCCTTAGAAATGTATTTTTCTAAGAAAGAGTAAAGCATCAAACAAATGAAGAGAGATTTTCATACACAACTTTAAAATTATCTTCAACGATGATGTAGGTATGTAGTATTCATTTAATTACAGAAAATATTTTTTCATTTTTATAACATTCAATTTGCTAAAAACAATAGCCCGTTTTTGACAAATTAACTAATGTTATAAAAATTAAAAAATATTTTCTGCAATTAAAAGATAATTTCAAAGTTGTGTCTGAAAATCTCTCTTCATTTGATTCTTTACTAACCACCATTGTAGTACAATGGGAGGCTCCATTTATTAAAAGAGCCATTTTTGTATGCATGATTTGTATTTTGTCTGTTTGTATGACTATAATAAGATTTATATCATCACTTTTATAATTGGGATTGTAAGTTTTTTACACATGAATACATTTCTCTATTATTACTATTATTATGTGGTAGTTCATATCACAGAGAACGAATAAAACATTACTGTTTTTTTGCTAACATATTTACACAAAGTTGTGACTGCAGTTTCGACGGTTTACATCATTTTCAACCAATGATTCAAAATATAATAGATTTTGAATCAATGTTTGATAATGATGTAAATAGTGAAAACTGCAGCCACAACTTTGTGTACATTTAATGATAAAAAAACATTATAGTTTATCTCAGTTTAAAATGCGGTGCCTCTAAAGATAGGGGTATTAATATGGAAAACATTGGCTTAATATCTGCTACTCTGGGACTTTAGTAGGTACGTATTTTATTATATACTAGTGGCAGAGTGTTGCATTGAAAGCGTGAGCCAAATAACATGGATTTAGCTTATGAAACTTGTTGATTTTAAACTGAAATTTAAAAAGCCTAAAATACTACAAGACCACAAACATTTTTATCTAGATCTAAAGAATTATTTATCATTTGCAATAAGGAGTGAGAAAATTGCTTACTTTAATTTTGAAATTAACAAGATAGAAAAAAATTCAAAAAAGTTGTGGTCGAAATTTAAACAATGGGGTGTCACTACAAGTGTGGTGGCTGATATCCCACAACACCTAAAAAACCCTAATGAACTAAATAAAACGTTTGCAAACTCAAGCCACCTAGAAACACCAGTAAGTGAAGAGACTATATCATTCTATCAAAACGGCACTCAGTCAAACAGAGAAACCAAATTTACATTTAATCAGGTAACAGAAGCTGACATATATAAAGCATTTAAACAAATAAAATCAAAGTGTATGGGCATTGATGAAATCGGATACAATATGTTAGATTTGAGTTTGCCATTCATCTCAGATTTTCTTAAAAATTTGTTCAATAAATCATTACAGAATGGAGAATTTACAACTATTTGGAAAACCTCCATTATAAGACCACTGCCAAAAGTACCAAATGTAACTTCATTTAATGAACTTAGACCAATAAATATTCTTCCCATTCTAGCAAAAATGTTCGAAAAGATTGTTTGTAATATGATGATCGACTTTATAAATAGTAATAACATATTACCAGATGTTCAGTCTGGTTTTCGATCTAATTTCAGTACCGGTACTGCACTGACTAGAGTGGCAACAGATATTACATGTGGAATAGACGAGTCAAAAGCAACATGCTTGGTGCTATTGGACTACAGCAAAGCTTTTGACTTGATAAACCACGATCTACTACTTGCTAAAATGAGATTTTATAACTTTTCTGATAATGTCTGTGTGTGGTTTAATAACTATTTATTAAATAGATTGCAGTGCGTTGAAATAGATGGAATTAAGTCAGATCCTATTGCAGTGAAACAAGGTGTTCCACAGGGCAGCATATTAGGGCCAATTTTGTTTAACATTTTCACATCTGATTTACCATCAATAATACATAACTGTAACACTTATATGTATGCAGATGATACTCAATTATTAAAAACGTTTGAACCATCACAGGTAAACATTGCCCTGAATGATGTAAATTCTGATCTAGAGAGGATAAACAATTGGTCTTTTGAGAATGGTCTTAAAATTAATGCTAGTAAAAGTTGCTTCTTACTAATAGGTTCTGCAAATGTTAAAAATAAAGTTATGAAGTTTAACTTCACTACAGTGCATATTAACAATATAGAGATTCCACAAAAAGAGTATGCGAAAAACCTAGGAGTAATATTTGACGATAGTTTAAATTTTCAAAGGCATGTGACAAGTAAGTTGTGTATATTATACATGAAATTAAAGGCACTACATAAATTTAAATATATGCTGCATGAAAAAGTAAAACACAGAATTGTCGAATCAATTTTGTATCCCCAGATTGATTACTGTTTAACTGTATACTATAGTTTTCTGACAATGGAATTTAAAAACAAGCTACAGTTAGCTCAAAACACATGTTTGCGTTTTGTTCATTCAATAAGGAAATATGATCATGTCACTCCGATATATAAAGAACATTTGTACTTAAAAATAGATTATCGTTACAAATTATTTTTTGGCAGTTTGTTAATGAAAATTTATACCAGAGGAAAACCAGAATATCTAAAAGAGTACCTGAAACCAAGACAAGAGATGCATAATATCAATCTTAGGGAATTAAACAAATTTAATATATACAAACATAAATCAGCAAGATTTCAGTGTTGCTTTGCATATTTATCTGTTGAGTTATTAAATAATGATGTATATTATAAAATGATTGAGGGTGTATCTGTTGGTACATTTAAAAAAAATTATAAAGAATACTTATTGCAGGTACAAAATATGATTGTTTAGATAATGTAATTTTAGGGCTACTTGAGTTATATGTGATGGTTAGAAGTAAGTTTTTCTTTTTGTTTCTTTGTTTGGTGGCGTGGAAGAACGTTTTTACGAACGTCACCTTTTGTGTAGAATATTGTATCTATGTGTACACTTATATTTAACACAATAAATATTTTTCTATTCTATTCTATTCTATATTTGGATAACATGCTAATTCAAACAGTTTGTTATAGACCACTGTTTATTATTACTATTACTTACTTAACATCCCGATGTTGATTTGGGGGAAACTGTTTTAGAACATTTTGCCGATCCATACCAGTAGCTGTATTATTATTTGCTTGGAGGATTTTGAAAACCTTTTCTTGCATTGAAGTAAGACCCAACTGCCCATTATCTGCCATATTTTCATCCATAAAACTCATGGAGTTGGCCAAAGCTGCTCCAGGATTATTAGCCTTTATTTGAAGAACCTGGAAATAATGACGTAATTTTTAAATAATATATATAATAGATGAGTAGTAGGGTGATATCATTTTTGGATACTTGAAAACAAAATACACACTTTTCTCAAACACACATTAGAAAGCTGCAAAGAACTGAAAGAAATTAATATGATGGATGCATTAATCAATCAACACGATCTGATTGGGCAACTATCACTTTAAATCAGGAACTGAAACAGAAATGAACTTTGGTTCGGTTTCGGTTACCTAAAGCACATTTTCGGTTATGGTTTTCAGGGTAAAAAAATGTTGGTAATATATAATTGTACATTACTATATACAAGTTATTTAAAGTAAAACGTGATTCATTATCAGAGCCTGTATCTCAAGATGCAATTACAAAAATGTACTTTGTGTTTCACAACGTGAACTGTTCAGATTTACTTTTCTTAGTTTATAAAAAATGATAAAACTGGAAGCATGTACAGGAATATAGTATATACACCTATAGATGGAGCAAGGTCATCTCCACGATGGAATTCAGTTGAACAGTATTCAAAATAATTGTCAAATTTACTTCATAGAACAAATTAACTTACCGATGATTTACTCATAGCTTCGGCAGCCAATCTCGCATGAATTACTTGTAATAGGTGATTTGTTATAATATTGGCATCTTCTACGAGAAACATTCTTAACACCATTAAAATTTTCTCTCCATCTTGATTACGAAGGGATCCAAACACTTGCACATAGCCACCTTCCTTCACAGCTGGCAAATTGGGGGTGTTGTCTGCGTCTGCATCATTTTCTAACCACCAAATTGCTTTTATCTGGCCTGTGTGATCCTCAATGTTATATGTGGCTTTTGTAGATTGTACTTCATAGTCTCGAAGAATACCAACAATATTCAGCTAGATAAATGCGAATTGATACATTTCAAACAAAGGGTACAATTAAGCATTTGCAAATACTTACAATCTGTGTATTCATACCAAATAATTTGAATTCATCCTCGTTACTATCTCTTATTTGACGAATTACGACAGGTGCCACGCTTTGCAGTCTACGAACAGTCTGAAAACATTTCAATTAGAAATAAAAGTAATACGTCTAAATATATAATCAGTACCCCTTTCTTAGCGGGAGAGTCTACTTGTGCAGCAGTATTGTTTAAAAACCCGCCAGCGTTTGACTCATTTCCTAAAACGTAAATTACAATAATTATTGCTGTAAGGAACATTTGAAAAAAAATTCTCCTCACCAAATTCACTGCCGTACCACATTTTAAAATGATAATGCCTTAACTAATGTTACAATTAACTTTAACAACACTATTCTTTCTTAAATTACAGGATTCATAACCAAATAAATGACAGTATACAATACTTGGTACTTGTGCTTTATGGCGCGAACTAAATTATTTGGTAAAATTACTATTTTTATGTTGCCGAAACTGCCAACAGATTTTTATGGTAAGGTAGAATGGGACACGATCGTGAATGGGACTACTACAAGGTGCTTTTTTGGATGTTAGTTACATATATCAAACCTAAGAGATCTATCTGCACATGACGTCACAACTAGTCTTTGGGAGAATCGGAAATTTTTAAGAATCTAGTACTCCGTAATCGAGAATAACGAAGTATGTATGTACTTATCCGAGTACCAAGTACTCGAGTACGGAGAGCAGACTTTAGTACTGTAGATGCATGCGCAAAATGAGGATTTCGATTCGGCTGAAAGGGAATAATCATAGAGGCTATATTTAGGAATATAAGACTATAAGTTTGCACATTTTTCCTATTATATTCGGTTGCAGAAAGTTGTAACGTTGTAATTAATGTTTTTAGTGGTTATCTTTGTGAATTTAGCCAGTTTACTTATTCGAGTACAAATGATAATCAGAATATTTATAAACGTATATTTTGAGGACATATCCCTCGCTTTGTTCTGATTGGCTATCGCCTGATTGAGCACTCCTTGTTTATTCCTCTTGGGGTAATCTATTTAAAACTGAACTACTATTTTTTATAAAAGTAGATCTACAGCTGTTCGGGCACGTTCGGGTTCTGGAGATACTGCAGGTTTGCAACATTAGACTATGAAATCGTTAAAAGTCCTATACTTTAGTTCAAGTTTGTTCAAGTCTGTTTACGGTTGTCTTTGACTAGAGACGAGAGTTAGAGATCGAACGTTACATAGTGTCTAATTGATTTTAAAAACTATTTGATTACATTGATTGAAAATGAGTATTGCTGCTTCCGTAGCCTCCACATCCCTAGATTCCCATGCCGACGCAGATGCTGAGGAATGTGGCCCACAACCGATAGCAAGAATTGAGGTAAGCACAATTTTGCACACATTTATTTCATGTTAATTACCTAATCCGTATTTAATTAGGGTAATGGCATTACAGCAGGAGATGTTAAAAAACTTGAAGAGGCTGGTTATCACACAATTGAGTCTGTTGCATTTGCACCAAAAAAATATTTGATATCTATCAAAGGAATTTCAGAAGTAAAAGCTGAGAAGATACTGGCTGAGGCTGCGAAACTTGTCCCTATGGGATTTACTACAGCTACTGAATTTCATCAAAAAAGATCAGAAATTATACAGTTAACCACAGGATCTAAAGAACTGGATCGATTATTAGGTGGAGGCATTGAAACAGGATCTATTACAGAGATATTTGGAGAGTTTAGGACAGGAAAAACGCAAATATGTCACACAGTAGCGGTTACGTGCCAGGTATTGCCATCAATGTGGAGTTTGATGATAAAGTTGTAATAGTTGAAATTCTAGAAATATTAATAATGCAGGCTTCAGTCTTATTTATTTATATTTCATTACGAACTATTTTTAAGATAACTTAAAGTTATTGTAGTTGCCTACATCAGCCCCATGGCTGTGTTTTTATTCTATGACTTGTGAACAGCAATTCTCGTTGATTTATAGGTTATTATAAAAATAAACGCAATACTTAAATGTTTTTCGAAATTTCCTCAGTTTTACCAGTAGCCGATAAGTGAATTTTATCTATACCTGTATGTTACAGTAACTTAATTTTGCTGTAGCGTATTTCATTACATAGTTGTATTTCGGAAACAAGTTTGTAGAAAAGGGTTAAGCTAATTGCTAATTTTCATGATTGATTATTAAGGATACATTTTCCAGTATTTGGTTTATGAATATTGTTATATTTTGTATTATTTTAGTTACCTATTGAAACTGGTGGAGGCGAAGGTAAATGTTTGTATATTGATACAGAAGGTACATTTCGACCCGAGAGACTTTTAGCTGTAGCGGAACGTTACCAAATGAATGGACAAGATGTCCTAGATAACGTAGCTTATGCTAGAGCTTACAACACAGATCACCAAACACAGTTACTTATTCAAGCATCTGCAATGATGGCAGAATCTAGGTAGGTGATTTGAATTTTACTGAATGCAAATAAAACGTGGGAAAAAAGGATTTCTTATGATACGTTGTAAAATTTTTGACAAGAATCATGGATAGAAATTTTTTCTGAATTTTATTTGGTGAAACCTAGTAGGTTGCCATATCTTCAGAAACAAAGTCAAGGATGAATATTTTAATTTATATTTTATTTATAGTGGAGTAGATCTGGCATTTAAAAAACAAGTGCCTTTAAAAAAAAAAAAAATTTCCCCATCTTATAGAGGACGACTTCCCCCACATCCCTGACACTTTCACATCCGAGATCTAGGGGTAGAGGGGGGGGGGGTTGTTAAACATACGGAAAATCTGTTTTTCGCAGTTTGCGCGCGATCGGGGAGACGTACAAAAAAATATTCCGGATAAGTAAGAAAGGTCTCCCCGAGTAGCATGAACTGGTTTTTGGTTTTTTTAAATCGGCCAATTAGGGCCGGAGGTATGGCCATTTGAAGATATTGAGTTTCAGGGTAGGAAAAGGGGTCGGACAGGAGGTATGAGGGGTGTTTAAGAGATAAGGGATGGGGTGGTTAGGATGGTAATTGTGTTTCCTAATGTGAGTAAAGAGGTCAAAGTCTCGGGGGAGCTCTCTAGGGCAACTAGGGAAGGAGAAGGAGGGGGGAATGTGCAAAGAAGGAAGACTGCCATATCTCCGGTTCTAATAGGGCGATTTTAAAAAATAAAAATAGCGTTTCTTCCTTTTTTGATCAGCTATTATGTTGGATAGGTAGAAATAATTGTCGCCGAAAATGTAAAAATGGGGGGGGGCAATAGAAAAAAATGTATATTTTTTCAAAACAATTTTTTTATTAAGGGAAAATGTCAGAATTACCTTTCTGACTTTCGATTTCCCTTTGTGTGTATGTGAGTGAGAGCAGCGCAAACTCAGAATAACCGATATTCCATATGTTTAATAGCTCCCCCTCCCCCGCACCACTTAGATCACGGATGTGAAAGTGTCAGGGAAGTGGGGGAAGTCGTCCTCTATAAGATGGGAATTTTTATTTGTTGAAAAAGGCACTTGTTTTTCACCCCCTTTTTTCTGCCAGATCTACTCCACTATTAGATGTGAATAGCTTGTTGCTTTATTAGAACCATCACAATTACCTCACTAATAATAGTACGGGACTGTTGTTTGTGATTAATTTTTGTTAAGTTTGAGTAGAGGTGTAGACATATGAAATTCATTTAAAATGTTTGACGTTTCAGATGTTGGGTGAGAAAACAATTTCCGCCGTGAACTCAATATTGTAGATCAAAACCAGTTCTTATTATTACTTATAGACATTTAGAATGTTCTGTTGTGTTAGTTTTGTCGCCTTACAATAGATTGAATGAAATTAAGAATTTCGTTAATAGTCAACCTTTAGTAGGTACAGCTCCAGATTTTCACTAGTAGATACTTTTCAATAATATATAGTCCATTATAAAAATGAACGTATGGCAACTCTAATTAAACCAGAAAGTATTTGTTCTTAAAAAATGTCCTCTTTTTAGGTATGCCTTGTTAATTGTAGATAGTGCTATGGCACTTTATAGAACTGACTATTCAGGAAGAGGTGAATTGTCCGCCAGGCAGATGCATTTAGCGAGATTTTTGAGAATGTTGCTACGATTAGCTGATGAGGTAAATATAGACATTTATTGCTCATTTCTTTTTGTGTGTCGCTATGTATTTATTTGAATTTAACATAGGCTTAGAAGCCAGTTTGTTCACATAATACTTTAACGAATATCATTTGTTTAAAAAATAAGCATGTTTGATCGACGACTAGTTATTTGGAAAATCACAGGGTAGTTGTTAAATATTTATAAACGAAATGAACTGAAAGAAAACTGAGAACAAACGGAGAAAATGTAAATGGCAGTTTTCTTTTCATTATTTTAATAGACAGCAACAATTTTCTGGGACATTGCATCTGTTGCAATAGAGTGGTAGCACCATATGACTCAAATGTTATGTTTTTGTAAGTTTATCCCAATGAATTTATATAACTAGAAGACGAGATTAAGTGTAAAAGTTGCCATCATGACCAACATACCTTTTCCTCGCCATTTCGTTCTAATATACAATATTGCCTATGGAGCTACCTCTGTTGCAGCTTGTCCATGCTCGTGGTATGAGTGTAGCATAGACATATGTGGAGTTTAGTAATTTAAGAACTGTGTCTGTTTTGACTACCCCAACCTCAAAATTATTTTCATGTTTTGTAAGTTTAAACAATTATTGTCGTTGAATCGTAAAAATAATGAAGAAATGTGGTGTTTGTGGTATAATTGAGGATAAAAATAGCCTGTTGTCTTACATTTATTTGTCATGTTACTCATGCTAGAATGAGTATGGCTGCAACAAACATGGGGCTATGGTAATTTTTGTCATAAAGAAAGGTACACCTAGTTATAAAATGACTGAACTTGAGTATCAGGTGTTCTTAACACAGATATAAATACATATCTGCTTCTATGTAAATAACTTCTTTGGTTTATCCTCAATTTTAATGCTTTTATTTGTATTTCTATATTGGGTCTAGTGTAACATTAATAAACTCTTAAATATTATACAGAGAATTTATTAAAATTGTTGATGTTAAGAAATGTACTGTTATTTACAGGTTGGAAATCCAACTTATAATTAACGCTCTGTTTTTAATATTCAAAAAGATTGAAAATTGTATCTATTCTATATGAGAGAGTTTATAAATGCTACACTGGACCCAATCTAGTGCGACGTTTGGTTGTCACATATGTGGTACGTGGAGTTTTTGCTCCTTGATATAATAATAATATACAACCAGTTCAATATCCACACCTTACCAGTCCTCGGCTAGCTTCCTTCAATCTCAGTGTGAGTTCCCAGTACATACAGACGTACTGGTTGCCTAACTATCTGTCTAGGTACCTAAGTGAAGAATAGATTAATAAATTGTTAAATTAATTTACAGTACGAGAAAGAAAACCCAATGAGTGGAGCTTATAACAAATTTGTTTATTCATAAAACACTGCATATACCAAGTCAATAATAAAGAAATACTTCAAATTTATAAGTATCAATTACTTTTTCTCTATTCGTTAGCAATATCAAGTGATGAATGAAAATGAGTTAAATCTAAAGGAATAAAATTTATTAACACGTGAAGTTCAATAATAATACCAAATGCAATTGCACGCAGTTTACATACTTTTCAAACCAGTGGTTATGGGTACAGAAAATTTAATATTATAGCAAGTAACAAATACCTAGATCTGGACTATATTCTTTTCTAGATAACCAGTTCTTGACTTTACTATAAACAAGATAGGTATTTGAATCACATCAACTCATGAAATAATTACAAAACATACACATATATATATACAACAAAATTTATACAAGTTATGACTTACGGTTGAATTTTTAAATACCCCAAATGAAAATATGAGAACGCTGAACTTCTCCTAGGAATGGAAAGGTATGAGCGTTGAACTGTCTTCTTGTATTCTAGGGTAATCGATTGACTCTGCAATATTTCACCTCGAACTATAACCAGTTACAACCATCTCGAAGTCATGAAAAGAAATCAACAAAAGAAACCAAAACCATCCATCATCGGTATAAGCTCCAAAATTTTTCAACCAATTTTTCTATACTAAGTAATTACATCTATTACTAATGCTTCTTAATAAAAACTAACGATAAAAAGCCTAAAAGTTTTAAAATCCAAATTAATATACTATTTACATTTTTGCAAATTTAATAACTCACCCTTTCAGGGCTTAACAAAATGTCGACCATGTGCTCGACCTAACACGTGCTCTGTAGCTATACATCCAGCAGTCATGCTGATCAGATTTTTCACAAATCATTATTTATTATTGGTAAATACGGAAATCCCACTTAATACAAATATTCAACAAAATAACCAAAACGTGGATAAAGATTACTCTCACCAAATTTACCAAGCTACGATGCAACGTCTATTCGCCTCAAAGGTCACGTCAAGAAGGAAGTATTAGAAAACCTCTAACCCCTTTCAGGACAGGTGCCTAGCGCAGTCGTACTCCGCAGACGAAACGACACAAAAAAGAATTGGATTTTCATGATACCATTCGACCTTGAACAGAAGACCCGAAAGTAATCACAAAAATGATTTATTTGAAACATAAAAATACAACACATCCGTAATTTGGATAGAATTCGAGAAGTTCTGTTACAGACGTCCCTTTCGATTAAGACAACCCTGACATAGATCAACCTGTTGATCGGAGATTTGACAAGAAGCGATATAATATTAGGACAATTTAACTATAAAAATGATCCCCTTATTATTGTTTCAAAATGAATTTAATTGAAGAAATACTAACTTATTAAAGCAAAATATATTAAGTTAAAACATTCATCGAGCTACTCCGAACAGTACTGTTCAGTGAGCGAGTATTCGGTTAAGACTGAATCGAACTCGGCCAGTAATCAGCTGATTACCGGTAGCTGTCAATTCCTATAACCTACTATGTTCTTTCTATTTATTATTATAAACAATTATTGAGGATGAAATTTAACAAGCAAATAACATAAAGGTACAGAAGGTAAGTGATACATTTGAACTAGTCGTTTTCATAGACTGAATTACTTAAGTTATGGTTATGTTATAGGTTTGTTTATCGTTCCTATTTATTCCAGATTAAACACTATGTATGAGAACTCTAGCAAATTACAAGGAATAATAATGTACCACACAACACTCTGATTGATTAAGGTAAAGTACTTATTTATATATTTTACTAGAAACATTTTAATTAAAATTTATGTTTATTTTTAGACACTAGTTAGCTGGACGACAGTCGATAAATGTGACAACTCTATCAAACAAATTAAGAATCAAAAGGATTACTAAAGTATTGAAATGTGAATGGAAATACTATTAATATATGAAATTATTAACACAAGACCTTTTATTTATTTATTACTAGATGATGATATCCTTTAAATAATGAACTACCTAAAGTTAACGTATAGTTTTAGTGATTAAATTTTTATAGTTAAACATCTAACAATGCTATATTTACACATACTCCTCTAGCCAAAATGACAAATTATGTTACAACGTCTACTTGACAAAAGCAACCGTAACATTACTCCCCTCTATTCCAGTAAAAAAAATCGAAGATTTTTTTTTTGACAACACTAGTCAGCTAAAATCGAAAAGAATGTCGCAACCAATTTCCTTCCAAGTACAAAAAAATTTAAATAGAAAACAAAATTTGCAGTTTCGATCTCACCCCAGAATATCAAGGTTTAGCATTAAGCTCAAGCGTTTTATCAGGTTTTAGATCTTTAACGTGCCAACTACCCTTAACATTGCCTTTGTCATCTTCAAGTTCATAAACATTTATACCAAGCTTCTTTTTGATTTTAAATGGTCCTGTATATTTTTTTCCCAGCTTTGCTGCATAATTTTTAGCAGCACTTGATAAGGTATATTCTTTTTTCCACACATAATCTCCTTCTTTAAATTGAACAGGCCTATGCCTCAAATTATAATTATGTTTAGTTTTTACATGAGCTGTTTTTAACTTTTCTTTGACAAATTTTCTAAGTTCTTTTAATTTAGATTGTCTGGATTTAGGATCCTTAAAATTATTATCGTTATCATCTTCAATGTTAATACAATTAGTTTTGTCCCTAATTTGTTTATATTCGTTACCATTTGTAACCATTTCATACCCAAAATTTATAAAATAAGGAGATTCTTGTGTTACCTCATGTTTAGCTGTTCTATAAGCACAACCTAGTTTAGACAGATGTAAGTCCCACTTTTTATGATTTTCTCCAACATAACTAGAAATCATGGTTTTAATTACCCTATTGGCTCTTTCTGTGAAATTTGGTTCTGGATGATAAAGAGGATTAAATAATAATTTAACATTATAATCTTTCATTAATTTTTTAAATTCTTTGCTCGTAAACTGAGCACCGTTATCAGTTTTAAGATATTCAGGTACACCAAACAAATGAAAAACTTGCTCTTCCATAATTCTTACTATACTAGTAGCGATAGCTTTACGTAAAGGAAACATTAGTGTAAATTTACTAAAATAATCACAAATTACTAAAATATATTGATGCCCTTTAGAACTACGAGGTAAGGGTCCTATTAAATCAGTAGCAATATATTGCCAACATCTATCTACGATAGGCTTACTACCCATCTCTCCTGCTTTAAGTTTTTGTTCAGGTTTATGTTCAGAGCAAATTCTACACTTATTTATATATCTCGAGATATCTGATTTCATACCAGGCCAAAAATATTTAGATAAAATACGATGATAAGTTTTATAAATACCAAAATGTCCTCCAGTTATAGGATCATCATGAAATGTTTTTAAAATTTCGCTACGTTTACTTTTAGGTAAAACCAATTTCCAGCTAGATAAATCCGAAGAACTCTTGTCAACATGCTTATACAAAGTTCCATCTTCAGATATTCGAAAATTTGGATATTTTAAAGGATTTGAATGAACTCGAAAAGTCATTTTTTTATACCAAGGGTCTAAATCTTTGGATTCTAATTTAATCTCAGATATTTCTGGAATGGCACGAGATAAATAATCTGGTACAACGTGTTGTTTTCCAGGTCTATGTATAATAGTAAAATTAAACTGTTGCAAACGCAATGCCCATCGTCCTAAACGACCTTGTGGGTTTTTTAGATTATTTAGCCATATCAAACTATGGTGGTCAGTAATAACAGTAAAATGTGTTCCTTCAAGGTAACATCTCCATTTTTCAATACTCCAAAGCACTACCAAGCATTCGATTTCAGTAATTGTAAACTTTCGTTCATTTTTTGTTAATGATCGAGATAAATAACAAATTACATGTTCTCTACCATCATAAAATTGACTTAACACGGCCCCTATCCCGTGTGAGCTACCATCACATTGTATTATAAATTCATAATTAAAATTTGGACAAGAAAGTATTGGAGCACTAATAAGTGAATCTTTTATTGTGGAAAAAGCTTGTTCACACTCTGGTGTCCATATAAACTTAGTGTTTTTACGAGTCAAGTTAGTAAGAGGTTCTATTATACTGGACAAATTAGGAATAAATTTCCGATAGCAAGAAACCATACCGCTAAGTCTACGAACTTCTTTTGGAGTCTTTGGTCTGGGAAGATCTACAATGGCATTAACTTTTTCAGGATCTACATGAAGTCAATCTCTATTTACAACATACCCAAGATATTTAAGTTCACTGCGACAAAATTTACATTTTTCTCTATTTAAAGTTAAGTTTGCATCTTTTAATCGTTTGAAAACTTCTTCTAAAATTGTTAAATGAGATTCAAAATCTGGTGTTACAATTACAATATCATCTAAATATTTAAAAACATAAGGTTCTAGTTCAGGTCCAAATAATCTATCTACTAAAAATTGAAAAGTTGCAGGTGCATTTGATAACCCGAAAGGCATTTTTGTAAATTGGAATAATCCTCGTCCAGGAATTGTGAAAGCAGTATATTTTTTGCTGTCTTCTGACATTTTTATTTGCCAATATGCACTCTGAATGTCTAAAGTAGTAAGATACTTTGCGTTACCTAATTTATCTAGAATTGAACTTATTCTTGGCAATGGATATGCCCATTTTTCAGATACAGCGTTTAATTTACGAAAGTCTACGCAAAAACGATATGTATTATCTTTTTTAGGAACCATTAAAATTGGTGAACTCCATCCGCTAGTACTTTTTTCAATTACTCCTAACTCTAACATTTTTGTAATTTCATCATCAATTTTCTTTTGTATAAATGGACTTACAGGATAATATCTAGATTTAATTGGAGGATGATCAGTTTTAATAACATGCTCTACCAACGAGGTACATCCTACTTTGACACCTTTCATTGAAACAAAATAATTGTCAACAATCTTATTTAAAATTTCCCTTTGATTAAGAGTTAAATCGTCAGCGGTTTGTATATGATTTAATTGAAAATTTGTATTTATTTCGTTGCCAAAATACCATTCACCTTTTCTTAAATCTGGTATCAAATTCATTTTTATCCAAAAAATAGTACCTAACACTAAATTATGACGTAACTGTGGTATTACATAAACTTTAAAAATGTGAATTTTTTCTTTTAAACTAATTGGAACTTCCATGTAACCAATGCAATTCAATTCTTGATTATTAGCAACCGTACAAGTGATATCTTTTAAAATGTGCAACTTAATTCCAATGTTTTGTAGTAAAATTGAACTTTTATCGTTAATAAATATATTATTTGCCCCAGAATCTAATAAACCTTTAATTTTCCAGTTATAAATAGAAACTGTTACATAAGGAGACTCTCCTTCACTAGCCTGATCAAGTACATAGTTTAAAATTGGTTTACTAAATTGATTAAAATTTTGTAATTCTAAATTTGTGCAAAAAAGTTTAATATCGTTATGAAAATCATGTGAATCAAAAGAAAATTTTTCTGGACTTAATTTATTGTTCTTAAAATTATCATTGACCGACGATGTGTTAGAGGCCAAAGCTCGGTCTACATTTGGTCTCTGCGTCCGTTTCCCTGAGATCTACATCTAATACAGTTATTACGTGTATAACCTATTAATCCACAAGTATAACACTTTACAGTTTTTACTGTACAATGTTTAGCCATGTGATTTACTCCTTTACATTTATTACAAATTATCTTTGGGCTTACGTTTACATTCCTGTCATTATTAGCTGTTCCAGAATGAAATGAATCAAATCTACTAACTCTATTGCCATGAAATCTACTATTATCAGTGTTTCCACCATATCTATCTCTATTTCTCGAAGAATCTCTATAAAATCTTTCTCTACTACTATTTCTGGAATCATTGCAACTTCTGTATCTCTCCCCACTATTATACCTTCCATATCTATCATTATTTCTATCGTTTCTTTCTAAACTTCTATTATCATATCTTTCCCTACTATAATTTCTAAATTCATTTCCTAAATTTCTATTCAAGTATTCTTCTCTACTTCTACTATTAGAGTAATTGTCTCTATCAAAATTTTTATTTCTATTCTTATTTTCTAATGATAAATCCCTATCGTATCTATTAAAATCACCCCTATTTACAAATTTTTCTCTACTATTACTCCTAAATCTATCTACAGAGTTATCTCTACTACTTCTATGTCTATCTACAATATTTTCTTTACTACCCCTGAAATTGTCTGAAGAATTTTCTCTATTATGTCTACGTGCTTCTTTTTGACTTGTATCTGTTCTATTTTCTTTTAAAATTGAAATTTTACTACCATTACCTTTAAACGTTACTTGTTTTTCTAGTTCTATATTATCTAATTCCTTTTTATTTTGAGTTTTATCCTGATATTGCAAATCTACTTCAATGGAATGTCTACTAGTAGAGGAGGGAGGAACAAAATTTAAAATGTTTCTATTAGTATCCTCAATACGTCTACCTAATTTTATGAGATGATCGAGAGAAGTGATATCATCCACAAGATCTAATCTAGTTTGATACTCAGGTTTAATTCTTTCACGAATTATTTCCAATTTAATACTTTCATCTACCTGAACCGATAATCTACTAAATAAATTTAACATATATGCTACGTAAATAGCTATAGTTTCAGTACTACCCTGTGTTCTAGATTTTATTTGTTCCCAAATCTTTTTGTTACCATCTCTAAAAAATTCTTCTCTAAAAAGATTACAAAGTGAATCCCAATCATGAGCTTTATGTTTAACTGCTCTATAATATACTCTAGCTTCTCCGTCAAAAAGTTCTGCACAACTTTTAAAAAGTTGTTGTTTAGATATGCCTCTAGCCTCACAAATTTCATCGACTCTTTCAAAGAAAGCATTTAAACTTAAAGAATCTGATTTACCCGAAAATTTTAAACCCCAAGAATTAATTTTTAAATTTTGATCAATATTTAAATTATTAAAACTATCTGCGACTTGAGATACACTAATATTATGAGCATTACTTGTGCCTTGTTTAGGCGTTGAAGTTCCTTGATTGTTATTTAAAAGACTTTGTTGAAAAGCTAAAGGTACAGCTAAGTCACCAACTTTCTGTTCAAAAGATTCTTGTTTACTTTTAAAATCTGTTAAATATTTTAAAGCTAATGTTAATATTTTTGATTTTGACTCAGATTCATCCTTATTTGAAGTTACAATTCTTTCGATTCTACCCAAAACATGAGCTAATTTAGATTTCAATTTCCTAGCGATAGCATTAGTAAATTGTTCTCCTAAAAGTCTTTCAATTTCCTTTAATTTATCCTCACAGATTATTAATTCTTCTTCAGATTTAAAAGCATATTCTGTTTTAAAACTGTGACCTTCATTTTCTAAGTTTATTAGTTCTCGCAACGTTTTAATCAACTCTTTACTTGTGCCTTGAGGTTTTACGCCTCTAATAGAAATTTCATGTTCTAATTCGTCTTTAAGTAATCTATCTGGTTCTATTTTCAACATTTTGATTACGTTTACTCTTAAATGCAAAATATTTTTAACAGAAAAAAAAAAGTTTAAGGCTAATTAAAGCTTGAAAAAGTATGGTAGTTTGTATAAACAATAGCAAGAATTAAATGGAAAATAAACCTCTCTAAACTAGTTTTTAAAAAATATGTGCAGTTGAAAAAAACAAGTTTTATGCAACAAAATTAGGAAAAACATATACCTGTATAGTTAGTAGGTTAACTATAAATCCTTAGAAGTATCACCTGGAGTTAGAAATACAGATGCGACTGGCTTTTAGTTTAGTTTAGTTGGGCGCCAAATTAATTTTGTGACGTTTGGATGTCACAAATGTGGTACGTGGAGTTTTGCTCCTCGTTATAACGCCCACGTTGGGCGCCAAATTAATTATGTGACGTTTGGATGTCACAAATGTGGTACGTGGAGTTTTGCTCCTCGTTATAATAATCAACCAGTTCAATAATCACACCTTACCAGTCCTCGGCTAGCTTCCGTCAATCTCAGTGTGAGTTCCCAGTACATACAGACGTACTGGTTGCCTAACTATCTGTCTAGGTACCTAAGTGAAGAATAGATTAATAAATTGTTAAATTAATTTACAGTACGAGAAAGAAAACCCAATGAGTGGAGCTTATAACAAATTTGTTTATTCATATATCATTTATATACCAAGTCAATAATAAAGAAATGCTTCAAATTTATAAGTATCAATTACTTTTTCTCTATTCGTTAGCAATATCAAGTGATGAATGAAAATGAGTTAAATCTAAAGGAATAAAATTTATTACACGTGAAATTCGATAATAATACCAAATGCAATTGCACGCAGTTTACAGACTTTTCAAAATAGTGGTTATGGGTACTAAAAAATTTAATATTACAACAAATAACAAATACCTAGATCTGGACTATATTCTTTTCTAGATAACCAGTTCTTGACTTTAATATAAACAAGATAGGTATTTAAATCGTTCACTTATGAAATAATTACAATACATACACATATATATATATACAAACAAAATTTATACAAGTTATGACTTACGGTTGAATTTTGAAATACCCCAAAAGAAAATGTGAGAACGCTGAACTTCTCCTAGGAATGGAAAGGTATGAGCGTTGAACGGTCTTCTTATATTCTAGGGTAATCGATTGACTCTGCAATATTTCACCTCGAACTATAACCAGTTACAACCATCTCGAAGTCATGAAAAGAAATCAACAAAAAGAAACAAAACCATCCATCATCGGTATAAGCTCCAAAATTTTTCAACCAATTTTTCTATACTAAGTAATTACATCTATTACTAATGCTTCTTAATAAAAACTAACGATAAAAAGCCTAAAAGTTTTAAAATCCAAATTAATATACTATTTACATTTTTGCAAATTTAATAACTCACCCTTTCAGGGCTTAACAAAATGTCGACCATGTGCTCGACCTAACACGTGCTCTGTAGCTATACATCCAGCAGTCATGCTGATCAGATTTTTCACAAATCATTATTTATTATTGGTAAATACGGAAATCCCACTTAATACAAATATTCAACAAAATAACTAAAACGTGGATAAAGATTACTCTCACCAAATTTACCAAGCTACGATGCAACGTCTATTCGCCTCAAAGGTCACGTCAAGAAGGAAGTATTAGAAAACCTCTAACCCCTTTCAGGACAGGTGCCTAGCGCAGTCGTACTCCGCAGACGAAACGACACAAAAAAGAATTGGATTTTCATGATACCATTCGACCTTGAACAGAAGACCCGAAAGTAATCACAAAAATGATTTATTTGAAACATAAAAATACAACACATCCGTAATTTGGATAGAATTCGAGAAGTTCTGTTACAGACGTCCCTTTCGATTAAGACAACCCTGACATAGATCAACCTGTTGATCGGAGATTTGACAAGAAGCGATATAATATTACGACAATTTAACTATAAAAATGATCCCCTTATTATTGTTTCAAAATGAATTTAATTGAAGAAATACTAACTTATTAAAGCAAAATATATTAAGTTAAAACATTCATCGAGCTACTCCGAACAGTACTGTTCAGTGAGCGAGTATTCGGTTAAGACTGAATCGAACTCGGCCAGTAATCAGCTGATTACCGGTAGCTGTCAATTCCTATAACCTACTATGTTCTTTCTATTTATTATTATAAACAATTATTGAGGATGAAATTTAACAAGCAAATAACATAAAGGTACAGAAGGTAAGTGATACATTTGAACTAGTCGTTTTCATAGACTGAATTACTTAAGTTATGGTTATGTTATAGGTTTGTTTATCGTTCCTATTTATTCCAGATTAAACACTATGTATGAGAACTCTAGCAAATTACAAGGAATAATAATGTACCACACAACACTCTGATTGATTAAGGTAAAGTACTTATTTATATATTTTACTAGAAACATTTTAATTAAAATTTATGTTTATTTTTAGACACTAGTTAGCTGGACGACAGTCGATAAATGTGACAACTCTATCAAACAAATTTAAGAATCAAAAGGATTACTAAAGTATTGAAATGTGAATGGAAATACTATTAATATATGAAATTATTAACACAAGACCTTTTATTTATTTATTACTAGATGATGATATCCTTTAAATAATGAACTACCTAAAGTTAACGTATAGTTTTAGTGATTAAATTTTTATAGTTAAACATCTAACAATGCTATATTTACACATACTCCTCTAGCCAAAATGACAAATTATGTTACAACGTCTACTTGACAAAAGCAACCGTAACACTAGAAATAGTCCCTACAAATTAGGAAAAAAATCGCTGTTTTATGAAAAAATTTCCACAGCTATGAGACCCGTAAAAAGTGAAGCATTTGTGTTGTCTAAACATGATCTTCACCGCCGCAGTTCTAAAAAAGGGTGGTTTTTGGAAAATATATACATATGTATGAATTTTAGCGCTTTTTCGCCTTTTTCTCTATTTTGAGGAAAAACTATGCATTTGGTGAAAAGTATCAGGTGAGCGAAGTTGTAAAGCATAAAATTTCCTACAAATTTGGTTTCTACGTTCTGTCTGAATTCCGCATAGTTTTACCGCTAGAGGGCGCGAAAGAAATATATAAAAATACTTTAATGCCGTTTTTAGATTTTAAGCAAAAATTATGCATTTTGTTGAAAACTATCAGAAGAGCAAAGTTGTAGTGCATACAATTTTCTACAAATTTTGTTCCTATGTTTTTGTTCAAATTCTGCATAGTTTCGCCGTTATAGGGCACGAAAGTCTGTTTATATATATTTCTTTAAAAATCGTAAAGACAAAATTTGTAGGACATTTTATGCTCTACTGATATTTTTCACCAAAATGCATAATTTTGGCTGAAAATCTAAAAAAGTCTATATATGTATATATCTCTTTCGCGCCCTCTAGCGGCGAAACTATGCGGAATTCGGACAAAAACATTTTTTACCAAAATGCATAATCTCTCTTCAGAATAGAAAAAAAGGCGGAAAAGGTCTATAATTCATATATATATATTTCTCAAAAACCACCCATTTTTAGAACTGCGGAGGGTGAAAATCATGTTTAGACAACCCACATGCTTCACTTTTTAGAAGTCTCATAGCTGTGGGAAAATTTCTTTAATTTTTCCCTAATTTGAAGGGACCAAAATGCGAATAAAAACATTAGAAATGAGGATAAACTTAAAAAAACGTAAAATTTGAGGTTATGTTAGTCATTTCGTGCCACTACTCTATTGAGATCTGAACTCAGGAGATAAAGAGGTGACAAGCTGGTGCTGTCAATAAATAAGCAATTAATGTAATTGCCAAACTTATAAATGCGTTTCACCCTCTGCTAGAGAGGTTAATGTTTAAAATCCCCAAATGTTCATTCTAATAATACTTTTGAACATATGTTATGCCCAATTAAGGGGCCATCCATTAATTACATTACGCAAATTTCATAGTTTTTCAGATCCATTGATCAGTTTGAATAAAAATACAATCAGTATTAAATCTACATTCTTCAAGAGATAAAAAGTTAATCTCGCTCAGCAAAGCAGCATAATTATTATTTTCTAAGTCTAGACCTAGCTTAAGAGCATAACTTCTTATAAACCTTTTTTGCACTCATTCGATTGTGTGAATGTGAAGTTGATAGGAAGGTGACCATACCATTAATGTGTATTCTAGGCCTGGTCTAACTAAAGATATATATATATATATATATTGCGATGACCAAAACCTTACACGTTTATTGAACTGAGTACTGAAGTATAAAATTATGTAAGAAGTTAAAAATAGAATGGAAAAAGTAACTAGAAATGATCATATATAACTTTGAGACAAACTATAGAGCTGAAATGATGAATATTGAGCTCTGTGAAAGCATAGTGTCAATGGAAATACTTTATTAAATAAAATTTATATTGGATATGATGTAACTTTGATTAATTTTATTAAACGTTAGATATAAGTACCTACCGTGTGGTAAATAAATGTTAATTTGTTATTGTTAAGTAAAAAAGCATCGTTGATACAAAATTAAGTTTTGGATGAACCTTTGTGTATAGCATGGTAGCTAGATCCAATTCACAGGTGCATAACAGGTACCAAAACCAATGGAAAAACCTAAAAAAGGAAAATATTTATTGTTATTAATAAGTTTGTTATAAATAATTATGTTAAATTTAGTCATAAGAAGGCTATAAATAAGATAGCTAACATGAACACTGTGACAAAAGTGCTACAAGCTACATTCATAATTTGAATAGCGTAAACAGTCCCGAGAACTAAGAAGCTATCCAATTATAACAATTCAGTGCATCGTCTATGAATAAAACTGTACAAAAGTGAAAAAGACTCACCTGATGAGCAGATAAAATGTTATAGCCTCAAAATACAGGCATTAATAACAATAGGAAGTGCAAAATTAGGTCAAGGGAGATGTAAAATCTTGACAAATATGTTAATTTGTTCCAAAATAAAGATGTTCTTTGAAGTTTTTCTTGTTGTATTTAAGGACAAATGTCCATTAATCGTTTTCTGTCAGTTGGTTTTAGGAAGTTTTGCAAATTAGCAACAATTCCAGCAAATGATGCTTAGGCACTCCTGAAACGACATAATATTTATAAATTTTATATAAAATGTTTTATGGCTATAAAAATTGATAGCAAATTGTTCTTTAGTTTATAAGTTACACACTGGTATGTGTTTTATTAGGTTTTTATTACAAATAAGCGAGAAATTGTAAAAAATTGTTGAAACAAGGAAATTTTTAATTTACAAGAAAGAGTTGGTTATGGCATACCAAAAGAAAGCCAATCATCTCTATATCATTATTCTAAAAGAAAATCATTGCTAAATTCATAAATAAAACAAATAAAAGAAAATTAAAATTTTAAAATTTATTTCAATAAAATCCAGTGACACAGAGTAATACAGAGTTTTCACTCAATGCTATTCCCTATGTTCACAGTTTCATTTTTTGTCGTGTGACGTATACCTGCCCAGATTATGCGCAGAAATGTTCCTTGCGATAGACAGGGTTGGCTTCAGCTCAAGAGCTACTTTAGACAGGGGTGGTATTAAGTAGTTATTTCCATGTTATATTATGAAGGTGATTAAATGTTGTTAAATAAATTCTCATCAATCATAATTTTGTAACATTCACGTTAACAAATTACTTTCCCCTTTTATTGTACTTACATGCATTCCTAACCAAAATAAACCGAACTCTACTAAATTATTTAGAATTTAAAAAATATTTCATGGAAAATCCACAAGACAATATATGAAATTGAAAAACTTTTATCCAAACGAAAATTAAAAGAACATTTCTTTACGAGGATAAGCGATCATACTAAAATATAACAAAATATTAAAAGTTGTATTGCTTTTTATTCCAGTTTATTGTAAAAAATGTAGATTAACACAAAATTGATGGTTGAAAATTTGTACATAAATGCTTCTAATTGATCAAAAGATGCATATAGATTTAAGTTTTGTGAGTAAAATTTCTGAAAATCTTCCTAGTAATAGTTTATTTCCAACATTTTCATATTAATACTTTCTAATATTAACTAGGAATAAAGAATCTGTTTGATTTTTAAAATTAACAGTCAGAAGTAGAAAAATATATATTCATAGCAATACGCTAAAGAGCATACAATTGTTAACAATATAACACACTGAACGTGGGTATATCAATGTACTCTGTGTACATTGATTGTAAATGAAATTAAAAAAAACAGATCAACAAAAATATTTAGATATCTCGATAACTAAATATTCAAAATCAGTTATTACAATAGTTCTCATAAATAATGGTAAAGTACATAGATATTTTTATAATTGTGTGACAACATCAGGTGCCACTTTTTTATGGTATCGCATATTATTTTGAAAAGTGATCTTCACAAAATTGAATAAATCCATCTTTTTCCATTTTTCTCCTTTTCGACTGACGTTCCTGATGAAATAATTTTCTTTTCAGTTTTATGACTTCTTCCCTAAATTTAATTTTCCATGGGGAATAGGAAGTAAAAAAAGACGTTGCAGTCTGGGTCTGAGCAGTATCTGAAAATAAATAGTTTCTGTTGTACATAATTGGTCAAAAAAATATTATGACTATTTCGTTTTTTATTTCTAATATTTATCCTGAAGTAAACGGTGTACATTGGATATACACGAAAAAAATTTGAGTCATATCCACAAACTAAAATAACAAAAAAAAATGAATTTATATTATGATACACTGTATACGTCTATACAAAATAAATATAAAGCATCTTAATTTTCCTTGCATAGCCCACTTTATTTCATATATAATATGTATACAAGAATAAGAAATGGAGGATATAACAACCTAAAGTTGAAATATGAACCGTATCGAAACCAGTTAAGGCATAGTTAGAGTGTGATGTGCATAAACAAAGAAACATACAAACAAATGTACGGATCAAATAAGGCATACCTTTTTCTTTTCTAATAGGAAATTAAAAAGGACTTTTTAAGATATTCATCATTTATTTATTGCTCTTCATATTTAAGGATGAATTTCAAATTAAAACAAAATCGTAAAATACCAAATAACTTTCAGTATACATTTTGAACTCTTTAGAAACGAAAATATAACATACTAAAAGGAGGAAATTAATGACTCATCAAGAGAATCAGTACTTGAACTCAATCCCGGTTATTGTACGGTAGTAGCAAAGATTAAGGAATTAACGTAGTAGTCACCAAGTGGGAGGTAATAAATATGCTTTAATTATCAATGCTGCTAGAACACATCTGTGATTTACATGCAATATGAAAAATAATTTAAACAAAAAAAAACACATTTAATTTAAGTATACCTACTTAACCGATTATAACCTTACTAAAATATTTGTTTGTTTATACATTTCTAACAACTTGGTTGTTTTAATAAAGTTAAACTGAAATACATCTATGCACTTAAACAAAATTTTAGCCATTTATGTCCCTACTAAACATTAAATAATAAATAATGAAAATGAAGTATAGGTAGGTACCTAATGAATTTCGAAACTTTTCTTAAATTATTAATGGTCTTCTGTGTAAGTATTTAATAGTTGATTACAGACTTGTAAGTTAATTTATGATAGTCTTACCTGAATCTGAAAGACTTGAAAATTGATGGTATACCCATATAATGTTCACTTAACTTGTTTTTCATAGGATCTGAAAACATCTCTCCACCGAAATGCAAGCTGCACACCTTGCACATATACGAGTGGGGGATTTTATTATATTTCCACGGCCATAATTCTTTGCCCAGCTAAACATCTAATAAAAAAATATAATTAGGTATACTTATGCTTTTATTTAATTATTAATTTCTTTTTACCTCTCATTATCCTTAGGGAACCTGAATAATATGATATTCATTACTTTAAAAAATAGTCACCCAATTAAAAAACACTATTATAAACGTATAAAAACAATTCTACATAGAAAAATATGAAAAATGTTGAAATTATGAAATGTCTCAGAGCCTAATCACGACACGTTCGACGTTCAACCAAATACTGATTGATATGATGCGCAGATCATTTCTAAATCGGTACCTGCCCAGAGTGGAGGAGAGAGAGACAGAAAATTAAACCATGAAACGTCATAAGTGAAAACTCTGTATTTAAATCTACTCTGTGCTAGTGACATGAAATTCAGAGAAATGTCAAAATGAGCCAATAAAAAGGGCATATTTTAAATTCAGTCTTGTATTAATATTTGAGGTGGCAACACGTATTTGTTTACCATAATTTCATAACCTCACAATTTAAAATTAAAAAAAAAACTAAAGTTTGTTTACAAGTAAAATTTTGATTGAAACTCCGTGTGTGAGTAATTTATAAAAGGGAATCAGTTTATTCCATCATATCTAAGAAAATAGAAATTTTGTTGAGTTCCTAGTGGAACAAACTTACAGGAAAGTTAATTTACACAAACTTTTTCTTATAAATTCCTAAAGTTTTGTTGCTATACAATTATTAAGAACAGTTATATTGTAAATTTACATTAATAGTGCGGGAAACAGCGCTACTTACCGTTAAAAATAAATAAAGTCCCAAAGAATTAAACAAAGTGAACGACGAGCACACCAAACTTTCAAAAACGCAGGAATTCGTCTGTCAGCTGAACACGAGGCGCGCGCAGACGAGGGAGACGGATCGATACGATTTCTGTTTCTGCATAACAGTTTGTTTTAAAAATCGAATAGTCCAAAGACCAGAGCTCAAAAGTAAGTTGATCAACATAAATAAAAGGCCTATTAATTTTAAGTTTTATTGTTCCATATTTGTAAAATTCACAGGAAAAACCATACCAGAGAGTTGAATAAAATTAAAAGTTTAAACATAACCACGCAGGTGTTTTCATTGGGATTGTGCTGTGCAGAGTGAATGTTTTTATTTTTCAGAGTTTGAACCTGCTTTTTGGCCCTGCAAGAGTCTGAACCAGCCAGGGAAAGTTATATATTTTCGTGTAGGTGTGGTGATTCATTAATTGTTGTAAACAATTTGGCGCCGGGCAAGAAAAAGTAAAATTAGTTTCATTCATCATTATTTCCCACACCACACAAATAAAAATTAAATAAAAAGAATATATAACAATATATAATAGTTCACTATGCCAGGAGAAAAGTCCCTACTTTCCGACTAATAAAACCAACTTGTTTGTAGCCATTAGACGTAATGTTATTGATGTGGGTCCTGAAGTCTAAGTGTGAATCCAAGGTCACACCAAGATCACGGATTTCAGTGACACGTATGAGTTGTTCGTTGTTTATATGATATGCGTGATGCTGAGGTAAACGGGATTTAGAAAATGTAATTGTGAAACATTTTTTTGTATTTAAGTTCAAACCATTAATAGAAGACCATGTAAACAAACCATCAATATCATTTTGTAAAAGCAAGGCATCAGTCTCGTTTTTTACAACATGAAAGATTTTTAGGTCATCCGCAAACATTAAATAGTTGGAATTAGCAATAGACTGGTCAATATCGTTAACAAATAAGTGAAAGAAAAGTGGTCCACAGTGAGAACCCTGAGGTACATCGGAGGGTACTGCGAATTCATGTGACAAATAGTTGTTTATTCGAACACATTGATATCGGTCAGAGAGATAGCTATTGATCCAATTTACCACTATTTCACTAAAGCCTAATGCACGGAGCTCACTTATCAATAGCTGATGCTTTACCCGGTCAAACGCCTTAGAGAAATATGTATAGATACTGTTTATTTTCAAAGGCATTAATCAGATGGTTTTGATAGGTTAGTAGGTTGGTGGAAGTCGAACGCCCAGTACAAAAACCATGCTGTTGTTCTAGGTTTACTGGACTACATGCTGCCGACAGTTGAACAGTAACTAGTTTATCAAACAACTTGGGTAAAACTGATTGAGTACAAATAGCTTTGTAATTTTGGATGTGTTCATTATTACCCGATTTAAAAATAGGAACAATGTAACTATTTTTCCAGTAATTGGGAAAGGTACTAGACCTTAAAGATAGTTCAAATAAAAAGTGAATGGGTTTTGCAATGGTGCAAACGCAGGCTTTCATTAAAAATGGGGAGAGTCCATCCGGTCCAAAGGATAGTTTGGGTAACAAGGATGAAATACCATTGAAAACATCCATTTCAGTAAAATTGATGGAGTTGATATCAACACATCTCTTATAATCAAAAACGGGTATATCATATATTTCATTATAATAAATAGTTGAAAAATATTCAGCAAATAGATTAACATTTTCATTACGTTCAGAGCTGGTGTTATCGAGGCAAAACATTTGATTAAGGTAACCACGGCTTTTTCCGATATTATTAATATGCTTCCAGAAGGATTTTGAGTTAGTGTTTATGTCTGATTCAGTACGTTGAATGTCTCTATCATAACATTCATTTCTTACCAGCTTACACCTGGAATGCAAATCTGAGAAGACATTGTAATCAGCAATATTTCCAGTTCCTCTAAAACGTTTGTGTGCCTCTTTTTTTCCTAATCAGCTGTTTAAGTTCACCTGAGAACCAAACCGGAAAATTGGAACTTTAAAAGTTTTGATTGTAACAAACAAATCTACAGCAGTATAGCAGTCATAAAATTGCTTGCATGCTATATTTATATCATGCTTGTCAAGTGCAGTGTCCCAGTTAACAGACGTCAAGTAATTATTAATCGATATGATATCAGCGTTCTTAAAATCATGATAATGAGTTAGAAACTTTAAGTCGTTTGGGTGGGAGAAAGTTATAAAGTATATGATGAAAGCTCTTTGTCTCATGTTACTACCCCTGGGCCCCAATTTTCTCTCGACGGCCCTGTACGCACTAACAAAACGGAAGTAACCCGAGTAAGGAACACACCACTGGCGGTCTATTCTCTAACCACTAACCAGAGGACCAATGGTGGTTGGGTTCTTTAACGTAATGTAAGCACGTGGAACTGACAACAACATAACCTATCTTGAACATGCGCATACGAAAACAGTTAACGCGGGAAGCCTTGCTGACGCTTCTCTATGGTGTATGTTCTCTGGATAGGTGCTGACACACTGCTATAAGTACGCCGCCGCCACGTTGTTAGTTAGTAACAACTGAGTTTCGATCATGTCTATAAACATTAAAGTTATGAAAATCAAGTTCACTATTTGAAAAGTCCTTTGTTAACCAAGTTTCTGTTAAGATGATGATGTCTAAGTTACTAATGCTAATTGCGTGTTTGAAATCAGATATTTTAGTGTGAATTCCACCAGCGTTTTGATAATAACAATTAAGCCATTTTAGTTCTTTGACTAATGTCCATTGTTACTTGCTCTATCAGGACAAATTGCAGATTACAGTGACTGGAAGGTAAAAATCTTTGAAAATTCAAAGGTTTTTAACTTCCAGTTACTGAAATTTTTTGTTCGGAAGTCCTTGAACTACTTATTCCCAAAGTTTGAAAAAAATTCCGCCAGAGTTTTTTTCATTCACACTTTGTTTCTTAGTTAATAACGAAAAGCTTTCGTAATATGTTAATTCCAAAAATCACAGATTTTGCGACTTCCAGATATTGTAGAAATCACGGAAATATAGTTAGAGCTTTGTGTCCATGGAGATTTGTTTGTAAGGGTTCAAAGTACTAAAATTTTTAAAAATTAGGCCGAAAGACACTTTCCATAAGAAAAGTGTGGGATCCTTTCAAGTTTTACCATATTTTGTACTCAATTTATTACAGTATCACTTGTAATGTACGGTGTTATGATTTAAGTAAAATGATTTTCAGAAATGATACCTTTTTCAAAAAATAAAACCTTGCTTGCAAATTTCGAGACTAAAAATATTGCTTTTTTTAGTTTGGAGTTGCGGTTGTTATCACGAACCAGGTAGTTGCTCAAGTAGACGGAGCCGCGATGTTCAACGCAGATCCTAAAAAGCCAATTGGAGGTAATATAATGGCACATGCTTCAACCACGAGACTGTACTTAAGAAAAGGCCGAGGTGAAACTCGCATGTGTAAAATATACGACTCTCCTTGTTTACCAGAATCAGAGGCAATGTTTGCTATTAATCCAGATGGTATTGGAGATGCTAAAGAATAGAATTTTGATTTTGTTCTATTTTAAGTTGTATCATAAATTTAGACAAATAATTTGTTAAAAATTCCTTGTGCAGGATGTTAAATTTAAGAAAATTGTTTTGATTTTGACTTGACAATTCCACAATGCAGTCTCATTTTTAAACAACTGCATCTGGTGTCCACGTTTTTTAAAAGTAGATGTTAGAAGGTCATATATAGAAAGGAGAAACTGGCTGATTGGCTTTGTCAGTAGCCACCACCCTCGTGATTCTATTGTGCCGTTCTAGTTATCTGCCGTTATCCTAGCGGCCTTTCTATTCTGACATAGGTCTTCTGTAAAGGACCCCGCACCAACCTTATGGGAATTGGGTATTGGTAGAATCGTCTGAATTTTGGTATATTATAGCTTTTTTCATCCTGACAAGTCTCCATGGTCATGATCGTATAATTATTATTTATAATAATAAAAATTCAGACGATTCTACCGAAACCCAATTCCTTTAAGATTTGTATGGAGTCCTTTAGTCAGAATGTTCTTTAATGAACTCTGGCCTATATGTGTCATGGGAAATTTCTCCATCATTCCCGAGAATTATTTTGTGACAGATTATCAATCCTTTCATTTTCCTTCTATCATGGTATCCACATTGCATCACTACTCTGACTTCCTAGGCCTACAAGAGGATTGAGGCAATCCCATACTAATCTCAAATTATGGAACGAATTATATTTAGTGTTATTTGGCCATCGAAGAAAATGACGATCGACGAATTGACAGTTCCTTGCCTTATTGTCCTTCGCAGACCACTGTTTTAAACTATTTTAACATATCAGGAATTGTTTTTGACCTTATCTCAAGTCCCTGTTCTATGTTGGAGTAGTTCGTATTCCAGAATATTTGTGCCAATACTACGCAACTGTTTTTCCAGTCTTCTTTGTCTGGTATTTTTTCATTTGGTCATTTTTATTTAACCCTTTCATTCCGGCATTGGTTTTTACATGTCGAGCCCGCTGCGCAGCAGCGGGAGGAGCTTGCGGATCCGTACGTCTCCCGTAATTAAAGCACAAGCTTATGGGTGTATGCATGCTTTATTTAGCCATATAAATTCAAATAATAAAATAATGTATTCTTTTTAAAAACGTAGACCTTCACAAACAAATGCAAAATAAAAACACTTAGATACGTACTACAGTGTGGTAATGCTAAAAATTTGCGTGAGGTCTAAATGCAGCCCATTGCACGGAGGAGTTAGAAAAATATGTGTTTTAGTCTATCTTATGGGCGGATGCGTCCGTTTTCAGCTTTTAACCCATCCTCCGGTCTCGCGTAATTATCTGGTTTCCGCGCTGGGAACACAAAAAATTTTTGCGGTTTCATCCGGTTCCAGGAATCAAAGGGTTAAATTATACTTTAGCACTATAGTATCTATGGACACTTAGACAGATTAGAATCTGTGTTAAGCTGTATGTATATATTTTTTATTCATCACGTTTGTAAGGAGGTAAAAATGTACATACATTTTTACGAGGTACATATCCGATATGAATTTTGTGTTCTTCAAAAGTCTGAGGACCACCTAATTTGAATAGCCGAAATGCTGAACAAATTGTGCCTTTGAAACAAGTAAAATGTAATTAGACCAAGTGTGTAAAAAATATTTTATATTTTTATAAATTGTTGAAATAAATATATTTAATTTTATTGTTGTTAGTTATTAATAGGCTAAACACATTTTCCTATCGAAAACCACTAGTGAGTCGACATATCTTTCTGTAATATATAGATATTTATTCAAGACAAAACTAGGTGATTTTACGAGAAAAATATTGGGACTCTTAAACACAGAAATTTGAAAAAATAGTAGATCCCAAATTGTCGACTTCATCAGGTAGATTTTGCTCAGGAAATGTTCGGGAGAACACCAGAAACTTACATCAAATACTTATGATTATTTTTAAAATTGAATGAGTAATTAAAAAAATTTTCCCATCGGATATTTGTTGCAACCAGAATTTAGTCAAATGTAGATATCTGAAATACTAAAAAAAAGAGACATTTCAAATTCAAATAAATTTGTCTCATTATTGACATCAAACAAGAATATCTTCTAGTCTAAGATCCTACAGATATCTTTTTTAATGAAACTCGATTTAAATGATGAATAATGATAAGTGAATTATATGTCACTTAAAAGAAAATGATGTGAAGAATGTATAAAAATTGGTTGCCAGCTCTCAGTCAGCTGCATCCTCCAAGTTGCTAGTGTAAACAGGTATGTTATTGTTAATTAAGTATTCACGAATTTTTTATCTGCTAAACAATATATAAAATTTTACAGAATTTTATATCTGCTAACAGGATTGATTGATTTGTCAGCATTGCTGCCGATTCTAGCACCCAATCTGGATGTTTTTTATACCACCGGACAGGCTGCATATGCTGGGTTGGACATGGGACATGCTTGTTGTGAGCAGTGAGAGCCACATGACGCATGTAGACTTATTCACGCTCTAATTCAACATAATTTTGCGCCATTTCTTACCGTTTTAACCGACTTTATTCGAGATTTTGTAAGAGCTACCAAATATGCGTCTGTTCGAACTCAACCCACCGGTGACTATGTGCTACCAGGAAGTGTATTTAATTTCCAAGCTAGATTCATATCGTGCCCTTGTCAAATCATTAAAATTATCTATAAAGTAAAATCGAAGACACGTGGTTGTCTACTAGCAAAAAATGTCTTGGAATCTTTTGGTACTTCTCGATCACCTAGAAACCTAAAATTATTATTAGATATTCCTTGATAGCTAAGGTTGATGAGAAAATCCTGTTTTCAAAAAATTGAATCGTGTTTTTCAAGAAAATTTGATATTAAATTGAAGTTTAATTTTTTCTCTAGACGATAACACATGGTTGTCTGTAAAAAAATGGCCACAAGTAGTGGTTGCCATAATTTGAATTAATTACTCACTCTGGGTGAATGTGAGCGAGAGAGAAGGAATGAGCGCACTCATGAAGTGCCCCCGCGAGCTCGAGTAATGTAATACATAAAGTACTGTTTCTTAGTTTAAAAAATGTTTCCTACCAAATTTGGAGAAGATCGGTCAAGAGGTAGTTGTGATATTGCAAGGAAAAAAAATACAACTTTGGCACACTGTATCGTCTTCCACAGCAACAATTTATTGAAGCATGTTTGGTTACATCCTCATATTTTGGTCCAAAGAATGTACCTTTGAATTATGGCCTATTATTAATGCTGCACCCGGTGTATTCATTTATTAATGTATTATCTTTTTATGAATGGATAATATCAAGCTAAAGAAGGAATGCTTTCAAATACTTTATCTATTATATATTTGTATTTATATGTGGGTATCTGAATTAGTTTCGGCAATAAACAATCATCAGATGTAACATTAACTTATATCTGCCAGGGCCGGATTTACGTTTGAGAAGCCTCTCTGGGTATTATTCATGTAAGGCGTTAATAGTATTAAAATATAGGTAAATGTGTAAGCATTAGACTCAAGAAAGCTTTGACCCTTTATGTTTAGGGTCATTTGTAGGCTGTGAATTCATTACAAATTAAAAAATCTTTAATAGTTTTTTGAACAGAAGTGCCGTCTGTTTTGTTGTTATTTATGAGAGTCGACCACCCAAATTCAATGCGGACGAACTTCCTAATGTGGCGACTTCATGATGCAAGTTCTAATGTTGGCAGCGATGCCCACTGTTCCGCAGAAAAAAACAAAGTAATGATTTGAAACATCAATTTCATATAAAATCATTTGAGATTTTACTCTTGTCGAATGGAAAGTTTAATTTTTGAATTAACCTTTTCTTGCGTATTCATCTGCTTTCTGTCATTTGTAATTTTTCATTTCTCAAATTTTTTTTTTTATAAATTCGAGGGCCCCAATTACGTGGGGGCCCTGGGCACGTGCCCTAAGTGCCTTGTGTAAATCCGGCTCTGATATTTGCACTCTTGTGACTTATGTGATTTATATAAAAATCACATTTTAGAATATTATTACCGTTGATGCTAAAAACTTAACAAAAAAATGTATAGCAAAAAAATTTATAAAAAATTAGAGTAGTTAAAATATGAAAGATCTTTGGTAAATAGCTACCCTGAAAAAATGTATCCAGTCCACTGAATGTTTAGAAATGAATATGTGCTAAATGGGAAAAAATAATGAACTATACAGTAGCTGGTTCAGAAAGTTTGAAACAAATAGAGTTTGTGTTTATACTGATCGGTGGAAAAAATTTAATACAAATATAACACAAATGTAAATGCAAATTGGTTTGTAGAAATTAGCATTTTCATGTAATTGATCGTTTCCACCAAATCACTCGGCAATCGTGGTTCATCATTCAAATTAATAAAAATTTACAAAATTTCACGATTAGAGGGTGCTTTGCGTAAAAATAAGTAAATAATTACATATTTTCCCTTCGTTTGAAACTTTATGGAACGAGCTGTTTAAGTTATCTGTGAAGTATATTTATTTGTAAAAATATGACAATAAAAATTACCCTAAACACAATAGAGTATAAAATTATAAGAGCAAGAATAACAACTTAATACATAAAATCTTTAACAAAAACACCTTAATATAAAAGCCTTGGTACCTATCCTACCATTTTGGAGTGTATTAAAATATGAAAATTACAATTTGGCATTGGCCTTTAATAGGGGGGCCAATTTTTGAGCTAACATAACATTTCCTGTAACTTTTAGTTTGCCTTTCATGAAGGCCGTCTGCGGATTCAATTTTCCTTCGGCAAGAAGCACAAAATCTTCATCAGAAATTGTCATTGTTGTGTTTGGTTTGCCATCTGGACTTCCTTCAAATACTTTTCCATTTTTCAAATCCATCGCTGCAAAAAATACGGTCAGTATTTAATAAATGTATTGTTTTGATAACTGGTACAGAATGGACCATTCCCTATATGCACAATTTTTGTATATAGAATGTTGGAAAAAATTCGATAAAATTGTTAGAGGTGAGTGAAAAAATTAGATTTTTAAACAAATTTAATCTCTCTATTCATGCTCGAGAGAAATGTTTTCAAACATTCTTGAGGGATGCTATGACATACTGACATTATTTTACATGACATTGCAGATATAGTATATTACATACCAATAATTTTGAGAAAAAAATAATTTAGGTACTTTTATGACATGTTACTTAATAAAAAATTAAAATTTGTACGAAAATGTATTAAAATGCTACTTGGGATGACCTCCTAAATTCGAATTTTGTATAAAAAATATAGATTTAATGGTTCAGTTTTTCGCTAGCTACCCAAAAACCACTTTTGTGGATCTCAAAAGTGATCTTTGAGTAGCTGGCGAAAAACTGAACCATGGAATCTATATTTTTTATGTAAAATTCGGATTCAGGTCAAAATACATAAGAACATAATTAATAGTAGTTACTAATGCCAAGAAAAAAAAAGGTTTTGTTTTCTGAAAGAAAAAAAAAAAGTTCAATCTCTACCTAGCTCTGAAATCATCAAAAATGTCACCATTATAAACATTACTTTGTTGTATTTAGTCCCTAATTGGTTTGTTATCGCAAAATGCAGCATTGAAGTTATGTATACTTTAGGTGATAATATTATTGCAACTGAAATTTAAACAATGAGTAATAACAGCACAAAACTATTTTGTTTAATTCTGAAATAAGTTATCTAAGAATGCTAGTTTTTGAACCGGAATACTTTAAACCAATAAATCTTATTTAGAAATTTTTTTTAAAATATTCAAGACACAATTCTAGGTTAATACAAATAATTTAATTAAAACAGCAAGTAAAAAATATAGAGTAAATGCCATCATTTTTATAATCCAGAAATCTTTCACAATATATTTGATGAGACACCCCATCCTAACAAATGTTGATTCTATTAAACAAAAAATTATCAACATTATACGTTTGTATCTAGGCTCAACTTGATCTTTCCTTGTTATTTTTCTTTTCTCTTTTATTTATCCATAAAAAATCAATAAGCACTTACTCCATTGTTTAACTTGTTTCTTGTCCTTGGTGATATTGTACAAAAATAATCCACCAATGGACTTGGCCTTGTCTGGATTTTCCTTCACTTGGTCAATTATAAATTCAAAAATGGCATCGCTCTTCAGTGCTTGAGATGCCAATTTGTTAATCACTAAAGGTTGCATGTTTACGGATTTCAAGTCTACGTAGGCTCCTGAAATAAACACATTGTGAGAAGGCTGGTAACAATTTTTATGTCATTAAACAGAATAGAAGTTTATTTAAAGGCACAGATTTTTTGTATTGTATTTTGTTCCGTTAATGCACCAGTACCAGGAGTGAAACTACCAGAATAAAGTCATATAAAATGGTGTAGCCGGATTGTACTGTCGTGAGCAAAAAAAAAAAAAATTGGACAAGTTTTATAATGCATTTCTTCTAAAATTTAGTTGTCTACATTTAACTTTAATTTTTGTGACACTGTCAGTTAGATGTCTAAATTTATTGCAAGTGTGCCAAAACTAATATGCCCCATATAAGCAATTTAGTTAAAGCTGGAGTTACTGCTAAAGCAGAAGATGGATGGTCAATGAGATAAATTGCACTGCGTTATAATATTAACAAATATTCTGTGTTTAACATTTTAAAAAAGTGGAGAATAAAAGGTACGATTAGTAGAAATCCTGGAGATCAGGGCAACGAAGGATATCAACTCAACAGCAAGATTTGCAATTGGTAAATAAATTAGTAGAAAATCCATTTCACTCAGTAATTTAGGCTGCTGAAGAAACGAATTTTCCTGGATCGAGTAGTACTGGTCGCCAGTGAGTAAGAGAATCGGAGTTACGCTGTCATCCAGCAGCAAAGAAATACCTACTTAAAGCTGAACATAAAGAAACTCGACTGGGATTTGCATGATGTAAATTTTCGGAATAATGTAATCTTTACAGACGAAAACATTTTCCAGTCTATACATAGCGGTCGTATTCGTGTTTACCGACTTCCAAATACTCGATTCGAGGAGAAGTACATATCTAACAGTGACAAAAGTGGTAGATAAATTTTTTATTAGTTAATTGTAAAATTATGGTTCATGTGTTATAATAATGGCGTCGAAAATGTTGGTCATCAAAATGGCGTATTTCAGAAAATATCACTTTTAAGGTCGTTTTCAATAAGAAATGCTACTTGAAAGTAATTGCTACTTGGCAATAGTGACGAAAACTGCAAATACGTACTTTAAAGTTATATTTACTACAAATCTGCGAATGGGACTGTAGCATCACTTTAAAGTCGTAGCAAAGTTGACTACCACAAATACCTCTTTAAAGTTGCCGCTGCCACTTCATGGTTACATTTTTTCCGATATTGATTCGGAACGTACGTGTTAGCTGCATGTTGAGGTCTAAGCTGAACGTGCTCCTAGCTTTTGCTGTTTATTATTTACCTAACTTCACATTGAAAAACCTGTTAGCTGTCGCAATTTTCTTGTATGCGGCCATATATCAACGGCTTAATAAACATAAACCTCGTTGGTATAATATACTATTACAGTGATAGATAATATAGAAGAAAAGGTAGGTGTAATAAAACTGTGTTGAAATATTATATTTTGTTGCCTTATTTTGAACATAAAATGTTGCACAGCATGAATATAGCAGCATATAAATTTAGTTTAGGTTAGGCAAACATATATAGGTTAGGTTTGTTGCATTAACTTTACCTATGGTCAACATTGGGAACTAGACGGTGAAATGTACTTCATGGTAAATTTCAGAGGTGACGTGGACTTTGTAGTAGCCGTGCACAGTTCTGTAGGTAGCAGTAACATCATTAACACCTACGAATATTACTTACAAGTTCCACTACTTTAAAGGAATAGTGAAGGTTCCCAGAACGTCGCGGCAACTATTAAAGTACTTGAAAGTGATTGCAACTTTGAAGTCACATTTCAGTGATGCGAGTTAGTCGCTGCTATTATCGATTACCACCTTCAAGTTCTGAAAACCCGAAAGACGTCCCACTGGTAACTACCACGTTCCCATGTACCACGAAAGCTACGTAGAAGTTGCATAACTATAAAGTAATCATTAGTGGTAGAAACTACGAGGCAGGGACTGTAGACTTGTCAAATGCAGTTATTTTTATATCAAAGTCGTAAATTTAGTCGCAATTACGTAATGGTCACTCATCCGAGGTTCCTATCTCAGTTACTGTCACTTTGGTGCTAGTTGGGCTTGTATGACGATATATGGTGTAATTAGTTTCATGTCATTAAAAAAAATGGTGGTGGGCAACGATTAGACAAACAAAACACCTTATATAACATGGGGTCTAAAGAGAAAAATTTTTTTTTCAAATGTTTAATAATATTGTTTGAGAACTGCTGGCATATTGGAGTATGCTGTATTGTCGTCTCCCTTGTAATATTCTCAAGCAATAACTTAATTTATGTTGTTACTTAGTAAAGAATGTACAGGGTGGGCAACTAAGTATGGAGGTCGGCCATATCTCAGAAACCAAGCATCGCATAAGTTTAGGGAAAAAATTACCTTAAGTAAAGTGGTCATGAAAAATCGCTGGAAAATATTTTCGAGTTTCTAGAATGGCCGCTAGGGGGCGTAACAGCCACAGCAGAATAGAAAATCAGGTTTTTCTCAGTATTTTGCTCAATTAAGTGGTATTGAAAATACATGCATCGTAATCCTAGGACAATTTTGAATCTTTTTAGTTTTCCATTTTTTTTGTATCTTCAAGAATAAAGTGGTGGGGAGATGCCAAAAATACATTTATTCAAATGTCGATTACTCCGATTAGCCTTAACGGAATTTAACAAACTTGGTCTCATTGGAAAGTGCTTTTCTTGGTCTATCGAGTGCATGTTGTGCTATTTCCATTTGATTATTACTGTCGCCGCTAGAGGCCGTTATTTGACATGACAACAAATATCGCGCTTTTTCTTAAAAAATTTAAATGGAATGGTATATTTATTTTTACACGGTAAAATAGAGAATTAAAAGCCTCAGATATCAGTGAAAACCGCAACTAGATAACTTTTCTCTAACGGAAGATATTAGCAAACAAAGTTGAAATTATGAATTATTATCAGATCTTGCCGACGGGATTTGCAAAGTAGCTGTTGAAAACAAGTAAGCTGTGAAAATGACACAATGAAGAAACAACATATATCAAACATATCGAATAGAATATATTACATAATATAAAAATTAGTAATTAATAACAGACAACAATTCTAATAATAATAATAACAATATATTTATGTAGACAGTTATGAAAAGACTAATTTTACTTGACGAATGCAATATTTGCAAATTACGCGAGTCAAGTAAAATTACTGTTTCATAACGTTTTTATCTAATCCTGCTCTAAAATAGAAAAGAAATTGCAATTTATATTGAATTTTATTTTGTGGTTTCAAACATTGTTACACCTACAGTGGTACAAATGAATTTTGTGTTTATCGCTATACCTGAGCATTAGTAGGTATAGGTTGACATTTGTATTAACAAAGTTCAGTTGTCAATCTGCTGAATTTTTTTAAGCAAATTAAGTCAGAAATTGTTGATTTAGATGTGGATATTCCATCTGATATAAAAGAGTAGCAGTAAATTCAATAATACTTACCTGGTAAATCAAAAAGCATATACGAGGAAGTATAATATACGAAATTTGAAAACTGGTGTCAACAAAAGTGAATAAAAAGATGTATGTGAAAAGATTCTCTTAGCGTATTTCGAAACGATGAAAAATTATAAAGCGTCACGATATGAATATTGAGTAGGAATCAATATTAAAGAATTAAATGCCAAAAGAAACATTGACAAAAAATATACCATATTAATACCATTTTTAAAGAGAAGATCTTCAGGTTACCACGCTAAGAAATTTATTATTTTAACAGAAGAAAACTTTAAATGTTTTGTTAAAAATGCAGATGACGGAATGTTTCTATTTGCATTTTATTAATAAAGTGTTTTTGTGCCTTAATGTCTTTTCTCTAAATGATGGATTTAATAATAACAGTTTAATTAAAATTCATTACATCACTAGTTATGTAATGAAACTGACAGTTATGAAAATTGGGACGTTTCGTAACTTCAAAAATACATTTAAAATTTCGTAACGATGTCTTCGATACACGGTACACTTCCTTCGTGCGAAAACCATGTGCCAGTCGAATAAAAACTTTTTCACTTGGATGACGTCTTTCAGGATATTGCACTGCATAGACTTTGGCAGCAAGAGTTGCATGTCTCATGCATTCGAACTAAATCGCTAACATGTCAAATGCTTCATTTGTAAGAATCAATATAATTTGAAAAATTAATTCCAAAACGAAAACAAATTCAAATAAAAAACTAAATACTGCACAAAATAACAATAATGACAAGTTAAATATTTTGACATAATATGTTGTTTCTTCATTGTGTCATTTTCACAGCTTACTTGTTTTCAACAGCTACTTTGCAAATCCCGTAGGCAAGATTTGACAATAATTCATAATTTCAACTTTGTTTGCTAATATCTTCCGTTAGAGAAAAGCTATCTAGTTGCGGTTTTCACTGATATCTGAGGCTTTTAATTCTCTATTTTACCATGTAAAAATGAATATACCATTCTATTTAAATTTTTTAAGAAAAAGCGCGATATTTGTTGTCATGTCAAATAACGGCCTCTAGCGGCGACAGTAATAATCAAATTGAAATAGCACAACATGCACTCGATAGACCAAGAAAAGCACTTTCCAATGAGACTAAGTTTGTTAAATTCCGTTAAGGCTAATCGGAGTAATCGACATTTGAAAAAATGTATTTTTGGCATCTCCCCACCAGTTTATTCTTGAAGATACAAAAAAAATGGAAAACTAAAAAGATTCAAAATTGTCCTAGGATTACGATGCATGTATTTTCAATACCACTTAATTGAGCAAAATACTGAGAAAAACCTGATTTTCTATTCTGCTGTGGCTGTTACGCCCCCTAGCGGCCATTTTAGAAACTCGAAAATATTTTCCAGCGATTTTTCGTGGCCACTTTACTTAAGGTAATTTTTTTCCTAAATTTGTGCGATGCTTGGTTTCTGAGATATGGCCGACCTCCATTCTTAGTTGCCCACCCTGTACACAAGACCTACCCATTCGTTGTTTTTGTATGTTGATTTTGGTCTTTTTAAATTTTGTGTCACTTAAGATTTATTCTATTGACTTACTATTCAAATCGTCAAGTACTTGGTTACGTACAAACACTATTACTTGTTCATTCTGTTTGGACTTTGAACCAAGTTTTTCTTTTTTTTTTTCCTCTATTGATGTTAGTTGATAGTTTAGTCTGGTAATTTACCAAATGTGTTGAAAGCAGTGCATATGTTGTTAATTCTACGTTCCGAAATGTGTATTGATAGAGATGGAAGTTTTCGAATAATTCTTGTGGCAAATTTAAAAGGATTGTTTCTGTTAATGGGTGTTCTCTGATGGGCAATAAATGTATTATTGTTATTATTATTCTTATTCGCCGTTTTGTTCTGATTTGTTTATTATTGTTTACATTGATTTCCATAGAGGCCAAAGACTCGATTTTTAGTTTTCAATACTTGATCGGAAACAATGAGTGCAATTCATTAAAAAAAATCACAATTTTTCTAACTTAAAATACATACGAATATTTTCTATAGCGTATCTCAGACGTCTTAACTGTTCGTTTTCCAATTTAGTGAAATAATTACTAGTTTTTTAAGCTTTTAACACAGAACACTTATTTTATGCTACAAATGTTAAAAAACCACATTTAAATTTGATAAATCCAAAGCTCCTATAACTTCGTTCCAAATTAAAAAAAACACACATGTAAACAAATTCTCTGTTTAAACCCCTGCAGCCATCCTGTGTTTGCGTGCAGAAAGAGATAACAAATTTTGACATTTTCATAATTGGTATAAAAAGTTTGGTTCATTCTTTGAGACCGCGTGGACACCATTGCCATTTTTTATGACTTCTATGATTCAAAACTATACGTCCATTGACCTAGAAGAGCAGTGGTTCTCAAATATCTCCTACCTTAGCATTCAAGTTTTCCACATAGGTTAGTTTTTTTCAAAGTGCCCCAAGAAGAAAGAGTCGTACAGGCTTTTTGTTTGCCTAGTCGATCCCCATTACCAGTTTTTTAATGACACGTAAGTAATTACACCCTGTATATATTTTTTATGTTTTCAAGTAAGGGGCCGTTCATAAATGATGTCATGCTAATTTTTGACCCCCTCCCCCCCTGTCACACATTACCATGGTCGCCCGATCGCACCGAAACGGAACAGATCCACCTATATTAATAGATAACTTATTCCCGCGTCTATTAATCCAAATTTACATATTTACGAAATTTTGCATAACTGGGTACGTAAATAAACATCGCCTGGTAACTACTTAATAATATTTTAACTTATATTATGGTAGTAAAATTTAAAGTTTTAAAATACAGTCGATTCTTGTAGTTTTTAAAAACCTCTAGAAATGGAAATCTGGGGCGAAGTAAGTAGGGTTCACACCGATAAGACACTTCAGTTAATATGGTCAACATAAACATTCGTCGATAACATAAACACAGGTGCACGGTTTTTTCGTGGGAGCGGAGCCCAGAGAGAGAGGGGTGTGTACCGTCACGACTTTTGGGGCATTTCTCAAGTATAAAAAGTCGAGGGAATTTTATATCCGGGCCAGTCGCTATCTATCATTAACCGAATTCGAATGTTCACCTGGTGCTCGCTGAAATAAGGCTGGGAGCTACGAATTAACTGACCACAGCATCCGCTGTACTTAACATTGTCCACCAGTTACTTGCTGAAATAAGGCTGAACTGGGAACGAAACTGACAAAAAGAGATTTTTACGAAGCGACATAAAACTCGCGATCTCTATCGTACCCTCACAACGCAAAAGGGACATTGGTCAGTTTTTGGTTGTAACCGACTCCCAAAAGTGTCAGGTTAATAATGCTGGAAATGCAGGGTGACGAGACCAACAACAGTGACCCGGGTCACCTCACTATTTATACGCAAGGTATAAATAAGTATATTGTCTGTAATTGTTTATTTGTGGCATATTCAGATTTTCTTCATTTTTATTGGGTATTTTGCCACTGAAAAATATTAAAAAATTTTAATGAAAAAACCTCTGCGCCAAACGGATCAGACAGAGGTTGGTTCTTGAGTACTTGACTGTTTCAAAAAGTCTCACACCTGAAAATATATAAACTAGAACAATGTTATGAACTAAAAACTGAAAATCAAAGCTATAGGTAGTTAACGTTTCGGAAGAGAACCTACTTCCGTTCTCAAAACTTTTTTGGCCGTCAACCATGACAGTTCTTTGTTTATGTATTTCCATAGTCACGTGAGACATTAAATTATATTTATCTTATTTTTACTTACTTCGTCTCTAAGGATGGGCAACCAACTAGTACAAAAATCTATTGAATAATTAGAAACGCATCTATCCTCGTTTAATAAAATAACGGAACTAAAAGAAAACTTAAAGAATCCGCGATTATTTTATTAAACGAGGATAGATGCGTTTCTAATTATTCAATAGATTTTTGTACTAGTTGGTTGCCCATCCTTAGAGACGAAGTAAGTAAAAATAAGATAAATATAATTTAATGTCTCACGTGACTATGGAAATACATAAACAAAGAACTGTCATGGTTGACGGCCAAAAAAGTTTTGAGAACGGAAGTAGATTCTCTTCCGAAACGTTAACTACCTATAGCTTTGATTTTCAGTTTTTAGTTCATAACATTGTTCTAGTTTATATATTTTTAGGTGTGAGACTTTTTGAAACAGTCAAGTACTCAAGAACCAACCTCTGTCTGATCCGTTTGGCGCAGAGGTTTTTTCATTAAAATTTTTTAATATTTTTCAGTGGCAAAATACCCAATAAAAAGTAAGAAAAAGTATAAATAAGTAATGTCGCAGAAAGAGAGAAGTATTTTTCACTAAAATGTAACTTCGTTAAAAAAATTACAAAATCAAATAAAAACGGACCGGGAAAACTTTAATTAAATTTTGTTACATTTCGGAACTTAAACTCACGGTATTGCGGATTTGGCATCGTGGCACTTTGACTAGTTTGAATTTTATTATTTAGGAATTTTCTATAAATGTTAGTTTTTATTTTCAGCATATTTAGCTGGTTAGTTGAAATTCAGTTACTATGTTAAATCTTGTCTTATTTAAAAACAATAACTTTTAGAATATTTACTTTTCCACAGCGGCAGATTTTGTTGGTAGACAATTTCTGTTACGTTTTGTTTTGTCGTGTGGTCAGTGAACTTCTACAATATTTTCGAATGGTTTACAGCTGTTCGAAATAGCCGGTATACTTGTGTCTGACAGCAGGGTGCAATTACGAGTCGTTTGTGGGTGAACCACTAATGATGATTTGTGATATGCACTCGTTGTTCGACATAAGCATTCATTTAAACAAAATTACATGTTAAACTTTGTACTGGGTGTTTTACCTTGTATTCATTCACGATGACACTTTTATGTCATGGGCGAGTTGAAATTGATATAAATTGCCTGTTCATGCGATTGTTTGAACAATTACAAATCTACAACAAATTGCCAATGGCAGCCAATAGGCTGGTTCTGAATCAAGTTTATTGATCAGATCTCATCATTCAACGCTTCGCAACGTCAAACTATGTTTGAATAGGCAATTACTTGAGATTTCAACTTGCCGTGTATTCAATTAAATAAACTATTGTGAGTTTCTCGCCACCCAAGTATGAACTTTACATGTTCCGAATTCAACATTCTTTCACTTCAGTTTTGAACGAGTATTCTCATTATAATCATTATTATTTTAGTGATTATTGGAGTTGTTTGATTGATCATTCCATAAACTTATACGTGACTGTTTGTCCCAACGAAATCTGTTGCTGTAATATAAATTTGTGATTAAATTATTCACATTTTGATTTATATGTAAGCAATTATTTTCTGGCTTTTGCCACACCGATTTTTTGTAACTGATGTTATCTGACAATTGTCTTATTACACGTATAAAAATGTTGTTTTTAATTACTTTACCTTTTTACCCGAAATAGAAAATAAAGTGCATTATTACTAAGAAAAAATTAGCCAAGTAAATATAAGATTTACTTGGGCTTAAATAAAACGAACATTTTAAATATCTTTCTATCTATCTATACTTATAATCTATGGCTGTGGCTGCAAAGCCATTCGCACAACACCCAACATTTTAAATAAAATGAATAAACATAATATTTACTTGAGCATTACAATAGTGAATGAAAATGAAAGCTAAAATATGATATAAACTTAAACAAAAGTTAACATAAAAAATAATATAAATAAGTCAGTGTATAGGTAAATTAAATAGAAAGAATCATTTTGAGTCTGAACTACTATACAGGGTATTATGAAAATACTAAATTGTTTTCTCAATTTAATTAAATAAGCAAGTGCCAAATCAATATTCAGTGCTTAATTTGGACAATTAAATAAAGAACCATAATTAGAACTTTGCCAAATAAATTAATAGCAATATCTAGAGTAAAGAACGAATCATTAAATGTCGTAATAAATAGTTAATTATTACACCAATAAATAAATAGAAACAGCAATATCAAACCTAGAAAAAGAACTATGGTAACAATAAACTACAAATCACAAACGTAAATTTGAGTCCTACCACTAAACTAGACGATCACACAGCCAAATTAGTTTAATTGTTTTTAATAATTAGACATTCTGGGGAGAGGGGGGGGGTAACTGGTAATTAATCAAACCAGAATTTCACTAGAAAACAATAAACATAGGGGGGGTACGTGTCAGCACCTACCTCCTGTCTGTCACGTCACACTAAATTTTATGTAAATTATTAATGTCAAGGATGGTGATAATAAATATACAAAATATTAGGCATGTAATTATTTTCTTGTATTGTAACATCACAATTGCTTGAGACCCCACCCACTTTTAGAACCCCCCTCTCCCCTTAAAAAAGTGACATCATTTATGAATGGCCCCTAAACTGTGGATATAGGTATATTATTTTTTTAAACGTCTAGGTGCGTCCAATTACTAACAATTATAATTTACAACTTGACAATTAGTTTCCTTTTTAATTCATTAGCAAGTACAATTCGAGTTCGTTCATTTAGGCATTATAAAATTTTTTAAAATTTACTTTTATAGATTTTTCTGAGGCTAATTTGTCAATAATATGGTCTACATTAATACTTTTTGCAATGTCATACTCAATCGATAGCATAGTGAGATTACTCAACGTTCTTAACGAGTCTGTGATCGTGTGCCTGTGCCCCAGGCTGTGGGTATGCAAAGTGTGCCCGCCTGGCCAGCCCCTAGCTCCAACTCTGTCAGTGTGTTATGTTGTTTATTTTGTAATACGACAACTGAATAATCCTAATTTTAAAGAAATGTTGGCAATGCAGCCGCATTTAATAACATAAAAAATATCGGAAAGGACAAATGCCATACTATAGCCTTAGGTACACAAGATATGATAGAATCAGTATAGGGATAAAACAAACATGTTCTTGCTTTTCATTACTGATGCTGTACCATATATGAAAACGGCTGAGAGAATTTTGGCAGAAACATATAAATATGATATGGTACATGTAACGTGCTCAACGTGCAGCCTTCATATCGGATAGCGCAAACTGTCAGGAACTGTTACCCCACTGTCAATTACGTAATATATAATGTCAAAAAAGTTTTGAAAGCACCTCACTGGTAACTTATTTCCTGAAATGCCTTCGGCAGGTTAACTCTACTTTTTACGTTAAGTCTGTCGCGAAATCCAAAATATAATCATCCTAAAGACTAAGCCAGCAGATCACAGAAACAGATTTGAAATATCCTTGGCCTACCTACTGGCTAAAAAGGATATTAATAAAGTTTCTAGTGAGATAAATCTTTCTGTTACGAAAATAAACCTAAAAAGTACCTAAATCAAAAACCTATTAGATATTGTATCTATTGGTGAAAGGAAACCTTTTAGCGTTTATGGTTTGTACATAAAAATCAATATTTTAAGTTTTACAAAACAACAAAATTGTGTCCTTGTCCCAACTGTGACACTCTGCAAGTTCGTCAACTTTTTGTATCCACTCTGTAATTGTTAAATTTTCCGAACTCGGATCAAAATTAAAATAAACTGAAATAGGTACCTACTTATAATTTATTTAAAATATTCAATGTACTTGACCTTTTTCTTTATAAGCCAACTTGATATAAATTACACGGGTTTCTTGTGAATTGACAATAAATCTAATTTTCAAGTATTTCAAAACTCAAAAGGCTGAAGATCTCATCCGTTTTGTAGGTTACGTGGGAAATCGAAGATTGAGGAAGAATAATTATTTAAATACATAAGTTCTCACCTATTATGTTTGCACCTTAATAAAATGACTAGCATTAATATTACTAAACTTATTAAATAATTAACAAACGGTACACTTTGACCAAACCTGTAAAATGACGCAAAATGAGGTGATAAGGTGATTGGCGATTGTGATATTGACAGTTGCATTGTTGCCAAGTGTAATTAATACATAAATTTTTAAGTAATTTTAATATGATTTGATGACTGAAGATATAAATCAATCATAGAAGTAGCTAAGAACTCGGAAATTTTCTGAGCATATTTTTTGTTGAATTAAGATAACCTTCATTCAGTAAACAACCGTCAAAAATATCTTCTTGAACACAAGGAAATTGGCAACATTGCATTTTCTGTTTCATATTTTGTATTCCATTGCTATTTAAATATTTTAAATCAAAGTTCAATTGTAATTTTTCTTACTGATAATGTTTTTATACAATAATCAGAGATTGCAGGATAATTACAATTTTAATTTATAGGAAAATCTTCGCTGACTTTCTATCTAAATTACCTAGTGATAAAGATAACAATAATAGGTATTAACAAAAATTCTTTAATAACTAAACGCATAATAAATGATAAAGTTTCTTTAATGATTATCATAGTTGGTGTAGGTACGGTTGAAAAGAAAAAACATTTTATTTTCCCTAATACAATTGCAAAATATACTCGGAAAAATTCTCCATTAAAAAAAAGAATTGCCCTTCTACCTCTATGTGTCAACACTTCAATAATAAACATAATTGAAACTTCTAAATCTTTTTAGGGTTTTGCAGAAACCTTTATAGTTTCGGCATATCCATTCGTCTGTCAATCTTCTCATTGTACATTTTTATATCTATTGTGATGAAAGATATACAGACGTACTTAAATGGATGGCCCAAAAACAGAAATGAATAGATTATAATTTAACTCTTTAGTCAGGGAGACATTCGCTATATTCACTATATAGTAAAAATGCAACAGATGTCCCCATTTACCTTTGAAAGCAGCCCATGAGGTGAATCACAAAATTAAATGTAGCAGATGTATATAAAGTAAATTTTCTTTTAGTGTAATTCTAATACATTGAGTATTTGTATGCGTACGGTGCAACAGATTTATACGGAAACCCATGAGGAGCAGGGCACCCCAAATACTACTGGCAAAATATGGACTCTGAAAGAAAAATAAAACTAAGGACTTGGTGCCATCATGTGTGACCTTAAGTCAGAAATTAAAAGATGATGACATAAACGACAACATTTGTGATTTGAACTATAGCATAAAGTTGAGAATGTTATGAGTACGGCTACAGAACCCTATCATGTGCGTGTCCAATATGTACTTGGCCATTTTTTCATTTTTAGTTTAAAAATTAATATCTTAATAACATATTTAATTACATATGAGGGTCGTATTTAATCATTTTGATTTTTTGTAAGTTAACAAATTATCAGAAAGTTTTCTTACAGGTGTAGTTTTGTTCTAAATTTTATTAAAAACATTTTGGTATATTTATTTTTACGATAATGAAAATGGTAGTAAATTTAAATTTTGCAATATAAATTGTTTAAATTTTATAAAAAGCAATGATCAGATATATCTATTGTGATGAAAGATATACAGACGTACTTAAATTGATGGCCCAAAAACAGAAATGAATAGATTATAATTTAACTCTTTAGTCAGGGAGACATTCGCTATATTCACTATATAGTAAAAATGCAACAGATGTCCCCTTTCACCTTTGAAAGCAGCCCATGAGGTGAATCACAAAATTAAATGTATAGCAGATGTATATAAAGTAAATGTTCTTTTAGCGTAATCCTAATACATTGAGTATTTGTATGCGTACGGTGCAACAGATTTATACGGAAACCCATGAGAAGCAGGGCACCCCAAATACTACTGTGGCAAAATATGGACTCAGAAAGAAAAATAATAATTCTGTGTGACCTTAAGTCAGAAATTAAAAGATGATGACATAAACGACAACATTTGTGATTTGAACTATAGCATAAAGTTGAGAATGTTATGAGTACGGCTACAGAACCCTATCATGTGCGTGTCCAATATGTACTTGGCCATTTTTTCATTTTTAGTGTAAAAATTAATATCTTAATAACATATTTAATTACATAAGAGGGTTGTATTTAATCATTTTGATTTTTTGTAAGTTAACAAATTATCAGAAAGTTTTCTTACAGGTCTAGTTTTGTTCAAAATTTTATTAAAAACATTTTGGTATATTTATTTTTACGATAAGGAAAATGGTAGTAAATTTTAATTTTGCAATATAAATTGTTTAAATTTTATAAAAAGCAATGATCAGATTTAATCCAAAATTTCTCATTTCACTTGTCACACTGAAAACAAGTTAAAACGATAAAATCGCTGCAGCAAAAGAATTCCAATGAAAATTAATTTCGATTCCAGTATATGTTCATATTCTAGAATAGGTCTACGAATACTTCTGTATATTTTGATGGCCACTGAATTTCTGTTTCTTATTTTTGAATGTCAATGTTATAAAATATTTGCTTGGGATGGTATGCACTCCTTCTATACTATTTTAGAGCAGTGTAGGTTGAAATTTAATTAATTATTTAAACAAACATCTAAAGATTGGGTACTGGTTGGATTTTGCTATAAGTCAGTTGTTACATCAATGAATGAATGATAGTGAAGAGAAATTAATTGTTTGCTGGTATTGAGATCAGAATTTACAACCGCGGTGCTGGTAACATCGGCAAATGGCCACTAAGTTGTGCCTTTGTTTACAAAACACAGTGTTATTGAATGGATAATCGTGTTTTTTTCTAAAATTAAATAAGCAAAGGAAATGGGTTTCAGTCGAAACTTGGGGAAAATGTTTTCCTGGGCCCCCTTATTAAAATTCTCTTTGACCACCAGTCTGACCGAATTCTATTTGTTTTATCTAGACTAGAGGCGATTGAAACTGTGGACATCTACGAAGATCTGCTTAAATGTTCCATAAAAATTCTGAAAATATTCAGGCTTTTTTGGGGGAAAATAAGCCTTTTTGTCTCTTGGGTTTTTTTTTTCAAAGTGCTTCCTTCTCCCAGAAAAAATGAACAAAAAATATAATTTTTTTTTTTATTTCTTTATGGTAAATGGAAGCACTTTGAAGAAAAGGTTGGAGGGCATAAGTTGATTATTTTTACCTAAAGAATATGCCTGAATACTTTGGGATCTTTCTGAAATAGAAAAATATTAAAATCTTGGGAAATTCTTGGTCGAAATTATTTTTGTCTAAGAAATTCTGAAAACCAGCAGGCGTGTTCTTAGAACAAAAATAAGCAACTTTTGGCTCTTGGCGTTTTTCTCTAAAATACTTCTTTCACCCTAAACTAATTAGCGTGTAGTAAAAGACAACATTCGTTTCTTCTTTAAATATGTTGTCTATACGGTCTATTGATGCTTAATGCTTTTTGTAATATATCAAATATACAGCCTTTCTCGTTCAAATGATGAGCACAAACTTTTGTTCCATTTTGCACGTATATGTTTTTTTGCACAAAAATGTTAACTCGAGATTCTATTGATAGTCGTACTTGAATATTTTCAGCAATTACATATAACACAGCAGTGAGGCGATGTCTGGGTTAATAAGTTCAATCTTAAGCAACTTCGATCATCTTCCATTATTCGGATTTTTTCTACTATTTCACTATTGCAGTTATTACAGATTGAAGTTCCATCATCAATAATAAAAGATGGTCTTTCAGCATCTGTACGCCTATTAATAGCGATTTCTTTTTTGGCTGCATTTATCTCAACATTCAGAAGCACCATAAAACGGCAAAGAGTAGCCGTGTCACAAACGTAACAGTGAACTATAATATTCCTCCTATTCATGATTATATTCCAGATATAATATAAGCAATATTTGAGAATCAGAAGAGGAAAACTGAAGGAAATCTATTCCTTAATATAGACAACATATTTAAGGAAGAAACGAATGTTGTCTTTAACTACACTGTCAAAAAAAGAATTCATAGAATTTTATTAGTTAGTTTCGGGTAAAAGAAGTGTTTTAGAGAAAAATGCCAAGAGCCAAAAGTTGCCTATTTTTGTTCAAAGAACACGCCTGCCGGTTTTCAGAATTTCTTAGACAAAAATAATTTCGACCAAGAATTTCCTTAGACATTTATTTTTTTCTACTTCAGAAAGATCCCAAAATATTCGTGCACATTCTTTAGGTAAAAATAATCAACTTATGCCCCTCCAACTTTTTCTTCAAAGTGCTTCCTTTTCCCTTAAAAAAATTACAAAAAAAATATTTTTCTTTGTTATTTTTTTCCGGGAGAAGGAAGCACTATGAAATAAAAACACCTAGAGACAAAATATGCTTATTTTTCTCCAAAAAATGAGCCTGAATATTTTCCAGTGGCGGCTCGTCAGGGGAGGCAGGGGAGGCTGAGCCTCCCCTTGGAAGAACCACCATATCTTCAAAAGTAATATCTTAAGAAATTTCTATTAGGTATATCTCAATTTTCAATATTTTTTATTGTTTATTATTCATTAATTAATTTTCAGTTTATATATAACATTTTTGCATTTCCTTTCCACAAACATACCTATAACGTTACAGTCCGGATAGTCTTTGTATGCATATTTCCCGGTCGTCCGGTCTTTTACAGAATGAACACTGCGGTTCGCTGGAGGCTAATAGGAAATGGCTTCCAACTTTACCGCATTTACTTATAACATGAATGACCTTGAATTTCTTTCCGCTGTGTAAAATAGCAACACTTGGAAGCCAAGTATGAGGCTAGCCTCAGATCTCAGTTCTTTCTTTATAGCGCATGTGCACAGGTCATTCAAGAGTCAGGTGATTCACAAAGAAAACGAACTGACGTCTGACAGTTGCGTTTAGCCGGTTAAGAACAACTTGACGTATAAATACATAAAACATTTGATAGGCGGGCTAGAAATAAGTGCTTTAGGTGAAAATATTCCCAACAACATGTCTTGTTGTCCAGACGTGGTGGATTATTTGTTATTAAATGGATTTACTACTCTTATTTATGACGAAAAGGTAAGAATTAAAAGAAATGCCAGGCCTACACCAGCAATGCTTTCGTTACTTTTTAAAAGTGGTAAACAAAACAGAGGGTTTTGTGATAACAATTATAAAAAAGTCGAGTGGTTAACGGCATCAACAGTTAGAAACAAATTATATTGTTGGAGATGTTTATTATTTACTAATGATCAATCCTCAATTTGGGGCAGGGCCGGGTTTAATAATTTGCAAAATTTGTCACGAGGTTTAGAAAGGCACGAAAAATCCCAGGAGCACATTTCATCTTGCATTAAATTCGAAATGTTTGGTAAACAAAATATTGTAAATTTCTTGGATTCTGCACATAAGAGAGAAATAGAAAATATTAACGAAAAGGTCCGTGAGAATAGGGAAATATTAAAGAGGTTAATAGATGCCGTTATATAGTTATCTTCACAAGAAAATTCTTTCCGAGGACATGACGAAAAACGAGAATCGTGCAATAAAGGAAATTTCAAAGAGCTGGTAGATTTTTTAAAAACTTATGACCCAAAATTAGAGAACTTTTTGAATAACGCCACTATTTTTTGAGACAATTCCGGTAAGCTTCTGTAGAATGATCATTTTCAGCACTTAAACGCATAAAAACATTTTTACTAGAAACAAAAAGAGTCAAGACCGCCTTTCAAATGTATCGCTTATTTCAATAGAAAAACGTTTTTTGTCAGAATTGAGGAAACGCGATTCATTTTATGATGAAATAATCAACCATTTTGCTAGTTCTAAAAATCGCAGGTTACCACTCATTTATAAAAATATTCAGGCTTTAAAGCAGAGATTAATATCGGTAGTTGTTATTTTAGAAAAAATATTTATTTGTGTTATTTATTTTTTAGGAAATATTTTTTATAATTCTCCATAATATAGAGTTCCGCGGTTATATTTTTTTTATATAACTTCTTTCTCAAAACTATTTTAATTTCTATTAAAACTTATAATTTTACACGCCTGGCAGTGATAATGAATACAATTTTTTTTTTGTAGAAAAACAGTTTAATTTTTTTACCAAAACTATTTTTATTTTTATTAAAAGTTATATAATTTAATTACAAGTGGGATAGTAGGACTCCTTTGGATACCGATACTCGAGTCGTAGGAACGAGAATTTCATGAGAATGATTTTTTCATCTCATTATATTTTCTATTTCCTTTTCACTCTATTCTTTTATTAGTTCTATTCTCTCAAGTCGTGAATCGGTATCCTGGTGAACAACCCACGGCAAAAAAATGTAACGCGCCGTTGTAATACCTCAGGGGTGGTGGGGAAATGTACAAATTGTAGTCATATTGCACATCAGTTGTCTTTCAGAATATCAAGCCTCCTCTGCAGACAATATCACGAGCCGCCACTGATATTTTCAGAATTTTTATGGAACATTTAAGCAGACCTTCGCAGATGTACACAGTTTTAATCACCTCTAGATCAAAAAATCGAATTCGGTCAGACTGGTGGTCAAAGAAAATTTTAATCAGGGGGTCCAGGAGAACATTTTCCCCAAGTTTCAGAACAATCGACTGAAACCCATTGTTTCACTATAAAAAACTGCAGGGTCCTTTATTAGTAAAATGGCTGTAATGCTCGATAAAATTATGAGCTACGTGCAGAGTGCAATCCTATATCCCGAAACATAAGAGAAAGACAACAATTTGTAGATTTCAATATGTTCATATTGTGTAGTGCAAGTGAGAAAAAATCAAAATGTCTTGGTTATATCTATCTTTACCAAAAAACAAAATAATTGATTAGGATTTGTCGTCGATTATTCTCTCATTCATATCCTGCAAACTTACCTTCTCTGAAATGTAAAGAAAGAACTTAAAGAGTATAGAAGTGAATAATTTTTAATTATAATAAAACATATTCTTTATAGAAAATGACAAACAGCAGAAAAAGTTATCTATAAGAAATAAAAAGTAAAACTAAGTACTCACCTATCTATAAAAGTATTAATTTCCAATCTTTGCATTCTTTCGATTACCTGCATTCTGGTTATGCTAGCAATTGGTAGCATAACCAGATGATTTTTTCTGCTGTTTGTCAAATAATATAGAGAATATATTTTATTACAAACTTGAAGGGTATTACTGTCACTGCATTTTAGATTAGAAGAAGCCGAAATCACTCTTAACGTAAATTTGCAACCTTATAATTATCAAACAAATGTTTCCGGAATTTTATAGAAGCATAGTACAGTAGGCTGGGATCCATACACCATGCTTCTACGAAACAGAGACTTAGACTCTATATGCATAACTGTTAGGTGAAAAATTTCATTTGTAATCTCTTAATAAATACAATAAAAACATGACAATCTCTTAAAACACAATAAAAACATTGCATTGTATAGTCATTCTTGCAATTTGCTGACTGGAATGTATATTTAATCGAGGAAACTCCTTTAATTTTCTTTGTTTACTATGCTTACAATGACACATGTCGCACACGCAAAAAAAAAATTTGATGCAAATAAGTCGAAAGTTTTAAAATGAAATGGTTAACACAAATCTATATTTATTAAATGTAAATGTATACATTTTTCTGAAACTTAGTGAAAAGTTTATTGTAATTAATATTTTATACATTAACCATAATGTAATTAAACAGTTTTCGCAAATCTATATTTATTAAACGTAAATGTATACATTCTTATGAAATTTAGTGAAAGTTTGTTATAATCTAACATTTTTCTTGAAATATATATTGTTTGCGAATATATTACGATTAGGCGAAATGTTTAATAGTTTTAAATATTAAATTTTATACATTTTCTTACTCTGTATATTATCTTATTTTTGTTTTAAAACCTTCGTTTCTTGACACAAATCTGTCATACTTATTTCAACAATATTTACATTATTAAGGGGAATGTACATATATCTATTAAAATGTAATTTTCGAGACAGAAAATTATTAAATTAATAGAAATCCTATTAGTTTTCGTTCCAATATCCATTACATATATTGCGCACTCCTTATCGGTTGGGGTCACTGGCAAGGAAGGGGGCAGGTGTTGACTCATTCAGTTGTTATTTACTGTGAACGACATGTGCCTTTTAATGTTTTTTATAGGCCTTATTTTAAGTTAATTTATGTATTTAAGCTAGATGCAAATAAAATAATTTTTGTTCTGCAATGTGTAAAATATGTTAATATATTTACATAAGGGTTGGTAATTTTGCTTCGATTAAGGCACTGGTAACTAATCAGAAAACAGTTTGTGAGGATATGGTACATATTATACACCTTTACTTACTCCCTACTATCTGACCGATGCACTGTAATCACATTTCATATTCCTGATGGATATACAAAAATATCAACGAAGTTTATGGCCGATTGACCAATACTAATGATAGCAATGCGACATTCAGTAAATCATCGGTTCTAACATGCGTTGATATTTGTTTACATCAGGAATATGAAATTCAACTGTGGTATACTTAATTGTGCTTTAATAGAATAAAAAATACAGTCCCGTAACCTATGACAACCTTTAATTAAACTTTTATCACTAATTAGATCAAATATATGCTTATTATTAATTCAATACTTTATTGGTTTGAAGTTGAAAAATGGAAAATCTCGGAATGAATAGGTTTCTTTATATTAATTCTATAATACTCTGAAGATACAGATACCACAGATTTATCTTAAAACTTTTTATTAACGGTAAAAGTATACGTAATTAAATATGAAAAAATATATTGTTAAAACAAAACTGTTCTAGTTTTTATCTAAAACTTTAAAAGTTTATTACAATTATGTAACATTCTTCTATTAAATATTTGCATATTCTGATATTAAGAAAAAAAGTGATTTGATTTTAAAATATAGTGACATTTATCACAACTATTTCATATATTTGAATTAAAAAGTATATATTCACGAACAGGAATTAAATCAAATAAGTTATTTTCTTGTATGAAGAAAATATATGCTTGCGTATATATAAATGTGCGATGCATTAATATTAAATCTTTTATTTTTAAAACAAGAATTTTTTTTCCGTGCATGCTTGATATTAATTTTTTGTTTTCCTAACTGCTTCTCATGTTACAGAGGTAACTCCTTAAAAATCCTTAGGTAAAGAGAAATGAGGCCCTTTTACGGTGAGCAGGGCTGAACATGCATCACTAGATACGTCAGTATCCAAGATAGATGCGCTAAACCACTAAGCCTGCCCCCGATCACAATAATACCAAGAACCTTTTCCAAACTGTATGGGTGATAGTATGGAAATTTAAACCCAAAACGTCTTACTAGTATGGGAGCCCAGGGACAAAAGTGGCTTCATGCACAGCACTTACCGCCACTTGGTGGAGATGTTGTAAGCATCTGTGTCACATGACCTCGCTCTCTTCGAGAGACAGGCAAAAAACAAGGGGCCGCTTAAATGTCTAATTCTTTTTATTTATTTTTTTGTTATTTTAACCTTCCCACATAATTGTAAGAGGTTACTAAAATTGGTCCAAAATCGAAAATTGAGATAACATCAAATCTTTACGTTTTGAGGTCCCAGGAACCCAAAAAAGTGGTTTTTGAAAAATTTCTCTGTCACTCAACAAAATGATTACAACTTAAACTTACCTCCAATCACAACGTTATTATTTTCAACAACAACAGTTTCAAATAATATTCTGTTATCTTGTCTCCACATATTCACTTTCAATGTTTGACCTGGGTAAACTGGTTTAACGAATCGTGCCTAAAAACCCACAACAGCTAAATATACTATGTCCTATTCATTAACACAAGTTCTGATTACCTTGCATGCCTTAAAAAGTGAGGCATTATGAGACGCAAAAGCTGATAATACAAGTCTCACTGAAAACCCTAAAGTACATAGTCCGTGTAAAATTGGTGAATCAAATCCACTGATGGCTGCCATGTTTGAGTCAATATGTAAGGGGTTTCTGTCTCCTGAAAATAAAAAATTCATGTTAATTATGGTTTCATGGAAGGCTGCTGAACTGTAGCAACAGCCAAACTACATTGTACAAAAATTGGTAAACGGACAGGTAGTAATAGTTTCTTTTATTGTGGCATCGTCTCAAGTCTTGATTATGCGCTGAAGTCTAGGCGCACACCAGGTTCAAATTTCAGGAAAAATGCAGATCATAGCAGTTGGAATTTTTTCAATCTTATCCCTTAAAATGGCTTCAATTATTTAAAAAATGAAGTGTATAAAATTTCCATTTGGATAATGTTAACCTATGTCCAATCGCTTAAAATTCAACACGAAATGCAATTCTCATTTATCGATACTATCTCATTTCTTATTGAAATTTTATACAGACATAATCAAAAGTAAATTCTAAAGCTTCACTCTTTTGCATTTTCGAAATAATGGAGCTTTGGTCGATGTAAATGGGGATTAGAACGTTCACAATTCTAGCTCCAAAGTGACTCTCCAGCACCCTATTCTCCTACATGTTATGATTTCCTTGGCTAGATCAACTGAGTAGGAAAACATCCCAACTAGCACCAAAGTGACAGTAACTGAGATAGGAACTTCGTATGAGTAACCTTTACGTAATTGCCACTAAATTTACGACTTTGGTGTAAGAATAACTTCATTTGACAAGTCTATAGTCCCTGCCTCGTAGTTTCTACCACTAATGATTACTTTATAGTTATGCAACTTCTACGTAGCTTTCGTGGTACATGGGAACGTAGTAGTTACCAGTGTGACGACTTTTGGGTTTTCAGAACTTAAAGGTGGTAAACTCTAGTAGCAGAGACTAACTCGCATCACTGAAATGTGACTTCAAAGTTGCAATCACCTTCAAGTAGCTTTAATAGTTGCCGCGACGTTCTGGGAACCTTCACTATTTCTTTAAAGTAGTGGAACTTGTAAGTAATATTCATAAATGTTAATGACGTTACTGCTACCTACAGAACTGTGTACGGCTACTACAAAGTGCACATCACCTCTGAAATTTACCATGAAGTAAATTTCACCATCTAGTTCCCAATGTTGACCATAGATAAAGTCAATGCAACAAACCTAACCTATATAATATGTTTGCCTAACCTAGACTAGAATTATATGCTGCTATATTCATGCTATGCAACATTTTATGTTCAAAATAAGGCAACAAAATTTAATATTTCAACACAGTTTTATTACACCTACCTTTTCTTCTATGTTATCTATCATTGTAATAGTATATTGTACCAAGAAGGTTTATGTTCATTAAGTCGTTGATATATGGCTGCATACAAGTACATTGCGACAGCTGATAGGTTTTTCAATGTGAAGTTAGGTAAATGATAAACAGCAAAAGCTAGGAACGCGTTCAGTCTAGACCTCAACGTACGGCTAACACGTACGTTCCGAATCAATAGCGGGAGAAATGTAACCATAAAGTAGCAGCGGCAACTTTGAAGAGGTAATTTGTGGTAGCCACAACATTGCTACGACTTTAAAGTAATGCTACAGTTCCATTCGCAGATTTGAGGTAAATATAATTTTAAAGTTACGTATTTGCAGTTTTCGTCACTATCGCCAAGTAGCAATTACTTTCAAGTAGCATTTCTTGGTGAAAACGACCTTAAAGTCATATTTTCTGAAATACGCCATGTTGGTGACCAAAATTATCGACGCCATTATTATAACACATGAACCATAATTTCACAATAAATTTAATTTATACCAATTTCTTCACCAAATACAACAAATGAATACATAAAAAGTAGTGTTAAGTTCCGAAAAACAATAAAAAAATAGGTTTCGGCATCTAGTGTGTCATATTCTCGCATGACATTACATATTTTAAAAACAATATTTTCATTAAAAAATGCTTATTTTAAATGCGCGTGGTTAGATTCGGACGTTTTATCATTATGTTTGTCAGTAAAATTGCATTCGTTTTAATTGTGACCCTTAGACCATTGGAAAATAGCACAAATTTTGCTGTCTAATACTACCTTCTGATATTCTATTAAATTTCTGAGTTAGGGAAATGAACAAGAACAAGAATCATATGTAAGAATGAAACATAAATATAATAAAATCGGTTGCAAGACAAAGAAGGGGCAACATCGATTTGAAAGAGTAGGGATTGGTAAAGTTTTCTGAAAGTTGCGGCGTCTACGCCGCCACGTCGCCTCTCCGGAGCAACAACGTCATTGGAACGTAGCCAGACACGTTCCAGGAACGTGGTTGGAACGTCATCGTCACCAAAAAATATTCCCCATTTTGGTTATAAATACGTATTAGGAACGTTCCTATTACGTGCCCGTGACTAGTACCAACACACTTTAAAGTGCCTACAATAGTCATTGCAACGTTCCCACGACTAATTGTGCTAGTTGGGATAAAACTTTAATGGTTCATGGAAAGCCATATATGTCAAAGGTGAGATGTCATCTTAAACGTTATTCAGATGTCGGAAGGAAATTCAATCGATTTGGTGGTTTAGGGCCTACATCTTAGACTTCAGATCACTGATTCCCAAGTTCAAATTCTAGCTACAGTTTGTATGTTTAGTGATGTTACTCATATGGTAGCAATGGACTAGACCAAGGTTACCTGAGATAACACGGATTGTCACTGTGATTTTTCCGGAATTCAAATCTCAGCTGTGGCGGATGAAAATGTCACAAGTAAATGGTTGTTGCATTGTTGTTTATGTGTGCTTATCCTGGTATAGTGGTTTAGCAGTTATGGATAAACTTCACCCGGACATATAACAGAAATATGCCGAGAATAGGAATAATAGGAATAGCAGACAACCATGACAGATATTGGGATGCTATGAGAAACAATAAACAGTAGTCAATTCGAATAATTCATGGGACACATGGGATATCTATTAAGCCATTGTGAATGAGATTATGAATGTTCTAGTACCTATCTATGCAGAACAAAGCTCCATATTTCGAGAACTATTATATACAATGTGACCCATTTTGAATGGAAAAACCCCTGTAAAAAATGTGTCTATTAACGAGGCTTTTTTTTAAAGATAGGCCATCGAAATCTCTACTTTATGACAAAAATTTAGAGGTAAATTTCAATTTTCAAAACCTACTATGGTTTTTCTTCAGTGTCAAAAATGGACAAATTTGATTAGTGACTTTTTTTTTATAAAATCTAACTATACCATTGGATTCAGAAACATTCAAATGGGTAAATCCAAAATTCCGTGAAAAAATATTAAATAATGACAGATTTATGATAAAATGAATGTAGGTAATATTTTATAATAACTTTTACATGATTTTTTTCTAAAAATCGAAGTAGCCTATGAAAAATAAACAATAGAAAGATAAATTAAGTGGATAGTTTTAATAAATATTGTCTTTTTATTGAGTAATGACAGATAATAATAGGGTACCATGGAAAACAAATTTTAAAGTCAGACGTCAAATCTTTAAAATATGCATATCTCAGAGTATATTGTTATTGAAATTATAAAATTAATCAATAATATTATCAAGTATTAGTTTATTAGTTTGAAGTTAAAATTATGGATACTCTAAATGTAGTAGAAAAAATTGACCTTGTGCGCCTTAGAGGAGATAACGACAGAACTTTCGGAGAGGTATGTGAGATATTTAATAATAGGCACCCGAATAGGCCCAACATCACTAAAAGTACCTTTTCTAAAATAAACAAAATTTTTAATGAGTGTGGCTCTGTGACAAGGCGTATTATAAGAACGGATAATGTACAAAGAAGATACAGGTACGAGCAGACCGTTTTAAATTATTTTTATAACAATCCAAATACGAGCATAAGAGTGGCTAGCTTAGATCTGAATTTACCTAGAGAAAATATTCGCCGATGCCTTAAACAGAATAAGGTAAAACCATTCAAACCAAAGTATACGTTGGAACCTGGTGATGATGAAACATGGATGGAATTTTGCTTGTGGGCTCAAGGAGAGTATCTTAATAACAGACATTTTTTGAAAACTATTTTATTCAGCGATGAGGCAACTTTTACCACAAATGGGGTGGTATCATCACAAAATTGTAAGTTTTGGGCTATAGAAAACCCAGGGTGGGTCATTAATTGTAAAAGACAATATTCCCAAAGAGTTAATGTTTGGTGTGGGCTACTCAATGAAACAATCATTGGTCCTTTCTCTTTTGAAGGCAATATGAATAGCATGCAGTTTCTACAGTTCCTAAGAAACGAATTTTGGAATATGCTACATGAACTTTCAATATAAGAAAGAGTAAATCTACACTTTCAATTAGATGGCAGCCCTGTCCATAATGCCAGAGTAATGGATAGTTCGAGGTAGCCCGTTAATTGGATGGCCACCCCAATCCCCGGACTTAACACCGATGGACTTCTTTTTATGGGATTTAATAAAATCTAAAGATACAGGTCACGCCCGAGTAATAGACAAGATTTGTGTGCAAGAATAAGACAAGCTTGTGCAGAAGTTACCCGGCAACAATTACAGAATGTCGTAAAGAAACGATTTGACAAGTGAATCGAAATAAATGGCGGCCTTGTAGAGGCTACAAAAACTTAAGATGAATTGTATTATATTGTTTTAGTTTTAGTGTATATTGTTGTTATTTTGTTTATTAAATATCTAATTATTATTACTTTCAATTGTTCATACATGTTTTTAAGTCAAATATGATTAAATTTGTTTAATATTTATTAAAACAATCTTCTTAATTTGTCTTTCTATTGTTTATTTTTCATGGGCTTCTTCGATTTTTAGAAAAAATAATGTAAAAGTTATGATAAAATATTACCTACATTAATTTTGTTGTAAATCTGTCATTATTTAATATTTCTTCACGAAATTTTGGATTTACCCATTTGAGATGTTTTTGAATTCAGTGGTATAGTTAGATTTGGTTAAAAAAAAATCGCTAATCAAATTTGTCAATTTTTGACATTGAAATAAATCATAGTAGGTCCTGAAAATTTATCTCTAAATTTTTGTCATAAAGTAGAGCTTTCGATGGCCCATCTTTAAAAAAAAAGACCCATTAAAATCAAATAATAGATACATTTTTTTATAGGGGTGTTTCCATTCAAAATGGGTCACACTGTATATGAGAAAAATGCAAAAAGATACAATTTTAGAAAACGTAAATTTGTTTCAATTATGTACATACAAAATTTTGATATGGCCAACCATTCATGAGATACTCTTTAAAATGATGAAAATTGCATTTGGTTGCGAATTTTAATGGCCACAGATTAAGTAAAATTTTGTACATGTATCTTTTCAAATAATTGGTACTACTTTTTTTAGGGAGTAAGACCGAAAAAATTATATCAGCATCAAATATCATCAAGTATAGGTAAGGACCAACTTAATAGATATCCGGGTTGTTCACTAAATACTATGACAGGCGATATAAATCATTACGTACTTAATATTCTAAATGTTTTAGGGTCGTTACTTTCTGTCTCTGTTAAAGATAAACCGTCGGTCAAACGATTAAAGTTTAAAGGAGACCGAAAGTAATGTCCCTTAGATGTTAAAAACACTGATTAAAAAGCATGATTTAAGCTCATTTTAAATGGGTCTCAAAAAGGATCATTAATCAAAGGCACTGTTTTGCATCCTAAGGAGACTTATTAAAGAATGTTCACAATCAGTCTCAATTATTTCAAGTCTGTGTTGAATATCTATCAACATATTCTAAAACTATCTGTTATAATTAACCCCATATTTGCCAAACTGATATTTTGTTTGAATTTCATATTTAGAGACCTCGAAAACATTAAAATGAAGAATTTGAGACGAAGGATAGCATTCACCTATTATATATCATCAGATGTTTAATAAAATGTTTTAAAAATGAAATGAAACCTGTATATAAGAAACAAAAAACTTTACTTTTAATTTTCTTATTTACCTGATAACCTGTAGAGGGCGGCTTGATCAATACTTGTTTTCTGTGTAAGAGAAACATCAGGCTTTCTGATTGGTTTCGGCTCGCAAGGAATTATTTTGACGCCATTTCTAGGTCCTCCAAAATTACCAGCACCAACGGCGAATGTAACAATTTGATTTCGGAAAACCAAATCTCCATTTTCATTGAAAGACTCCACTGGAACATACATTTTCAATTTCAAATATGATCAAGAACGTTTATTGTATAAAAATTTACCAATTCATATCTAATATATATCACACATTAGAGAATTGTATTAAAAAATTTACAATTTTTAAAGTGCATACAATAAAAAGAATTTTACTCACTGTCACAAATAATTGCAGCACCTGAACCTTTGTCAAGCACCTCGACAACTTTTGATTTGGTTACTAGCTTCCCTTCTTGAGGCAATTCTCCAATCACCTCTATGTACTGTTCTCCATGAAGGATTTGCCCTAAGCTAACTTCTTTCCCAGGAATGGCTTTTTGTGTAATATTTGAGGCGAATACAGCTTGTAATGCCGGTAGGATATAGAAAGTGGGCAAAGCTTCAAAACTTTCATGGTTCTCATAAAGGAACCTCAGTTCTCCCGGTTTAGAAAGAGAAGCGCCAACTGAAAGAAGAGGTTCATGATAAACTTTGATGGGCGAAAGATGGCAAAACAAGTGATTTTGTGAACACAAGTAACTAAGAGTACAAAGAGCAATATAATTCTTCTGTAACGATTACTTAACTGACAGATAAAAAAATATTTTGCACTAATTTAACTATATAAAAAATCTTTTGTTACCTCCCAAGGCATATAAGATGGAATCTTTATTTGAAAATTCAAAAATGTCCGTTTCCTCAGCATCTCCTGACTGGCCAGTCTTAAGACCCTCAAGGGAAGTCACTAAGGCAAAACTTGCATCCTGAATAGAGTTTAAACGTTTAGCATTCGATATGTCAGAAATTTTCTCCCAGTTATCTCGAACATTTTCTACCTTCACTCCATCTGTTATTTTGGTCCTTAATAAGCTACCATTTGATCTAACGATCGTACATTTGCCAGCCCAGCCAGCAGCTGACTCGATAATCGAACCATTTTCTTGACAACTTTCGTGACACAAATATGCCTAAAAATGTGTGTATTTATTTATTTGCATATTAACAGGTATTCCCTAATCACAAATATACAGTGGAAAAAAAACAATAATTTAAAAAAATCAAAAAACATGCCTTTAAAAAGAACTGAAATTGTTTAAAAAATGCACTAAAAAAAAAGATGCTAATAATAACAATAATTATGTTAATAAACGTAAAGGCGTGGGGCGTCTGATAAGTATAATTTTCTGTTTTTCCAAGTATTTTGATCGTCCTATGCTTTTACGTTTATTAACATAATTGTTGTTATTATCGGAATAATTTTGCTTTCAATAGCGTGTTTTTTAATTTTCTAAAATTAATTATTTATCTTTTTTTTAGTTTTCTTCGAATTAGAATAGTGTGTTCGTTCGATAAAATTCCTTCCCTATAAATGACAAGACCTATTCGTTATCCTGAAACAGACATTTTGAAGTCTTGAATTTTGACTAATTATTTATTATCTGCGATCTGGAAAGTCCCCAGATACCGATTTTCATAAGAATTAGACGATAAATTACAAAACTTATCTGCCATTTTGAATTGGACCAGAAAATTGTAATCTGTAACCTCGATAACCCTCAGATAGCGATTTTCAGTCGAATCAGACGATAAATGATAAAACATATCCGCCATTTTGACGCCTCTATTTTGATCGCGTTTGTAATTTGGGACCTGAGAATTCCCAGATACAAACTTCTATTAGAATCGGATGTTATTTAACATAGACTGTCCGCCATCTTTGAAACGCCATATTGGATTTTTCTATAAACAAAGTCAAATTGTATTGTTATGGGAACTATACACACATGCTTAATTTCAAGTCAATACGACATTTAGAAGTGGGTGAAGAGTGAGTTGTAAGATTTGCCTAAAATGTTACAGGTCAAGCATGTTAAAAAAATAGAATGAAGACTGGCTTAAGCTCAATGATAAATAATAATTTAATATTCAATATTAACAACAATAACAAAAATGTTAACTTATAACATATGAATAAAAAAAAAACGAACTATAGTTAATCTCAGTTTAAAATGTAGTTCTTGGAAAGTTAGGGGACGTCTGTCCTTGTCTCTGATTGGTACATTTGCACGTCAAGTTTACGCAGAGAAAAATAGTAAATCAGAACAGATTTAGTGTATCTTACTCTTGCTGCACTAAAATAAGAACATTTATTTTGTAATTTACATTAAATAAATTCAATGTATTTATAAGATCGCCAGATGCAAAATGAAAGTGAATTATAACCGTTAATTTTTATTTTGTGTACCAGTGGCCTTGAGACGGCCTCGATGGAGATATATAGTTTTGTATACAGTACTTACGCCTATGTTTCTATTCAACAACCTTGTATAAAAAGCAGACTTATAGAAAGTGAGAGTGCTATACATTCGGTGAAAACTGGGACTGACAAGGAACTGCATGTTCCCCTCTCACTTATATTATAGAATAGAACATAATTTATGGACATTATGGGATACAGTTGTCACGAAATGATGTATATAAGTATAGAGACAATATAAATCCGAACATGTAATAAAATGTAATACTTTCTAAGAATAGAATGTAATAATAACTATATAACATCATGTTTAGTAATATAAAAGTATCTATATCATATTTTACAAAACGATTATCTTATCACAATTTAGTGTTAATAACAAAATGCAAATATGATATCAAACTGGGGAAGGAGTAAAAATAAATTGCTAACATTGAGATAAAGTCCAATAGAATGAAGTAACGAAGTTAGAGTTAAGTATTGGTTCACCTATAAGGACCAAACCAGCTCTTATCAATAGGGAAGTGTGATGAAGGATCTCAAATATCCCCGGCGTATGTTTCCAGGGTTTTCAGTTATTAAACAAATACAGCCAAAAAAATTTTCGAGCACTCTTTTATTCGTTACAATTAGGAAATGGTGCACCTTACGGTATAAGTACCAATATACCTTTTTTAACCTCCCCGCAATAAAATTGTCGGAGGTTACTAAAATTGGTCCAAAAGCGAAAATTGAGATAACATCAAATCTTTACGTTTTGAAGTCCCAGGAATCCAAAAAAGTGGTTTTTGAAAAATGTCTGTGTGTGTGTATGTGTGTTAGCACGATAGCGGCGAAACTACTGGATGGATTTGGATGAAACTTTGCATAAGGGATTCTTTAGTGCTCTAGAAGATCTGAAAAGGTTTTGGTTGAGATCGGATTACGTTTAGTGCCATTTTGGCACAACAACTTGTTTATTTTATTATTACTTACAATTTGGAATCTAACCATTGGGAAGCAGTTAAAATTCCGATTTCAAAGATATATCACACTTGCACTTGTCTTTTATATACCTACATTTTTTTATACAAATTATTGTATACTTAGAGAACAAACAAAATTCAATGTCTCCGTAATATCAACATATGTAAAACTACGTCATAAGTTGTCAGTGGTCCAATGGGCTAAAGTGTCGACTTATTTTCTAACAAAACTTCTCACTATCACACACTTTCACCACCATAATTTCATTCTGTACCTATCCTCTTTCTATCTGTAACTGTTTGTACTCTGTTTGTATTTTTGTAATTTTTGTTATTTTGTCAGTTTTTGTTAAAAATTCCTTCTTGACCGAGAAACTTATAAAAATTACAACCTCTTAAAAACTTAAATTTCCTTTCCACAACCACAACTTCCCAACGGCGAGTAGACTGTTGGGGCACAATCGCCTCGAACGGGTTTTTTCATTGAGTTTTTTCCCATCTCAGCAATCCAAATTCTAAAATGTGAAACAGTGCGCGACCAAACGCTTAAGTAAAATATTTTAATTTTAAGCTTACTGTGTAGGCAAAAACAATGTTAATGTTAATTTTAAGCCGCCACAGGCGGCAGGAGTTTCAACCTTTAAATATAAGTTTTATTGAGCCAAACCGGTCGCGATTCGCCCAACCGCACTAACACCACGGCGCTGCGCGACGTGGTTGTACGGTTGACTCCAGGTCTCGATCCGGGAAGGCAATTTACTGTATTAAAAGAACAAAATAAATTTGTTATGATGATGATGCGTCGACTTACAAATCAAGAGATCGACGGTTCGATCCCAACACAGTGCTGTTTTTTTTTTGTTTCTTTTTTCATTAGAAACTTTATTAATAATTGCGAAAAATGTTACATGATTAAATATCATCATATTATATTAGCTGTTTATAATTATTCAGAGTTTGAGGATTGGTCATTAGTTTTAAATGAAATATAAATAATTCTATTGCTGTTTTGGCTCTGAACACATACGATATCGTAAATTAGATAAATATAGGTGGGTCATATTACAATAATATACTTTGATTTAAAGACATGTCATGACGGCCGATTTGAATTGACTATCAGATCTTGTAGCATTTGCTACTGCTACGAATCAAATTACAGTTAAAAAGTAGCAGACTGCTGTTTAGCAGCCCATCACTAATTTCAACCGGGTGGGGAGGTTCCAGCCGCTTCCAGTAGCTGCCGATTTTTTAATCTACAACTTTCATGGGTAAAAAAATTGTTTTTAATGTTTAATTGCAAAATTTTGCAAAAAAACGCGAAAAAATGGCAAAAATTTCAATTACATTTACTTAATAAAATTTATAAAAAGTACATTAGATTTTATCATTTTAAAGCTTCAGCGATTACGAAAAAAATGAGCCTCATAACTTTCAATTCGGCCCGAGAGTTTTGCAAAATTCCGTTTAACACTAAATGTCTCGAAAATTGTTATCAACTTTGCCACCAAGGTAGGGTCAAAGTTATTAGACGTGTTTCAGAATCTTATGAACCGCGAGATGCGCAAGAGGCAAAGTTTGTTCTGGGTTATAAGTGTATTTTGAAAACACTGACGGTTTCTTGCTGTATACATAAACAAAAGCTCGGGATAAATAGTGAACAATAAATCTAATATTTTTAACTTTCATTTGTTTGAATTTTGACTACGTTTTCATTATTTAGAACAATTACAAGTTTTAAAAAAGAGCTAAATTTCCTTTTATGACAAATTAAATAACTGAATTTTGGCACTAGAAGTATGCGGTTTTCATATCTGCAAAGTGCTTGGAAAAATACGAATTAAAAAAAAAAACCTCTCTAGCTCAATTTGGGACCGAGATATGGCCTATTATGTTTATTCTTCGAGCGTCGATTGGGACCTTCAGTTTGTTGATATAAAAGTGAAAAAAAAGAGCGAATTAAAATTTGAACCATCAACTTTAATTTTTTTGTCAACAGCCAAGTGATCGGGTGCAATATTAATTTTTAAAAAACAGAACAACATTACCTTCAGTGAGCCTTCTGGGCCTTTTCAAAAGTGAGCCTCGAGTCTAAAAGTGCATCGCTCGGAAAACATAGCAAAAAAAAAAAAAAAAAAAAAAAAAAAAAAAAAAAAAAAAAATTCAAGATGGCTGACGAATCACAACCAAATGAAGATCAGTCTGAGAAAAAGTTAAATAAATCATATAAATGTTGTAAAAATAAACTAATTTCTGTTGTAGTGTGTGTATACTGTGGAAGTGCATATCACAAAAGTTGTTCTGATAGAAAAACCTTTGAAATAATCGATGAAACTAGAATAAATTGTTGTAGAAGCACACGCTTAAGAATAAGGTGTGACAAAACATCACAGGAAAGTAATGCAAAAAATACTGATATTGATAATGGTATTATTGAATGGCTAAAAAACGAAAATATGCTACTAAAAAATCTTCTAGCTGAGAAGGATGAAAAATATTCAATTTTACTAGAAAATAAAAAATTGTTAGATGAGAAAATTATTTATCTCACAGAAGATGGTAATAAAAACCAAATACAGAATAAAAACAACATAAATAGTAAGCCTACAAAAAATGTTGAAATTCCTGAACAGCAGATAGCAAATGTCAATAAGATAATCAATAAAAAGCACCAAGCACAGGAGGAACCAATTGTTGATATTCAAGTAATGCAGCATACATCCAAAACAATGACATATGCAGACATAGCCTCATCTAGTATCTCCTCACGAAATATCAACACAATAAAAAACACTAACGAAAATGAACACCACTCTCAAAAACAATACAAATCTCAGCCAGCCCAAGTTAAGTATGCTATCAAGCAAGCAGAAACTGCCAATAAAATTAGAGAAATCCAAGAACTAGGTAACTCGATAAACAATGATAGTTGGGAGAAACCAAAATATAGAAGGAACCGACGGTTTGTAGTCGGAGATAACGATGAGTTTACAGATATTCAAACTATACCTAAACTTATCTCACTACATGTGACACGACTTAAGCCCGAAACACAGCCTGATGACTTGAAAAAATCCTTGGAGGATAAATTTCCAGGAGTTCTTTGCGAGGAACATGAGTCTAAACGGCCAGACCTATATAAATCCATGAAAGTAACAATAAGACAGGAGCACTTTAAAACTGCATGGAGACGTGAAGTGTGGCCAAGAGGAGCCCTGGTGTCACGTTTTTTAATGAAAAGGAGGATTGCGCAACTATCAGAGGAGCAAGCGAATCCATAAGTAGAGTAGCAGCACATAGAAACCCAAGTATGAATCTAAATGTTGGTCATGTAAATACTCAGTGCCTTAGAAACAAAATTAACAATATTGAAATATTTGCATATCAAAAGAAGTTACATGTAATTTGTATTACAGAGCATTGGGCAGATGATGAGGAACTTAATAGTATTAATATACCAGGTTTTACTCTGGTGAGTAGTTTTTGCAGGATGAAAAATCATCATGGAGGAGTAGCTATTTTTATAAATAATAATCTTAATGAATTAACCAAACCTAAAAATCTAAAATGCATAGCAAAATACAATCATAAGTCAAATATTGAACTATGTGGTATATTATTATGCTACGATCATGTAAATATTAATATCGTAACTATTTATAGGCCACCAGCAGGTAATTATGAAACATTCTTTACAAATTTATCACACAGTTTACAAACTATTTGTAAACATAATTCAGTTATTATCCTTTGTGGTGATCTCAACATAGATTTCATGAAAAAAAGTGCAGAACGGGACATATTATCAGATATATTTCATTCTTATAATCTATCCACTTGCTTTAATCAGCCTACTCGTATTGTTACTAATGTAAATAATGTGACCACAAAAACATGTATCGATTACATAGTTACTAATTTATCTAAAAACCAATATTCGGCTTACATATATAATGCATGTATAGCCGATCACTTATCTCAAATAATCTCATGCAAAGATTTACAGGTAACTGATAGTCAACTAAATGTATCTGATATTTATTATGTTAGGAGTTTTTCAGACGACAACTTGGAAAAATTTGCTTACCTTCTAAATAAAGTAGATTGGACTAACATCTACACTGACAATCTTGAAAAATCCTTTGAATATTTTATTGAGCAATTTAATAAATGCCTAGATGAAGGATGTCCTCTACTGGGACATAAAAGGATGAAACAATTTACAAGCAAACCTTGGCTAACACATGAGCTGATTAAAGAAGGGGAGGATTTAAAAAATACCTATTGGTTACTAAATCAGTTAGGGGACTGTAATCTGATAAATCAATATAAGACCAAAAAAAGAACTTACAACAAAAACATTGATAAGGCAAAAAAAGAATATCATGCAAACAGAATTGAACGATCAACTAATAGCACTAAAGAAATCTGGTCATTGGTTAATGCGCAGCTAGGTAGAAAGAATAAAAATAAAATTACATCTATTAAAATTAACGATATGATAATTTCGGATACTCATACAATCTCAGAAGAATTTGCAAAGTATTTCTCTAATGTTGCAAGCGAAAAATTGTCTGAACATTTCAAAACTGTCCCAACTGAATGTACAAATGGCTCACAAATTAGTGACACCATGTTTTTGTACCCTACAGAACCCAAAGAGGTTGAGGAAGTAATAAAGAATTTAAAAGATAAAACATCAGTTGGTATAGACGGTATATCTACCAAAGCTCTTAAATTCGCTGCAGAGACTATTGCAGTACCTCTTTCTTATTTAGTAAATAAATGTTTCGAACTAGGATATTTTCCTTCAGTATTCAAAGTGGCTATTGTTTTGCCCGTACATAAGAAAGGTGAAGAACAAGATAAAGAAAACTATCGCCCAATATCCATTCTTTGTGTTTTGTCAAAATTAATTGAAAGATTGGTTTTCAACAGAGTCATGAATTTCCTAAACAAACATAAAGTTCTAACTGAATATCAACATGGCTTTCAGCGCAATAAATCTGTTGAGACAGCCACTTGTCAGCTCTTGCAGTTTATATATGATGAAATTGACCAGCGAAAACATGTTATTGGGCTGTTCTTTGATCTAAGCAGAGCCTTTGATACTCTTAATGTTGATTTCATTGTATGTAAGCTGCAGACTTCTGGTATCAGAGGGTCTGCTCTGAATCTGATAAAATCTTTTTTAACAGATCGAAAAATACGTGTGAAAGTATCTAACTCCATTTCAAATGATTATGACATGAATATTGGTGTTCCGCAAGGATCTGTGCTTGGACCACTAATATTTTTGTTGTTCGTCAACGACCTTCCATCGGCCATTAAAGATGCCCTAACTATCATGTTTGCAGACGATACCTCCATTGTGATATCAGCTCCAAATCCCGAGGAACTTAACACCAAGGTTTCGGTAATTCTGACGATATACAAGGAATGGTGTGCCAAAAATACTCTTATATTAAATATTGACAAAACAGAATGCCTATACTTTTCTAAACGGAGGACACCTCCTGGCGACCTGAATAACATCATGCCTACAGGACAATTTTCTCCATATACAAAATTTTTAGGAACTATAGTAGACGAAAATTTATGTTGGGAACAACACATTGATTACTTGTGTAAAAAAGTTAATTCAGCATACTTTGCTATAAGTCAAGTAAAGAATATATTTGATACAAAATGCCTGGTGAATATATACTATGCATTGGCTTACTGCCATCTTTCATATAATATTATAATCTGGGGATGTGCGGCCAATATAAATAGAGTATTCATACTGCAAAAAAGGCTCATCAGACTAATATTTAACCTAGGTCCTAGAGAAACGTGTAAAGATTGCTTTAGGGATAACAGAATTTTAACGGTTCACTGTATATATATTTTAAAGACCATAATGTTTATTAAAAGAAACCTTCATAAGCTCAATATAAATGCTGATGTCCATTCACATGATACTAGGCATGGAAACTTAATCAGAATAAATAAACATAATTCATCAGCATATGAAAAATCACCTTATTATGCTGGAATTAAATTATATAATAGGTTACCTACAGAAATAAAAAACATAACATCACTGAATAAATTTAATAATGTACTAAAGAAGTTCCTCATCACAAATAGCTTTTATTCCATTCAGGAATATTTTGTTAGTGTTACATAATCATCTGACATAATACTAATTAAGACTGAGGTTGTGATTTACATATTTTGTAATTGTATCTTGTGTATTTTTATATCGTATTCTGTGTATTTTTGAAATGTATTTTGTGTATTTTTAAATTGTATTTGTGTACTTTTAGACGATTTTACTTTGTGACGTTCATATATGTACCTTGTACATCTACATGATTATAAATAAATAAAATAAAATAAAAAAAATAACTTTGTTGTTTTTGCGCTTAGAAAGGTTATTCAATCATCTTCCGATTACTTGCTCTAAAGCAGAATCTACAGTTATTTTGCAACAATCTGGCATATTTAAAAAGTTATAAATAAATAATCAATTTTCTTTTATGTTGCAAAACTAATTTGTTCATTTAACTTTTTATCGCCCAAACTTCGAGGGTTATTAGGGAATAAAGTACTTTTAAAAATTACATAATAAAATATTACTAATTCTTTATTCAAAAAAAAAATTTTTTTAAACAAATTATCAAAATTTACCATTTTCATCTGAAAAGGTTTTTTAGCGTTTTTGAGGCATTTTAAAGACAAAACGGCTCTTGTCATTTTTTCCTAGTCGATATTTTTTAAGAAATGAAATTGAATTTTCCTTAAAAAATGTCTTGGTCTAATTTGTTTCATAACTGAAAACCTCGGAAAGATACGCCGAGGATATTAAAGATCCTTCGTCAGGGTACCCTCCCTTCCCCACCTGATTAGAGCCAGTTTGGTTCTTATAGGTGAAGCAACATGTTCAATACGTGTTCATAATATTACTACTCGAGTGGCATACACACTAAAATATTGTATACAGTGTGTCGAACTTAACATCGATATACCCTTGTATTTTCGTCATTTTTAGACGTAAATAAATAATTTCTCAAACATAAATAATGTTTGATCGTTAGTTACATTTTTATGCTTTTTTACAGCTTTCATAATCTCAAATTGTTCTAGTAAATCTAATTTCTTTCCTTTATTTTCTGTATGGAGTAATTCGACTTCATTAAAATTAACAAAATGATTATTTTCTATACAGTGTGTTGACATACAGGTGCTATGTATACCATTCGTTATTGATTTTTCATGTTTTATGTAGTCTGCTAAGTTAATACTTTTGTATTATACAGGGCCTTCATTAATGACCGTAAGACACGTGACCGCAAAATGTATGCAACCCACTAAACACTGTTGGCGCGCCTGTTTAACAAAAATCCCTAAATCCAGTGGCGTCGACTTGAAAGTTGGATAAATTTAATTAAACCCAATATTTACGTTTTTGTAACTTTATTCTCATTGGTAAATTGGAACCAGTGTAACATTAATAAACTCTCTTAGATAAATACATATAATTTATTAATCTTATTGAATTTTAAAGATATAAGTACTCATATTTACAAGTTGGAAATCTAACCTATAATTAGTGGTCTGTTTTCAACATTGAGTTAGAATCAATATTCAACAATATTGAAAAATGATATGAATTTTAACTGAATGAGTTTGTTAATGTTACACTGGTTCTAATCTAAAAATGTGAATAAAAACATTAAAAATATGAGAATAAACTAACAAACACGTATAATTTGAGGTTATAGGATATGCTTTTTGTGTTTTTATTTGCAGTCTGGTGACTGGTTTCGAAATTTTCAGTTTTTCATGTGATAATCTTCATGTGTCACTAATTTATCTACCGAATTTAGGAAAAGAAGTAACATCACTGGTACAGAAACCGCATGCAATTACCTGACACATTTGTAACTGCTAAAGACATTAATCTTGTTCGTTAGAGTTTAGCAGACAACAAAAGTGATACGATACATTTTCTTAATGGTAGAAACTTCAGTAAATAACTCGAAATGTCTTTTCCAATTGGTGCAAGTATTTGTTTTAAGCAAATATTTTTTTATCGATTACTTGCCACTTAGTGAACACAAAATACAACTGGCATACATCCCGGTTACTGGAGGTCCAGCGACAGACCTACAAGCTATGTCACTAGGCGTGACAAAGAAATATGATCTAATTTCTTTGTGGTCGATTAATTACCACTTAATAATTACAAACATACAATTGACTTACGCAGTTAGTAGAGTTCTGAGATATGTTGAACCAGCAAGGGGTCTACTTTCTATGCATGATTCTAAGCTGATTTTTCGTTAAATAATTAATTTTATTTATAAATTAAGTTTGCACCACTAAGAAACATTCTTTTCTTTTTTCTTACTTACCTGAGATCTTTAGGCCTATGGCAGCAATTCCATATATACATGGTTCATCGGATAAATTACGAAAAGTTGGGAAGAGGTTTTCCGTACGAATGGTTTTTCAAGCGGGCTCCATGCTAAGATCGGTTTTATCAAAAACCAAACCTTTAAGCCAAAAGTTTTGAGAACGGATGTAGACAATCTTCCGAAACGTTAACTGACTAGCTTTCATATTCATTTTTTTAGTTTATAACATTGTTCTAGTTTATATATTTTTAGGTGCGAGACATTTTGTGATAAATAAGTACTCAAGAAACAACTTCTATCTGATCCGTTTGGCGGAGGTTTTTTCATTAAAATTTTCAAATATTTTCAGTGGCAAAATACCCAACAAAAAGTAAGAAAATCTGAATATTCCACAAATAAACAATTGTAGACAATATAAGAAACATTCTTATATCGCTTTTCTTGTCCGCCGTGCTTTAATGAATAACCATGTTTCTAGCTGTTACAAATGGTCGGGTAATTGCATGCTGGCTTCTGTACCAAACAATATGTTTATGACAATAATAAAGTAGAATGGTAGATGCCTTTTATGTCAACGAAAAAAAAAAACAACGTAAAGAGGGGAATAAGTCTTATGTCGTATGTTTCATAATTCTATTATTATGCAACTTTTTGAAACTTGCCATAGTCTACAAAAGATACAGTAAATTATTTGCAGATTTGTCAACAAATGGCTTTCAAGACCTGTATAAATGTCAACAAAAAATTACTCGTAAGAATGAATTTATTATATAGAATTCAGAATAAATTAATAATCTTTAATTCCAGAAACGTCTATAAGTGTATTATTTATCAAGTTATAATATTTAATAAGATTAATCCATACTATGAAATAATAAAACATGTTCAAAAACAATAATAAACTACATAAAATTACAAGTATTGAATCTACGTTAACAACCAATGGGTTTAATATATGAATCACACAACTCGGATAGTAGGTAAAAACAGTTACTTGATAAAAAAATATTTCATGATAATTCTATTGCCTTTTTATAGTGTACGGTACAAAAAGTACTAATTTAGAAGACGATAAACAAATTTTAATACAGATCGTTTATGAAAAAATTATAATAATTGTTCAAAATGATGGCCTTGAGCATTTAGACATATATGCACTCTTCGTTTCATATTATCAAATACATTTTTCAACTGGTCAACTGTTATACTGCGAATTTCTCTTTCCACTGCTTGTTGTAGTTCTTCAAGATCATGCAATCGATTTTTAAAAACGTTGCTCTTTAAGTGTCCAAATAAAAAATAAGCAAGGGGTGTCAAATCTGGAGAACGTGCAGGCCAAAGTCCCTGGCTGATTAATCTATCATCATAGAATTCCTCTAAAAATTGCATAGTAGCTCTTGCTGTATGGGCAGTAGCACCATCCTGTTGGAAGTAACCAAGTTGCAATTCATCATCATGTAGCTGATTCAGAAAGGGTTCCAAAATTAGATTTCAATACCTTTCTCCATTTATGGTCTCCTGAAAAAATATTGGGCCTATTATTCTTCTCCTGGATATTGCGACCCATACACCTATTTTTAACGGATGTAAACTTGTTTCCACATAACAGTGAGGGTTTTCTGTAGCCCATGTACTATAATTTTGGCTATTGATATAACCACTTAGGTGGAACCATGCTTCGTCAGTGAAAAAGGTCAAATCCAGCACATCATCATTATTTAAATTTTCGTTAAACCAACGACAGTATCTTTCGCGTTTACTAAAGTCAAGGGATAGTAGTTCTTGCACAACTGTTACCTTGTAGGGATGTAAATGTAGCTTTTTTAAAGCTTTATGGGCTGTACCAACTGAAAGACCTGAAAAAGTTCAAATTCATTGATTTGTTGTTTGCAGTAGGTCATTTTATAGTCGAAAAGCGAGCGATATTTTTTTCAATGTCAATTGAGCAAAAATAATTTATAATTTTTCCGCCAACTTACTATTTATTAGAGGGTACAACAGCTCATCCCTAAAGCCATCAGCACAAAATAATTGTTAAACTTTTTGAAGCTATTTCTATTTATTAAACGATTAATACAAAAATAAATCATTACATAAGGCAAGATTATGTGTGAGTATGATAGTCAGAGAGCTGCCTATATGTTTTTGCGACAGGTAATGGGACTGTCTGCTGACCATAAAATATAATTGTTGGTAGTGCCCCAAGTCACCTAGTCAAGATTTTCAAATTTTTACGTGGCACCTTACCGGGGTGGTGGGGGCTTTGAAGTACAGTCGGTTTATGACAGGTCCGGTAACTGTCTGCCGTTGATATATCAGTAGATATGATTCTGAACATACCTCCTGCAAAGTCTGACGCTCGCAAGTGGTTGCGATTCAGAGATATGTCCGAAAAACCATCATTTTGGAATTTTGCCGGATACTGTTAATGAATTGAGGCGACAGGTCCCGGTAACTGCTCAAAACCTTGTTAGCTATCGTGGGGCTCATGAGAAGGATGGGAAAATACGTTTGGCAGACACGCAAGTGCTTTTGGCAAGTGTGGCAGCACTTTGAAAGACCGAATTTTCACAAAACTGCAACTTTTGTTAAATATTAAAAATATGTAATAAAAATATCTGCTGGTTTTTTTTTGATATTTTGTATTCGTATAAAAAAATTTTATGCTAAAAAAAAACGAAAAAACATATCTATAGATAACTCATTAATACGATATGTATAGAGCTAGTGTACACTTTTATACACAATAAATATATGCAATGGGGTTGTCGTTTACAGTACATACAAATAATCCCCCGCCCCCAGCCTCAAACGTTGAGCACTCCGTAAATTTGTGCAATAAACTAATTTATTTTCTGGTTTCTTATGGGTTCCTAGAACACTTTAATCCTTTTACGACCTATATAAAAATAAATTTATTTAATGCGGCCTTATTATAGAGTACCCTATAAAGAATTTGTATAAAAAAATTACTCAATACCTACGGCCATGACGTCAGATCGCATTACTAACACTGCAGCATAGGCCTCATATCGTTGCCTTCTACGTACAGTGTAACGTCACACACATCTGAACTGTTTTAAATGACCTGCTGAAGTTTAACACTTTAATTATTTACTCACATTTAAAGCCTCATATTTACCATATTTAATTTTCTTACATATTTGAATATTTTTATGCAATAAAAAAGATGTGCAAGTTTCGTATTCCTCATCGGCAAACTGTGAAATGCAATCGCCAACTTTAATGTAACAGTATAAATTCCGAATTGTCCTTACCTATGCTGAAATGACATTGGGAAAATATTGTGAGCTCTTCGACTATTGAGAGAATCCCACTAATTTATTTTTATTCAAACTATGATTTCATGTGTAAAGCAAAAGTTTTAGCTATCAGTAACTTAATGTAGGTAATCAAATTGATAAAGAAGTCAGAGATAAATTACCTGTTTGAGCAGATAACTTTGATACAGACTTTGTTGGGCTTTGATCCATTCTTTCCTGAACGTCATTCATAACCACCTCAGTTAAAATAGTTTTCCTCCCAGTTGGTTTTTCCTTGCAAATGCAGTGTTTTTCTGCAAAACGTTTAAGGACTTTGTGCTTACGATGGGCCAATGTGTCATATAGAATATTTGCATTAGGAAATTCTTCCCTAAATTGATCAATGCACAATTGAAATGAATATATCCACGATCCATCTGCGTTGCGAGATCCACTTCGAAAATGGGCCATTAAAATAAAGGCATCTTGTTCCGGCGTAAAAGCCATTGCAAATTGCACACGTCTGAAACATTAGAAATACACTTAACCTAAAATTATCAATTATCATTCTCTTTGTTATTACTTACCACTAAAAATAGCAAATGTATATAAGGTAGTTGTGAAAAGAACTGATAAATACGCAAATTACAATAGTAAAAATAATTAAAGACACTTGGAAATGAAAAAGGACTGGAAATAACGAAATAAACACTTTCCGTGCGTACGTCTATGCCCTAGAAAATAACTAGATGTCATGTCACAGATTAATATTTTAGAGACTGCTCGAGAATTGTCAAGTCGGGCGACGCTGCTTGCTTCTTAGGCTCCGTAAAGATGCAATGAGCGATCTACGTAGGATTCAACAAATTCATGATAAATCCCTAGAAAACCTGACATAAACATGACAAAGATAAAATTCAAATTAACTGGTCACGTGTCTTACGGTCATTAATGAAGGCTCTGTATAAACTTTTATGATGAATAAAATACTTTACTTTACTTTATATATAGACGGGGAGCTGGCTACGGAAATTAAAAATGATAAGGTGCAGTGAAAATGTTTATGTAAAAACCCTCCTTACTAGCTGAAAAGTACATAGCTTTGCAGCCCGAAATCCATCCCGAGGAGGTAAGCGTAGGCGGGCGGTCAAACACATTAATTTTTAATTAAACTACGTTTCTAGACCCAGACAGGTGGCTACGGGAGTTCCCTAAGGGAGTGTGTTGGGCCCCTTATTATTTATTGTATTTTTCAATGATGTTGTCCCCTCTTTGCATGACACATTTATTGCCCTATTCGCAGATGACGCAGTTACCGCTGACAGTGAGAGTAACATCAATCTATTATCTACAAAAACAAATACCACAGTTTCCCTGATGGAGAATTATTGCTCGACTAACGGCTTAGCTTTAAATAATTTAAAAACCAACCTAATAGTATTCTCTACAAAGCAGCTTGACATCAACTTATTAGTAAGAGCTAATAATAAAACCATCATACAAAACGAAACTATAAAGTACCTTGGTGTACATATTGACTCTCTTTTAACATGGAATGATCACGTTGACTCGTTATTATCCAAATTATCTACACATTGCTTTCTTATATGGCAGATGAGAAAATTTGTCAATATAGATATATTAAAAATGTATTATTATGCATATGTACAGTCAATGCTTAACTATTGTGTTATCTGCTGGGGTAACTGCAGTCGCATAAATGAAATCCTTATATTGCAGAAAAAGATTTTACGTACTATGACCTTTAAAAATATACGTCATTCCTGCAGAACTCTATTCAAAGAACTTGATATTTTAACAATACCATCCCTTTACATACTTAAATGTGTGTCCTATGTAAAGTCTCATTATGACAACTATATTCCCAGGGATAACTTTACTGAGCATGATTTAAGAATCAGTCAAAATCTGACAATTCCCCAACACAAACTGTCAATAGTAGCAAATGGTCCCAATGTTATGTCCATCAAGCTATACAATAAACTCCCTAAAACCATAAAAAGTATAAATAGCATTCATCTCTTTAAAAGCACAGTTCGAGCCACTTTAATCAGTCACAGCTTTTATTCCATAAAAGAATATTTAAGTTGTACTAGTTTTCAGGAGCGTACTTAGTAAAATTAGCAATCCTCGTCCTTATTTATTTTTCTGTATTCTGTTTACTACACTATGGTTTCGTCTTGAGTTATGTGTTTTAATGTATATTTTACAATGTTTTACAATTTTATGACTATATTTCTATACCCGTAATAGGGTCCTATGAAAATAAAGATATTATTATTATAATTAAAATAAAATCCTTGTTGAGTGGAGCTCTGAAATTTTGCGTAGTTATAGTTTTTAACTGTAGAAATAAATAAATAAATGTGATGTAATTTTAGGACAAGAAATATCAGCAAAAAGGTTCAAAACAAATTAAAAAAGTTCACCCGTACAGGATTCGAACTGAGAAATTCACTGTGAATGTCGTCGCTTAACGCGATGTGCTACGGTCGGGGACTTGAAATTTCAATTAGTCTCATCGGAAAAAGAAAAACATGATATTTTTAAATGTTCATAACTAAATAAATACATCAGCAGGAAGACTGCTTAATGTCGATATCAAAAGATCGAAATTGGAATTTTCAAGGCATCGTTAATTGCATGCGCGAAATCGAAAATTCGAGCCGACAGAAGTGGACAAAAAATAGCATTTGTCGACATTTCAAGAATTTGATTTGTTTCTTGTTCCATTAATGTTACTGGTACGTTAATTACCCGAAAACCCGGAATAGGAAGATTTTTAATATAAAAACAAAATCGCCAGAACTGCACCTTGACCAACGTCAAATTTTAATAATTTGAACAATTTTCTTACAACTTTACCGACTTCTGGCAACGTTTAATCCCCGACCTAGATTTCTGGCGATAATTTTACACAATTTCTATAGTTAAAAACTATAACTACCCAAAATTTCAGAGCTGCACTCAAAGATTTTATTTTGATTAAAAATTAATGCGTTTGACCGCCTGCCCACGCTTCCCTCCCCAGGATGGACTTTTGGCTGCAGATATGCACTTTTCAGCTAGTAAGGAGGGTTCTTACATAAAAATTTTCACTGCACCTTATCATTTTTAATTTCTATAGCTAGCTCTTAGGCTAATATATTTTCTTTGTGATTTATTGTAGTTTATGCTTAATTGTATTCTAATTGTATTGTTATCAGCATTATTCTTTTTTAATGCTGATAACTTTGTAACCTTATCCTGTAATTGGGTTTATCTCGTTGGATATTGTACCTAAATAAATAAATAAATAAATAAATAAATAAATAAATAATAGATAAAGACATCATTGATTGGAAGCACCACTGAAGCAAATAAAATGGGGCATTTATTTCACATTATGACGGTATAGCAACAAACAGGTGTAAATTAATTCCATGTCAAAAGTGGTTCGCTGTAACTTATTTTATTTATTTGTTTCAATATCCAACAGACCAAGTCCAATTACAGGATAAGGGTAGATACATGCATAAATGTATAACTACAAGTACAAAGATACAAAAAATAAATGAACAGAAGACAAACAACTTAGTTGATTAGAATATAGATAAAATACAAAAATAGTGACATGTGAAACGTGAGTAAATACAAACAAATTGTTGCAATACATAAAGACGGTAAAACATACACATTTATGTATAAAATATGCATTTATATACATTTTAATAATCACAGTTGCTTAATTTTATGGATGTTAGTGTTAAAGATATCTATTTGAGCGTTTACACTATTATAGTTTGAGAACATCTGGAAGAATGGTGATTGCACCAGTACGTTTGTTCTGGGGGTAGGAAGCAAAAATGTATCACTGTGCCTTGAGGCAATACACGGTACAACATAAGAAATGTTATTGTGGAGATTTTCACACTTTATGTGATTGTGAATAATTTTGTACAAAAAAATTATTGATTGAGTAGTTCTTCTCTTTAGGAGACTATCAAAGTTAAAAGTGGATAGGAGAACATCTTGGGAAATCCTTGAGAAGGGTAATGCCCAAGTGTTTTGAAATATAAGTTTTTTAGGAAGCGCCGTTGGATATTTTCGAGTGTTGAAATGTGACAGTTATAAATTGGATTCCATATAATTGATGCGTACTCCAACTTTGATCGTACGAGACAGTTGAATAATAGTTTGCATGAATCGATATTATTGAAATCCTTGATATTTCTTAAGAGAAATCCTAGTGTTTTATAGGAGGTTGTAATAGTTAAGTCAATATGGTCAACGAACGTCAACTGTGGGTCAAAAAGGATACAATTAGGTCTCTCTAGAGGCATATTAGAAATTTTGTAGTCAAATAGACAAGTATTATGCTTTCTCGAGTAGGATACGACATGGCATTTACTGATATTCAAAGATAGATTATTTTCAATGCACCAGTTATGTATATAGTGTAGGTTTCTTTGCAGATGTTCGCAGTCTGCTAGTGTGTTAATTTGACTGAATATTTTTAAATAATCGGCATATAAGAGATAATTAACATCAATTCTAGCTGCAATGTCATTGATAAAAATTATGAAAAACAGGGGTCCAAGAGTGGAGCCCTGAGGTACACCAGATGTTTGCAAAAATTTGTCAGACTAATGGCCTCTAACTTGTACATATTGCCAACGATCAGTTAAGTATGACGTTACAAGGTTTAAGAAATCTGAAGATACGCTAAAATGTTGGAGCTTATGCAGTAGAATGTTATGATCCAATTTATCAAAAGCCTTAGAGAAGTCGGTGTAGATAACATCTACTTGACCCCTCTGATCTAAGACTTCACTGATAAATTGCGTTTTGATAACTAGATTAGTTACTGTTGATTTCCCTGAGACAAAACCATGTTGTTCGGGTACTAGACTGTTGTTAACATGAGCATATAGGTGATCATATAAAATAATTTCTAGAATTTTACTCAAATTACTAATTATCGTAATTGGCCTATAATTAGTTATGTCATTAATGCTGCCTTTTTTAAATATAGGTGTGATCCTAGACAGTTTCCATACTGCTGGAAAAGAGCAAGTCTTTAAAATCATATTATATATAATGCAGAGTGGATTTGCAAGAATTATGGCACAGTCGCGAATAAGAAACGCAGGTATATTATCCGGTCCCATAGTCATGCTCGGTCGAATTCTTTTGATGGCTTTTTCAACATCATTAGGAGAAATATCAGAAATATCATTATAAAGCGCAAATATATCATTTGAATTTAATTTAAGAATTCATATCAATAAATACCAACAAAGATATTGTTGGTTCTATATTATTAGCACTTAAAAAAAATTAAACATAATAGTAAAACATTTACCACAACAGGGGCGATAAGCTCAGGTTTTAATTCAGCAAACAAGTCTGGTGGAAGAATATCTTCTGTTAATCTACTGGCTGCAGTTGGCACAATTACATTGCAGTAAATATTATTCTTAGCCCCTTCGATAGCTACAGTATTTGCCAAACCTATCAAACCCATTTTTGCCGCTGAGTAATTCGCTTGACCAAAATTACCTGAAAGAATTTATTCAATGAACTGTCTGTCTTGACTATAATTAGAAAACAAACCATAAATTCCTGAATTCGATGATGTCATAATAATCCTTCCATAATTTTGCTTCTTAAAAACGGGGAATGCTGCCTGGGTGGTTTTAAAACTACCTTTTAGATGGACTGCGTGTACCAGATCTAAGTGAAAAAATTAATAATGGCTTAAAATTATTATTTAATTTCTGACAGATTGCAGATTGTAGATTGATTGTGAAATATTTATTAAAAATATAACATTCTTTTAAAAGGTAGGTATAGTACACGCAAACGAAATTCAGTCGACAGGTTGAGATGCAAGACGCAAAACCCTTTGTACGCGCCGGCAAATTCCTTTGTCGGCATACCTGCTGTACTCGGCGCTTTTGATATTTACTAATAGGAAATACCTTATATCTATTACGTCTACTATATATGGCAACAAAACATATATGCTTACCCCAGTCCTGATCTGATATCTTAACGATACTCTTGTCTCGTAGAATTCCTGCATTGTTAACTAGTATATCAATACGTCCAAAATTATCTAACGCAGTCTTTATTATTTTTTCGCCCTCTACTACCGAGTTATAATCTGCCACAGCTATACCGCCTGGAAACATATAATATATTTGTAAAGAAAACAAAGAACTGAGTAATTATTTAATATTAGCTCCGAACCATTTTGCCTAATTTCTTCGACAACTGTATCGGCAGCCTTTGATGAACTTCCATCGCCATGTCTGCCTCCTCCTAGGTCATTCACGACAACTTTGGCTCCTCTTGAAGCAAATAGAAGAGCATAGGCCCTTCCAAGACCTGCCCCTGCACCAGTGACAACAGCAACTTTTCCATCAAACCTTAAATCGGCCATTGCACTATTACTGTAGTTTTATCTACAAAATATCAAACAAAAATAATTATTTGACCTCTTCGTCAAGTTTGTAAGTACTGCGTTACGTGCAATAAAACTAATAAGAGGTTAAAATGTTTCAAGTTTTTGAACATTGAACTTTGATTGGAGAAAGTGAAGTGTCACCCTAACCTATAATTTAAGGTTTTTAAAAGCTATAATCAATAAACCCAAGCATAAACTGTTTTATTTTATAACTTAAAACTTAGAGGTAAGTAGTGTACTAAGTGAACTAATTAAAAATTAAGATTTTTACGTTTAATGTAGAAATGTACTGTACAACTTGTTGAACCACAAAATAAAAATAAAAACATTTAATAATAATAAGATATGAAATTAAGTGAATAAATAAGTGATATCTAAAAATAGAATTTGCTGCACTGTAGAAACAAGAAGAAAACAAGGTTAGTTGACTCGGTAGTAATTTATTTATCTATTAATTAATTTTCTATTGATTTTTAGGCTCCCAATATTCATATTTTATCGTTTTCTTCAGAATATCAAGTTCACTAATATATGCTTATGTTTATCAAATATTACTTTTGTTTTCATAAAAGTCAAAATATTGTACCGAATTTGGTAAAATAACATTTAACAAGAACGTTTTGAAGGTGAGTTTTAATTTTTCAAAATTAGCGCTCTCGTGACGTCTTTCCGTATGCTCGCGCTCATCCCCACCTACGTGCACCACACGTGCGAGATGCATTTTCTATTTCTACTTCTACCACAAACGCAAATTATTTATTTGGAAGCCTAGCAGTAGAACGGTGCAAACACGTATATTTTCTAGTCTAATTTTTATAAATTCACGTTTGTTCGAGTCCCCGAAGAATCAATATTGTGGTAAGACTTTCCTTTTATATATTAAGACTTCCATTTATAAGTACGATTTCAATGGCAGGGTGGGGCTTATTGAGGAAAATATAAAATTTAACGCCACGTGTTTAGTGTTTAGACATATTGACATCGCTTTGCCGACGGCAAGTTTAAATTCAGTTCTAATCTGTAATTTTGTTTACAGATATAAGTTAAAATGGTACAACACGATAGTTCAAATTCCGGTGATGAGAGCTCTGTACCCATACCTGTAGTTCCTGAAAATCCTGCTAAAGGTATTGACAGTGGAAAATATCGTTTAGTAGGATGGGGAATCGACACAACTGGTCGACGCCTCATAGATGAGATAGTACAGATTGCGGCTTATACTCCGCAATCACAATTTTCCCAATATATTATGCCGTTTGCTGACTTGAACCCAACTTATAGCCGCAGACACAGTATTCGTGTAATCAACACTGTTCGTTATAGACGTCTAAAAGACTTGAACACAAACCAATATGTAAAGACCAAGAGCGAAATTTCAGCCTTACAAGATTTCTTGCAGTGGCTTGAGACCGTTAAAGGTGACGATGTTGATGGTATCGTCCTCATCTACCATGAAATTCGCAAAGCTTCACCCGGTATGCTTCTGGAGGCTTTAAGACGATATCAGCTGGTTGAAAGATTCACAAGCGTTGTGAAAGGATTTGCAAATGGGTTCAATATTGCTCAAGCAAAGTGTGCGAATACTACAAAGTCATTCAGTTTAAGGGTTATGTCCAAAGTATTATTAAATAAGGAGGATGAAAATTTCAGCAGTGCCGTAGACAGGGCTCGTGCTTCGTTTGATATCGCAGCACACCTCGCCCAAGGAGAAAGACTTGACTTGGAGGGTAAACCTAGTGCAGAAGTTACTGGACTAGAACCTACCCTTATATCTTTCGTCTGTCCTTTCACTAATCCTATTTCTGCAGAAGAGGATGAGATTGCAGTATTTAAGGTGAGATTTTAACATTTTTAAATCAATTTTTATTGGATATTCTACCTATATTTAAAATACCTATACTTTTTAGTGGCAGTTGCCATTAAAAAAGAATAGAGTAGGTAAGCTTTTCTTTAGTCGTATGTTAAGTTGTTAAATCCTATATTATGTATGTATATCACACCTGTAAGTAATTCTTATCTGGTTAAAATGATATTTATATCTTGTTTACAAAATTGTATAAAGTGGCATAGAAATGTCAAATTTTGTTTACTTATTAGACATGTTTGTGATAAACAATTAATTTGAATTGTTGGTAAATCCCCTTGCCTAGATAATCTAGTTTATTTTAATTTTTGCCCAATAACATTTCCTGTCATGATTATAATATTAATAGTGGTGAAATGTTTTTATATTTTGGCTGGTTGTGCACTCTCCTTACTCCCACTCAATTTGTTCTGTCATGTGTTGACTCAAGGATCATAATTTCCAATTTAAATCTGCGGTGCAAATAACCAGTAATATTTTATTCATTAATCATTTGCAAAAATAAATGATCAGTAATTAAATTCTTAACTATGCTAGGGTGATGTTTTTTAAAACACTTTTTTATTAGAAAAGAAGTGATAAAGCTTCTAAGCAAGTAAAAAGTAGATAAAAGAAATATTACTTGCAAAAAAGTAAAGCAAAAAAAAAGCTTTAAAAGAGAGTAAAAATTAATTTCTTCCTTGCCTTATCTAGGTAATAACCGATTTTAATATTTGGAAAAAGTTATTCTAACTTAAGAATTTGACTTTAACATACAATATATATTTTACTAAACTGTTCGTGACACAAAATTGTCGTAAAATGCTTATGGCTTATGAAGATAATAATTTTTTTTAGTAAAAGTTGTAAGCCATCAAAAATCAAACATTTTTTAATTATTTTATAGCTTTAAGGGCCGGTTTTTCAAGTGCCAGATAGGTAGCTGCTAGTTACGCTTAGCTGGCAGTTATATCTATGGTAGTGTTTATCAACAGTAATTTAACCAAAGGTTTAATAAATAGAGAAGACAAGCCGCCGATTTGCCGGGAGTCGGTTTGGTTGCCTTGGAGACGGTAGACTCTTCGTCCTTGTCGCACACCTCGTACCCTCTCTCTCCGCTATGTTTTACAAAGCAACACAGCCTTACCCGGCGCGCTTTGATTTCGCAAATATGTGCAAATACTGTAAATTTTGAATCTTTGTTTTGAATAGCGTTCTGCTTTATTTACAATTACACGTGTTTTCTAAAATTTTTCTTCTGTTTATAACATTTAGGGCGAGTTGTATAAAAATCACATTACCGATCGGTTAACTAACCGGAGATAAAATTTAACTGACTTAGCTGATTTAATGATTTCAGCAATTTCTGACACTTGATATGTTCTCGTTCTTGATGTTATAATTCAACAGTTATCTCACTTTAACCTCTTATTTTTCGGTAGTTCAGAAATTGAACTTTTACCTGGGCAGTTAATGCTAACCAATTGTTGTACAATACGAATTTGGTTAACCGCTCTGGTTAAGCCTTAACTATGCTTTATACAACCCGCCCTTATTGTTTATAACGTTTAATTTGTATATTAATTAATTATTTTTTTTGGTGACAATGGTTTATATTTGTAAAGTTTGTAGAAAAACTAAGTCCCATTGTCGTATGTCATACTGTCATTGTATATTGTATTGCAATCGTCACCTCCCCTCGTGTACTGTGCGACAAAGAGAGAACGAACTGTGTGAGAAGGATGAGAAGCCTACAGCCTACCGCTGCTTATACATTACGCTTATGGAGCTTGTCTCTTCTATTTGTTAAACTCTTTGAATTTAACTGCCAGCTACGTATCCATGAGTTTAATTATTTCTTAGCTATGTTGGCACTACTGATTCTACCTGAAGTTTCTTTCAATTGGTTTAATTCAAATTGCGCGCCTGTTTTAGTGACAGTTTTTCTAATTTAACCTCAAAATTCATTGCGTTGTCTAGCGTGTTGATTGATGTTCTGCTCTTAATTTTGTGCGTTTGTGTATCAGCAATAATTGCAATAGAGAGCGTAAAAAGGAAAAAAGGTGCTAACTACACTTTAAGTGATTGGAAAAACAGAATTATTCCTGCAACTTCCTCTATCATCATATGTAAAACAGTTTCTTTACGCAGTCGAAATCTTATTAAAAAATCTTTATCATCATAATTCCCAAAATTATTTTCTCGTTCCCTTATGGTATAGGATCTCCTTTCATACTTTATAAATTGTATAATATCATCGTCATAATCACTCATATCCAGAATATTATTATTATTGTTATTCATTATTGGCAATAATATATTTAATATAAATCACAAATTAAAAACGAACATATCAACCAATCACATTGGTTTTTAGGTTAGAATGTTTTAGAATTGTCAGAAATTGAACCAAATGCGCATGTGCAAATCCACTAACAGTAGAATAAATCTTTAACTGGCACTTTCAACTCTCTGCTAAATTTATTTTCAGATAGTGAGTTTAACCCTCCGGTAAATTTTACCTGCACATTGAAAAACAGTTTATCTGCCAGATAAATTTTATCTGACAGTTAAGCTATTTAACTGGACATTGAAAAACCGGCCCTAAGAGTAATAAATAGAATATTTTTATTTATTCAGTACTTTAGGAGGTAGGTGGCTTTTTCGGCATGTCATCTTTTTATGCTCTATGACTTATTTTTATCATTTTGTGTATAATAATGATTCAAAAAATCGATATCAGGTATGCCACTATGTCTGTTTAAAAGTCAGCAGAATGGGCATGTTACCAATAATTTTTTTTATGGTATTCAATAGTATTCAATCATCTATATAAGCTGTTAAAATTTCAGCTTCACAGGCCTATCCAATCCTTAGATATTCAATGTTAAAAATTGGGTTTCAGTACAAAACGCTTCGTCGATTCTGACGTCATTTTACATAAACACCACGCCTTTCATTCCACTCAAAATTCACTAGACGTCAAAAATGCCCATTTTCTTTCGTTCGTGTCGAGCTGAATTTTCGATTTTGACCCTGCATTGAACGATGTCGACACAATGCCGATCTTCCTTTTTTGATAGAGACATGAATGAGCTTCCACTCGAAATATTAATTTAGTTACGGATATTTGTAAATTCCATGTTTTCAGCTCTTGTGGCTGTTTGTCTCAGTTTAAAGAACTTGTGTCCTTATCCCTGATTGATACATTTGCAAGCCAAGTTTATGCAGGGAAAATTAGTAAATCAGAACGGATTTAGTGTGTTTTATTCTAACTGCAATAAAATAAGAACATTTATGCTGTAATTTAAATTAAATAAATTCAATGTATTTATAAGATCGCCAAATGCGAAACGAAAGTGAATTCAAAGCGTTAATTTTTATTTTGGCCTGAGACGGCCTCGATGGGGATTCCACTTATTTGGGTAATCCATATGCCTGTGAAAACTATTCTCTGCTCATAACATAAACAACTGCATTCTAATCTGAGATAATATATTTTACACCGTTTGAACCAAAGTTCAGATAAGCTCTCAAGTGGTGTAGCGGTGAAAGAAATGCTTAACACGTGCATGTTCCGGAGTTGGAATCCTTCCGGAAAACAAATTTTTACTTTTTTTTTACATTTTGGCCTTAATCTGTTGCTCAGATATTACCTATATATTACGTCTATAAATAGTTTTCGAGTTTGATGTTTTTAAATATTTTTAAATAATATGTTTGTTTAATCAAATAAAGAATTTGAATTAAATCTCGACTGTCACCCGATCACCATATGCAAAGTGACGTCGCGCGAAGCTCCGCCCCGTTTTTGCGTGATCAAACTTTGGTAATTTATTTAAGGGCTTAAACGTTCAAATAGAAACCTAAAAATTTGAAAATTGTCTTAAAAGGTGTTCTACTTTCGATTTCTAAAATAAAAAAAGCAAATGCTGAACGGGGCCTATTATATCATCATTGCAAGGCTCGTGTACTTGCCCTTTTTATGCTTAAAATAAAGAAAATAAGGTCATCAGAAAGCGGGAGATTAGGAAGCATTTCCAGAAAGGTCAATACTTATACTTATATGTTAAATAAATATAAGGCCGTCAGAAGGTGCAATAGCATAGTCATTCTGTCTGAAATTAATATGGTAACCTCAATTAAATGCACCCACGGAAATTTTTATGCAGATTTGTGTCTCCCCTGTATGGGGGCCTCAAGGTGCAAAATTATGACAAAAAATGTTGGTGCATATTCCGCCAACTTGATTTTGGTGGCGAGATAGTTTTTGTCAATAATCTCGCTTGTTATCGATATGAAAACTCACATGAGTGAAGTTGCAGAGAATAAAATTTCCTTTGTCATTTTAAGAAAAATTTATTTCAAGTGATACTGCGCGCGAAAGACCAGAGGTAAGGGGGTGTCGCACAGTTTTCTCACTTTTCCTTACTTTACGCGATATGTGAGCGGCATGTTTAAATGACAAACTTGGTCGCATCATAATTTGCAACAAATAATGTTTGGACAATTTTCACGAGCGATCATCGGGGGACAAACTGTCCCCGGGAACGCATTGAAGTTCGAGGTGTCACAAGGAATCTGCTGGGTCCGGTTTGCGCTCAACGCTAGTTTTCTACATATGAAAAATTCAAAGTACTTGGTATAAACGTGCAGAGAACGTTACGAGGTTTGATCTATTTATTGTGTTACAAAGTGAACCCTTTTCCACACCACCCTGGAGGTAGGGCTTTCGGGGCGCTTTTCTTTTACGTGGTATCCCCAGTAGGCCTATTCCACGTCGTTTTCTATTGATTTGTTAATTTTTTCCAAATGTTATTGTTGCAATTGGGATTTTTTTGTGCTTGATGGTCTTCATCGTCGTCGTCGTCTTCCTCGTTGAGAGAGGTAGATGCACATTCTAAATTTACTGTGTCATCAGTTGTGTCTACAGCAAAGTCGCCAAAGACATTGTCGTCGTTGTCATCATCGTCAAATTGACTGTCGGGGGCATTAGCGCACGATTTGATGCCGCATGTTTCGCAAATGGAAGTGCATTTCAATCCTGCCTTTCGACAACTGCATTTAGTTTGCAACCTGTTTTGCATTTGCAAGAAATTAATTTCATCAAAGATTCGGGGGTGGTGCGGTATCGTTGGTTATCGGCTGGAGACCACATTTGTTTTTTTTTTCAACTCAATTCTTCTGGGTCCATGTTTGCACTTGATGGTACACTCGGAACAAGTGCTGTTGCGCAGTAGGCTCCGTTTCACTAGTGCACCGTACAGGGCGATAAAAACTTCCTTTGCAGCCAGCTCCAGTAAAATTTTTTTCGCGGACAATGGAACAAAATTGCAGGGAAGTTCATTCTCTGCAATTTCACTCATGTGAGTTTTCATCGAGAAATCGATAACAAGCGAGATAATCTACAAAAACTATCTCGCCACCAAAATCAAGATGGCGGAATATTCACTAACATTTTTTGCACTTTCAGACACAAATCTGCATCAAAATTTCCGTGGGTACATTTAATTGAGGTTACAGGGACACTGGGCTATAATTTTTTCTACACATCTCGAGAACATGTTAGATCTTCAAATACTATTCTTCTGCAGACATCGTGCATGATTAAGCTGTGTTCCTTTTTGAAAACATTTCGTAAATCTTTGTACAAAATAAAATACTAATGGAAAACGTTAAGCAATTGGTAAAAGAACAACGAAACTGGAACGAAAACGCGAATTTGATATAAAGATAAAACATTACCCTAAGGGAACACCTATGTGAAAACTAATTGTTTAAAAATTCTATATATTTTAACTCCTGAGAAATGTAAGACTCGATTCGATTGAGATAATCCAACTCGGCAGCTTATTTATATTACTAATAATAATGTAACGCAAAATGTATAATCTGAAACATATCTAAATATGATTCCCTTTTTTAATACACGTCTCATATCTTAATTATTTTCAATTACAATTAAGTAATTTTCTAACTGAAATAATTGAAACTAAATAATTGAAGCCATGGTATAATGAATTACAGAAAGTATTTCGATATGAGCCACTATTATAGAGGTTATTTTTTGTTTGAATTGATTTTTTTTTCTCGAACTCGAGATGAAACTGTTTTCGTGTATTCTTTAATTAGTTGAATTGTTGAAACAGCCATTACTGAAGTTTTTCCTAAAAGTGATGTATCTCCCTTTACATGTTAGTGACTTTACAATGTGTTTATTTATATTTCAGGTTTTGTTAGAGAGACAGAATACATTCCGGCCTGTATTTGGTGCCTTACTTCGGGCAAGTCGTCCTGAAAGACAACATGCAAGTCATTTAAGAAGACTTTTGGCTGAAAATAACATTAACTATGACAAATTAAAGGAAGCTTACGAATCTGGTGCCAAAAAAGGACTTGAAGATGTGATAAGGAGTGCAGTAAGTATTTTTATTGTTCTTTATTATCGATCTAGTTTCTAATATGAGGTTGATGGAGGAGATACACTAAACATGAAGTACATATTCCTTCAAATTTTATGCATCGTAGTTAATTTTCTAAATATTTTGTAGTTGGGATACAGATGGTCAAAACATTTTGAAATTTTGATATATTGTAGTGCTAAGCTTCCCAATGAGAACTCTCGATGGGTGAGGCCTCCAAAAATGAATCGTTTTTGAGAAACAGTTTATCAGAATTAAATAATTTGTCATTTTAGAGATTCGAGAAATTTTTACTCTTAAACTAAATATTTTAGGGAAAAGATTCAAGAGTAATAAATGATTTGGTTTTGATACACTATATCTCAAAAACTCTTATTTTTTTGTGGACCTTGCCCATTTAGACTGTTCATAAGAACTACAATACATCATGATTTACTTTTATTTTAATCCCTGGGTTTTATGGATTTCATAGTTTTTTGCAAGGACGATCTCACCAGATTCGATTTTTTAAATAATATTTGGGCCTCCAAAAGTAACAATAAAAATTGACAAGATGTAACCCCTTATGGTGACAAAATATATTTTGGGACGTCCGCATCCTGTGCGCAGGTAATTTTTTACCCTACAGGGAAAATAATCTTTCCCTGTGTTAAAAATACGTTACAGTATTAAACCCAAATGTAGCTTGGATCGTAAGCAAATGTTATGTATTTTGTGTTTCTTTTTAGATGCGCTTTAGAAATAAGGAGACATTTATTAGAGTATTTGTGTTAACTGAAAAAAATATTGTTTTAATTTTTCAATTTTGGCTTTAACCAACTAAAAAAATTGTAATTTTTTATCCTGTCGAGGGATAAACTCCTCTGCCAATTTTAGTTAATAATTATTAAACTCTTCGTAAATACAAAATGAAGAGTATATTGTATTCAATCAGCACATTTCTAAAACCTAAAACGATGGTTATATTTATACAATAGTTTGCCTTTAATGAAGTGGGTTTTTATTAACCACAAATTATCTACAATCTGATTGTGTGGTCAAAAGTTCTCTCTATGTGAAGTAACAGTGATTTTATTCTGCTTTTCATATTTGATATAAATTAATTAAATTATGTAAATCAGTATTGCACAATGTAAAATGTATTGAAAATTTGTCAAGAAGTTCGTACAAATGATAAAAAATGTGTATAGCAACCCTATGAACTAAAAATTAATTGCACTTTCATTTACTTACAAATACGAATTAATCATATTGTACACCATGATCAGGCCTGCGCCTAACGGGTGTGCGATGCGTGCACTGCATGCGGGTGCATACTTCTGGGGGCGCAAAATTACTGCATAATTTAAATTGTAATAACGCATACTAATTTATTTTTTTAATACGCAAAGGCTTAGCAATTTGGCAATAATATCTATTGAGCATGAAGTCTTGGATTAAGTTATGCATGAAACAATATCAGAGTTTGCCAACCTAAAGTCGAAAAGGGCCCAATTTATGTATTATAATAATTACATAATGTATTATTACAGAATAATAATAATAAAAATATTGTATTTTTCACATGTTATTTTGTTTCGAATTATACTTTTGTTATGGTTATTTGTAATTTTTATTTTTGCATGATGAATTTATATACTATTAAAATAGATTGTATTGTATTAAAACTTAAAAGTAAAATTTTTTTCTTTCTCGATTAATCGTATAGCTTGCTATGTATATACTACTAGGTATTACTGCCAGTACTAAGTCTTAATGATAGTTTGAAACGCAAAATCCAGTGGCAACATAAAAGGATTTATATAGCGGGGTGAAAATATTCAGTGGCATGCATGTCAACATCCACAATATAGTTCGTGGAGTAAGGGGCGCCGAATGAAGACTTGCACACGGGCGCGCATATCCTTAGGCGCGGGCCTGACCATGATCTTTAATGGTTTTGGAGTTATAACAATTTACGTTTCAGAAGTGACAAAATAAAATAGCTGCGGAAATTGGGAAGTTCACATTTTCTATGATTTGCCAATTGGTCGGCTAAAAAAGTCCATAAAACTGTAAGAAATTATCTAAAATAAAATGTGTTTTTTAACTATCTGACACGCTTCCCCCTCCAATATTTTAAATAATTGCTTAGTTATTCAAAATTATAACAAGGTCAAGTACATGACAACTTTAAAATAATTTAATTCTTCAAATGTCAAGGATACCTGAAAGCAAAATTATTGCAGCCTGTATTTTAGAAACGATACATTTAGAAATCCGTGAAAGAAAATTAATAACATAGTTGAGGAATAACATAGTAGAATGAAGGTGCGCGGAGGGTAGAGATCGCTTTTATCGGCCTCAGTTGCTTTATCGACAAGCTTTTTGACAACCCACCTTACCCACTGACTGCTGTACAAAATCTCTTACCGCTATTATACTTATGCTCTTTGTACAATATACTATTGTATTACCTGTTTACGAAATTTTGCAGAATGTACAATAGCTTTAAAAATTATATCAATTAATCAATAGAAGTAAACATTAATAGTCTAACAAAGTGTAATAAATAATAGCTTGTTGAATTATTTTTAAAAACATGATAAGATTAATGTGATATTGTCTTGCCTGCCACCTTTGAAAAACATTAACTTGATAAATATTATTGTTGTCTCCTATATACCACCTAATATAAATATTAGATTATTGGCCTGGCCTATTGGGGAAATGTTCTAAAAACTGTTTTTAATATTTAATCCAAAAACTGGTTCTCTTTAAATAGTTTAATTGATCAGGAAAAAATGACTCAGTAAATTGAAACATCAGGTCTTGACTTTGATGATATTGGTCAATAAATTTTTGTTTCAATAGAGTCCAACATGGGTCTACTTTGAGTAAATTCTATATAGAACTGAATACTTTGTGCTTTTCCCCACCATTTCCCCTATTCCATCACCCTCACAATCCCATACTTTCTTCCCCACCTCACTATCGTTTTTCTCTAGCTCCCCCTTCCTGCTCCCATACAACTTCCTACTTTCCCATTATTTTCCCACCACCACCGATGATGTTTTTCTATTCATGGTGGAACAATTATTCAAATAGGCAGACAAAAATACTGAAAATGCATTTTCTGGCTTTGATATCGTTAAATTAAACAAACATGAAAATATTGAGGATTCTAAAACGAAATTGCAAACATACCTAACCTACCTTTACTTTTTTTAAAGTAATTATAATAATGACCCCCATATAAGGGAAAAACAGTTATCTGGGGGCAGGCAGTGAACGTTACCACGCACTAGTGACGCACCCTGTATACAGGGTGTAATCAGTTTCATGTCATTAAAAAAAATGGTAATGGGGACCGACTAGACAAACAAAAAACCTTTATGACTTTTCCCTCTAGGGGCACTTTGAAAAAAACTGACCTAGGTCAACCTTTTTAATATATATATTTTTTAATATTAATGTAGAAAATAATTGAGAACCACTGCTTTTCTTGGCCAATGGACTTTTAGTTCCCAATTATACAACTTTTAAATTGTCATAAAGAAGTGCAAAGGCCTTGGATCATCGACCGCCTTTGATGGACCGCCTCAACCGAACTGAGGCAATTATAAAGAGGTAAATAATTTGTTATCTCTTCCTGCACAACTGCAAGCAAATAATGGCCGTAGAAGTTTAAACAGAGCATTTCTTTACAGGTGTGTCTTTTAATTTGGAACAAAATATTGGATTAATGTTTATAATTTAGAATATTTAAATGTGATTTATTAACGTTTGTAACATAAATGAGTGTCCTGGGTTAAAAGCTTACCACCTAAGTAAATTATCTGCATCTGCATCAATACACAGTTCGGTACGTCGAATTAAGGACATACGTACTCCGTTCAACACTAAACAATAAACTATCAACTAACGTTGTCAATAAAGAAAAATAAAAGAAAAACATAGTCCAAAATCCAAAACGGAATACAAAAAGAACAAACAAGTAAGTTGTGTCTGTACGTAATCAAGAATTTAACGACTTGAATGGTAAAGTCAATAAAATAAATCTTCACTATAAATACACAGAGACCCGAAATTCAAAAATAACAAAAACAACGAACGGCGGGTTAGCGTGTGTACATAACGAAACACCCACAGAAACTAAAATATTGCACAAGGGAGAGTCAGTATAGTTTTCTTCAGATCAGATCTACTAAACACTCAGAAAACGTCGACGTCTTTTATCTTATTTACCGCACCGCTAAAGACCGCCGACATTTTATAGCTATCTACACAAATATTGAGTATCATAGGCAAAGACGCGCGCGACGATCTAAACCTACCTCAATATTCCAGCAGTTCTCAAAAGATTTTATTGAAAGTTTGCGAAATTTTTGTTTATTTTTTTTCTCCAAAACTATGAGCTTTAGACCCCATGTTATATAAGGTTTTTTTGTTTGTCTTGTCGTTCCCTACCACCAGTTTTTTTTAATGACATGAAACTAATTACACCCTGTATATACTTATTTAAAAAATATGTAATAATTTACATAATCTGTATAAAATATTTAGTAGTTAAACTTTAAATGGAGACATAGCAAGTAATTTTTTACAGTACCTTTTGTTCAAACTGGAGATTTTTTAGAAAATCCCTAATGTTCTAGAGTTCAATTAAAAACACTGTTAGGTTTAGAAAAAAATATTGATAGCAAAAATGATTAATTTTGTTATGACCTGCAATTCGTGTATATGCTTTTTATATTTGCAACTGTCAAGGAATTATATGCAAGAACGGAAAATGATTTTTTAGTACGGTGGCCCGCAGCACAGGTTGGATTTTAGTAAACTTTAGTATATTCAATAAGAAGACAAATGCACCATCTTTACTAAATTGCTAACTTATACTAAATTTTTCTAGGTCAAATGCTATTTCCTTCACTATACATTAACTTTATACTCTCTGCACAGTTACAGTACAAATTTAGAAATTCTGTTAGAAATAAACAAGTGCTTACAAAAATCAAGTGTATGATATTTTTGAAAAAAAACAAACTATTATAACAATCTATCACAATGGAGTTTGTTTCTAAGTAAACTTGACAATGAATCAATTATATTATGAACATGATAATGGTCTGTTATCTTACCTATTATATTGTGCAAATTTTACATAACTTAATAAACTAGAATAATGTTTTTTAAACATATTTTCAAATATCAAATGTATTTAACTAATCTGAATTGACAGGTTGCCAATGCCAAAGAAAAAGATTTAAGTGAGCTCTTGGAGATATTAGATTGCTTCTTTGACCCAGAGAAGAAGGCGGTTCAACCCAAAACCAGGTATTTCCCTGGTAACAATCGACGAAGGCAAAGATCATTCAACAAAAACCAAAGTTCTAATTCGGATAGTCACAGCCCTAATGCCTCGACTGATAATCCAACTACAGAACCATTAAGTGATGAGACCACGCCCAGGAGCGAACCTGAAAAGACAGCAGTGGCTGCACAATAAGTGCCTTATTTACATTACTAGATGTTCTCTGAGTACACAGTTTCGTTCAGCTTTTTTAACAGATTAATTACTTATTTTTTCACTACTTATCCACAGGAGTTTAATTATTTTATTTACAGAAGCTGTGTTTAATTCGGTATATTATGACGTATATTTTGTTTAATTCATGTTGTAAGTTAATGCATTTTTTAGAGAGACATTTATGTTTACATTTCAATTTATGTTGGATCGTGATAGATTTATTTTATTATGTTGTTTCATTTATTTTGTGATAATAATAGGGTTATGTATTTGTAACAAATTAATTTTGTATTGTTTGTTACATACCTGTTATTTAATAATTGAGTTTAATAAAGTTTAATAATTAAATGACAATATTTATTTTACTCTCGTAATTTTTTACGTTGTACCAATTTTTTAGCAGACATCCCTAAACCTCTTGATCAAATTTCAGAAAAGAAAGGAGGAGGGTTAATGAGGCCTGATTTTAGCCCCCTTATTTGAAAAAACATTGGAAACTTAATAGTGAACATAAATATACTTTTTTAAAAAGATTCCAGCCTAAACAGAGACATCCCACCCTCTCTTACAGCCGGTTTTACAATCGCAAGTTAACTTTCATGTTAGTTGACTCTTACTTGCAGGTTAACTACAACTTTACTGACACTTGCGTTTTTCAATATAAAGTTAAGTGATGATTTGTAAACGAGAGATTATGAATAAAATTTATAATGTTGGTACTGGAAAAATGGGTAATATACATAAAATGCATGAATTTTTGTCAAAGTCACGTCACCTGCTATCAAACAAATGTCAGAAGCAATTTATGAGTTAGTGGTCTATTATTAAGTAAGTGTATTTAATCTCGATATATTTAAAAAAATCTCTTAAATCGTATTCTTCGAAAAAGTTAGGTCTATACCTCATCACTGCTATATGCATTTACTTCCCACATCCATTTAAGCAAAATATCAAAAAATCATTTTGTGACAGTTATTTTATAGGTTATAAATTGTCAGTAAACTGCCAACTTCTAGTTAACCCACACCTCATCTGCTAGTAAAGTTAACTACTAGATAACTACAACATTGAAAATGACTAGCTATTGTAAAACCCAATTTCTATAATAACCTGAAAGTTAACTCTGACTGGAAGTTAACCAGCAATTGTAAAACCGGCTGTAAGTCACTTTCACCCCTCCCACCCATTTTCATGTTTCTACGCTTCTGTGTTGGATCATACCTTATCTATCACCTTAAGTATACTCCCAAGTCTTTATGGCTCAAAATACTTCTGTTTCTTGTTACTGGTTCATCACGACTGCGTTCAGGTCGCTGTTCCTGGGTAGCGCTAAGTGTAGATGTGTTCAAAGCATAGATTTAAATATAAAATACAGATTGAACCCTAATAAGACGAATTCACTTCTACAGAGAGCTGGAAGTGTGAGGTAAGCGGAGTGAGTGATAGGCCAGTATCAAGCAGCAGATGTATTTCGAATCGTAAGGAGGACTCGGACGTGTACTTACGGTGATAGATAGGTACATTCCAATATATAGTAGGGCCAATAAGTTTAGCCAGTAGAGCCAGGGACGTGCGGATTTACGAATTTCGTATATTCGCATGTACGTAATGAAAGTACTCAGATTGTATTGATTATGCATGCGAGCTACCATATGTCTTAAATTTAAAATATGCTTAAATCTTGCAACATTATCCATACATATTATAAGAGGGCAGCCGCAAGTATTTGTCTGTTGCATTAAAATCGTTACTATTGTAAATATATATGTGGCGCCACTGGATGCGTAGGATGGGCTCGTGAAGTTCGTTTATGAGAGTTATTCTGCAAATAGCATAGTAGTTGAATAAATTATTAGGTATAAAGGCACCACATTCAAACATTTATTCTATTTGGTCGATTGTACCAATTACACGTAATGGCCTAGTCGTGGTTTTCATGTCTGGTATGCGGATATAACCTAATATATTTCTCTCAATTATGTGGCACTATATAGTAGAACAAGGTGCTGCTTAAGTATTACATAACAGCTATTATCCGTTGACAAGAATGCTGCTGATTTTTTTGCTCTACCGACTACACTTTTTGGCCTAAGTATAGAAGCGTAGAAACATGAAAATGGGGAGTGAAAATGACTTGGAGATGGTGGGATGTCTCTGTTTAGGCTGGAATCTTTTTAAAAAGGTATATTTATGTTCACAATTAGATTCCAATGAATTTTATTCAAATAAGAAGGGGGCCGCACACGGGCCTTATTGACCCTCCTCCTGCCGCATGAAAAATAAGTGGAATTCTAATAGGGTGCCATCTTTTTCTAGTGAAAATGCGAATAACATTTCAGTCAAATCACCAGGAAAAGGACATTTTATATCTATCCATCAAGTTTCTACGGCTTCCGATTTTTCCAAAAATGATTACACCAATTTTTCATTTTTAAGAGTGTCGCTAGTGTGTGGATGATCAATATCTCCTTAACTCTTTAAAATCAGCGAAAATGTCAAGAAGATCCACAGCGGCACATTTGAAATCTACAGAGTGTTTCACATATTGGTGGCAAGCTAATACTTGGATTTTTTAAACGGAACACCCAATATGTTTTATATATTTATATTTAACTCTTAACAATAATAAAATTTCTTTATTCTTTGCTTTAATATACAATACAATCATAAGGAGGCGATCGACCGAGGTCCTTCAGCCAAGGGGATAATAATATATTTAACGTTTTGTATAGAAAATATGGAGGAATATGGGTTGATTACATAAATAAATTGTAAAAAAAAAAACAATGTGTTTCGAGCAGTTACGAGAGGTTGCATTACTTCAATATTGTGGTTTCTCTGTGCAAATTTTTCGTTGAGAAGATGTATTCTATCCTCGATAGGAAGTGTTTGCACCAAATCATACAAAAGAGCATTAGGAGGGCTGTGTAAAGGATTGTGGGGGTGCCAAATCTTTGTAATTTTCCTTAGTACAGTTGTATCAGCAGCCCATATTTTTCTTAGTTGGATTTCTGTTGTTCATGAATAACGTCAAGACCATGTATTAGTTTTCAGCTCCTTCAGAGTCGAACCTAATTCTACAGTGTTCTCCATGATAATTCAAATTTTTTATCTTTAAACTGTCACAACTCAATTTTTTCAAATGAAATACCATGTACGTTTTTACTAAAAATGTTTCAATAATCAATTACTTTTAGTTGTCCATCGTAATTACTTTTTTCAGCTTGAATATTTCAAAAAACACTTAATCAGTGTGATATCTTTTATAACAATGACAGTGATGGTCACTTGATTCTGAAGAATAAAAAAATACTTAATATTTGTTCTATGAGAATTCACTTGGAATGTTGCAGTAAGCAATGACCAAAAAAAAAAACCTGAACAAAGGGTCTCAATAATGTTGTTAACTACGTACACTGGAAAATTTAAAGGAAATGGCTTTTTTTTTCTTCTTTGAATGAAATCTTTTAAAAGGAAAAGTTAACTAATAACTAGCTAATTGCAGTTTATCAAAGAAATGAATAATGTGTTTTGACTCTTAAACATTTAATGATGAAACAAAATTATAAGAATTATTTTTTTCAATATAGCATATGATGATCGGTAACAACCGATCATTTCTTGAGGCAAGTTCTCCCATATTTCAATTAGAACATCTCTCGCTTCTACGTTTTAGACAGCAGGAATTTTTTATCTAAGTCGTCTGCCTGGCATGTCCCTTATATGTTCAGTTGTATTCAAATCCTGGAAATATGCAGGCTAAATATTTGTCGGCATTTGCACTAGTTTTACAGAAAGGGCTGAGTATGGGCGAGCATTGTCTTAAATTAAGAGGATATTTTCTCCAATATGTGGGCTGAGTACCTCAAGATCTTGCAGAACATGTACCTATCTACAGGGCCGTCGAGGGAAAATCGGGGCCCGGGGTAGTAACATACGGCCCCCCACCAAACTTAAATATAATTTCAAACAGCGGATCATATCTTTAACTAAGAATATGATATTTATATTTATCTCGTTATAAACAATACAAGTTAAAAACATTTATTAGGTACTCATTATATTTATATCACACTAAAAATTTAAAAGTATGCCTCTACTGTTTCAGCTAATCCAAACACAATCAAAATTTGCTTATGCATCTTCAACTTAGGCAGGCCCCCCCAAAAACACCGGGCCTGGGAGAAACCATTGACCCGCCTTCCTCTCGACGGACCTGCCTGTCTACAGTTAAAGTGCTGCCATCAATAATCGCCAACTCTATGCATGTTCCCAAACATATGCCAACCCACACTAAAATTGTGCCTTCTCCCAAAAAGACAGTAGGAGAAAAATTTAGTTGTTCATTTTTTTCTCCGGGACGTTAATAAACTCCTTTCCCTACCCCTATTCGAATTCAACAAGGTCTTATCCCACTGATCATCATTCCAATTTTAGTGTTCTTGAGCAAAGGCTATTCGTGCTATTCGATTATGTCTCTTGACTTTATGTTTCTCCTATACAACTTTAAACTAACTTTGAATTTTCTAAATGTACGCCCACTAATTTTGGCTCGTTTCCTGTTTGAACTGCAGTTCAAAGCCTATTTCAGAGTGTTTGCAACCTGATAAATTGATTATCTACAGCCGTGGTCAAGCGCTTTCTGCTTTGACTTTGTCTTTTCGCATACTTTCCAATTTGCCTCCAATGTGCAACAGTACGATGGATCGTCGATTTTGATTTACTAAACATATGGTAACATTACTGTAAAATTGACAATTTTCGAACATTGCGGCAGCCCTAGCAATATCAGTGGGTACTAATAAATCACCCATTATGGACTGTTTTACAATCAAGATGATGATAGTAAAGCAAAACAAAACAAATTTAAGTAATTCTGAAAACATGACGGACTTTAATGTAGAAAGTGTTGCAATTACACATTGATAGATTATATTTACAAAAACTATACGAGATAACTAAGCGTGAAAGTTTGCACCATTAGTTTAATTTTATGGGTCTGGGAAGAGACCCAAGTTAAGAATAACACGCTGAGTCTCAAGTACTTTAAAAGGGCATTTTAATAAACTAGAATATTTTAAGTTAGTTCTGTCTGCTCTCTCGTTCTTTAAACACGTAATAAATGCTAGATCGTAAAATGGTACTTTTATTAAATTACAACCCAATCCTAACAATAGAGAGAATATGTGTTTGTTTCAAATGTAATGCTAAACTAACCGACCTTTACACATTGACGTCGAGTTTGACATTGATTAACTTGATAAAAATGTACAAAATATACAAAACTTGAAAGATAGTCATGGTTGTCTAGATCTTAGGAGAACAAAAATTATGTAAAAAAAATGCCAATTTATCTCAATTCCTTTAAATTTGTCAGTGTGTGTAGATTGGGCCTATAGCTTTATGTAGAGTGGTTCAATTTTTTATGGAAACTGCCCAAAAAACTGATGCAATTTTTTTTTGAAAATGTAAGTATATGCTAATTTTTTAATTTAACAAAATATTTTTAGTAAAGCTTATGTAAAGCTTATTACAATAGAAAATATTCACAATGCGTTTTTTTTAAATATAGGTGGGTACAATCGAGGTTGTTTTTTGTATAAAAAATGATTAATACGATTTCTTCAGTTTTAAAGGCCAAAGTTCTTAAAAGTAGGCACAATTAATAAAATATTACCATTAAAATCACCGTACCTATTAAGCAGTTTTTGTTAAAAATTATAAACGCCCTGTAAATGGAAACATCACAAGAATGTATACTTACAATATTCGCCTTAGAAGATGTTTGAAGATACATTTAAAAACACTTCATGAATTAGTTAAGAAGTAAATTGGTAATTTTCATTTTAGAGTTGTTCTAAGAAGTACCTAATAATACATTCTTAAAAGATGCATCCTTTTTATTTCGTCGCAAGGATTCTCCTTAGTTTTAAGAAATATAACGATGATGCTCTTATTAGGATATTATAGATACTTGGAGTGCAACTTCAGTTTGTAACAAAAATCATGAATGTTTGGATTCTGCGATGTTCTTTTGTTTAGTGGGTTGGCTTTTGTCTCAACAGTTCAAGAAGTCCGCGATTTAAATTAACAGCGTATAACGTGTGTAGTGCGATTTTTTCATGTTTTTTGGGGTTAATTTTCCGCTTTATGTAATAAATTTGTGTTGTATAATATGGTGTGAAATGTAATACCATAGCACGAGTTTTCGTTCACCTGTGAAAATCCACTGTTCGTCCATTTTACTCGATAACGGTTGTTGACAATACGAAAAATTTATGAGACCATTTCGAACCAGCTCGTTGAAAACTGAAAACTTTTGTGTTGGTGTGAACCATTTTTGGTAAGTGTTAATACAAAAATATTGTAACGAAATCGAAGTTTTCAATTAATTTGAACTATCGAGCAGAGGCTATTGAACAGACCTGTGGCGACATCTCTGTGATGTGTGACAATGCCTCACAGTTTATTATCCTTGGTGTTCGTTAGAGGTCGACAGTATATAATTAGGAATATTAAAAAATAATATTGAAATGTAACACTGGACTAACTAGTTTTTGTAATTGCTTTAATTAGTACCGTATACTCTATAAATAATTATAGTGCTTGTTCAAGACAATAATTTACTGTTTAAGTATTTCTTGACTTTTATTATGTTTTATTTCCTTATGCCGCGGTAGTTAGGTACATACACATACAAAAAAGTATGTACCTATAGGCCTGCGATTCATCGCAATTTTGCGTTCATCGGGTGACTAAATTAAAAAAAAAAAAATGTGGATAAAAACCTTTTGAAATTTGTTCCTTAGATGTTCCTGACAATGTTTATAAAAAAAATATTTCGGTTCATGCGGGATTTAATTGCTATAAACAATTAAGTAATTTGTTCACTAAGAAAAAAATATTTCTAGCTTTAGCTAAAGTCGACCAAAATAAACACTTTTTATTATTTATGATTGTTCAAAAAAATGCTTCCTAAAATAGTTATGGCCAATTTTATGTCGAAAATCGCGAAATTCTCCGACGTTCAAGAATTTTTTCTCGCCCATTTTTACACGCATCAAAAACAAAAAAAAAAACAAAATTGTAGAGAATTTCCCGTAGAATAACGCGAATTTTTTTATTTTTTGATTTCATTAAGTAATGGGGCATGAAAAAATTTCATTCAGAGAACGCGAATTTATATTTGAAAAAAAACTCGTTTGTGTGCGCGTGCGCGCACGCCCAGTTGCTCGAGCAGCTGTACGCATATTACATATTGTATGTATATACAGGGTGTAATCAGTTTCATGTCATTAAAAAAAACTGGTAATGGGGACCGACTAGACAAACAAGAAACTTTTATGACTTTTCCCTCTAGGGGCACTTTGAAAAAAAACTGATCTAGGTCAACAATCTTAATATTATGGTAGACAACAATTGAGAACCACTGCTTTTCTTGGTCAATGGACTTGTAGTTCTCAATTATACAACTTTTAAATTGTCATAATAAAGTGCTCGCCGGCACACGCGGTGTCAAAGCAAAGGTCTTGAATCATCGACCGCCTTTGATGGACCGCCTCAACTGAACTGAGGCAATTATAAAGAGGTAAATAATTCGTTCTCTCTTCGTGCACAATTGCAAGCAAATAATGGCCATATGGGTTTAAACAGAGCATTTCTTCACATCTGTGTTTTTTAATTTGGAACAAAATATTGGATTGTTTATAATTTAGAAAATTTAAATGTGGTTTATTAACATTTGTAACATAAATGAGTGTCCTGGGTTAAAAGCTTACTACCTACCTAAATGATTCAAAATCTCTTCATCTGCGTCAATACACAGTTCGGTACGTCGAATTAAGGACATACGCACTTCGTTCAACACTAAACACTAAACTATCAACTGACGTTGTCAATAAAAATAAAATAAAAACTTGGTACAAAAGCCAAAAAGGAATACAAAAAGAACGAACAAGTAAGTTGTGTCTGTATGTAATCAAGAATTTGACAACTGAACGGTAAGTCAATAAAATAAATCTTTACTATAAATACACAATGACGCGAAATTCAAAAATAACAGAAACAACGAACGGCGGGTTGGACGTGTGTACATAACGAAACACCCACAGTAACTAAAATATTGCACAAGGGAGAGTTAGAGTATACCTAGTTTTCTTCAGATCAGATCTATTAAACACTCAGAATATGTCTTCCATCTTTACCGCATCGATAAAGACCGCCGACATTTTAGAGCTATCTACACAAATATTGAGTATCGTAGGCAAAGACACGCGCGACGATCTAAACCTACCTCAATATTCCAGCAGTTCTCAAAAATTTTTATAATTTGAGAAATTTTTGTTTATTTTTTTTCTCCAAAACTATAAGCTTTAGACCCCATGTTATATAAGTTTTTTTTGTTTGTCTCGTCGTTCCCTACCACCAGTTTTTTTTAATGACATGAAACTAATTACACCCTGTATGTATATATACTTTTTGCACACGTTCGGAATTTTTACTATTTATTTCTTGAAAATTTGTCACAGTTTTTATGGAATGTAATGTAATATCAATTAAAATTATTTAGCAATATTCAATAATTGAAAAATTCAAAAAAATGTAAAATGATAGTGCATGCCACCGTAGAAAAATGATACCTCTCTTCAATAAAAAAACTCGCGTTTTTTTAGTGAAATTTTTTCATGCTTCCATTAATGAAATCAAAAAACAAAAAATATTGCGTTATTCTACAGGAAATTCTGTACAAGTCTGTTTTTTTTTTGTTTTTTGTACGTGTAAAAATGAGTGAGAAAATTTTTTTTAAAGTAGGAGAATTTCGCGTTTTTTCGACATAAAATTGGCCATAATTTTTTGGGAAGCATTTTTTTGAAAAATCATAAAGAATAAAAAGTGTTTATTTAAAAAAAGTTATTTCCAGTCACTAAAAAAATTTGTCTCTTAGTGAACAAATTAATTGTTTATAACAATTAAAGGCCCGCATGAATCGAAAAAATGTTTCCATAAACATTGTGAGGGATATCTAAGGAACTAATTCCAAAAGGTTTTATCCATATTACTTATTTCAAAAAATTTAGTACCCCCTTTCATTTTCTAAACGTTTAAATCGTGATGAACCGCAGGCTTACTAGTGCCTAGGGTTTTGAATTTAGATATGTACATACTATTTCGTTCAAATTTTAAAATATATGATTTCGAAAAGATTTCGTATCATTGGATTTTATATACAATTACGTTTTTTAAACAAATAATAATTGAATTTGTTGCTAATTTTGTGAATATAAGTAGCGCGATATCGTATAGTTTATTTGAAAAATTTGAAAACAGGGAGCTGTGAGCAAAGGAGCTAATAAACGGTGTTGTTTTGGCGTGTGTAACAGCGAGTCTCGCTCCAAATATTTCAGAAACTGTTTTTATATTTTCTGCTATTCCTTAACCAATACAGCACAAGGACATCGTCAGAACATACTGGGGACAACTTTTCAGGACATGGGATATCCTGGGAAGATTCCATTATCACCTTAGGATGTCCGTAGGATATCCAAATGGGACAGTTCGGGCTGATGACGTCCTCAGGACCTCAGTGCGGGTGTATACAGGACATCATCAGCTCTTATATGGGTTATGCCTGGGCCTTACTATGAACAACCTGAGGACATTGATTGGACTTTATATAGGACATTCCCAGTTCTTTTGGGGTTTATTGAATATTTCTAAAGACAGCAAAAAATACATATTATTTTATAAGATCATTACTTTTAAACTGAGCCAATAAAAGAAGACAAAGGAATACAAGTTTATATAATGGCAGAGGTAAAATGACTAATAAAAATGTGATACTTATATGTACTACTCCATACACATATTTGTATCTATCAATTGACTTATATCGCTTTAAAAGTAAATCCACCAAACTAAAAGAGGTTATCTATAGTTCAATGAAATAGGCCGACAAATCAAAATTTTAAGGTAAATACTTGAAATTTTGATGTTACTTTGAAGTATTTGAACACGATTAATGAAAGAATTTTTTTTTTCAACCCCGAGAAGGGGTGAAAAGAAATGTAACAAAGAGTTTTTTAAAATTACTCTAAATGTGTAAAAGACAGTAAAAAAATTTCAAGTGAAAATTGTATAAACATGAAATATTACATAAAAATGATCTCTTGCCTTTTTAGTTTAGGGTGGTTAGAAGTTATAAAGGATGATATGTACAACTTTAAAAAATCATAGCGTGCTGAAAAGTTATAATGAATTTAAAAAAAATTCTATTCACTCAGAAAAATATAAAGGATTACGTATCTGACAATAACATCTGTGGACAATAACCAATAAGATTTTCCCCTTTTAGATAATATAATAAATACAAAGATATAACATAGCAGCATTATATTTATGAAATATTTAAGGTAATCTTATTTGTCGAAAGAACTTTAAAATGAACGTGGAAAAGACATCGACGACCGGCGGATTTCTTAGAACTTTCTACTTGTCACAAAAAGGCCGCTAATTCAAAACACAGTAAATGTATTAAAACCAAATTATAAATAACTGCTATTTAAATAAGACATATATTTTTAATGAATTGTTTGTACTGGAGGGAATTATCAAATAGAACAAACAAATACGTTTTTAGAAGCAAATTTTACAAACCAATAAAAGACACTATAAATAAATAGCCCCAAAATAATATATATACTTTTCATTATTTTTGTTGTTGAAATCTCCTAAATAATAATACCTATAATAAGACGACTCTAGGACTTACCCAGGATATTCCCACAGTGGATATTTTGTTAGGCTTTTAATATCTTTGCAGGATATTACTGGGACATCCTGCCAGGATTTGTCTAGGATATCCCCATTTGGGATATTCTCAGTTTGTATGTATCTTATTCGGACATCCTAAGGATATCCTGAGGAATGTTGTTCTCGATTGGGATATACGGGACCAAATGAGGATATCCTAGGGATGTTATGTGCTGTGTGGGAAGCCGTGTGCTGAGTACATAAAATGTATTAAAGGCTCAAGAAAAAAACATGCAAGACATTGCCAACAGTGCGGGAAATACGAGTCGTGAGTGAGAGCTCGCCGACGTGGTGATGGAAGATTTTCGTCGATAGACGATGTTATACATTTGTTCTCTTCATTTCAAAGGAAGAATGTTGCCAACTCTTCAACATTCACATGTTGTTAACTTAACACAATTGTTTTCTCTTAATACACGTACAAAAACTGATGTGTTGACAGTTGAATCCTAACCTTGCAACCAGTTCTTTTCTTGCTTCCACTCCATTGAGTTACCTTCTACCTTAATGTTCCACTCACTTTATTGTCATGACACTTGAGCCATTGAGCGCAAGTGTGTTCTTCCACATATTTGTGCACTCATTTTGCACCGCCAATCACACTTTCATTTAAATGAATGTTCAAAAATGATGCCAAAAATGAAATGGCCTTGAAAATGCCTGTTGGGACAGCATAAAAACGAAAACTCGAAGTAAAGTTGGCATCTCCTTTATGGGACATAGGCGGCGGCGGTAGAAATGTAAAAATGCTTTAAATACTAAATTATTATTTTTTAATTGTTAGAGAAAGGGATTTCTATAATACCTTTATTCAATAGAAGTGGTTAATAAAAAAATATGTTTATCACATTTGATAAGTTACATAAATTATATATTAAGGCTACATCTATTGTCTAGTGACCTACCTCTCGTTCTATCTTTTAGCGGCAAAGTTATGTACTTAGGCGGGAGTTGCATAGATGGTGTATAATCCTTCCGGAGGGGTGTAAAGCAGCGACTTGTTTATTAGATGTTAGGCCATGATACTGTGAACTTTGTAGTATCATGATGTTAGGCAGGTAGAAAATTTCTACTATTCTATAAAGGAAAGACTCGGTAAAATTTTAAAGGGGAACTCGTTTTCTGACATCAGTAATTGGTCTCAGTAGCGGAAATAGGTGACGTTAAATAAACAAATTTCAAAAAAGCTTTGTCTATGAACTTTAAATAAACATTATTTCATTCGTCACTATCCGAGTCTTCAGAACTTGAATCGGTATTTACATTAATAATAATTGGATTGAGAGGTGGTAATATAGAATATTCATTTTCCTTTTTTATCGCATGAGATACACACTTCTTCCATATATCGCTTTTGCCTAATTTCGTCTACTATTATCTTTATATTCTTTAAGACAGACTCACTTAATTGTGGGGATTGATTTTATTGACGTAGTTTTGTTTTTACATCAGCCCACACCATTTCAATGGGGTTGAAAACGCAATAATATGGAGGCAGACGTAAAATAGTATGATCGTGTGCTTCAAAATTTTTTCAACGGCATATTCCTTTTTAAAATTTTGCTTTCCAATCAGTTCTAATAATTTTTTTTGTGTGTTCTTCCGGTATTTCCAAGCCTTTACCTTTCATAAATTCAATGATATCGCCTTTTCTTGTGTTGGTGTTCGGAATTTCTGTGTGTTACCGCGAATGGTATGACGCATTGTCCATAACAATTATAGAATTTGGTGGGATATTTGGTAACAGCTGTTACTTTGCTCACTTCTCAAATAATTCGGCTGTCATATCCTCGTGGTAATCGGCAGAGGATTGCTTGATATTTTTAACAGACAACAACGCATTTGGAATAAAACCGTTTTTATTTCCAGTATGTAGAATTATAATTCTGTTCCCCCTAGAACATGGAGCACTTAAATCACACTTATTGGTGTTATCTACCCAACCGTATTGAACTACATCATGGATGGGTGTCAAACCATGTTTCGTCAAGATAAATTATGTCTCTATTTGCATCTCGGTATTCTTTTATTTTACGCAGGTACTCGTGTCGATGATCAACGATTCGTGCTGATTCCATAACTACCATTACCTAAAACCGCAATCGAGCAAAACGTTTCGCAAAATATCTAATGATTTATAGCTATAATCTGGATAGTCGCGTAACTTATCCCTAATCATTTCTAATGTGGGCACCTTCTGTTCATTGTAAAAGTCATACACAAATCGACGAATGACATCTTTGCGTTTTCAAGTTTTTTAAGTTTCTGTCAAACTATTTTCGTTTCATAGAATGATCAACTACATCCCTGGCTCTAATCCATTGTATATGGTACAGCTAAATTTGGTTAATTCACAAATCCTCTTTACAATTTGATTATGAAGAATCAATATCTTCGCCTTTTAAACACGAGGAAATATTCAAGATAATCCTCTGAGTTTGAACGTGTAAGTCTTTATTTTCAAATTCTGCTTGTATCGGCTTTTATAAAAATCGTCCGTTTCGTTGTCATTACTGTCGAAAGGGCTCCAAAATGTCATTTTAAACAATTAATTGCAAAAAATCACTCAAACACAGCAATAAAGCTAATAATTTGTTAAAATATTCACTAGAAGTAATTTATAACACTGCTGTACTGCACTGCCTCGTACAGATCATACGATACAAATAGATTATACGTATTTTTTGTTTTATATATGATGGCATGCAAAAACTCTGAACGAGGTTGGTGTTGAAAAACCAAATTTGCTAAGTATCTAGTGCCACCTATATATCTATGACAGGCGGATCAAGTCCACGTGGACTGTAGACGAGGAGTGGTGAATATAAATCTGTAAAATTCTGTGCTCTCTCATTCAATGTGAAGCGATATATTGACAATACCCCGTAAGATCCTCTAGTTCCGTGCTGTTCCAATTGACTTCGTAAATACTATGGCTAATAGATAAAATTTCTTTATTCTTATGTAAAATATGCTTCGACATGATTGAGATAAGAAATAAATGGAAACACGCTTATTTTAATTAATATTTCTAACTCTTGCGATACAGTTATGCAAACCATTCCTAACTAGAACGGCATGCCCAAGGAACAGATAAACAACGCTGTACTTTGAATTTGTGTCAATGTCGCGAAGGACGGTCAATGCGTCCACCGGTACATAAGAAGATATTCCTACCTTGATGCAAAGTAGAGTAAGATTTTTCGTCGGTAGAGCGAAATTACTTACAGAAGATAACATACGGTCACGGCTTCGCGCAACGTAGTATATTTGAAACACGATACCAGTGTCGTGTAAATTTATTATATTTTAAATAAAATAAAACTACTAAGTTTACTACTGATATACTAAAACATCATTGATACGAATATAAAATTTTATCTGATACAGATGGGTACGTTCTAAAAATCTTGATCATTCACTATAAATACATCATAAATATTGAATACGAAAAACACAATAATGAGCAGCACAGCTGTTTAACGCAACCATACGATACCACTGCAATTGTAAAAACAAGTTCGTTGAGAACGATGGGGAGGGAGGGTGGTGAGGTTCTCAAAAAATGACCGCTCTCAACAATTGTGTAAGGAGGGGGTCTCATAAATGTTAAGGTCAGTTGGGGTATCTGGGGCCAGGGGGTAACTGGGCCATGGTTTTTTTCCGTAGAATTTGTGGGGGTAATTTCACTTCAAGCAGTTGGCAGCACTGAAGGACAATGTCATCTCACTACAACAATTAGTCTTTCTAAGTGTTGTTGCTTTCATGTAGCAATTTTTTAAATTTTGTAGTGCAAAATTTTCATAGCAACGTGATGTAATCTTGATTTTTATGAAATACTACAAGTTTACTGTATATATTATCAACGTCACAGTTAATTTAGAATAAATTAGAAGCATGATATATCCCTAAAATGTTATTGCAAGCACGTGTTCTCCGTTAGGTCAAAAGCTTGAGTGGGTGGCCCAGTTACCACCACAATTTTTCAAAAATGGGGTCAGTTAATTGGGGCATCTGGGCACGGCTGGGACCAAGTTACCCCAAGCACATTAAGTATGTTGTTTTTGTATTTATTTATTAGATAGATGTAGATCACTGCGCACAGTCACACAAAAAATAGCGATCTGAACCCGGGACCCGACATATTAATCCCTATGTATTTTGTTGAACACGAATCTGATGTCCGTTTAGCTCCATCACCCACCATTTTTTTGTAAATCGCGAAAATAGCCTAAGCAACCTTATTTCTTTAGATTATTTTCGCGATTTACAAAAAGTTGGTGGATAACGGAGCTAAACAGACATTGGATTCGTGTTCAGCACGTCGAAATACATAGGATTACTATGTCAGGTCCCTGGTGTAGATCACTTTTTTTGTGGGCCTGTGTTATTTATGGTTACTTGAAATTGGATGTTTTTACCATTTAATTTTGCCCTTTTTACTTTAACAGAAGTTGTGTTATTCCTAAATTTGAATAAATTTCCACCTAATTGTTATGTAGTAGTTCTCTTACATCGTCGACAACTCGTCTATGGTGTGGTTTAAATTACTTGTGGTAATTTTTGTACAAAGTTTACATGTTTACCAACACGCCCACTTACCTCAGTTCAAATAACAATCTTTTGTATGAAACCAAGACCCGTATGGTCCAGTTGTCCCAATTTCTAGGGGTAACTGGGCCCATCAGAAAATATTTATATATTTAAAGACTGTATACTGTATTATATATAAAAAAATATTTTAGATATTAATATAACTTATTAGTGGTTCTCAGGCAAGTTCAAAGTATAACCTTCTCGCTCAGGTTGTAAAATCATGGCCCAAATGCCCCAAGTGACCTTACAAAGTGTTAATTTAGAATCACTTCCACTTGATCCATTGCCTTGAAATTTTGAATGCATATGTAGCATCGATGACAATACAATCTTTTCGGATAGATACCATAGAAAATGGACTACAATAAGTCAAAAGTCGATTAAAAAAGTCGTGTTTTCGCCAGCGACTCCAGTAAAAGAAATAAAACTCAAGTGATAGCGGAATTGTACATGAAAATGTACGTTTTCAGACTGTTGACATATTAATCTGTTACATCTTTTTTTCTTGTTATAAGCTTTGATTCAACTTTACATGTTGTCAGTTAGTTTAAGTCAAATCTTGCTTTTCGCGAATAATACTATTGCTAGTCTCAATTGAGAAATTCAGTCTAAAGCGTTGCTACCAGGATAAATCATTACAAAGCCTGTGACATAATAATACCGATATCGTGCTTGAATACTACAAACGATATCCGTATACGAATATAATCAACCATATATGTTATGCGCTTACCTCAAACGAAAGTAGTCGATTGTTTACATGGCTCAAGGCTTGTACCGGCTCTTGCTTTATCCGTAGAGTTGCCGGTAGCAAAGCCGTAGGTTAAATGATATTTATTTACTTTCATTGAATCATCTATGGAGTTGTTCATTAAATTAACATGATTTAATATAAATAAATATTTTACATCATGCCTATCAATTAATGTACCTAACGTAGTAAAATAACATTCAATTTATTCCAATAATTAACAGATAATTCTAAAAATTTTCGATCGACGCCTATGACATTGCTGCGATTATGTGCAATTCCCTTATCAGTTTTTTTTATGATTTTCCAATTGACAGTAGATAGAGTTTACCATACTATTCGTTTCAAGCCTCTAGTGGATGGGTATTTCTTAGTCTTTATAAAAAATAAGTACATTTCCTAGAAGGAATAAATAAAGACCGAGAGAATATAAAGCGGACACCCTGTACAATTAGCGGACCAAGGTTTATTGTTTTAACGAGTGAATAATCGTTGCAGGAAATCGCCGGATATGAGACAATTCAATGACGCTAACACCCGGAAATTATTATAATTTAAAGATAAGTTAAATCTAGCTCTACTTACGGAAATTCAAGATTAAAAATAATGAGATAAATTGCAATGCTTTATCATGAAAATATTTAAACGCTCGACGAAAAAATAATTCATTAATTAATCGCTGCAAAACAGACTGCAAGCAGCACTAGCTAATTCTAGGTATTTATTTGTTTATTAACAATAAAATCCCAAATTACATAAAGTTTACGACATATGCTTTACCTCTTATGTATAAATGAGAAAATATTTGATAATGGATCTAATAAAAAAACATTAATTTATAATTAGAGACAAAAAGAAAAAAAACATGTAGGTACTAAACCAAATGATTACTGGAACTACAATTTAAAAATGTTGTAAATGAACAAAATATATTTCATAGTAAATTATTAATAGTTGATGTGATTTGTATTAGGACAATGACTACTGTAATTACATAGACACACACAAAAAAAAGTTTTCCAAAGGACCGAACCCTCCCTACATCTACTTTTATGTATTTTGACTTTCTGAGTCCGAATTTTTCATACAAAATATAAGTTTCACGGTTCAGTTTTTCGCTAGCTACCCAAAGATAACATTTAGACTTGGTTCTTAGGCAAACGGGTAGATCAGGATCGCATCCTGAACTTCGCCATTGATTAATTGATTGATTTGCCAGCGTAAGGTGGGCATTGCTGCTGGGCATCCATGGAGGTTCGTTCCAACACGCAGCTTGGTCGTCCGTCGAACACGCCCAACGGATGACCAAACCGCGTGCCGGAACCAAATCGCGGATGTTTTATATACCGCCGGACCGGCTGCATATGCCGGGTTGGACATTGAACATGCTTGTTGTCAGTAGCGAGAGCTGCATGACGCATGGTGTGGGAATATAGGATGGGAAGTGTAGGTGTTTGTGAGATGCTTCTTTTAAGTTTCCATGCTTCTATTCAGTTTCCATCTGTCATCATCGGTTGGGGCGTGCAGGTGTTTGCGAGATGCTTTTTTTCAGTTTCCATGCTTCTTTTAAGTTTCCGTCTATCATCATCTCCTTATTTTTCTTCTTCTAAGTTTTCTGTTTCTTCTGTTTCTGAATCTGGCAGCTTCCATTTTTTGTTTTTTTTGTTTTTATTTATTAACCGTTCCACAGGTAAATATCCATTTACAGTGGAGTTGCTGGGAAGGACCCTATCTCGCGGTAACAATTTTTTTTTTGCGCGTTATGAGAAAAAAGAGGTCCGAAGGGATAATTTGCTCACCCTGTATGTCGTTTCTTTGAGACAATCGGTTTCAATTTCCGCCTTCCAAATTAATAATAAAATATTATGTTTTGAATCAGTAAATCGAGCTTATAAACATTGAGGTGGTAACGATCAGATCGAAAGATAGAATAGAATAATATCAATTAAAACAGGTAAAATAAAATAAATTAATTTATAGCTTATCTGCCTTTCTGCAGCGTCTTGTGATTGCTGTTTTATTTTATTTCCTTTCTTGGGTTGAGTTGATTTTGTCCATTTAAAAACTTTCCACTGTATACAATTACTTTAGGTCACAACACGGCTACATTGCTTTGTAAACATATGTGCCTCATTTTGATACTGACTGTGCTATTATTTATTGTCCATGAACCACTTAAAAAGTATCTTGTTGGGTCGTCTAGGGTGTACGTAGAGACACTGCACTTCACTTGAGCGTGTTTGCTTTATTTGACTTAATATTATTAGAAAATCTTGTAATTATTAATTCCATATGAACTCTGTTTTTCTATTAAGGCGCTTCATTTCACGCAGAATTTCTTAATCTACCGGTGGCTGAAATTTTTTCGAATATAACGGGGTTTTTACTGCTTTTTACCCCTATTTAGAGACCATCTTAAAAACACGTCTATTCACGACGACGCGTATCCTGAACTTCGCCCTTGATAAATAAATTGTAAACTTTAAGTAATTATGTTACAAAATAAAGTCTATTTATTATTATTTGAGAACCCTCAAAAGTGGTTCATGTTCAATTTTGGTAGAAAATGGTAAATCATAAATATAATCGCAAATCACCCCTAACTAGAACGTCGTACCCAGGGAACAGATAAGCAGGGCCGCACTTTGAATTTATCTAACAAAATCGCGAAGGACGGGCAATACGCCCACCAATGCGTAGATACCCTATCTTGACGCAAAACAGAAAGAATTTTTAATTTACCAAAAACGTCATTAGATTTCTGCCGAAAACACGATTTTTAATTCTCTAGTATGTATTTATTTTGTTTATTCTAATATTGAAAAATTTGAAAAACGGTTTTGTAGGACCATCTCGGCAGGTTACCGACTTTGATATTTTAATGGCCTGTTTTTATAGCCTTTTTTATTTGCATTAAATATGTTAGTCTAGGATCTGGCGTGCAAAATCGACGACGAAAGGTTACCGTCTGCCACTCAATGATCGAAAAGAGAACATATAACTACGATTTTTTTTTCTCTCTGAAAATTTTTGGTATGGTGGGAGAATATAGAGGAGGGACATTTTTTTTAAAACGAATGGTTATCGATATCTGTCCTCATAGGTCGTTAGTATATGTACTTGACATACCCCAATTACATTGGCAAACGAAAATTCCGCTCGGTGTGCGGTAGAGGAAAATTAAAAAAAAATCTCGTTTTAAAATTTCCTCTACTGCGCACCGAGCGGAATTTTCCCAGTGTAACTGGGGTATGTCAAGTACACATACTAACGACCTATGAGGACAGATATAGATAGTCATTCGTTTTATGTCCCCTGCTCCATATTCTCCCACCATACCAAAAATTTTCAGAGAGAAAAATATTTCGTAGTTATATATTCTTCGATCACTGAGTGGCAGACGGTAACCTTTCGTCGTCGATTTTGCACGCCATTTTCCTAACTATGTGGAGACAACTATACTTCGGTTACAATGTTATAAAGTGACATATATACAGTGTGTCTTTAAATAATATTAAATATTATGTTCTATCAAACCTCCATCAGTCCAATGCTTGCGATATTTGAGACTGGATTTTTTTTCATCAAGATCCCATTTTTTTTTAGAATTTAACTAAACTTCGGATTCGGGGTTTTTGAATGATTTCGAACAAGTTTCGTTGACAAAATTTTTTTATTAAACAGTGCCTAAGTACTATGATTTTTTGATTTTTTTTCATACAATTTAGTATCGTAGATGGCCTTGCCTTTAATGATGGAAAGTGATTTTGTGGTCTTAAATAGACCTTGGAAACCTGTCAAAAAATGTCAAAACAAAAACAAATAACAACCACTTCTACAGGGTATTTAGCTAAAATTAATAATATAATGACGTTAGCAACTGGATTGTGTTATTTGTAGAATGTGAAATTTGGTCTTTCAATACTTTTGATAATTTATTGAAGAATAACCATAAACGTGCCATCAAATATTACGACATTATTTTATAAACTGGTCTATAGGCTTTTTAAAAGTTTACTAACATTTACCAAAAAATAATACACAGTGTGATGTTAACGACCCTAATAGCCATATTAAAAAAATGGAGGTCGGTCCTGGAATTTTTTCAAAATCACTTAAGCCATTCATTAATCTAAAAGAATATAATATGTATACCAAATTTTATCTAAATATGTGCAGTCATTTAAAAAATATGGCACACTAAAGTTCTGGTCAAAAACCATAAAACACCACGTATCTCAAAAACTGTTCACATTCAACGGTAAGTATAGGGGTGTTTTCAACTCAGCTGAGTGTGCTCTACCTTCCACTAGAGTATGTCCGTTTAAATCTGGGACACCCCGAATCATATCACCTTAAATATTTCTCTTCTCGAATTTTGAATATTCCTCTAGATAAAATGCGTGGTTGTGGTTTAGTTTATTTAAGGAAATTTGCTCTTTCAAAGAACAGGACAGATATTGGATTCCGGCATGTGGTTCGTGGTTCTGTATTTCCCTTACTACAAATTTTACTATAGTTCGAAAAAAAAAAGATTATAATTCTCTCATCGACGGAAATAAACTGAATAGTGTTGACAATTCATTACGTTTAATAAAATATATTCTGTGTAGGATTTGGCAAATAAACCTCGAGAATCTTGAATTATTTTCATCGTTGAACTGGAAAAACGAAGCAGAAAGTAACAGCAGACAATGCAACACGTGCAGAAGAAACTACCAACCTTTGCGGGATTTTAAAAAGTACCTGGGCATGTCAAAAGATGGCAGTCACGTCCGCAGACAGAACAAAAATCCTATCTATTCAATAAAAAAAACCGCTGCCTAATGAATCACTACTTCCACATCCAAATTTTCCATCGAAGTCTCTTTAAATAAAAACATCTTGACTATATTTATATTTTCATTATAGTATGTCGAAATAATTGGTCAAAGAATTTTAATAATATTTGATGCAGGTGTCATAAACTTTGAGATATTGATTTCTAGTATACCGGGTAGCCACGAGTCAATGTACGGCCCCAATATTTTGGTTGTTTTTGTATTTAAAAATTTGGTTTTTGGTACACCTAAATTGGACAATAATGAGCTACTTTTAGACTAACAGGGATGAAAATATCACTTCCGGTAGAACCGGAAGTGACATCAACTTTTTTTTCTTAAATGGAATGACTATATTTTTTTGATGGTTTCTCATTAAGCATAAATGTCTAAGTGCAACAGTTTTTTCAGATGTAAAAAATTCCAAGAAATAAATGAGATACGAACAATTTTTTAATTTTTTCAAAATGGCCGCGTCAGATGAATGAGATGTAAGAAAATTACTAAGTAGGCTATGGAAATTATTAGTAAGGTTCTAGACTTGTCTGTAAAGCAGAAAATAGTTGTTTGAATTACTGATAGGTACCAGTATTTTTAGTTTTTTTTTTCTCAAAAAAACGGAATTTCATTTTTATTTTCATTTCCGTAGGGGTCCTATGGAAGTTTTTTTAATGGAACTGTGCTATTCTTTTATTAATCAGAAATAATGATTTATAAACTATAATTTTTTTCGCCATTAATCATTTCTTAACGATATCGTTCGTAATAATAGAAGTATTTTTAAAAAGTAAACACAAATTAAACAAGAAATAATTTTAATAGGTATAACGTTACAACCATGAATAAATCACCAAGAATAACAAAACTATTTAAAACCTAAATTATAATAAACCATTATAAAAATTGTTCAAATTGTTCACCGTTATGATTAATACACAGAGTAGCGCGACTTATCGTTGCACGTTGAACATTCTGTAATTGTTGAGGTGTTATTTGTGCAATTTCATGTCGAACTCTTTCTTGCAGATCTTGCCTTGTGGTTGGAGCAGTAATGTAGACTCTATTTTTCAAATGCGTCCAAATAAAAAAATCGTGTGGGGTTAAGTCAGGCGACCTTGCAGGCCACCTGACTGGACCATGGGTCCCAATCCAACGATCTGGAAATAATTGATTTAAGTAATCCCTAACGATAATAGCATTGTGTGATCCAGCCCCGTTTTGTTGGAAGTAAACCTCGTCAATATTGGTATTGGGAATTTGATTAATCTGTGGAACTATTATATTTTGGAGAAATTCTGGATATCTTGATCCAGTTAGAGTTTCGTTAAAAATTATTGGACCTATGATATGGTCGCCCAGTACGCCTAACCAAACATTGAAGCCAAACCGCTTCTGAAACCGCCCCTGTCTCATAATGTGAGGATTGTCAATTGCCCAATATCGAGTGTTCTTTCGATTAAATAACCCCAGGTTTGTGAATCTCGATTCATCAGTGAACAAAATGTTTTTGATAAAATTCTCATTTCTTAATTGGCGCAACTGTAAGGTTAGTCTTCGTTGATAATAATCATTCTCATACAAAAATTGATGCAACTGATATTTATAAGAACGATAGCCGTGTTTCTTTAAAATTTTTCTGACTGATTCTTTGGAAACTGATAATTCATGTTCAATTTGTCTTATCGAAATGGTTGGGTCAACATGCACTAAAGCTAATACCTTAATTTTCGTTTCTTTATCCACAATAAATCTTTCTTCAATTTCTACATTAGGTTAGGTTCTAAATTGTTGCTCCAACCGGGCGAAATAGTTTCTCGGAGGTGGTCTTCTTTCTGGATATCTCCGTCCATATAAACTTTGTGCTCTAGTTGCATTACGTCGAGTCTCTCCATAAATAATGATCATGTCAGCTTTTTCATCTCTTGAATAATTTTCAGCCATTTTATATTAATTTTACTTCCACATCCACGTAGTGGATTGGAAGTATAGTAATCGCAAACAAAATTTCAAAAATTTTTATTCGTGAAATAGGTTTAGAATGTCATGAAACGTCGAGATTTTAAATTTGAGCGAAAAAAATTTTTCTGTCTGTCGGTCTGTCTGTCTGTCTGTCTGTCTGTCTGTCTGTCTGTAACTTTTTTTGTCCGCACGTTTTCTCCGGAACGGTTTAAGATATTGACTTGAAATTTTGTACACGTATATATTATAACGAGATCTGGAACTGGATTGTTTTTTGAGGATATCCGGTGAAGGGTTGGGGGTTAAATAGGGGTAAATATGGGAAAATAAGTAAAGCAAGCTTGTAAGAGTACAGAAACTTGAAATTCGGTGCATGTACTAGAAGTTAAGGCCTCAGATTTTTTTATAATACTTTTCAACCCCCCACCACCCCTACCCCATTAATGGGGTTGATAAAATAAAGTTGAGATATTCATTTGAAATTTCATACACGTATGTATTATAACGACGTCTGGAATTAGATTATATTTTGAGATGATTCCGTTGAAGGGTTGGGGGTTAATTTGGGGTAAATAGGGGAATATAAGTAAAACAAGTTGGTAAGCGTACAGAAACATGAAATTCGGTGTATGTACTGGAAGACAAAGCGTCAGATTTTTTTATAATATTTTTCAACCCCCACCACCCCTACTCCAATATGAAAAGGGTTAATAAAATAAAATTGAGATATTCATTTGAAATTTGGTACACGTATGTATTATAAAGACACCTGGAACTAGATTATAATTTGAGATGATTCCGTTGAAGGGTTGGGGGTTAAATAGGGAAATAAGTAAAGCAAGCTGGTAAGACTACAGAAACTTGAAATTCGGTGTATGTACTAGAAGCCAAAGCGTCAGATTTTTTTATAATTTTATTCAACCCCCACCACCCCTACTCCAATATGAAAAGGGTTGATAAATTAAAATTGAGATATTCATTTGAAATTTGGTACACGTATATATTATAACGACATCTGGAACTAGATTATATTTTGAGATGATTCCGTTGAAGGGTTGGAGTTAAATAGGGGTAAATAGGGGAAAATAAGTAAAGCAAGCTGATAAGACTACAGAAACTTGAAATTCGGTGTATGTACTAGAAGCCAAGGTCTCAGATTATTTATAATATTTTTCAACCCCCACCACCCCTACTTCATTATTGAAAGGATTGATAAAATAAAAGTGAGATATTCATTTGAAATTTGGTACACGTATGAATTAAAACATCTGGAACTAGAGTGTATTTCGAGATGATTCCGTTGAAGGGTTGGGGGTTATTTAGGGGTAAATAGGGGGAAATAAGTAAAACAAGCTGGTATGAGTACTGAAACTTGAAATTCGGTGTATGTACTAGTAGCCAAGGTCTCAGAATTTTTAATAATATATTTCAGCCCCCCCACCACCCCTACTCCAATATGAAAAGGGTTGATAAATTAAAATTGAGATATTCATTTGAAATTTAGTACGCATATGTATTATAACGACATCTGGAACTAAATTATATTTTGAGATGATTCCGTTGAAGGGTTGGGGGTTAAATAGGGGTAAATAGGGAAAAATAAGTAAAGCACGCTGGTAAGACTACAGAAACGTGAAGTTCGGTGTATGTACTAGAAGGCAAGGTCTCAGAATATTTATAATATTTTTCAACCCCCACCACCCCTACTTCATTATTAAAAGGGTTGATAAAATAAAATTGAGATATTCATGTGAAATTTGGTACACGTATGAATTATAACAACATCTGGAATTAGATTATATTTTGGGATGATTCCATTGAAGGGTTAGGGGTTAAATAGGGGTAAATAGGGGAAAATAAGTAAAGCACGCTGGTAAGACTACAGAAACTTGAAGTTCGGTGTATGTACTAGAAGCCAAGGTCTCAGAATATTTATAATATTTTTCAACCCCCACCACCCCTACTTCATTATTAAAAGGGTTGATAAAATAAAATTGAGATATTCATTTGAAATTTGGTACACGTATGAATTATAACGAGATCTGGAACTAGATTATATTTTGAGATGATTCCATTGAAGGGTTGGGGGTTAAATAGGGGTATATAGGGGAAAATAAGTAGAGCAAGCTGGTAAAAGTACAGACATTTGGAATTTGGTGTATATACTAGTAGCGAAGGTCTCAGGTTTTTTTATTAGTATTTTCCATCTCCCCACCACCCTTATTAAAAGAGTTTATAAAATTAAATTTAAATTTTCACTTGAAATTTGGTACATTTATGTATTATAGCTATATCTGAAACTAGATTATATTTTTACATGATTGCGTTGAAGGAGTGGGAGTAAGTAGAGGTAAATAGGGAAAAATAAGTAAAGCAAGCTGATAAGAGTACTGCAACTTGAAATTAGATGTATGTCCTAGATGCCAAGGCCTCAGATTTTTTTATACTATTTTTCAACACTTCCACTACCCTTACTACATTATTAAAGGGGTAGATAAAATAAAATTGAGATATTCACTTGTAATTTGGTAGACGTATGTATTATAACGGCATCTGGAACTAGATTATATTTTGGGATGATTCCGTAGAAGGGTTGGGGTTAATAGGAGTAGGGAAAAATAAGTAAATAAAGCTGGTAAGAGTACAGAAATTTGGGATTCGGTGTATATAATAGAAACCAAGGCCTCAGATTTCTTTCTAATATTTTTCAAACTCCACCACCTCCGCTTCATTATTAATGGGATTGATAACATCAAATTGAGATATTCACTTGAAAGTTAGTACACGTATGTATTGTAGTGACATCCGATTGAGATGACTCCATTGAAGGGGTGGGAGGTGGTAGATTGCGAATAGTGGAAAATAAGTAGGGTAAACTAGAAACTTCATTTTTAACGAATATGGTAGAAACCAACCCCTCAAACTTTTCTATGACATCTGCCCCAAATATTATTAAAATTCTATGACCAATAATTTCCGGATACTAGAGTACAAATGTAGTCAAGATATTTCCCTTAAAGTGACTTGGATGAAGAATCTGGATGTGGAAGTAGTGATTCCTTAGGCAGCGGTTTTCTTGTTTATAACAACTTTAATACACTTGCTTCTGAAAATTAGTGAGTAAGTCAAGACTAATTCAATTGTTGCGAATGCCTGTCATTTTCATGGCTATCTGCAATTTTTGACTTAAACGTAGATAGGTACCTTATTAAAATGATTTGTTGGCGCTTACTTTTTAAAAATACTTCTATTATTACGAAGAAAATCGTTAAGAAATGATTAATGGCGAAAAATTATAGTTTATGAATCATTATTTCTAATTAATAAAAGAAATAGCACAGTTCCATTAAAAAAATACCATATGGAAATGAAAATGAAATTCTGTTTTGTTGAAAAAAAAAAAAAACTAAAAATACTGGTACCTATCAGTAATTCAAACAACTATTTTCTTCTTTACAGACAAGTCTACAACCTTACTAATAATTTCCATAGCCTACTTAATAATTTTCTTACATCGCATCCATCTGACGAGGCCATTTTGAAAAAATAAAAAATTGTTCGTATCTCACTTATTTTTTGGAATTTTTTACATCTGAAAAAACTGTTGCACTTAGAAATTTATGCTTAATGAGAAACCATCAAAAAAATATAGTCATTCCATTTAAGAAATAGAAGTTGATGTCATTTCTGGTTCAACCCGAAGTGATATTTTCATTCCTGATAGTCTAAAAGTAGCTTATTATTGTCTAATTTATGTGTACCAAAAACCAAATTTTTAAATACAAAAACAACCAAAATATTGGGCGCGTACATTGACTCGTGGCCACCTGGTATACGCCAAAAATGAAGTTTCTGGACTCTTATTGGCTTGTCCTAGGTATTTTCCTCAATATATACCCCTTCAACGGAATCATCTCGATCAGATGTCATTACTACGTGTACCAAATTTTAAGTGAATATCTAAATTTTATTTCATCTTCCCCTATAATAATGGAATGCGGGTGGTGGGGGGGTTGAAAAATATTATAAATAAATCTGAGACCTTCGCTTCCAGTATATACAACACAAATTCCAAGTTTCTGTACTCTCTCTTACCAGCTTGCTTTACTTATGTTTCCTCATTTACCCCTAATTACCCACCAACTCTTCAAAGTAATCATCTCAATTTTATTTTATCAATCATTTTAATAATGGAGTGGGGGGTGGTGGTGGTGGGGGTTTAAAAAATATAAAAAATCTTGGCCTTGAAAAATGCGATAAAAAAAATCAGATGCCTTCGCCTCTACTATATACAACAAATCCCAAGTTTATGTACACTTACCAGCTTGCTTTACTTATTTTCGTGCGCACAAAAAACAATTAGAGATGAAAATCGGTTCTCTTAAAATACTGGAAAAACTATCGGCTGTAGAGGAAAGTGAAGAATAGACTTTCCAAATTAAAATCGCTTCAGCAGCTGTTAAAAAGTTATTGCAAAAAAACTTGCATAGTGTATACATTAAATTTTATGAAATCTCAAAATTAGATAGTACCGTCTTCAATGTCATTATTTATTTGTGTTTTAACCAAGTTCTCATTGATTTAATTTGCAACAACACAGCATAAAAAATAAAAACGTTATGCCAGACCGTTAATTGCATTTCCATTGGTTAAATTTTCTTTTTATTTACTATGTTTTTCTTTCTTTCTATTTTATTATTCTAATTAGATGAAGAAATAAATCATCGACTTGCAAACTAATTATTTTGTAATTTATAGCAACGTATAAAACTAGAAATATTCGGGACGTTTTCTCTAACTTTGCGAACAAAACAAATAAAAACTGTTAACGAACATGGAACAAATCAACATCCCAGTGAACTTAATGCAGCGGAAAACTGATGTGAAAACTTTCAAAAGTCATCGAAAAAACTTTAAATCGAGCGCAGGCCGCAGAGGTGGGTCCTTGAAGCCTGTTGAGCGATGTAGTTACATTTTCTCTGTTAGGTAGAGAGCCCGCTGTATAGATTTCCTATGAATAAGATACATGAAAAACTTTGTATGAGTGAGTAAGTACTACCACAGACATACAGGGAGCCACTTTTCATTTTTGAAAATTTTGCCCTCGTCAAGGAATTTTACCGGAAGTGACGTCAAAATGTGTGGATGCGGGCAAATAAGAAGAGGCAGCCTATTTTTTTTAATAACTAGAAGGCTTATACACTAACTTAAAAAAATAGTAATTCATGTATTCGATGACTTAAGAAAACAGAAAAAAGAATACTTTAATCGAGGGTGTCTCAGGGTTGCGGGCAAATTAAGCCTGGCAACCCACTACAATCTCATTGTATATCTCAAAACCTACATTTTGACGAGATTCTTTTATGTGCATTGGAAATATGAAGGCAACTATAGACGTAAGAGATATAGTGAAGCCATCGAAAAGCATGCCGATAAAGCAGTTGAAGCCGACAAAGGACACCGCCGCTCTTTTTGCACTTCGTGTCACTATGTGTATTTCGTTTACTATACAGGGTTAGGGTATTAGACGTAGCACCTAACTTTGTTATTTTAAACGGAACACCCTATATTTAATTTCATATTTGGATTCCTCATAAAATTTTAGCTTGGGTTTATGTACCATAATCCCTGATAACACCAAACGTCCCCAGGACGTTCACTTAGGTCCTCGTTTGGTCTGAACGTCCCGGGTTTACATGGTACGTCCCAAGGACGTCCGTTTGCTATCGTCCCTAAAACGTTCTGAATAAAACGTTTTGAGGACATCCTGCTAGAGTCTAGTCAAGACAAACCTAAACACATTTGTGAAATAACCTCTAGGAGTGATGTTTTTTTTGAGCAGATGAGGATATGATTAAAAAAGGAAATTAAAAACTAAAAATGAAATTACAATCCTTAAAAAGTTTTACTAACAAAATTTCTTTTGATAACAAAATATTTTCATATTTCATGGTCCATTTAAATTTTGTCAATTTGATTTTTCTGATTTCAGAAATCTTATATTCGTTTCAACTATTGTTTTCATGGGTTTCGGTTATATTACAGCCATTTTCACCGCAATATTTAAGCAGAGCTTATGTAATGTTACTCAGTTGCTGTCAAACTGGGAAATTCAATTTGGCAGGCATTGCATCATTTTTACAAAGAATTTATATAAATTCTTTGCATTTTTATTTCTTCCGCACACTGGCACTAGTCACTTTTAACGGCTACAAAAGAAAGTACCAAAACCAGGTAAGTCTATTTAATTGATTTATTAATATATAAGTATTTAGATCGATATTTTATTCTAGATAAATTTGGTGCGGCTTATTTGTAGGTTATAATAAATATACTACCACCCACCTTATTTGGATCTGTTAAAATTCTATGGGAGATCACCTGTGAACCTGAGTATGTAGTTTTTAGTTGTTAATCATGGAGCGAACTTATTCACTTAAAAGAAGATTATTGGTTAAACATTATAAATACAATACTTCCCTTCGGTATGCGAGGGAAGTAAAAATTGAAAAGAAGTACCTACTCATGCAGTGTGTTAAACGAAGTATTATATATGGTTCGACATCTCTGATGAACAAGTGGAGGTGATGAAACTTTTAATAGGTAAGGTTTGATACATCGAGTAATAAAAACATTCGCCAGAAAACATCAACAAACTTGTAAAGTATGTTCAGGGATTTCAGTAAATTAATATAAGGAAAAAACTAATAAAGGTACTTTTTGAGGAATATTTACAAATTTGTAACTTATATGCTCTATTTGTTATATTTTTCTGAAATTATGCTGTACGTACGTACAAAGACTTTTATACATCATCAATGTTCAACCTAATAAACCTGCTTCTAACCGTAAATCCTAATGCATCTTAACCCATAGCCATTTTCTTTACTTGAATTCTGTAATAATATTGCCAAAAAATATAACGTTAAACTTATAATAATGTTATTAATCTGCGGTAGCATTAGTCAACATATATTTCTGCTTCTCTCGGTCTTTGGTATTATTTGTAGAATCAATCATTCATATAAAGAGGTGTTCTTAAAATTTTTAAATGAACAAGGGAACCTTTCAAATGCAAAAGTTAGTTAAACAAAAAAATTTTCACATTTAAACTGTGATTTTTTTTAAATAGGACACCAAGAAAATTATAACAGTTTGTTTTAAATATAAGCTTGCCATCAAGTGGCATATATTAGTCTTAATGTTTTTTGCCAAGATTTCATCTGAAATGTTAATTTTTCTTTTATTTGCACAGGGGCTGCTGCAGTCGCTAACGCTTCAAAGTCTTGGAAGGACACCGAAATGGCTATTACATCGTGATTGAAGAGGGCAAAAGAAAGAACAGAGAGGGTGTCAAAAAAGAGAGAATATTAGAAAATAATATAAACTAAGATAATTATAAAAAGACGAAGTGTGCAAAACGTTAAGAAAAGGTGAGATATACATTTATCTTACGTTTTATTCCATACTTGGCTTATTTCTTATAATATTCAATATGACTTAATGTATATATAACTATATTATACTGTACTAGGTATTATAATATATAACTTTTAAATCCCATAAAAATTGTATTTTTGACACTTGACACTTGAATTTGTAGAGTAAGAAGTTAATTTAAAAAAAATACAAATGCCATAACTTATTTTTCAATAGCACAATAGAAATAAAATGTTCGCATAAATTTGTCATTTTGTGTTGATAAATAAAAGTACTAAGTTTTAAAATCAATCTAATTGAATAATTTTTCTACGTGGTAATTATATATTGTCATTTTTTTATCTTTTTGGCTTTTCTAACCACATTTATTCCCTTCGAAATAGAATCCAATCACTGGATTCTATTTCGAAAGAAATGCATGTGGTTAGAAAACCCAAAAAGGAACATAAATACCCTCTGCTGTGAATACACTTTAAAAGTGGTGGAGGGGGAGGTACCTATATGTTTTGCATAGTATGTCCCAACAACGTTTTCAGGACGTCCTCTCTAGACCTACATTCGTCCCACATAAGTCCTGGGTGGGACGTCCTCGGGACACCCCATTTTGCTGACACGGAACGTCCCTCAAACGTCCTCGGTACATCTTACGTCGGTAGAGTACGTCCTCGGGACGTTTTCATGTCCTGTTAGTACGTTCTTGGGACGTTTTCGGGACGTCCATGTGCTATTAGGGATATAATACTAAACTTACCAGTTTTCGAGATAATTAATGTTTTTGGAGATTTTTGACAGTTCCTACCCTTACGAAAAAAAAAAAAATAGATTTTTCTATCATTTAGACACTATCTTTTCAAACCCTATGATCTAACTGAAAATTGTCTTTTTTCAAATGAAACCCCCCTGTATATCTCCAGAATTTAATAGAATGTTGAATTCTGCATTGATTGCTAATACATTTATATATATATCTCTCGGTTTTTTTTATGGACGAAGTTTTGTAAAAGGTAGATATACAATCAGCACTGTATAATGTACATATAGCGACATGCATAGTGGGCAATGAAAAATTTCAGAATGTTTTGTTTTATCACCGTGTTAGTGTTGCCGAGTGGTACCGACAGTACAGGAACGTAGTTGTTCACTTAGAACAGATTTCTGTAAGCATGTGATCGTACGTCTTCAAGAGAATCATGATTTTTAAAAAAGGATTATTTGAACTCACGAAGCTAAATTTTCCAAAGGAATTTTTAAGACGAGATATACACCACTGGGCATAACAAAATTCTCATGCGGTGCAAGAATCAAACTTCCAGGATAAATTTCGTTTTATTTATTTATTTATTTATTGCATACACTGTTCAACAGGTAAGATACCCAATTACAGAACAGGAATAAAGGCATGCAAAGCATTAATTACAAGATATACAACAACATAGAAAGGAAGTAAAATGAAGAAAAAATGTACTTAAATGTACAAACTATGAATAACTAATCATACGAAGAGAGAGAAAAAAATAACACGGAAAATGTTTAAATATAAAAACTATAGGTATATAAATATATACACATATGTGATTCAAAGTAAATTAAGAAAAACAAAGACAATCACTGGTTATTTAATTTAGAACATTTTGTTTTATGTCACTAAGGCTGCAATTAAAGATATCGAAGTCGCTACATAATTTGTTAGAAGTACTGCAAATCGTATATAAAGGTGAATTATTCAGTACGTTGGTACGCGGCGTAGGTAAATAGAAAACTTGGTGATTGCGAGAGGTTAATCTGGGAACGTGAAAATTAAGCTTGCTAATTATTTCGGATGCGTCAAAATCATTGTGTAGTAATTTAAACAAAAATAGTTGAGAAAAGTACGTACGCCTATCCTCAAGAGTAGTCATTGAATATCTTTCAAGCAAGTTACTTTGCGGAAAACCAATCACTGGATAGGTACCGTCGGATTTGAACCACAGTAATTTAAGAAATCTACGTTGAACTGCCTCCAAGTTATTCTTGTGAACATCATAACTGGAACTCCAAATTAGCGATGCGTACTCAAGTTTCGATCTGACGAAGGATTGATAAAGAATTTTCAGAGTATCAGTATTAGTGAACTCTCGACTAGTACGGACGATGAATTCAAGGGCTTTGGAGGCTTCAGACACAATGGTATCGATATGATCAGTGAAGGATAATTTACTATCAAAAGTTACGCCGAGGTCGCGAAATGTTATAGGTCTTTGAAGTATGACATTATCTAACCTGTAATCAAAAATAAAAGGTGATGTTTTTAAAGAAAAGGACATTACGTTAATTTTACTAGGATTCATGAATAATTTATTTACTATACACCAGGTGTTTATTTTGTCAAGACAAGTTTGAAGTTGAAAACAGTCATCTATTTTATCAATTACTGTGAAAATTTTTAGATCGTCGGCATATAAAAGGTGAGGCAAATTAATTTCGTTCACTATGTCGTTAATAAATATGTTGAAAAATAAGGGACCCAGAATAGATCCCTGGGGAACTCCAGATGTGGCAGCAAATTTGATCGATTTGAACCCATTTAATGCAACTTACTGACTCCTATTCATTAATTAAGATTTAAACAAAAGGAGCAAAGAATATGAAAAGCCGATTTTTTCTAATTTATTAAGTAACAACTGGTGATCCAGTCTATCAAACGCTTTGGAGAAATCGGTATATATGACATCTGTCTGCCCACGTTCATCTAAGGATTCAGAAATATATTTAACTACACAGAATAAATTTGTTGTTGTTGAACGCCCGTTCATAAATCCATGTTGATTAATAGAGATTTTGGTGTTAATTGAATGATATATTCTATCATGCAGTAATATTTCTAAGACTTTACAGAAGCTACAAATTACAGAAATTGGTCTAAAGTTCTCAAAATCTAGTTTGTTTCCCTTTTTGAAGATGGTTTTAACGTTTTCTGCTTATTAATAGATAACATGTATAAGTATCATATCTACTAGAAGAATTTAAATAGCAATAAATACGTGGACATTTTGTGAACAATAGTTGTTACTTTTGTTGATAATTTGCCACTAAATATTTACAATTATATGACTTATCAAATGGATGGTTGCGGTTCACATAATACATTGGGAGTATAAGACGAATGAGTAGCATCGTTCGAATTTGGGTGGTTTAGCCATCGAGGATCTTAGAGATGACCAGCAAGATCCCCTGATTTGATCCCCTTAAACTTTTGTCCTTGGGATAATATCAAAAACACTGTATATGCCACTCCGGCTACTACCAAAAAAGTTGTGAAGAACAGAGAACGGGCTGCATTTCAGCAAATCAATTCACCGAGCCACTGTAAGTGCCGTAAATTCCTGCTGCTTGTCAGCAGCAAAGGAGAGGCCATTTGGAACAGTTGTTGCATTATTATTATTATTATTATTATTATTATTATTATTATATATTTATATTCAATTTGTTCATTAATTTTGTAAATTTTGTTAGAAAGTATTTGTTATAAATCTATAATATAAAATGATATCTTATTTTTGATGTTATTATCTTCATAATAAACAAATAATTATCAATTATCTACATGATTATTCTCGTTTGTGATAAAAAAGAAACAAGTTAGGTGACTTGTATTGTCTACTAACAGTGCTGACTTTGCATGTACATTTTATAAAAATTCGTCCATAATAAAAAAAAAACAAAGACAGATAGGTATAGGGAATGCTAATATCAATTGATGCAGAATTTAATACTCTATTAAATTATGTGAAAATATACCATTTCAAAAAATTGACTATTGGACATCTGAACTAAAACAATGTTCGACTGTGAAAATAAAATACCCTGTATGATATTGTGAGAATATAAAATAATTTTTAGTTAGAACATAGGGTACTTATATGAGTTTGAAAAGAATGTCTCTAAATTGGCCACATGATAGAAGAGATTTTTTTTCGGAAGGGCAAGAACAATAAAAAATCTCCAAAAATATTGATTATCTTGAAAACTGGTGGTTTAGGATTATATTATGGTACATAAACCCAAGCTAAAATTTTATGAGGAATTCAAATATGAAATAGAATATGGGTGTTCCCAGGGCCGTCGAAAGAAAATCGGGACTCGGGAGTACTTGCTCCTCTTTTAATACTTTGATCAAACTGGTGACGTTAGTCGTGTTGAAGTTATGATGGCGTCGATAAAATTTTAAATGGTAAGAAGGAGTTGTTTAAAAAGTATTGAATTGTAATATTTGCAGCACATTTATTGGCAACTATACAGTTTGTTAAGTAAATAACTTTCGTCTACACTCAAAAATAGTAAAATATGCCAGGAAATGCTGTAACGTGCCGAATGCTCAAAAGCATCTTTCTTTACATTTCTAATAATTATTAGAAAAATTATTAATTATCGAAAATTTTATTCTCTTATGCTCTTGTACTATTTCATACCAGTATTGTGAAGAACGGGGATATGTCAATAGTTATGCTAACGCCTCACAATAGTTGATGGCGGACACTATCATCGTGAAATAAATATGCAAATTAAATAAACAGACACACCGCGCCGGCTAATTTCATATTATGCACTTTGGGATGCAATTCTGGGCTCTAGAAGGGTTTTAAACGCTTATAGATGACAATATGATAATTATGTAAAACATTATTAACTGTTTTTAGTTACCTTTCAGCCGAATACATCCGAAAACCATTCGAAAACATAGCAAAAATAGCGAAAAAAGCACTTTTTTTCTATACACCCCATATAAGAATTATATGCAAAAAAATTCAATGGAAGAACTTCTTGAAAACACCCTCTTTTTCTATGTTTCTGACGGACTCTACGTTGAGATTAAAGTTAGTTAAATATAAAAATAATCAGTTACCGCCCTCATGAAGTAACACCAATGTGTATTGTTATTACCTTGTGTTTATATTGTACAATATGGAAATTCTGTAGTAATTCAAATTTTTGCCAATATTTTAATTTAAAAAAATGTTGCTAGTCGTTCTGATGTAATTCCTCTTACGGTATATTCAAAATAAAAATTGTACATCATGAAAGTTGACCCTCTATATAATTATAAGAAAGTTGTTTTAATTAACGTAAAGTTCCACTATTGAGGGCAAATACATTTTCTCACCTTTCGAAAATCCAGACGTAAATCGATATATTGTCCCATTTAGTCACGTACGTTGTTTTACCCTCGCCTCGTAACCGCTCCTCGTAGTCTACCTGTCAATCTCCATGCACGAAACTGCAGTAAATGCATGCATGATTTTTTTTTGTTCGGCCTGAGGGTCTCACTGCCTCTGTTTAGGGTTCAGGACACCGACAGACAGGCAGACAGAACGTTAGCGTGTCTGTTATATAACACGCCACACCTGTGCTCTAGCTTGTTACTGAATTTTAGCAAAAATTACATGCATGTCTTATATTACAGCGTACACGCCGTGCTGATGTGTGTTATTCACACAGTATGCATATTATTGCATATATTAAGCACATGCATTAAATCAGGAAAGTGTCACTGTTTTATTATTATTATATGGCTGTTATGGTCATATGGATAAGGTTTATAGAGGATGCTCCGGCCTCTGATGTGTTGAAAAGCGATAACATTAGCATACATAAGAAAATCAGCTCTGCACTTGGATTAGAAACAATCTGAGAAAATATATCAATCTATGTGTACGATGTTCGTCAGTTATATTTTTATGGTTTAGCTCTAAAGATATCTAATAAAAATACTGTTAGTCAAGCTCATGAGACATGTAGGAGTATATGTAACTTACCAGTAACTTTTCTTACATTTTGTTGGGTGTTTTGCCACTGAAAAATATTTAAAAGTTTTTAATGAAAAAACCTCTGCGCCAAACGGATCAGACAGAGGTTGGTTCTTGAATACTTGACTGTTTCAAAAAGTCTCACACCTAAAAATATATAAACTAGAACAATGTTATAAACTAAAAAAGGAAAATGAAAGCTATAGGCAGTTAACGTTTCGGAAGAAAATCTACTTCCGTTCTCAAAACTTTTTTGGCCGTCAAGTATGACAGTTCTTTGTTTATGTATTTCCATAGTCACGTGAGACATTAAATTACATTTATCTTATTTTTACTTACTTCGTCTCTAAGGATGGGCAACCAACTAGTACAAAAATCTATTGAATAATTTGAAACGCATCTATCCTCGTTTAATAAAATAATCGCGGATTCCTTAAGTTTTCTTTTAGTTCCGTTACTCTCTTTTTCTAAAATCTTCGCCGAGTCCCATTTAATCCTGTTATTATTATCCCACGTGTGTTCACAAATTTTGGATTTTTCAAATTCTCCACTTCTAGCGGAATATCTATGTTCACCAAGCCTTACGTTGAAAGGTCTAGATGATTCACCTACGTAATGTTTTCCGCACTCACACGGAACACTGTAAATACAGATTTTTGAATTTTAAACAATATTTGGAGGTTTAGTTTTTGATAAAACCGATCTTAGGGTGGAGCCCGTTTGAAAAATCGTTCGTACGGAAAACCTATTCCCAATTTTTCGTAATTTATTAAATCATGTATATATGGAATTATTGCCATTGACCTAAATACCTCAGGTTGTGATAGTATATTCTCTCTACTACCAATGTTCAATAACTGACTATCAACAAAACTCTCAGGATATGGATTATTTAATAAGACACTTTTTATAAATTGCTTTTCGTTCCTTAATATTACATCATTTGAAGAAATAATTTTGGCTCTGTCATACAAGCACTTAACAACACCTTTCTTAACACTAATATGTTGATTTGAATTGAAATTTAAGTATCTGTTTGTGTGTGCTTGTTTTCTATACACACTGGTTTGGTATTTGTTATCTAATTTTTTAATTAAAATATCTAAGAAAGGTAATTCATTATTATTTTCTATTTCTATTGTAAATTTAATTGAAGGTTCTTTTTCGTTAATCTGTTTCAAAAAATGACTTAAACATTCTTTACTAAAAGGTCATATAGCAAAAATGTCTACTACATATCTCCAATGGGTTTATAAGCTAGATTATTAATATTACTTTCCTAAAAATTTTCCATGAAAATGTTACCTAATATTGGAGATAATGAAGAACCCATGGTCATCCCAAAGTCTTGTTGATAGAAGCCATTATTTAATCGAAAATATGTTGTTTTAATGCAAAGTGTAAGTAATTCCATTATAGTTTCAATGCTTAACTTAGTTCTATTCGCCAAATTCCCACCTTGTTGCAATTTGTTTTTAATTATTATTAATGTTTTATCTACAATAACATTTGTAAATAGGCTTACTACATCAAAACTGACCATTAGATGATTATTGTTAAAATGATTTTCTGACATTTTTTCCTAAAAATGTTTGCTATTTTTAATATAAGACTCCAAGGAACCTGATAATGGATTTAGGATTTTTAATAAATATTTTGAGAGTTTGCTACATGGGGAATTAATTGAACTTACAATTGGTCCTAAGGTAATGTCCGGTTTATGAATTTTTGGCAACCATAGAAATGAGGAGGTTTACTGTGATGTAGAGTTAACATCTTTCGTTCAATATCTGTAAATTCTCTTTTGTGATTAAATAAGACTCTATATTGTTCTATATTCTGATATCTATTTTATTTTTTATACGTTCGAAATTACTTTTTGAAAGTAAATTGAAATGATTTTATTGAGCGCCAAACAGTTTCTTAAAAGCTGTTAATATTATAGACTATAGAACACCATTAGCATGACCATCTACAATCTATAGAATGACTCTTACTCAGGGTCCAACGAAGTCGGTTCAATAAATGCTCATCGATCAAGATAACAATCTAAATAAATCAAACTCAGTATTGAACGAACAAAGTATTAATTTATTAACAAATTTGAACTTGGAATGTAATTAACAAATTTAAATAACAAAATCTAACTTAACTAAAATGATAAATATGGCCTTTATTTAAAATAAATATGTACCATGGATTTCTGATATTGTAAAGCTTTACCTTGTCTTTCTTTCGAGTCGAGTAATGTTAAATTATAACCTCTAACTGGTTATTATGATCCTTGAAATATAATGTCACTTGACTGACTTTTTAAACCTCTCAAGGCTTCTTCTTCTTCTTTTCTGGATTGACGTTTGTTTATAACCTCCAATTTATTTTCAAGATTTCCTTGAAATATTTCTATCACTTGATTGACGTTTGAAATTTCTTCACCATATAAATTTGCTAACTGAATTAACAAATACTTCCCTCTTCTAAATCTGCTTTCCGGATAATCTACTTCTTAATACTTTCAAAGTATACTCACTTCTTATATTTAATCAACTTTTACAATTTATTCTTGATATCAATATATCTGGATTGTAATATCCTAACCTTCAAATTATTCACCACTTTTCTTTTCTTTTCAATTTATTTATTTATTCTTGGATGAATATTTTTCGCAGCTCGCTGTTCAGCGGTGTATGATCAACTGATTTGTTATTTTTAGTCGTTTCAATGGGTCCGGTTTATGAATTTTTGGCAACCATAGAAATGAGGAGGTTTACTGTGATGTAGAGTTAACATCTTTCGTTCAATATCTGTAAATTCTCTTTTGTGATTAAATAAGACTCTATATTGTTCTATATTCTGATATCTATTTTATTTTTTATACGTTCGAAATTACTTTTTGAAAGTAAATTGAAATGATTTTATTGAGCGCCAAACAGTTTCTTAAAAGCTGTTAATATTATAGACTATAGAACACCATTAGCATGACCATCTACAATCTATAGAATGACTCTTACTCAGGGTCCAACGAAGTCGGTTCAATAAATGCTCATCGATCAAGATAACAATCTAAATAAATCAAACTCAGTATTGAACGAACAAAGTATTAATTTATTAACAAATTTGAACTTGGAATGTAATTAACAAATTTAAATAACAAAATCTAACTTAACTAAAATGATAAATATGGCCTTTATTTAAAATAAATATGTACCATGGATTTCTGATATTGTAAAGCTTTACCTTGTCTTTCTTTCGAGTCGAGTAATGTTAAATTATAACCTCTAACTGGTTATTATGATCCTTGAAATATAATGTCACTTGACTGACTTTTTAAACCTCTCAAGGCTTCTTCTTCTTCTTTTCTGGATTGACGTTTGTTTATAACCTCCAATTTATTTTCAAGATTTCCTTGAAATATTTCTATCACTTGATTGACGTTTGAAATTTCTTCACCATATAAATTTGCTAACTGAATTAACAAATACTTCCCTCTTCTAAATCTGCTTTCCGGATAATCTACTTCTTAATACTTTCAAAGTATACTCACTTCTTATATTTAATCAACTTTTACAATTTATTCTTGATATCAATATATCTGGATTGTAATATCCTAACCTTCAAATTATTCACCACTTTTCTTTTCTTTTCAATTTATTTATTTATTCTTGGATGAATATTTTTCGCAGCTCGCTGTTCAGCGGTGTATGATCAACTGATTTGTTATTTTTAGTCGTTTCAATGGGTTAATTTCCAATATTTCAATTGTTTTTTTCTATTTTGATCTAATATTTCAAAATTTAATTTTAATTTAAAATTTAAACTATTCAGTTTTGTTTCTTCTTTACCTTAATTGAATATTGTTTTTAATTCTTTGATTTTCCTGATAAGTTTCTTATTCTACTTTTCAGGATTAAGTGAATAATTGTAATTACTCGAAATATATTGACATATTACATATACTTTCTTAAAATCTACTTATAACTACAATTAACAATTCCAATCTCAAATAAATACTAATTCATACATTTAGATGAATAGCAATGATAAACACAAAATGCTAGTAGTTAAAAACGTACTACAGTTTTTCATACTGACAGAATACTGTTGTTATAAACTAAAACAAGAAATTGATACGCCAACAAACATTTAACATCATACTATTAGTCCTTTCTTTCTGCATGATGTGAAATATCATTTACAAAACACCTTTCTGCAATGATATTTGAAAATATCTGAAAACTTAAAATGTCATTCAGTGTTTTGTAATATATGGACTTACTATTTCTAAAATAATCACCCTGCAATGCAAATACTGATAATAGTCTTTCATTCTATATTCATTTTGTGTAGATTTACAGTGTTTCTACACAAAATATGATTTTCAGCCCTAAGTTTTGACATGCATGTCAGATTTTATAAAATTTACTTTTTTGTTTTCCAATTTCATTCTAAATCATTTTAAATGAGATTGTGATTCTCTATAAGTTCATGGTTTATTATATACTATTTAGAATAACCTTGTTAAACTAAAATAACTTCATTTTATGTTTATTTAAATATTTTGTTCGTATTCAATATCAAGTTTAATTCTCTGCATCCTACTCGCTGAGAATAAGTGAACTTGAATCAATTAAATAAACCACAGATACTCCTGCTTCTGTATGATCCGTTAAAGTAAAACTGTTATGGTTATTTTCTAAAATACATACAAATTTGTGAATTTTATTTATGATTTCAAACACGATACTTGGGTATTGTTCCACAGTGTGGATACACAGCAATATATTCTGTTTTCTAAATAACTTGTAGGATCTTTGTTTAATTTGGAATAATTTCCATTATTCATCAGGTTCGTAATGTTTGTATCATATACAGCTGTATCTAAGATTACCGTGGCATTGCCTTTATCAGCTGGTAAAATTTTAATGCTATGAGCAGTAACTTAATGCATGCACAGGACCACGTTCTAGTACTTACCGGGGTCCAAAAATATATAATTGCATCCCATTAGAGATAAGAAATGCTAGGCTCTAGAACCGTATTTCAAGTCAAGAATTCAAAATGGCAGCTCGAGGATGACGAATACGTTCGGTCATTTATATCTCGAAAACGGTGCATCATAGTGAACAAGTTATTCTATTCAAAATTAAAGCTAACACAATTTGCTGCAAAATTGTTCCTATTCATAATTCTTGTGTTCGCAATAGCTTTCGAGATATTCGCTGGCGAAAATCGCAAATTTTTGGAAAACGCATTCTTGCCTCACGCTTCTCGACAAACTTTGCCTTCTAGTGCTTCAGCATCTAGTTTTACAGCAACTTCCTCATAGTAGAGCATTAAATTTCCTTTACAATGAGTAATGATTTGGTATTTTATCTACAAGTGACCAAAAGTCATGGCAATTTGAAACTATCGAGCAAATTTCGAGATTCCCAAAGAAAACCGTACTTTGCACTTTCTCTCTATTTAAGGGCTACGTCTTTCTATATAAGCTGTATTTATATTGTGTATTTTCACCATGAAGCATGGGGAGAAGGTAATTGTACCATTTATATAAATTTCATTTATTAAGAATCATAAGGGCATAAAGTAGGAGGTACATGTAATGGCAAAGACATCACTATACTATAAAATGCACAATTTTCCAGATATCAGGGGTGGAATGTCGACTTTGCAACCCCCGACATCTGGAGAATTATCCATTTTCCGACCTTGTGTCCATGAGAACTGTTAATCAGGAGCTCGAGAGGAATAGCATATGTCGATTCCAGCGAATTTCACCAGAAGCCACTTTCCATAAGAAATAAGCACCCCCCCTGCACCCCCGATATCAGGAAAGCTGTCCATTTTTCGACGTTGTGCCCATGAGAATTTTTGTTCGAGATGGATTGAGCTTCAATAGGTATTTGGTTTCATCCAATTTGTCCAATTTCCCATCTAAACTGTGCCAGGTGCCTTAGCATGTAATCACCCATACCGTTTGGAAAAGGTCCTTGCTGCTATTGTAATTAGCATGTGACTCCAGTTCTTTACATTTTTTTCACGTAATCTTGGATATTATAATCCATCCTGCCAAGTTTCAACTTGAAATTCGCTTTTTTATTTTTTTTCAAAATTTGCCTTTTTTTCTCAAATTTTTTGATATTCTGGGAAATTTATTTGCAAAGGGTGACTTGTCTGAAAATGGGTTTTCCGTGACTTTGGGGTCTTACAGATGCTGTGGAATCATTTTCAGATACGATTTTAAATGTTTTTGAATTAATTATAACTTTTTCGCCTCCCAGCGAAGCTGTAGAGCATTACTTCAGAGAACAAAGTTGTAGGGGGGACCCAAACTCCATGAAAACGAAATTTAACATTGCTATTGCTGCAGCTATTATGGCAGTCTCTCTAACTATACAGAATGCAATATTACCTCTACATGTATCAACAAGCAACGATGTTACCCGCAACTATGATGATTAGCTTTACATGACGTTGCGTAAAGAAGATGACAATAATATTATTTTTCGAAAATATAAGTGTCCGATCGTATTGTGTTTACTAATTTATATATTTTCAGTTCTAGTTTTTAGTATTTCAGTCAAATTAATATTTTCTTCGGTTGTGGAGGGAGTCGCAGAAGGTTGCGCGACAGTGTTCTATAAATATTTTATGGTAGCAAGTACAATACCTACATGCAACGAGAAACTTAAAAAAATAATAATTACAAACAATATTCATGATTTATGGTCGCCTATTTCTACTCGTTTAATTAAAATAATTTTAATTAAGCTAATTTATATGAAAAATTAATGAAAAAATCTAATTATTTAGTATTCCGCTCCACACCTATTTACCAGCAGGAGATTTGAACATGTTCCTGTGTTATTGTCTGTGTTAAATATACACCTTTAGGGTGGGTATTTATTATACTTTAATAAATAAATGACCTTACAATTGTTGTTTCAAATATTTCCACGTAACTAACACAATACGAACTCATGCAATTCCATACCCAAAATTAGAATGAAATTATATATAATTTTTATAATGTGCCTTTAAACCTTGGATTTCTGAAATAGATATAGGTATCACTTTTTTTTGTTCGCATAGGATTTGGCAAAAAAACTTTCCGTAAAAAATTTAACTGACTTAACTGTTCTCAGGGAAAGATTGGCGGTAAAGGTTTTTACACAGAACTTCTCTTTCTTTTATACAAGGCGGTCACTCTAAAAAATTATTAATTAAGAAACGACATATGAAATAATATTCAGATTATAGTTATCACTCTTATTACAAAGAAAACCTGATAACTCATGGTCCAAAAAATATACAGAGTGATCATTCGACTGCAAAAAAATGAATATTAAAAAAAGTTGCCAAATACGAAAGGCTTACGTAAATAACTTTACAAATTTCCACCATAATCCCGAGTAAAAAGGCTTCTTGGGAAAAATATGTATCCTTTATAATAGCTGAAACACCAACTAACGAAGTATGGCAAAAGGCAAAAATAATATCAGGAAAACGAACAGAAGTATCATCTACAGTACTACAACATGGGGGTCAACTAGTATCTGAGGCGGGAAGAGTTGTAGAAACGAATTTCTACAACTAGAAAGGAAAACAGTTTGAAACCGCTAGTAGCTCTGAACAGTATACACAAGAGTTTATAAATATTAAAAATATCTTAGAGACAGAATTAAATTTTACATCACTGGATAATGAAATATACAATAATGACTTTGGCGTTCAAGAACTGGAAGAAGCGTTAGCAGATGCTAGTGACACTGCACCAGGCCCAGACAGAATACCGTAGGGGTTTTTGAAGCAGTTACCTGAGCGATACAAAATGAAAATATTAAGGTTATTTCGTTTGATATGGAGAAAAGGGAGTTATCCAAAACAATGAAGAGATACATGTTATTCCTTTGCTTAAAGAGGGTAAGGGTTAATCATCCAGCTGCCGTCCGATATCATTAACTTGTTGCCTAACAAGATACTGGCAAAATGGTAAGAAACCGTTTGATATGGACAATAGAAAATCGAAACCTGTTGCCTGAATGTCAAATGGGATTCCGTAGAAACAGATCTACTGTAGATCAAGTGGTACTCCTTGAGAATTCTTTTGCTCAACGAAAACACCTGACCGCAGTGTTTTTTGATATAGAGAAGGCATATTATACAACGTGGCGGTCCGAAACTATTAGAAAGTTACATCACTGGGGATTTAGAGGAACTCTACCTCCATGTGCAGAGAACTTCTTTAAAGATCGGTTCTTTTGTGTAAAAATAGGTATGAAAATGAACATAAAGTTGGCACCCAGAATTAGCACCCCAGATTCACACTAGGTCTGAAACGGCAAAGTAAAGATGAGCGGCCGCGCTGCCGCTGGCGGGGATTATCTTGTTTCGAGTAGTAGAAGAGGCCTGTCGGGGGATGGAAAGCGGCAGCTCGTAGCCGGACCCAATTTTCCGATGTAAAAAAATTTTCCGGCTCTGAAATGCACATGCAAAGAGCTGCCGCGATTCGGGTTGTGGCAATCATCATGTATACGCATTATGTATCTAGGGATAAGATCTTTGATCAGACGAGGATATGAACTTCATATTGTTTGTTATTATTTTTTATACATTATTTTTGTTTGTTTTAAGTTCTTTGGGTTTATATATTTCGTTACATATACTATAGAAAATATTACGAATAATTGTTGATCTAATGTGTATTTCACTTGTATTTATAAATTCGATAAATTTTCATATTGTCAATCACCTCATCTAAACCATTTAAATGTTCATAATTACACGTATATAAAAAATCTTGATTAATAGAAGGGTTCCTAAGCATCACGTTAATTTTGTTTTAATTAAATGTTTGTTGATTTTAGACTCGAGAGAAATGTAAAGTTTGTTGAATTCAATAAAGAGATGTTTGAAATTGAAATGATCCAATGGATCTGCATGCTTCCCCGGCAATTTCTTTGAATAGACCGCTCCCAATATAAAATATTTACAGAAATGTTTAAATTCTGTTTGCTAACTCTTCAAAAATCGCCACTTGTTTAATTAATTTTGGTGCGATTCTAACAAAAGGGTAACATTTTCACTCATGTGTTTCACTGCATCACGTTTTTAAATGGGGTAAAAAATACGCATTTAAAATGTTTTTCAAGTTTCAAAACTAAATCCAACACATTAATTTTACAAAAAATAGACTTGATTGAAATTCATTAGGAAGTATATACTTCACGTGTTTCCACCCCTAGGAAATCACCCTTTAAAATCCGTGGGTTCAAAAATTATAACAAGAAATACACACTAACACTATTGAATTACTTACTGAAAACTTCACAATACTTTTTAATTAACTAAAATACACTTTTACTGACATTTCTGCAATGTTTAATACTAGATATTTGCACTCTATGTTCACTTCGAATTTCTAGCCTTACTTTTTGCAAAACTTATTTCCCAGCCGTGCATCGTGCCTTATATATCCCTCAAATTGCATCTAGAAATCTTCTATACCCTTCTCGGCGGCAATCCAGAACAATGTAGAAATCTCGATCCTCTTTTATAAATTTATAGAAAACGTACCACTATCAGTGTCTCAGAATTGGCGTGCATTACAGGCTTTGTTTGATGGTACTGGAGTTTCCTGTCCGCACTGCTGCATAATTTCGGGTACCACTCTTGAACTATCAGTACTAGCCCCTAGGGGGCGAGAGCGCGTAACAATACATAAAACTCGCGAGTCGATACAGTCCATCTGAATTAGAGTTTCTCCAAAGAACTTTAAGATTACAGCACTGTTTTAGGTTCTTTGGTAAGGATTAAAGAGCCAACACGCAAAAGTAACCTAGTATGACTATATCTTTTTCCGGGACATCACTAAGCACATAGTTGACAATTATCCTATGAAATATGAAACCATATTTTAGGTTTCAATTGTGTTGAACATGTCGTGGTGGAGCTGATGGATCGCAGCTCCCTGTCTTAAATGTAATAGAGTTCGAACCTGTTATACCAAAAGAAGATCAAAGATTAAAGAATTAACAAGATAGGACAGCCGGCGAAAAACCTGTGATCTTTTAGCAATGGCGCCATTGACCTCGAGATTTACATTGAATTTATAGAGCAGTTGCCGTAATGTGTCAATCACACGGAAAAGGTAAAATTAGAGAGAAAGGCCAGTGATGAAAAACCGACAACACTGCCTTAATAGAACGACCGAACTCTATCAGACTGACTGTTAGAACCCAAGTTCACTAAAAAAAAACAGATTTATTCGCAACATACGTCACATGGAGTGTTTCTATGTTCATATATTAGGTACTCCAAGTAACAAGTGTAGTAATCTACAAGTTTTCCTAAAAACTTATTTCCAAGACTACTTATAAACGTAACTAGTTTGGAAGGACTCTATGAAGCCAATTTAAAACCTTTATAAGAGTACAGGGGCCCATCTGGGGAAGGGCCCACATGCCTCTTTTTAAAACTACTATTAAAACTTTCAAGTTTTAATGAATTATCTAAAGCTTTACTCAGAGAGCATCTGAAGAGTATTATAAAACCATACTTGGTTTAGAATAGGCACTATATCAAAACTTAAAAGACACGCACAAATGCTTTGAGCGGACTTTTTGTATTTAATGAAGTAAAAATAAATGCAAATAAATCTATTCTTCATGCTAAGGGCTGTTATAGCTATATATAAGTTATAAAATGGACAATTGGCGTTCAGAAAAACAGTTAAAGATGGACTACTTGTAATGAATTGAAGGGTCTACTTATAATGGTCTAAAATTTTCAAAGAAGCTAAGTTAACTATAAAACATGTATTAGATGGTACTTAAAAACTCGTGCGCTCCCTAAAAAAGTAGTTTTTAAAAATATGTAAATAATTAATTTGTTTGTGACTTAAAAAGTAAACAGAGCTTTAGCATCTGCTCATAATATGGATTAGTATATGTATATATTATTAGTATGTTGTTTTTATAAAACATTTATATTAGTTACAAATTGCATTTATTTGTTCACTCTGGGACATTCCCAATGTGGCTGACTATTATATTCCTCGATGGCTGGAAATAAAATGGCGGCTGTATGTATAAACCCTATAAGCTGTGAATAATTCTACTTGAAACATGTTTTGTCTTAAAATGGCTATTACATTACCAATTGCTCTTTAAGTATGTCGATTTATTCTTGTAAAAGTATATTTTAAACCTCATTGATCTTAATATATTTTTAAAACTTGTAGGCTTATCTTAAAACCGCTTTAAAACTTATAGAACTTATGATGCTCACAAACAAAATGCCGGCGAATATGGTATTAGATAATTCTGTATATATCTTGTCACAGTTTTAAAATTACCTATTTTAAAACATTATAGTCTGGGAAAAAGTAAACCAAATCATTTTATGCTTAAGAATGATTTATTACAGATGTTTGATTGCTTCATTAAAACTCTAGCAAGCAGTTGGTTTTATGAAGGCTCGACCTGAAACAGAGATTTCAAAGAATATTAGATTTATAGCCTAGCATTAACAACCACCGCAAATTAATTTCATAAAACAATGATAAAACCACTATATTTGCTTAATCTCTGTAAAACATGAGCCTCCTAACTTGAAAATAACAGCTATGAAGTATTATTGAACGCTTAACAAATACCTTGATAAGTCAATCATAAGCCGGTAAAGACTAACAAATAATTTAATTTTAATGGAAGTTCTTGAAGACCTTTTTAAAACTTTCTTTAAGACAAAACTATCTTTAAGTGCATTTGGCATTTAATAAATCTGGCATATGAAGTGGCCATTATAAAACATTGATAAAACCTAAATAAATCTAAAAAGCATTTAAATTGTTATTTGGGATCTATTTAATTAGGATTGAATTGTTCATTGATAGAATAATTTTGAAACTTATTTCTATAAAATGGGGAAATAACAGCCACACACGCTGCTATCATTGAGGTTTACACGTGACGTAAACTTGCCGATTCTAATGAGCCAACCTGTCTTTTAGTGATCTTGGTCAAATTCATTTAATGCGTACCAGACAAATCCCGAAACCGTTTCCGCTGGATGTCGCGTCCCTTTAATTTGGAGTTGACAACGATCTTCGTCTATTTCGTCTTGTCTGCCTGACTGTCTTATCTTGTTAATTCTCTCATCAATCAAAATCGTCTTCATGACTGGACACATGCAGAATAGCTGCCTCAGTAGCTTAATATTTAGTTATACAACCGTACAATAAAACCAAATAAAACTAAAAAAATAATAGAACTAAACTGTGCTTAATTTTTTTCGAGCAGTTTGTTGAAAAATACAATAGAGTTCGTAGAAATACCAGGGCACTAAAACTAAATCATGCCGCAATAAAAAAATAAACAATTGAAAATTTACACCGCACCCGACAAAAAGTACCTACGAGCAATTTATCATCAGCATTCACGTGAATAATAAACTCATTTAAATGAGAGTAAAACCTGCACTGTGCAGGGGTTCTAATTTGGGCAATATATCTTGAATACCTATAAAGTCGCCCTCAGTTGCATTGTCCCTGCAGTTGGAGCGGAACCGAACGGGAGAAGCGCGGAGCGGGTCCCGAGCTGGGGCAGACCGAAAGGGTGTAATTTATATGCTGGGGTGCAGTTTCCCCTGTCCGCCACCATCAATCATTGTGGCGCTGCACTGGGAGTCCCAGAGGAGGGTGTGCAACACCCCCAGCTTGCTGCAAGTGCAATATATGACGGGTCGTCTTCGCCCCCTGGACATTGTACGTTCATTAACTATTTCATTTACCTGTTTTATTAATTTTCAGCGGAAGGGAACAGTGCAGAGTAAATTGAATTACCGTAAAACTAGAAGAAAGTGATTCTCGAATTCGACTAAGATGTTTTTCCCCAGAATTCAGAATATCAGATAAAATAGAACTATTTGAAATATAGTTGGTAAATACTATCAAAATTCCAACTACAGATGAAACGCAGCTCGTCGTATTTTTACATTTTTTTAATGTAAATTTATCGCCGCACAGTGGACTACTTGCCTAATCTGCCTGGCCAAAAATCAATTTAAATAAAGTAATTTTATCAATGAAAATTAAGTACTACTGCTTAAAGTATTTCAGGGCCGGATTTAAATTTGAGAGGCCCCTGGGCACTATTCATGTGGAGGGCCCCTTGTAAGGCGGCCAATTTTACAGAATTAAAATATAAATGTATAAGAAATAAGCCCAAGCAGTCTTGACCTTTTATGTTTAGGGATCATTTGTAGGATGTGAATTCATAACGAATTAAAAAAAATTTAATAATTTTTTGAAAATGTGAATTTTATTATAATTTTAAAATCATATTTTTACAATTTAGAAATATTTTTTGGTATAAAGGATGGTTTTGACACACGGAGTGCGAAGCAAGTGCTTTACATTTCCTCTCTTTGACATTACATTGGTTATTTTTACTATCTATTCTTTGTTTTTTATATATTTTTACTTCCCTCGCATACAGAAGGGAAGAAAGTATTGTATTCGAGAAAAAATCACACTCCGAAATTTTTAGGATTTTCAAGTTTTAGAACATGTAGATTACGAAAATATAGGTTTTTCAATTCCGTCAGTCTGTCTGTCTGTCGGTCTGTTGGTGCATTAACTTAAAAAAAACTACTTGACGGAGAACAATTAAATTTGGTAGGTAGCTGACGCCACTGCAACTGAAGAAATGGTTAAACTTTCACTTGAAAATATACAGGGTGGACCTTCTAAAGGGAATAGATAATGGAAAAAAAAATTTTTTCACTCAAATTTAAAATTTCCACATTTCATGACATTCTAAACATAGCTCAAAAAAACACTTGTTTTGAAAACAAAAAAAAAATGTTTTTATTTTTTTCCCACTACATGGATTTTTTTTTTCAATTCTAACATTTCCACATTTAATTACATTCTAAACCTATTTCAACAAGAAAATGTTTTGAAAATAAAAAAAAATAAAATTTTATCCCCCACCACTACAGAGTAGATGATGGAAAAAGGTTATCAATTCTTATATGTCATTTCTTAATTAATAATTTTTTAGAGTGACCGCCCTATGTAAATAAAGAGAAGTTCTGTGTAAATATCTTTACTGATTTTTTGATCAGATAATGATTAAATTAACTTTTTCTTGCGTTCTCGTCTGCTTCTCTTCATTTGCAATTTTTCGTTTATTCCTGAAATTTCTTTTACCATTTTTATATATTCGGGTGTCCCAATTACGCGGGGGTCCTGGGCACGTGTCCCAAGTGTCATAGTACTACTTTGAACTTTGCGTTCGCTTGGGGTGCACATTGTTGCTTTGTGTAATTGAAAAGTGCGTATAGTTAAATGTGATTTACATGCATTCAAAAAAGTTACGTATTCTTGGAACCATCTTGAGGGGGGTAAGTAGGAATATATTTATAGCATTTTTGTTGCATATAGGCTCTGCTTTCCACATTCTTAGTGCTATTGAAGAAAATGAGTTTTTCAGATAATTTTAAAGCATTTTTTAAAATTCAAAATTGTTTTTGTTATGTTTCCCGAGGAGTCTTGCGACTTTTTCTTTAATAAATGAAAAGTCAAAGGTATCAGCTTCCAATAACTGCTAAAAAGTTTGCGGATTTTTCCGATTTCTTATGTGTTAAACCCTAAACTGTGCTCATGTAATATACGTAGGTTAGGTATAATTATTATATTTTATTAATAGGAATGATTTTCTTTCTTTTTAGGGTCTAAGCAAGAAATATTCAATATGATGCAACAGTAAAATCAAATGAATATTAATGAAAAATTAGATTTTGTTGAGGATTATTTCATTAATAGAGACGATTTTACCGAAGACGACAAACAGAATATTAAGAAGAGATTTTCACGACTATTTTCACGACTACAGTGGAGAAAATATTTTAGTTCATGGACCCGTCATTGTGGCTATGAAGTCGATTTAAAACCTTTATAAGAGTACAGGAGCCCATGTGACAGCATGCTGTGCTACTTACTTTGCAACAAAGTTTTCGAGGATTTCTTGCAACCAAGACGTTCTTAATAGGTTACTCCTCACTTTGGATCTTCTCCTCACTGGAATGAGAGAAATTCCCAGAAGAAGATCGGATATCTTTTTAAAGGAAACTTTGGATATATTGCTTCATACCGCCAAATTGAAGTGCATTTTCAAGATCAAGCAAAGCAGAAGAAGCACATTGAGACGAGGAAAATATGGTCTCGGATAAAAACATAATTATTTCAGACGAACAAGACTAGGTCATTATGTGTAATTGGTACAGTTGAGGGCAGTAAATATGGGGCAGCCCTTGAATCCGATTTTTGTGATATTTTAGTGTTGTAAGAGGGGTTGTGTTATCAATTAAAATGCTGACAGCGATGTCATCTGATGAAGCCCCGTTGCCATATTTCTAAATAGGAAACATATTACCGGAAATAATTTTTAATATTAATTTTTAACCCTCTCTCAAACACAGGCATGTAAATATTTTCTATATTTAACTACCCTTTAACGGCTGATAGCTTACTAATACTGAAATTAAAATAAAGTTATATCAGAATCTAAATTAAATTATTTACGACCTTCCATGGCTTTTTGGGGGTTAAGTAAATAAAAGCCCACTTTACATTGTACAAATTTTGGTGCTCCATATTCACTGTCCCCAACTGTACAATCGACCAAATAAAATAAATGTTTGACTATGGTGCCTTTATATAGTATTTAGGAACTCCATTGGAACAGCACGGAACTAGAGGATCTTACGCGGTATTGTCAACATATTGCAAAATGGGCGCAATTCACACTAAAACTCCTATAGCAAAAACTGATAAGTCTGATACAATAAAATCAGATGCAGTAGAAATTAACTGATCTGAAAATTCATCTGATAAGAAAGAAACTGACAGAAATTAATAAACCTGATGCAATACGAGAAAAAACATAAACTGTTATATCCAAAACAAGATCAGGTAAATCAGTAAAAAAAAAAAAATACTGAAAAGTGTCGAACAAAACCAGATACGACAATGAAAATTTTAAATAATAGTATTGCTGATGCAATACCAGAAAACCATAAACTGGCATATCCAAACCAAATCAGGTGAATCAGTAAAAATAAATACTTACTGATAAATCTGGAGCAAAAACTAGATCTGCCCTTTAAAATAAAAAGGGAAATTAATAAACCTGAGGTAATACTAGATAAAAACATAGACTAGTACATCCAAAACAAAATCAGATAAATCAGTAGAAATAAATATACTGACCAAATATACTCCTCAAGAATAAGAACTCGTAAATCCGATCATGCTTTTACCTTTATTAACATAATTACTGTTATTATTAACATTATTTTCAGTTTCAGTTAATGTTTGAAATCGTGTTTTTTTATTTTAAAAACCGTTTTTTTTTTCAAAGCGTAAGTGAAATGGTTGTGGAAATTCAACTGTTTCAACTATAAGCAATATCTTTATAGCCAAAGAGAATTCAAAGTTTATGAAAACATCTAATTACGGATAGATTTTTACAGATATTAAGGTAAATAATTTTTGGTATGAACTTATGTTTATAAGTTAGTACTCATCATTTTTACGATAATGCTCATCGCTTGTTAAAATGCGTTATTTTGTGTGATTTATGGAGGGAATATGCATACTTTTTCCGAGACTATAAGAATCGGCAATATATGAAAGATGCATTTATAGTGGAAGTAGAATAAACGAAGCCCTATGGGATCGTAAAATAAATAAATATGTGTATTATAGAATAACATTTGTACGGTGCTGTGTTTGTTCCTTGTAAACAAAATAAACGTATCAAGAAAATTATAGCCATAGACGTTCTGATAAAGGAATAACGTTATTTTTTGTGGCAACTTGTAATATGCGAATTTGTACCTATGAGAATGTTCTATTTTAAAAAAATAGATATCACAGAGAATATTTCTTCAAATTGAACGTTTTACCGGACATACAGAGCTTTACAGCAGGGCAATAGGGGTGGGAGCCCCAGGGCCTTCACAAATTAAGGGCCTCGGATATAAAATTTAAGCCGGAACAGATGCACCCTAAACACATAAAAATAAATAATGAAAATATTTTCCGACAGCCAAGCAGCTTTAAAGCCCTTGGATCATACCATTGTAATTCCATAACGATTTGGAATTGCCGGAAAGCTCTGATCCGACTGGGCAGAAACAGCACATTGACTCTGGTCTGGATACCGGACCACTCCGACATGGATGACAACGAAGTTGCTGACTAGCCAGCGACAAGATTTATGGCACCAGAATCGGCATCTCTGCAAATTTTACCAGGACTCCTTCATTCAAAGAAGTTTATTACATATGTCTTGATGTCAAGAACTAAAAAAGTATTAGAGTTAAATAGGCTACACTAAGAACTCTATTTGGCCTATATACTGGGCACTGCAGAATAATCAGATTCGCGGAAAACGCCGAATGACCTCTGTGTGTGGAGGATGATGAAACGGCAGAGCACGTTTCATGTACCTATCCCGCTGCAGAAAAAATCCGGTTGTCACTATTTGGGAAAGAGTAACTAGAGCCAGAGGACCTGGATAGCTTCTCACCCAACAAGATTATCGGCTTTATTAAAAAGCTGAACATGTTGGGTGGAACATAATTAGGAGTGAGGCGCACAATAGTCCTGATGGTCGCAGTGGAGAATCTGATTAGAGGCCCACTCATGAATCAACCTAATCTGAATATACCGTGCGTGTAGTGGCGGGCTAGGTATAGGGAGTAAGAATTGCAACATTGCGTGTGCTGGTCGACAATGAATAATTACAGCTAGGATACTTCCGTGGCAGCGTGCCGTCGCGTTGGGCGAGTTTGGGTTGTACTACTCTCTCGTACTACATGGTTGTATATACCTAGTCCGTCGCTATACACACGGTATCTATAATTCGTTAATTGAAATTGCAAACTGAACGCTTATATCGAGAAGGGTACAGCCGTTCCATACATTTATCCCCAATTTTACCTCGGGGGTAAACTTTCGGCTTCCGGCACCCTCCACTTTCTTCTTGGTTAGTACTACTTAAATACAAATCCGAAGAGAGGCCGTCGGTCACTTTTTGCATACTCAATGTAGGCTATCAGGTATTTATCGATAGTTGTTCTCTCACAGGTAAAGTGTTTCTCCTATCAAGTGTTTCAGTATGTCAACTAAATAAAAACAGAAGAGTCTGAAAATCAATATGAATCACCAAATGGAATGAAACGAATACAACGAGAAACAAACCGGAAACAAACGGTATTGGGAGGAATATCGAGCACGATAAAAACAGACAGATAATACTGAAAAATTGACTGAAAATATCCCTCAACTTGTACAAGTTAAGGGTTATGTGCTATTAATGAGTACTGTATTGAAGGATCGTATTTAACACCGAATGCACTTTGAGTGAGAAGATATCGCTAAAGGAAAAGAGCAGAAAAACCTCCCAAGTACCTGAAAGTACATCGCAACGTTGCTTGAAAGTGCTGCTCCGTCTGGAGTTATCGCTGAAACAACTGTTGATAGTGGTTTTCAAACTATAAGTTTAAACCATCACCAAACGAGTATGAAATGCATACAACGCGAAAAAGACCGAAAAGAGTGGCCCAACGGTGTCGTGAATATTGAGGATGAAAAAAACATTAGCTGTTAATATTGATGAATTGACTGAATATGTTCCTAATATCGTACAAGTTGAATGCTCTGTGCAGTTATCGACGGATCGTGTTTTAACACCCAATGCTCTTCGTGTGAGGAGACATCGCGAAACGAGCAGGAAAACTTGTCAAAGTATCTAAAAGTAGGGCGTAAGATAATATCGACAACGGAAGAAAGCCTTGCTTGAAACGGGTGCTCCGTCAAGGCTCATCGCCGAAACAGCTATTGACCGTAGTGCTCAAACTGTAGGTTTAAACGATTATGGAAGATTCGCAGGAACTTGCAACCAGCCAACGGTGAATAAAAGTGAGTTCAGATTATATGCTGTAATTTTAGTAGGTAATCATACAAAAAATGTTCGTCAGGAATTTAGAAAAAAAATTCTGGGCAGTCCATTCGACGTTGCATGTTCCATATGTGATAGACTCTGGTTTCAAAATAATTTCAAAATTAGCCCAGCTTCCAGAGAAAAAATAACGGCAAAAGCTGGGAAGAAATAATCTTTGGTAATTCCATTTTAATACTTAATAAAGTTATTTTGATTGATTGATTGCTAATTCTGGAAAGTAATGGGACATTGGAATTTTCGCGAAATTTTTTCATAGTACAATAATTTGGGGTCGTAAAATACAAATCTGAAGTCAGTTTTCAATACAATTGCCTAATCCACCATAACACCAACTTTCTGTCTCTGTCAGTGTAAACACTGAATTTCGACCGATTTGGATCTCGTGTTCACAATGCAAAATATACAGGGTGGGCTGTCCAAAGAGAGTAAGTAACAAAAAAAATTCACAGATTTAGCAATTCTTACAACCATCGGGACATTGAAAATGATAACACCATACATAAAACATAAACTTTTTCCGAACTCGGCTTCGCCTCGTCCGGAAACAGCTACGATCCACTCTCGATTGCGACACCGCTGTAATTTGACCTTAAATGAAAACTGGTAACTTGACCCCTATGATATATGCAACCCATATTACATTTTCATATATCAGCCGTTGCATATACGACAGTGTCACGTGGCCGCGACACCCCTGTCTTTTGACCTTGAACGAAAACTGGTAACTCGACCCCCATATACGAACATAAACATTTCCAATGTTAAAATGTGACAGATTGCAATAATATTTAGCATACAGTTAACTATTCCAAGGGCTAACACCCAAAAGTTTGTTGCATGTAAACTGATAGTCATTCTTATGGACCGAAATAAGAGTTTGACTCTAGAGGTCAGAGTGATGTTAATGTATGATGTGACGACATTACAGCACAAAATAACAAAATTTGAAATAAATATTATTTTCCTAAAATTATAAAACTTCGCCAACAATTATTTTTTTAATATAATAATTGAATCGATACAAAAAACATATTTTGCAGATTGGTTGTCAAATATGCCCTTAGTAGTAGATTTTTCTACGTCTAGGTCACCTGTTGGCTTTCAGAGACGCCCATGATTGTAAAAATACTGTATGATATGCGTCTTACAACCGGAACCAGATGCCCCGTTGGCCTGATCTCGTGCCACCTTCGTCGTTGTCTATCAGCATTTTCTTTGCACAGGTGTTCATTAGAATAAGGGCATGCAATATGTTAAGAGCACAGTCAGTTTTTTTCGTTTCTACAAGCGCATGGCATATGAATGAATTCGAAACAGAACACCTTTGAATTTTTACTTAGACTCAGCTGAACAACGATACAAGGGCTGTGAGATATTTACTCTACAATTTCGAAGTATTGAAACCAATCGTCTATCTTTGCTTTAATATAATTTTTAAAACTAATATACTAACTTTTATTTAGAGCATCTCGGTGTTGTGCGAATGGCTTTGCAGCCACAGCCATAGATTACAAGTATAGATAGATTTAGAGCATCTACAAGTGGGAATTTTTATTTTTATTCTGCGTCTTTGGGGATTTCTTTTACTGCGCAAATATTGTATCAGGTGCTTTAAAAAGTTCATAATGGCCCAAAAATTCACATTAAATAGTCATTCGAAAGAAATCGTTTCTGTTGACTTCTACATAAACTCCCTATAACTGTTGTTTTTAAAGTGAATAGTTACTAACTTCAGGTAGGCTGGATATGTCGGAGGCTATTTGGAATATTACAATTTACTAATATAATACTTATTGCATGCCTGATTTTGGTTTATTGACATTACACCAGAAGAGCTACAATTTTTTTATTTTTCTGACTCCAAAGTCGATTCTTTCCAGCTGTAAGTTGAAATTTCCTTTTGCTTTAAAATGTCAACAAGTCAGAATCAAGTATGTAAATATAATATTATATTAGTAAATTGTAATATTCAAAACAGTAACCTCCGACATATCCAGCTGACGTCGAAAATTCTCCTAAGTCGAAAATTCCCACCCAGAAGCGGGAATTATTTCGTCTGACTTGTAATTCTTAAATTCCGACTTGGAAGTCGATAATTCCTAGTTAGAAGTCCAAATTATATTTTTTCCACTTCTAACTAGGAATTATTGACTTACAAGTCGGAATTTCCGAATTACAAGTCAGACAAAATTAATCCCGCTTCTGGGTAGGAATTTTCGACTTACAAGTCGGTATTCTCGAGTCACAAGTCGGAAAAATATAACTTTGACTTTTAAGTAGGAAATTCCGAGTTAAAAGTCGGGGAAATACTATTTCAGTTAAAACTATAATAATATAACTAATTGTATTCTGAGCATCATGTCTTTACAGTATTGCACTTACGAAAAAATGGTCAAAATGGAGAATAATATTTTGGCACTCAAAATGTAACTGGTCATGATATTTGACTTTTGAGCATCTTATTGGTAGTAGTAAGACTTTTTATGTAAATTTCTTAACTATAGCAACTCAAATATTACTTATTCAGGTATACTTTAGCCATAAATGTCACTGCCATAAAATTATTCATTCATTATATTCATTTCTATAGACCAAGTTCTCTATTGGCTTTGACGTACTAACGTTATGAAATAAAATGAACACCCGTACCATACTTGGAAGTCGATAATTCCTAGTTAGAAGTCCAAATTATAATTTTTCCACTTCTAACTAGGAATTATCGACTTACAAGTAGGAATTTCCGAATTACAAGTCAGGCAAAATAATTCTCGCTTCTCAGTAGGAATTTTCGACTTTCGGAATTTTCGATATTTGACTTTTGAGCATCTTATTGGTAGTAATAAGGCTTTTTATGTAAATTTCTTAACTATAACAACTCAAATATTACTTATTCAGGTATACTTTAGCCATGAATGTCACTGCCATAAAATGATTCATTTCTATAGCACAAGTTCTCTATTGGCTTTGACATACTAACGTTATGATATAAAATGGACACCCGTACCATACTTATAATTTTTTTTTCAAAATCTTAGAGTTGGTGGAGATTAAGAGTGGCGTATTATAAATTTATTGTCATGTGTTTCCATCCCTTAGGACACACCCTTCAAAATTCGTGGTATCCAAAATTTTAACAAGAGATAAAGACTAACACTATTTATTTAGTAATTTTACGATATTTTTATTATCCAAAATACACTTCTACTGACTAAAATAACCTTTGACAATGTTGATTACGTTGTATTCACTTCGGATTTCTAACCTTACTCTTCATTCAAAACTTCCCCTTCAGCTTGTTTCCATTAACTTATATATTCTAAAAACGCATCTAGAACCATCTAGAGCAAAGTTCAGAACAATGTAGAAATCTCGATCTTCTTCTATAAATTTCTAGAAAACGTATTACTATCAATGTCTCAGAGATGTGGGTTTTGATGAAGTAAATTAATTCAGTTATAGTTGAGACATGTCACTTATGTTATTAGCCCCCAGGGGGCGCAACGCGTAACATTATTTTTAAATACACAATGTGTTTCACATTGCGGTGGCAAGCAAATTAATACTCAACATTTTCTGATATGCAGTGTGTCTCACTCTCGTCTACACACTCTCGTATTTTCCTCATTTTTTTTCAAACAAATTTCAAAATGTCAGTTATGCAATTAAAATTAGACATTTTTTGTCTAAAGAATTTCTTCGTCGATGGGCTGCTTTAAGAATTTGAAAAATAAAAATATTACTCTTCACACTACACTACACTATGAAATTAATATTTTTGTCCACGACTATTAAATTTCCTCAAGGATAATGCTATCCATTATTCCCTGCACTGAATAATGATTTTATTATTCACTCATTGCAGTGAATAATGAGGACGGTCGGTTGTTTATTAGTGACTTTTTACTAAAAATTTAAAATGTCAAAACTGCAGCAACCAAAAGACAAGTGTTGTCTCTCTAAGTTTTGTAGGAAGCACTCAAATGGTACATGCCGAAGAGGTACTTTAACGAACACTCAAAAACTACATTAGTACGTTTTTTTCAAAGTATCATCTATTATAGCAACACGCGACAATCCCCAACATTAGTTTTGAAACCATTTACCTACGCGCTTACAAACTGTATTATTTTATTAGTAAGCCATAACAATGTGTCAAAGCGTAATTCTGTAATTGATTTGAAACGTCAAAGTTTGTGAGATTTCAACGCCAACGTTATTTACAATAATTTTACATATTAGGTACTCAAAAAGAGTAATATATTGAAATAAATGGATACTGACAGTGAAAACGAGATTTCTTTGACACTGCCAGAGACAAAGGAAGCTGCAGAAATCGCCTCATTAAACTTGTTGCCCGAAAAATCGAAAAAATTATATATGATGATATATGAATCTTTCTTAAATAGGAGAAATGAAATGAAGATGAATTACTAAATATTTAATAAAGGTGGACAAAGTAATAGTATTTTACTCGCATATAATGAATAACAGCCATTATTATATGCTCGTTGAATAATGTATTATTGTTGTATGACTTGATGCCCCAAAACAATCGACGATTCACCTTTCGAATTTGCAATTGTTTTTTAGCCGTTATTATTAGGGATCGACTGATACCGATATCGATATCGGCGTTGTGACCGATTATCGGCATCGGCCGATATTGGGTTTTCGCCCTTATTCTGAGCTCATCAGAGTGGCTCTGTGCCTTTTCACATCGCAATTTCGTTGTAAACAATTGTTTTCTTTTTACCGCTATACGGGTTATATAACTACTGATATTCAAGTAAAAAACCAGAGAAAACACAATTTTGAACATTCCAAATTTTTTACTACACGGATTTAATCCAAAACTTTTGACTACATTTTTTGTAATGTTTACAAGTTCTAGCAAAAAATTGTTGAAGGAAGACAGTTCCCTAGAAATTTTAGTTTTACTCCACTATAATGGAAAAACTAGTACCTATTTAAATGAGCATTTTACTTGGTTGACAAAATAATAGTTATTGCCATACATTCTAGCTCATATTATTGAAATAAGAATTTTATTATGGAGGAATGTGGCTATAATTATTTTTCCTTTGTGGAATTTAGAAACTTTGTTGATACACATGAATATGCAAATAACATCTCCACTTGTTTTGCATGGGTGTTTTCACACAAACACTTAATTATATAAATCGTAAATTGCACGATAATTAAATGAAAAAATAATTGGCTCTGATAATCCTCTCTACAATTACCATTATAATAAAAAAATATTTTAAATGTAATAATAAGTCTAGATTTACTTCATCCCATTGAAAGAGTTAACATGCTATGTCCAAGTACAATGTAATAGACCAAGGGCCAGAGACAAAAAAAGATCAAAATGCATCAAATTGAGGTAGAAGATTGCCGATTTTTAAAAGCTTTTATTTAACTTGTTATGTTTGTTAGTTAATAGTGTGTTAGTTTGTTTAGGTCAAATCTTGCAATCAAAATTTCGACTGTATCTAATTAAGCTAGAGCTTTGAAATTTGGCACACGTGTATAAGTCCGGTGACAATGCAATATAGTATAGCCATTATCGGTCTAAATCCGTCCCAAGATGGCGGATCGCCCTTTTATTCACAACCCCCTTCATATGGGTATCAAGTGAAAGGGTTTGACGAGTAAAATACGATAAACTATGTGACGTCATTCTAAATTCAATATGGCGGACGCCTCAAGATGCCGAAGTATCTCTCTCTTCGCAACGCCCTTGATATGGGTATCAAATGAAAGAGTTTGACAAGTAAAATATGATAAATTATGTGACGTTATTCTAAATTCAATGTGGCGGACGTCCCAAGATGGCGGAGTCTCTTTTTCTTCACAACCCACTTGATATGGGTATCAAATGAAAGGGTTTGACGAGTAAAATACGATGATCTACGTAACGTCATTCTAAATCCAATATGGCGGAAAAAGCTTTTGTTTTAAAAAACTGTACTAAAAAGTAAAACATATTTTTTTTAAATTCATATACCTGGGAACCAAAAGCTTTGGGGACGGTCAATTGAGCAAAGTAATTATGCAATAGTGCTATATGACCATCCCCAAAGGTTTTGGTTTCCAGGTAAATGAATTTAAAAAAAATATTTTTACTTTTTCGTACAGTTTTTTAAAATAAAAGCTTTTTCTGAAAAATATTTTTTTTATATAATTTTTTTTAGTCGTTAGATTTAACTGTTATTTTGAATAAGTACTAGACTGGCGAATAGAAACAACTTCTGCTTATTTTTTTACAGCCAAAGGAATTTTGAAAAAGATAGAAAAAATATTTCAGATAAAAGTTGTAGACACTAAAGCTATCTATTGATCCGTTTAAATATCAAAATAATAAAACTTGACCTCAAAAGGACCCCGCACAATCCTTATGGAAATTGGGTTTCGGCAGAATCGTCTGAATTTTGGATATACTGTAGCTTTTGTCATTCTGAATAAGTTACCATTTCTACGATGCTCCATATTCCGTATTTTGGCTCCTATGGAGCACCAAAGCTCCATAGCTCCATCATAAGTTTTTTACACATTTTTATAACGCATACTTTGATTATTGAAATACCTAACTTTAAGTGTTTGAGGTTGTTGAATTCAAATCTGATGTCAAATGGACGATATTGACAGATGGTAGCTGTCAGCTAACTGTCAAATAGCAAGAAAATATTGAAAAAGTTAAAATCAATGTACATAATTTTGTTATTGAGGTTGCTGAATTCAGATTTCACGTCAAATTGACGGCTTTGATAACTATCAACAACAACAACAGTCATCTGCCAACTGGCAGATGACTGTCAAATAGCAATAGCCGTACATATTATTCCTTGCTATTGACAGCTGGTTCACAACTGCCAACTGTAAATATCGTCAATTTGACATGAAATCTGAACTGGCTCATCAGCTTGAAAAACAAAGTTGATTTTAACTCTTTCTAAAGTTCCTTGCTGTTTGACAGCTACCAACTGTCAATATCGTCTCTTTGTTATTAGATTTGAATGGGCTTGTTCGGCATTTTTTATTATTTCATAAATCGAAAGTGCAAGTATAAAATATTGGATCTGCAAAAAATCAGAATCTTATTCGCACGTTTAGTATCTTAAAAACTATTACAAATCTCCACCTCGCGAAAATGGGGCATGACCAGGCGCTACGTCACTAGACGCATAGACTCGGCGATCTCAATAGACTTGATGCTCCTTAGTTGTTATAATTATCAGTAATGAAACATATTCTTTATAGGATTTTGCAAACAGTGGAAAAAAAAAGCTATCTATGAGAACTAAAGGAAAACAACTATATATAAAAATATTAATGAAATCTTTGCATTTTTTCGATAACCTGACTTCTGGTTATGCTAACAACTAAACATTTTTATTTGCCATTTTCATTTTAACACTAGCATCCAACCTAGTTCCCTACGGCTAAGCAGGATAAACTAGTATCTACATGATCCCCTACGATATGTAAATTCAGTTAAAAATGAGAGCAAAGGCCTGAAATTAATTTATTTACGTACCTTGTCTTTAAAAACTTTTTCATTCTAATGAATTACATTTTCATAAAATCTCATTAAGTTTCTTGTAAATAAATTAATTTCAGGCCTTTGCTCTCATTTTTAACTGAATTTACAGATCGTAGGGGATCATGTAGATATTAGTTTAACCTGCTTAGCCGTAGGGGACTAGGTTGGATGCTAGTGTTAAAATGAGAATGGCAAATAAAAATTTTTACTTGTTAGCATAATCAGAAGTCAGGTTATCGAAAGAATGCAAAGATTTTATTTATATAATTCACTTTTAATTATCAGTGTTTTTGAAGCATTGTTTGTTTTGCTTACTTCTTGATAGTAGGGGAGTACAATTTGGTGAAATGTCAAAAAATTACAATTTTCTCTCGCTCCTGTCAGGACAAATTTTCGATTTTGACCCTGCACTCTTAGTGGTGCATAAATGAGTAAAAAATTAAACACATGTTGAAAAAAACAGATGGACGAAAATTTCGTTTTTCGAATTATCACGAATTGTCAAATAATGACGATTCGCCTTCGCTCCTGCCGGTCCCAATTTTCGATTTTCACCTCGCGATTCACGTTGTAAGGTCACTGCCGACCTTCTCCTCGCCATCGAGACATAGAACGAGTCTCCGATCGCCGTATTTATTCAGTTCTTACGTTGAAAAATTGACTTGCGGTCGTGTTAACCGGCGACTATTTTCAAGTGGTTTCCCTAGTTTGAATCCCGCCGCGACGCATAGTAGCACTTCGGGTAGATTATTTATATAATTAATACAATTTAAAAAAAATTGTAACATTTTCTTATGAAGTGCATTTCTATTTACCTCCGCTCCGTACAACAAAGAGTTGCCGACTGTTTTTGCCTGCTAGTTTTTATACGGTTTCAATTCTGCTGGTATAAAGTATACAACGTGAATCGCAAGGCGAAAATCGAAAATTTGGGCCGGCAGGAGCGAAGGCGAATCGTCAAATTAAAACAGTAGACCCAGTACAGGATTCGAACAGAGAAATCCCCTGTGAAAGTCGTCGCTTAACGCGATGTGCTACGGTCGGGGTGGACTTGAAATTTCAGTTAGTTTCGTCGGGGAAAGCAGAACATGAAATTTTTAAATGTTCATAACTAAATAAATACATTAGCAGGAAGGCTTCCTAATGTCGATATCGAAAGATCGAAATTGGCATTTTCACGACATCGTTATTTGCATGGGCGAAATAAAAAATTCGAGCCGACAGAAGTGAACAAAAAATAGCATTTTTTGACATTTCGAGAATTCGATTTGTTTTTTGTTCTATTAATGTCACTGGTACGTTAATAATCGGAAAACGCGAAAGAAAAAGGAGATTCTAAATATAAAAACAAAATTGCCAGAACTGCACTTTGACATTAAAATTTTCTTACAAAACCGACTTCTGCCAACGTTTAATCCTTGACCTAGATTTCTGGCAATAATTTTACGCAATTTCTACAGTTTGACCGCCAGCTCACGCTTCCCTTTCAGGGAACGACTTCTGGCTGCAGAGCTATGTACTTTTTAGCTAGTACGGAGGGTTTTTACATAAACATTTTCTCTGCACCTTATCATTTTTCGTAGTCAGCTCTTAGTCTAATAGATACCTAGTTTCATTGTCTACAACTTTTATCTGAAACATTTTTTCTATCTTTTGAAGAAAAATTTATCGCGAAAAAATCTTTTTTTTTATTCCTTTGGCTGTAAAAAATTAAGCAGAACAGATTTTTATTCGCCACTTTATAAATCTGACGATTAAAGAAAACATCAACCAACCTTCTACCTCATTTCGAAACGCATTATTCTCTGACGCTTGGTCTATAAGCTACATTTTAATAGCCTAGTGTGTCATGAAATTGTAAAACGCACTTCACTGTAGGCAATACGCACACTATACAGAGACGCAAACTCTGGAACACACACATGCATACTAGATTCACCATGCAATAATAATATGTATACCAAGCAGTTGCTCTTGCAAGTCTCTTAAATAAACGTTATGTCTGAGCTGGCCAAGAATTGTTTGTACTACTCTCCGGTTTCCACACATGCAACGAGGTAGTCGGAATGCAGTTTCTTGGAGCGGCAAAGTGTAGTGGAGCCGAAGTAAAAGGTGTAGAATGGCCGGAAACAGGGGACAACCTGGAAAAAAATCGGTATCAAGTTTCATTTCAGGTAATAGCAGGGTGTCTCATATTGATCGTTATCGTCCAGCAATGAAATTTCATGATATGTTAATTGATAATATTGTTGAATAATTATTTTCGTGGCAGTTGCGCTAATTGTTATATAAGCCACATCACCATTTTTTCGAATATGTGATATGTATTTACTGATATATACTGAGTGTCGTGACGTACAACCAGAGATAGGAAGGGTACATGGTTATCATAAATAATTTCGTGACATCATGATACATCATAGTCGAGCACATATGAAGTGTAACCTTGGTTTGAGGTATGTCTGTTATTAAGATGTAGGTACTATTTTCAGTTTTAATTGGTGCGACCTTGGCACCTGGTTGAGCTGAGTTGTTAAACCACATTTTCCTATAGCAAGATGAAGGTATAATAGTCCATGAAAAATTTGTTTCCCTCTTCAATTCTTTGGGACTTCCTGCCACATGTATGTTTTCTTTTTACGCGGTGCTCGGGGAATCTACAAAATATCACAATTAACCAGTATGTTATTGGTAAATAACCTCTACGCCTGTTACTTTTACGTCAAAGGATCAGTTAGAGGTTGCTTTTTTTAAATAAACAACACAAATAAGTATAAAAACTTGAAATTAAATATTTCGCCGACGTTTCGGAAATCTAATCTGTTTCCTTTTTCAAGGCTTGTTTTGAAATATCTTTTTTGCTGTGTATGATAAATACACAGCTCTAAGAATGTTTGTTATATTCAATATCCATAGATACTTACTATTTACATAGAATTGTTGACGTAGTTAACAGTTTTTTTAGTTTTTATCCAATCTTAAGTTTGTGAAGTTCTTCTTTTAACATTGGCAACCAAGTTGTACAGACATCTACACAACAATTCGACACGCATCTATCCTCATTCAATAATATTATCGAGGGTTCTTTAATTTTTCTTTTTTGCTATCTGCCTCTTTTGTTAAAATTTTTGCCGAGTCCCAATTTATTCTATGTTCGTTCTCCCAAGCGTGTTGACAGATCTCTGATCTTGGATCTTGCACTAAAGAGTCTGGATGACTCACCCACGTATTGTTTGTTGCACTCGCATACTACTATACTATACTATAAATGCAGTTTTTTGAATATTGCTCGTTGTTCTTCGGTTTCGTCTTTGTCAGACTAGATCTTAAAGTGTTTGTTTGAAATACCGTCCTAATATCAAATCTATCACCGATGCGGCGCAGCTTTTCGGATAATCCGCATACATAAGGAATTTACGATGTGTAACGTTTTTCAGGTTTTTGTCGTACCTGATTGTTATTTTCAATATTTATGAAGGTTTTGTCGACAAAACCCTCAGGGTATTGGTTATTTATAAGAACTTCCTCTATTAACCGCTTCTCATTGTTTAGTACTTCATCATTAAAAACTAAAAAAAACTGTTAAGTGTTAACTATATCAACAGGTCTATGTAAATAGTAAGTATCTATGGATATTGAATGTAACCAACATTCTTAGAGCTGTGTATTTATCTATCTATCTATACTTGTAATCTATGGCTGTGGCTGCAAAGCCATTCGCACAACACCGGTGTATTTATCATACACAGCAAAAATGATTTTTCAAAAAGCCTTGAAAAAGGAAACAGATTAGATTTCCAAAACGTCGGCGAAATATTTAATTTCAAGTTTTTATACTTATTTGTGTTGTTTATTTAAAAAAAGAAACCTCTAACTGATCCTTTGACGTAAAAGTCACAGGCGTAGAGGTTATTTAGCAGTAACATACTGGCCATAAATACGAGTTCAAAAATTACTATTATAAAATAGTAGTTTTTGGACCCGTATTTACTATTACAAAATAGTAATTTTCGGAGCCGTAGTTATGGGCCCCCTGGAGGCGTGTGGGGGTGGGCAAAAGGTGTAACTTTTATGTATGCCATTTCTTATGATATCCCAAATTTTTTGCGTTTTCCGTGGAGAACTTTCCATTTTATAGGTGCTCTGTGAAATTTTCAATTTTTGCTTAATTCTGAGTCTAAAATGGCCTTGTAACTTTTTTTGGGCCATGGGAAAATTGTAACTTTTTGTAGATGGCCTCAAATTCTTATAACAAATGTTTTGCCGCAAAGTAGAAGTCGTATTCATTCGGTTGGATCATGATCAATTTTTAAATTTACCGCGCTTTTTCCTGTACCAGCAAAAAATTGTAACTTTTTTTTTATCAGCTTTGAATTGTACAGACTATCGTATACCGCAGTTGTTAGCAGGTATTCATTCGGTTCAAAAATATTTATTATTCCATGGCCCTGGGCCCAAAATTTGGGGTCTTGTGACCCCCGACCTACGGTGATTAGTTTAATATATTCCTCAGTATACCACAATTATTAGCAGGTATTCAAAGTAGTCGATTTTGCACACTAGTTAAGCTAAGTTGTTTATTGGTAAACATATTTTCTATTTTTATTGTATACCTATGTATTTTTGTTGTTGTTTTGTTTATGAGAATTACTTATTTTTGGAACAAATTTCATAGCAAATTTCTTTATTTTCAAAAGTTTTATTTAAGTTACAATGTTAATGTGTTTGTTTAGGTCAAATCTTCCAAGCTGAATTTCGATTAATTCTAATTAAGCTTTGAAATTTTGCACATGTGTATAAGTCCGGTGACAATGCAACATAGTATAGCCATTATCGGTCTGAATCCAATATGGCGAACGCCCCAAGATGGCGGATCGCCTTTTTCTTCACAACCCCCTTGATATGGGTATCAAATGAAAGAGTTTGATGAGTAAAATACAAAAACTATCTGACGTCATTCTAAATTCAATATGGCGGACGCCTCAAGATGGCGGAGTATCTTTTTCTTCACAACCCCCTTGATAATTTGATAAAGGTATGAAATGAAAGGGTTTGACGAGTAAAATACGATAAACTGTGTAACATCTTTCTAAATCCAATATGGCTGATGCCCTAGGATGGTGGATTACCTTTATCTTCATAACTCCCTTGACACGGCTATCAGATGATAGAGATTTGTCTGTCTGTTTGTCTGTAAAATAGGTAAAGACTAAAAAGTGAAAAATAAAATTAGATTACAAAACATTTTTAAGAAAATGCTTTTATTTTAAAAGAATGTACTAAAAAGTAAAACATATTTTTTTTAACTCATCCATCTGGAAACCAAAAGCCATGGACGGCGGTCAATTGCCCAACTGTTCAATAATGCTATATGACCGTCCCCAAAGCTTTTGGTTTCCAGATGCACGAATTTAAAAAAATATATTTTTTGCTTTTTAGTACGTTTTTTTTTAAAGAAAAGCATTGTCTTAAAAATATTTTTTTATTTATTTTATTAATAGAAATTTTTTTTTGTTTCGTAATAATTTTATCAAATGAAATAAACAATTTGATTCATATTTTTTTCAATATTGTTTACCTATTTAACAATGGATAAGGGAATTTAAAGCCAGCTCTAATAAAGTTTTTTCAAAATTACCCGCCATCCTCTTAGCTTCTAGCAGATACTCGAGACGGCACAACAGGCATAGCATAGTTCCAACCAAAAAATTAACGTGTATACATATTACTAAAGTAGATCTATGGAAGAAGATACTGTACTAAATACTAAATACTGTAACTCACAAGCCGACCTCGACCTGTAACGTTGCAGCTTGCAGCGTATCTGCAAAACTGCAACCCAAAATTTGTAATTTGTGTATTATTAGTTCAGGAAATGTTATACGTAATCGTTAAAGATAAGCAACGTCTTATATGTCATACAACTTTATAGTAGGTGAAAGGACTTATAAAACATGTAATTAAAGTAAACTTCTTATTTCTAAGTCAGATAAAAAATTTCAAAGCTTTGCCGCCTATTACCACTAGGATAGAGCGGGGCATGGATTAAAATAAGAAATTAAGGGAAACTCGCCAATAATTTCTAATTTACGCCACTCAATCCTAAAATATTTTACGATGTAACGGTCACTACTCTTTACTTAATTTTTTACACACATACATAATGCTGTAAAAGGGCAAGCAGAATGGCACAGGTATTAAGCAGAGACGGACCACAGTCTTCCGCGATATTTCGAACGAATTTTGTTATATTTAGAATATATAGGTTATGTGCTTCATACAATAATACAGTGTGTGGTTCAGTGTTTACATTTTATTTTGATTGTGAGTGCCTAGAATGTATAATACTTTAACAGATAAGTGAAATTGCTCTTTGTCTAAGCGTATTTTATGTAGTTGTGTAAAAATATTCCGGCGGATGGTGAAATATTCGAGTGTTTTCCGTTTTTTAGTGGCTGTGGTAAAATAATATTGTGATAATGTTCAGGCCTTGGGAAGATCCTCAACCTAGCACCAGCAGAGTTTATGCAATGTTTATGCGAACATACTAAAAAAGTAGTTTTAAACGTTTATAAAAATATAAAAAAAGTGAAGGTAAAAAAGGAGTCGTGGAAAAAACTGCCTACTTAACAGAAATTTCAGAACGATCTATCTATAGAATAATTAAGGATGTGGTTCCTAATCGAAAAGTTAGATCGGATAAAGGAGCAGCACGAGCATTAGATTCGTCTATGGTGAAATTGTTAAGAGATTTAATTTATAGCAAGTATATGGAAAATGAGGTACCAACGGTGGAATCAATACATATGGGACTGAAAACAAATGGTGCAGTGTCAGTTAGTCAAGCAACACTTCGGCGCTGGATAATAAAGATAGGATTTAGGTTCAAAATTATTAATAAAAGGGCAGGTATTATGGAAAGCTTCAGAATTGTGCAGTGGCGTAATGAATATTTGGAAAATATAAAAAAATTTCGAAATGAACAACGACCTATTTGTTATTTAGATGAAACTTGGTATGATACCCATGATACAGTGAAAAAAAGCTGTATAGATGGTTCAAAGAAATGTAAAGTTGATATGCCTGCAAATAAAGGAACCAGATTAGTAATTGTACACTGTGGATCAGAAAATGGATGGGTGCATAATGGTCTCAAATTAAGTGAAAAAAAAAAGTGGAAGAATCAAACGTTGACTATCACCAAAACATGACTAGGGATATTTTTGAAGCATGGTTTAAGACTTCATTGCTACCAAATATAGAAGAAAACAGCGTAATTGTTTTAGACAATGCTTCGTATCATTCGCGACAAATTGAGAAAATACCAAATACGGGAACAAAGATAAAAGATATTCAAAAATTTCTCCGAAAACATAATTTGGAATTTGAAGAAAATTTTAGGAAGAAAGATCTTTTGGAAATTGTTAAGAAGCAAAACTTCCCAAAATTATATGTGATTGATAGCATGGCTAAAGCTCAAGGACATACAGTTTTACGGTTACCCCCATATTTTTGCACTTTTAACCCGATAGAACTAATATGGGGTCAGCTGAAAAGAAGTATTCGCAAAAATAACACCTTCCCCAAATTTGATGCCAAAGTAGTCGACCTTATTAAAACTAAAGTGGGAGAAATAACACCAAGTAATTGGAAAAAGTGTATTCAGCATGTCATTGAAATTGAAGATGAATTTATTAAGTTAGAAAAAAGCATCAGCCCTAATCAAGATCGTTTAATAATATCTGTAGATTCAGATACTGACGATGATACCGATTTAGAAAGTGGTTGTGAAGTGTTGAGTGAGTGTAGTGATTAGAGTTTTAAATAAAACGTTATATGTGATTTGATTTAGTGTACATTGTGAATTTATCGTTTCATTAGTGTTTTACATACGCGTAAATGCAATATAACGTGATTTTTATTTATTATATTATATGTATACATATTTTATTTGATAATTATTTATTTATTTCTTTTTCAGAACTGAATTTATTTTTTAGTTATTTATTTGCTGTCCAGAATTGAATTTATTTATTTCAATTATTTGTTTGTTTTCTAGAATTTTATTTATTTATTTAATCTGGGTTAATTAGATAACGGGTTATTGACATGAATTCAATATTTTCTTTATTTAATGAATTTAAAAATTTACTTTATTTCTTTGACCTATTTTAATAATATCGATAACCTTAACTCTGAACCCACATTTTTTGGCAAGGAATTGCTCCTACCTCCTCGTGGTCCTTGCTGGGCAACAATAATAATTCGATAGGCATATTAAATTATTATTGGCGAAACTGAGCAACAAAAGAATATTTGGTATAATTTTAATTTAAAATAATAAAATTCATCAATGCTCCACCAATAAGTATATAAAATATTATTCCTATCTTAACACAAGCAAAACAGAATAATTTTTTTAAATTTATCATTATCGCTGTAACAAATAACTATTTATTTATCAACCATGCATTAAATTAATTAGATTGTAACTCACGGCACAATAATTTTAAGTACGGTCTTGAGTTGCAATAAATTACGTCGGCTTTGACACATTTATGGCCGAGTTTTATGTTTTTTTTTTTGGGTTTCTCGTGCCGTGTTCACTCCTTTGTCGGGAATTTTTTAGGTAATTCTGGAGAATAACGGGGCATTGAAATTTTCGCGTAATTTTTTCAGGGTAGACTAATTTGGGGTCGTAGAACACGAATCTGAAGTCGGTTTTCAATGCAAATGCATGATTAAAAAAAAAAAAATTGAAATTTTCCACCATAACACGAACTTTTTGTCAGTGTACACAGTAAAAACATCTCGATTTCGGCCGATTCGGATCCCGTATCCACAATGTAGGTGCTTTTTAGAACAATACACTTTTTACGCACTGCAAAAAAATTGCTGTTTCATTATAATAGATAGTATAAATAGTAATATGATTTATAAGAATTCACAACTCCATTATTTGACAGATCAGCCATAACTGCCATGCCATAAGATTGCCGCGCATGCGTGTCAAAATACCCTGTAAAGCTGGTGTCTCAAGGCACAACAAAGAAATTCGTTTAATAAATAACAAATATAATTTAAATAAGAATATTTTCAATATATAGTGTGTTCCAAATTGGGTTTACTTAGAAATAGTCCTGTTTTGTTATTACCCAGTAAGGACCAGGGGGAGGTGAGATCACACATACCTTGTCAGGAAAGAAAATCCTCCTTACTCTTCTCGGATACCACCTACTCACTTTTAACCTAGTTATCAGTAATAAATGGTATCCGAGAAGGGCAAGGAACATTTGCGCCGGCGCAAATGTTCCTTGCCCTTCTCGGATACCACTTATTGCTAATAACCAGGTTGAGAGTCTGTAGGGCAAGGGGCATTTGCGCCGGCGCAAAAGGGCAAGGAACATTTGCGCCGCTTCTCGGATACTATTTATTACTGATAACTAAGTTGAAAGTGAGTAGGTGGTATCCGAGAAGAGTAAGGAGGATTTCCTTTCCTGGCAAGGTATGTGTGATCTCACCTCCCCCTAGTCCTTACTGGACAATAACAAAACAGGACCATTTCTAAGTAAACCAATTTGGGACACACTATATATTGAAAATATTCTTAATAGAACACCAGTTTTTGGTACTGGCTACGATGATCATAAAATCATTCTTATTTAAATTATATTTGTTATTTTCCGGTATTTTTAAAAGGAATTTCTTTGTTGTGCCTTGAGACACCAAGTTTTCAGGGTATTTTGACACGCATGCGCGGCAGTCTTATGGCAGTTATGGCTGATCTGTCAAATAATGGAGTTCTGAATTCTTATAAATAATATTACTATTTATACCATCTATTATTATGAAACAGCAATTTTTTTGCAGTGCGTAAAAAGTGTATTGTTCTAAAAAGCACCTACATTGTGGATACGGGACCCGAATCGGCCGAAATCGAGGTGATTTTAGTGTTTACACTGACAAAAAGTTCGTGTTATGCTGAAAAATTTCAAAAATTCTTTTTGGAAAAACTATGCATTTGCATTGAAAACCGACTTCAGATTCGTGTTCTACGACCCCAAATTAGTCTACCCTGAAATAATTACGCGAAAATTCCAATGCCCCGTTATTCTCCAGAATTACCATTTTTTATTTAACTTAGAAATATGAAGTTCACTTTAATGAGCAAAATGCATACTTTTTTTAAACATCACAGATGAATAGATCACTAAAAAACATTATCTTTCCAGTATTTTATTTTTGTTTTATGTTCTAATTAAAGGTTAAAAAAATTATTTACTGCAGCTGTCAATTTAACTGCGTTTAAATGGAGAAGTTTCCGCGCTGCTTGTGTGTGACGTCATCGGGCACATCGCAGCGACGGAAAACGTATTGTGATTGCGAATGTGTACACATTATTTATGTTGTGTTATGGAAAATACAAAGAAAAGTAGCTATAAATATTGTATTGTGCCCAAATGTACAAATACTGCAATAAAAACTAAAGAAAAGTTATTTTTTAATGTGCATAGACGCGATAAAGTTAGGAAGAAATGGTGCAGAGCTATGAGACGAGACGACCGAAATGCAGAATTATCGTCATCCACAAGATTATATTGCTGCCAGGATCATTTTGATGTAAATTTACCCATTAAAACTAATTATTTTATAATAATATTATGAAAATATGTACCTAACCCTAATATTATTGTGATAATTTGTTTACATATCATGGTGAATTTGGTCACTTTCCTATTTATAGGAATACAAAAGTTTACTAACTTCTGTTAATAGGAACCTTGAATTAAAATGTATAAATGTATAAGAACGGTGGGAATAATGTAACTTCTCGACATTCTACATATTATCCAGTTATATATTTATATATACCTATGTATGTCAACAGTTATTTTTACTATTAATGTACCTACCTACCTAAAAGTACGTACTTAGTAAGTGACGGGAGGTATTTATTATATAAAAAAGTAAAGCATTCTAAGACAAAAAATATTAATTAATATAACATTAAACATTGCCTTGTTTACCTATTTTGAGGTTAGGTACATAAATAATTTGTTATATTTAACTACAGTAAAAGGATAAAAATGGGCACAATTGAATTAATGTTTAGAATAATGAATGACACATACGTTGTTGCTTTAGTACCTTCAATTTCTGCACTAATAAAATCAGTATTAGTAGCAAAAAAGTTTGTCATCATAAACACATCAACAACGGGTAAATTGTCACTCTGGCCCCGTAAAAACCCACTGTCCGTCATTTTTACCACTTAATAATTAAAATAAATAAATAAATGAATGATTTCTTTTATGAAAATATCAATACACATTTACAAAACTCAAAACAATTTACGATTTAACCCCTTGGCAGATAGACGACCATTAGACGTTATGCCGAATGACGTCAGACCAATAGCGTGGTGTTTTCAGTCACGTGGATATGTTCCCATAAAATTTTGAATTTCAAAGTCGTTTATTTAGGCTACACATTTTTTTTATACCTTTTCTTCATTACTTTCTCAACTTATATAACATATATAACGAAAAAATGATAAATTATTGCATTTATAAAATTCATGCATGTTGCTCATTATGTTGGATTTCATAAATTACCGCTCTTCCAGTGTGGCCAGTTAACCCGCTTCATCCTGGAGCCTGCCCTGATGGTATCCGTGCCGACCGTTCCGTGTCAGTATCCTGGCATTCGTAACGGGTCTATATCGCAAGTGTGCACGTAAATAAAGCCGATTCAGTACATTCCGATTCCGATAAGCGCTAGTATCCGTAGCCGTTCCTTCTGAGTAGAACAGTGCGAATAATTTTCGCAGTACACTGTGATTGTTTTCACTGCATAGATTGTATTAATGCATTAATGCATGTTATACAAATAAACAACGCCTAAGTAGTTGTGTAATAACTAATAAATAGTGATGGATAGTGAAAAGCTAATAGAACTTGTTCGTACTCATGTGGAGATATTTGATTTGACTCATCCGAAATATTTAGATGTGTTACATAGAGAAAAATTGTGGCAAGAAATTGGACAAGAATTAAATCAAACAGGTTAGGAGGATATCGACTAACATAACCTCACAGTTTAATAGATTTTATTATGCACGTTCAAAATCAGAGAATGTGACATATTTCTTTTAAAAACACTTCCATTAATTTCACTTTGGCTACCTATAAATACACTCGTAAATACAACGTGGAATAAATTCAGTATCTCAATTATTGTGCATATTTATAAAAAATCCCGAGACATGTCGATTTTGGATTCTGAACATCCTGCAACATACAAATTACATCCCTAAATCCAACCCCCTTCGAGTGAGTTGCAACCCCTAAATTTTTAAATGTGATGTAGGGGCTGGTGATACCTCATTTGAAAGGTCTTTTCACTCTATTCAAAAATGCTACGGTTTTAATATTTACTGCAAAAATTAATGGCATGCTTGACGAAATTCGCTACAACAAACGAAAACTATAAACTCTTTACAGCGTGTGGTTCTCCCAGGCTAGCAAAAAAGAAGACATAAAAACATCAAAACTCTTCATTGCAATTTTTATATAGTAGTCCTTTCAAATTAGGAAAATTGAGGGAAATTTTTCCTACAGCTAAACCACCCGTATAGAAAGTTGCCTTGGGGTTGTGTTAACATATTTTTCATCAAGCGCATGAAAAAAAATTTTTTTAGATATAGATACATATATGTTTTTTGGCCATTTTGGCGGTTTTCTGCATTTTGCTGCAAAACTATGCATTTTTGAGAAAATATGACCTCATTTGATATTGTAGATCTAGCGATTCTCTACAATTTTTGTTCTCTTCATTTTTTTGAAATTCCACTTAGTTGCGCCATTAGAGCGCGCTGAAGTTTATGTAAGTGCATAATTTTTTTTGGTGTTTGATTTTAAGCCAAAACTATGCATTTTATAAAAAAATATCAAGATATCCAAGTTGTAGATAAAAAAAATTTCGACCAATTTTGTTCCCTGTTTTTTTTTCAAAGTCGCGTGGTTTTGCCGCTAGAGGGCAAAACACATTTTTTAAATACTCTTGAGCGGATAAAAAACATATAGGCATCGTGTAAAGCTGTAGTATTTTGCCCCTCCACCTCCCTCTACTCAATGTTTTTTACCGGCTAAGCTAATATAGATGGCATTAAGGATGACATATACAAAAAGGCCCATCACGACTACTACAGCTGAATGCGCGTAGTTCATACTATTAGATGCACCGTTCTATGCGCAGCTGTGTAAGAAAAACAATAATTAATAATTTTTTTTTGCTCTCCAAATTTTTATGTAATTGACGAGTACTCTAAAAAAATGCATTGTTTTGCCTGTATATCAAAATATATGGGCTATATTTTTTTCCGCTCAAGAGTATTCAAAAAATGTGTTTCGCGCTCTAGCGACAAAACCGCGCGACTTTGAAAAAAAAAAACAAAGAGCAAAATTTGTCGAAATTTTTTTTATCTACAACTTTGATATCTCGATATTTTTTTATAAAATGCATAGTTTTGGCTTAAAATCAAACACCAAAAAAATCTATACATTTACACAACTACACAACTTCAGCGCACTCTAGCGGCGTAACTAAGCGGAATTTTAAAAAAATGTAAAGAACAAAAATTATAGAGAATTGCTAGATCTACAATATCAAATCAGGTGATATTTTCTCAAATATGCATAGTTTTGCAGCAAAACGCAAGAAACCGCCAAAATGGCAAAAAAATATATATATGTATCTATATCTCAAAAACAACCCTTTTTTTCATGCGTTTGGTGAAAAATATATCAACACAACCCCAAGACAACTTTCTATATGGGTGGCTTAGCTGTAGGAAAAATTTCCCAAAATTAGTGACTTTTCTTCTAATTTGAAGGGACTAATAGGTTGTGAAATTTCGAAAAGCGAGGATGGTACTTCTTGCGATTCAATACTTCCAGCTACGATTTTTACCTTTTATAATTTACAAAAAAGTATATGCATCTCCATCTCCTAGAATCCGGGCCCCCTCAAAAACTCCGGGCCCGGGGGGAACCACCCCCGACCCCCCCCCCCCCTCTCGTCGGACCTGTTGACAGCAATAAATAGTTGTCATAGTTTTCAATAAATAGTTGTCAGCGTTTCAAAACATGGTTTATTTAAACCAAATACATAACATAATATTTTATAGATGGTTACGGAGACAGAATGCGATCACTGGACGAAGTTGCTCGACTATTTTAACAAAAATTTCCTGATTTGTTGCCTATATCCCAAGGTACAATAGAGCAGTAGCAGCTGACGTCACAGCACGGCCGCCACAGTTACCTGGGTGGCTATAACCCAGTTTTGGATTTGTGTCCATGTGAAATGATTTGAGTTTTTAAAGTGTTTTTAGTGCTTTTTTAAACGTTAAAGGTAAAATTAATTGTTAGCGTTCTTTATCAATTAGACATTTCGTGATTTGCCGAACTGACTTATCTAATGCTTTATTTAATGTCATGGAAGACAGAATCAGAAACGAAAAACAAATTTTTACAGTCGACCAGCTGCGTAGTGTACATCAAATTAAAATGTCCATAATTATTGCGTTAAACTTCGTTTGTAGTAACTGTGGAATTAAAAAATATATCCTTAGGCAACAAACAATATAGCATGTTAAAAAGAACTGAGCAAATAAAATTATTTAAAGCAAAATCAGACTTTTAAGAGAGAAACAGTTCCAAAAATTAATAAAATTATTGTAACTCTCGTTTCCCCGTTTTTAATATATTTATATCTGTCAAAATGATAGAGAAGAGCATATCCAAGATAGCATAAGTCAGGCTTGATGAAAATAAGGTTTTAAGAGGGTGGAACAGGGATTTTAAGAGGGTGGAACACTCCGAAAATAAACTAAAAATTACACAACTTTTCTCATAGAATTTGTAACCAAATTAGAATTTAACGGGATGATATAAAAGAGCATTTTCGAGATATTGTATTTCGGATTTGCCCAAAATGCCATTCTAAGGGGGTGAGACACCCCAAAAATCAACTTAAAATAACAAAACTTTCATCATAGAGTTTGTAACCAAAATCATATTTAATACGATAATAGAGAGGAGCATTTCCGCGATATCGTATTTCGGATTTACTCCAAATGCCATTCTAAGGGGTGAGACACCCCAAAAACTACCTAAAAAAATGTAACTTTTGTCATAGAGTTTGTAACCAAAATCATATCTAATATTTTGGTTACAAAATCTATGACAAAAGTTGCATTTTTCTAGGAATAGTTTTTGATATATTTTACCCCCTTAGAATGGCATTTTGAGCAAATCCGAAATACGATATCTCGGAAATGCCGCTTTCTACTATCCTATTAAATATTATTTTGGTTACAAACTCTATGACGAAAGTTGCATTTTTTTAGGAATAGTTTTTGAGATATCTTACCCCCTTAGAATGGCATTTTGGGCAAATCCGAAATACGATATCTCGGAAATGCTCCTTTCTATCATCTTATTAAATATGATTTTGGTTACAAACTCTATGACGAAAGTTGTATTTTTTTAGGAATAGTTTTTGGGATATCTTACCTCCTTAAAATGGCATTTTGGGCAAATCCGAAATACAATATCTCGAAAATGCTCTTTTCTATCATCCTGTTTAATTCTAATTTGGTTACAAATTCTATGAGAAAAGTTGTGTAATTTTTAGTTTATTTTCGGAGTGTTCCACCCTCTTAAAATCCCTGTTCCACCCTCTTAAAACCTTATTTTCATGAAGCCTGACTTATGCTATCTTGGATATGCTTTTTTCATTTTGGCAGATATATATTAAAAACGGGGAAATGAGAGTTACAATAATTTTATTAATTTTTGGAACTGTCTCCCTCTTAAAAGTCTGATTTTGCTTTAAATAATTTTATTTGCTCAGTTCTTTTTAACATACTATATTGTTTGTTGTCTAAGGATATATCTTTCAATTCCACAGTTACTACAAACGAAGTTAAAGGCAATAATTATGGCTATTCTAATTTGATGTACACTACGTAGCTGGTCGACTGTAAAAACTCGTTTTTCGTTTCTGATTCTGATTCTGTCTTCCATGACATCTTTATTTATATATCCGAATAGGCACGTTATCTTGTTCACATGTCAAAAGTTATTTGTTTGGTAAGTGAATTTAAGTGAGTATATGATTTAAAAGTGGGAGATTCAAACTGCATCCTTGGATAATATAGCATAGCGCTAAATTAATGGACCGTAGTGACCCTTCTTGGAAATAAAATTAATAATATCTAAATTATAAGACTATTATTATTCATATTTACCTTTATAATTATGTATGTGTAGTTTTTTTATTTAAATCATTGAATTACGGTAGGCGATGCACGTTATAAACAATAATAAACATACATTTTGAACAACTTTATTTTACTCCTATCAAAAGTGTGTTATTTTTTAAGTTCTGTCGCGTTTTAGCTCATTTACTTTCACTGATATTTTATTTGTGCACATTATCAATATCCTAAACATTTGTGATTTGCTTACGATTTTAATTGAATGGAAACTGAAACGGTCTCACAGTCCTATCTTTATATTAGATTTAGTATGTATTACTCCTGCATTTCACAATACAAACCTCTGATTATTGTTATTAATGTGGTAAATACTTAAACTTATTAGAAACTTTTGAGCTACTAATGGAAGTAAGATATAGTCAATAAAAAGTTGATGGGAAATAATTTTAAATTGTCTTAAGAGGTAAAATTTCACAATAGGTTTATCATACCATTAATATAAAATATAATTGATATATTGGCATAAATCAATGAATATTGTAACAACTTTTAACCTAGTGTAATAATACGACCTATATATACAGGGTGTAATTAGTTTCATGTCATTAAAAAAAACTGGTAATAGGGACCGACTAGACAAACAGAAAACCTATACGAACTTTTTCTCTAGGAGCACTTTGAAAAAACTGACCTGGGTTTACATTTTTAATGTTATGGTAGGACAGATTTGAGAACCACTGTTTTTCAGGGTCAATGGATGTTATTATAGTTCCGAATATTAGAAATAATAAAAAACTGTAATATCCGACTTGTGTTCCCGTCGGTAGAAGTGCGGCACTTTAATGGGATTATTTGTATCGAACTTTTTATACCACTAATTATGAAAATGTAAATAATTCCTTCTCTTTCGGCACAACGCAAGCATAGCATGGCCGCAGGGGTTTAAATAGGATTTGTTTACATGTGTTTTTTAATTTGGAACAAAACTATTGTAGCTTTTATTGTCGTTTATAAAAATTTGTAAAATTTAAAAGTGGTTTATTAAGATTTGTAACATTGTGTTAAAAGCTTAAAAAATTAGTAATTGTTTTATGAAATTGGAAAATGAACCGTTCATAACAGAAAATAGTTGTGTATTTTAAGTTAGGAAAAAATCTGATTTTTTTAACGAATTGAGCGCATAATTTTCCCAATCAGGCATGGAAAACTAAAAATTACACTAAACTGTGAATTAACGTTAGGTATCAATAAAGAAACAAAAAGAAAAACTTGGTCCAAAATCCAAAAAGTAACACAAAAAGCGCGAACGAGAAGTAGTGTCTTACGTAACCAAGTACTAAGGACTTGAACGATAAGTCAATAAAATAAATTTTAACGTAAGTGGCACAAAATTCAAAAAGAAAACCAACAGACAAAACCAAGGAACGGGTACGTCGCGTCATGCGTACGTTCTTTACCAAGTAAGGACAAAACTGAAATTATTACTTGAGAATATTACAAGGGAGAGATAGCAGCACGCCTAATAGGATAATTGGCCGCGAAGAGGCAAAAAACATGACGATGTCCTCTGTCGGTCGCTTTTAACTGCTTTGTCGGCATGCTTATTTGCAGGAATGTCAGAGTATCTCGTACGACAAGACGCGAGGCAATAAAACCTACCCCAATATGCCAGCAGTTCTCAAACTAAGTTATTAAGTATTTTGGAAGTTTTTGTTTATTTTGTATCTCCAAAACTATGAGCTTTAGACCCCATGTTATATAAGGTTTTTTTGTTTGTCTTGTCGTTCCCTACCAGTTTTTTTAATGACATGAAACTAATTACACTCTGTATCATTGGTTAGCTGTAACTGAGCCTATATTAATTAAACATTTATTAAAATATGTCGTGATATTATATATGTACAAGAAAAGTCAGAAATCCAATATAGCCTTTATTTTCAGTATTTTATGGGCCCACAAAGATGTCAACGTACATGACATCAAATTTTACACTTGTAAACACAACACTAACAAAGTGTATACAAAATTCTTTCTCTCACTAGGCTTTAAAAAAAACATTAATAAACATCACTACACATATCTGATATTCAGAAAACATCCATTTTAATTTATATCGAACGAAAACTGACACCTACTCCTATGTCAAATTTCGTAATTTCCACCCAGGCAACTGACAGCTGGCGAAACTGTGACGTCACTGCTAGTGCTCTCTTAACAAAATTGAAAAGTAGTTTCGCGAAAATGAACCTGTACGGCAGATGGAAAAAAGCTTCCAATGCAATGAGTAACGATACCAAATTAAATACACTGCTTGAGTTTGAAGAAAACCAACATAGTTCAAGTCGACAAGCAGCTTCAGCATTGAATGTTTCCCATTCCTCAATTATTCTCGTATAAAAGAAAAGAAAGTGCATGCCCATAAACTGACCCCAACTCAGAAGCTTAGTGAAGACGATTTTGATAGAACAACGTATTTTTGTGAACAAATGATGCAAAAGTTAGATAACAATGCCATCCAAGTAGAAATTGTTTTGTTTTCAGATGAGCCTCCCTTTTACTCTTGGCCATGTTAATCGTCAAAACTGTCGCTACTGGGCTAATGAAAATCCTCACTGGATGAGAGAATTACATACGCAAAATCTTGAAAAGGCTAATGTTTGGGCGGGGATAATTGGAAACTATGTCATTGGACCCTCTTTCATTAATGGCAATTTGAATGTAGATAATTATTTAGCTCAGCTCCAAAACAATGTCGTGCCAACTTTGGCAAAGTGATATCCTGCTCCAGCAAACCCCCAAGTTCCAGCGGAGGTAATATGGTTCTTGCAGGATGGAGCACCACCACATTACCGAATCGATGTCCGGCAATACCTCGACCTGAGGTGGCCATTCCCTAGAAAAAGACATCCGACAGGGAAATATTATTTTTAGCCATAACTTTTTTTTCTTAGTACGTATATTTAAAAAAAAACTATAAGACTACCTAAGTAGAACCATAACAAGACTATTACTATTAATTTTCACTCAATAATTTCAGTGGTTTGTAAAACAGTTAGATTTAAATTTAATAATTATGCTAATCTTCCTATTTCGTAGTTTTAAATCAAACTATTTTGCAAACCACTGAAATTATTGAGTATAGTAATTTTCTTGCTATGGTTCTACTTAGGTAGTCTTATAGTTTTTTTAAATATACATACTAAGAAAAGAAAGTTATGGACAAAAATAATAAATATTTCCCTATCGGATGTCTCTTTCTAGGGAATGGCCACCTTAACATTTCCTAATCGGTGGATAGGGAAGCGAGGATCGCTAGAATGGCCAGCACGTTCTCCTAATCTGACACTCTTAGATTTCTTTCTAAGGGAATATGTGAAGAGTATGGTATACAAAATAAAGCCATGCGATATAGCTGACTTAAGAAGAATATTCAATGTGGTTAGGTCGGTCCCGCCTCAGATGTTAGAAAAAGTTAGAGGACATTTTTTATCCGATTAGGGTGGTGCCAAGACGTTCAAATAACGCATTTTGAACATTTCGTACATTGAAATTAATTTTTTTGTAGCGAATTACGTCAAGCACATGAATTAATTTTTTTACCGTTAATTTTTCTAACAAATATTAAAACCATAGCATTTTCTAATAGAAAGACCTTTCAAATGAGGTATCACAAGCCCCACTTTCCATTTAAAAATTTGGGGGTTGCAGCTGCCATTCGAAGGAGATTAAATTTTTCTTGTTGAAATAGCTTTAAAATGTCATGAAACGTCGAGATTTTAAATTTGAGCGAAAAAAATGTCTGCCTGTCTGTCGGTCTGTAACTCATTTTTGCGCACGTTTTTTTCTGGAACGGTTTAAGATATTGACATGAAATTTTGTACACGTATGTATTATAACGAGAGCTGAAACTGGATTATCTTTTGAACATATTTGGTGAAGGGTTGAGGGTAAATAGAGGAAAATAAGTAAAGCAAGCTGGTAAAAGTACAAACATTGGGATTTGGTGTATATACTAGAAGCCACGGCCTCAGATTTTTTTATAATATTTTTCCATCCCCCCCACCACCAATATTAAGGAGGTTGATAATTGATAAAATAAAATTGAGGTATTCACTTGAAATTTGGTACACGTATGTATTGTAACGACATATGGAACTAGATTATATTTTGAGTTGAATCCATTGGAGGCAGGGGGGTTAAAGGGATAAATAGGGGAAAATAAGTAAAGCAAGTATATACTAACTCCCCCACCACTCGCATTCCATTATTAAAAGGGTTGATAAAATAAAATAAAGATCTTTACTTGAAATTTAGTACGTGTATGTATTATAACGACATTTGTAATTAGATTATATTTTGAGATGATTTCGTTGAAGGGTTGTGGGTTAAATAGGGGTAAATATGGAAATTTATTTATTTGATACACTATTTAACAGGTTAAAAAAACCCAATTACAGAATAGGAGATAAAAACTAAAATTAAAAATAATAACTTGTGAAAAATACATATACACACATACATACATGTATACATGTGAATTCATCCAAGAGACAACTAACTAAACTAAACTTATATTATACATTTTAGTATAAATATACACATACAGTATATATACATAAAAAATATACAGCTTATGCAAGAAGTATAGTACACGGTGAGGGTAGTTGTGTCAACAAAAAGGAACAAAATGCAAAATTTAAGTTAAAGACAGATTCTTTATGTCTGTAAGACTACAAGTGAATATATCTAATCGATTATTTAAATTATTGTACATACTGCACATCTGCTGGATACAGGAATTTTTTTTTACGTTTGTCCTTGAGAAAGGCAAGTGAAATAAATTGTTGTGTCTAGACGCCGGTCTAGGAATTTGAAAATTAAGCATACTTAAAATATCTCCACAGTCGATGTTATTGTGTAAAATAATGTATAAAAAAGTTAATTGCGATCGGTGTCTACGGATCTCTAGACTATCTAGGCAAAATTCTTCATGTGGATAACCAATAGCTGGATAAGTCCCGTCAGCCTTGAAAGTCGCATGTTTTAGGAAACGGCGTTGAATTCTTTCCAAATTTTGTATGTGTACATTATAGGATGGACACCATATTATTGAAGCATATTCAAGATGAGGTCTAACAAAAGTAGTGTAGAGTTGCTTTAATGTGCGTACGTTTTCAAAATGTGCGGAGTTTCTAATAACAAAACCCAGCATTCTATAACCTTTGGTGAATATAAATAAAACAAGCTGGTAAAGTACAGAAACTTAGGATTTGTTGTATATACTAGAAGCGAACCCCGCCACCACCCCCAGTTCATTATTAAAAGGGCTGATAAAATTAAATTGAGATATTCACTTGAAATTCGATACACGTAGGCGTGTATTGTAATGACATCTGATTGAGATGATTCCTTTGAGGGGAAGGGGGGGCGTATAAATTAGCGAGCTACAGTACGTCGCGTTTAATGGATTCAGGTCTACTGATTACTTATCTTGTTCTGGTGTACCTCAGGGGTCTGTCCTTGGGCCACTCTTGTTTAATATATTCATCAATGATATAACATATGAACTAGATGTTCATTTTTTAATGTACGCAGATGACCTCAAGCTACTACATAGAATCTCTAACATAAATGACTGCAGTAATTTACAAAATAATATATCTAAACTCAGCGCTTGGTGTGTCGAGAACAGTCTTACATTAAATGTGCAAAAATGTAACGTAATGACATTTTCCACAAAGGATGTTAATTTTACATTTAACTACTGTCTAGAAAACGAACCATTAACTCGGCCGTCCTCGTTTAAAGACCTTGGAGTAATTTTTGACAAAAAACTCAGCTTTGTCAATCATATAGACACGTTAATTTGCGACCTAAATAGAACACTTGGTTTTATTATTCGCAATGGGCGTGATTTCTCTAATATTTCAACGTTAAAACTATTATATTTTTCTTTTTTGCGATCTAAACTAGAGTATGCGTCTTTTGTTTAGCAGCCCTGCTATAACACTCATAGTCTTAAATTAGAAAACGTGCAACGCCACTTTCTTAAATTTCTACATCTAAAATCTCATGGTATATATCCACCAATTGGCTTTCCACAAAGTGATTTACTTCAAATGTTTTCAATGCGTAGCCTATCTGAAAGACGCAACGAATTTGCCATAAATTTCTTAAAAAAGGTAATTCATTATGATACTGACTGTAGTGAGATACTCCACAGACTTAATTTCCATATTCCGCGAATGAATTCAAGACAAAACCAAACTTTCTACCTTCCTATAGCCCGGACTAATACTTTAAAGTTTTCACCAATCTACAGCATGTGCTCTAGCTATAACCACAGTCAGCGTGATATCGACATCTTTAATAAATAGGAGATTCTGTCTAAATCATATATGTATTTTTTATTCTCTCTTTTTATTGTAAATAAATTAAACTCTTTATTCTCTTTAATATTTATATTTTCTTTTGTTATATATCTTTACTGAAATGTATGCTAGTAAATTTAAGTAATTTTTGTACGATGTATGTGTTGTTTCCCATCTTGTAAATGGTCTTGTACTGTTAGATGGTGTATGAATAAAATAAAATAAAAAAAAAAGTCCAGACACTTCATTTTTGGAGTATATCCTAGATCAAAATTTTTGAAATATTAAAATTCTATGCCCAATTATTTCCACATACTAGAGTGCAAATATAGTCAAGATATTTTCCTTTAAAGAGATTTGGATGGAAAATCTGGATGTGGAAGTAGTGATTCCTTAGGAAGCGGTTTCTTTGACCGAAAGTTATTAGGTTTTCTTTATTATAATAATAGTGATGACTACATTCCGATTATTATTCTCATATGTCGTTCTTAATTAATAATTTTTTAGAGTCGGAAGTTCTGTGTAAATACCTTTACCGAGATTTCTGTGATGTGACACTACAGCTTCAGTTAATTTTGTATCATAAATTTATATGTTTTCTTCTTTGTAATTTTTTGGTACTTCTGTTTTGGCCCACTCCAGGGAAATATAGCGTTCACGCTCCACATACGTAGAAGGTATGTAACTTTAGACGGGGGTTGCATTGCGGATATACCATTCTTCGGAGAGGCTGAAAGCAGTCGGTCCATTGTCTATTAAATATTAGGCAAGTAAAAAAATATCTCCTCTTCGATAGAGAAGAGGTTTATCAAAATTTCCAGGTTGGGGTTAGCACGTCTCCTGGCGTCGGTGATAGGCCATAGTGGCGGTAATAGGCCGACGTTAAATAAATGAGTAAGAAAACTGTTTTGGCTTAATTAATTCTTATATTACATCACTAACACATGTTCGATTTAAGCCCGACTTAATTATTTCATTTCCAAATTAAAGTATTTGATAATGAAATGGCCATTGGTCATCATTTAAAGTAAAACTTTGACGCCCTCTAGTGGCTAAACGACACAACTTAGAATAGAGGCAATTTTAGTGAAATCGACATATTTTGACCAGAAGAACGTAATGGTATATGGAATATTGGGACGATCTTCGTATACATATACCTACATAAAGCTGTGACATCCGCATGCCTTCCCTTTTCTGTTGCTTTGCAAAAAAACGAGATCTTGGTGTCTGAACGGGGGGGAGGGGGCTTAATGAGACTGCTGAAATCCCACGTCTGGGTTTTACTTCTTATTAAATGGCAATTTTTACTTAACCATATTTACCGCAATATTCATATTTTCAACTCTGAAACATACTCAACATCAAACTATAACTAAGTAAATTATAATTATGTTTTTCAGCCGCAAATTGCAGGTCAAGATGGAACAACATTCGAGACAATTACCGAAAGTATTTAAGGAAAATGGCCACAAAATATGGCCAGGGTAAGGGTCAAGCAAAGAGATATAAATTTTCTGAAAAGTTAAATTTTTTAAAAATGTACATACAAGAGAGAGAAACTATAGGTAATACCAGTTGTGAACAGTTAAATCAGATAAAAGAGGAGCCTATAGAAGATATTGACCAACAGCAAAATATGGAGATAGAAAACAGTGAAAATACCCAATTAATTGAGAGCGAGGATAGCAATATAGAGGAACAAGAATCCTTCGAAAGAATTAGTCAAACAACCACGAAGAAAAATCCAAGGAAACGACCGTCTTCATCTGATGTACCTATAGCCAAACGCAAAGTTCAACTTAAGCAAGCCGAATCGGCAAGCTCGGCTTTAATGAAATATTTACTAGAAAAGGACCGTGAAGAGACTTGCCCTCAGCAATCCGATGCTGTTGACGTTTTTTTAGCTAGTATCGCTCCCACACTCAAAAAGTTCCCTCCGTACTATTTAAATATTGCAAAAACTAAAATATTTTCAATCGTTCAAGAATTTGAATTAAGAATGATTGTAGAAGCACACGAACAGCCCACCACATCGGTCTCAGCTTCACCATCTCCACCGTCGTCTTCCCAATATCTTTACACTGCTAATGCTATAGCAAATTCCTCCACTGATCCTTTAGACACATTTACACCGTCATATTCTATAACTTACGCAGAGCTACAAAATTCAGCTGGGCAACAACTAGATCCGTTCAAGCTATGCAAAGAAATCTACAAAACAAATCATTAAGGTTGTAGTTACGAGATAATAAATAAATAAATTTGTTATTTATAGTTTTAATTTCTAACCTTAGCCAAACTAACAATCATTCTTTGAATGTAATAGAAATTTATAAAAAGTAAAATTTAATTATTGATGGAAATTCCTTTCTTTTTGATCCACTATATAGTGAGAGAAATAAATTTTTGTTTAACCAAATTCTATTAGTCGAACACTGAATTATAACAGAAAAAATAAATAAAATTCTTTTTTTTAAACAATGGGTTTCTTTTAAAACTGAATTGTAGTAAGTAGAAAATAATTTTTATTCAGTGATTAAATTACAAAATGATTATGTAAAAAAAATCAACTAATAACGTTTTATCACAATGCTGATTGTTGATAAAGGTAATACCTATATTATATTTTTTAAATTTGTTTATTTTTTACTTTTTAATTTCCCGCCTGCCATATGTTTTATTCAAACGCCATGATTTCGTTTACTCCTGTCAAACTCTTTCATTTGATACACATATCAAGGGGGTTATAAAGAAATAGATAATCTGAAATTTTGTGTCGGCTGTCATATTGGATCGTCATCATTTCGTTTACTCTTGTCAAACTCTTTCATTTGATACCCATATCAAGGGGGTTGTAAAACAATAGGTAATCCGCCATTTTGTGTCGGCCGCCATATTGGATTTAGAATAACGTCACATAGCTTATTGTATTCTGCTTGTCATACCCTTTCATTTGATACTCATGTCGAGGGGGTTGTAAAAAAGTAGGTGATCCGCCATGTTGTGCTGACTGCCTCATTAGATTTAGAATGACGTCACATAGCTTATTGTATTCTATTTTATATACCCTTTCATTTGATACCCATGTCGAGGGGGTTGTCAAGGAAAAGGTAATCCGCCATTTTGTGATGGCCACCATATTGAATCTACCATAATATTGAACATACTGTATTGCATGTCTTCAGAACCAAGATTGTGTGCAAAATTTCAGCATTATTGGATATCGGGAAATGGTCAAATATTCGATCACCAGATTTGAACATAGTGTTATGAATTACACCCCCTTGGAACTGGAGATGATACGCCTATGCCTACTAATTGTGACTGGAAGCTGTCAGAATGAAATGACCTTTTTCTGGAATGTTGTTGGAGAAGATTCTTGATTGTTTCTAGATGGATCTAGAGAGTCAAATTCGGAGTATATAAGGCGCGATTACCAGCGCGGAAGGGGAAGTTTTATTAAGAAGGCAGTTTATAAAAGTGAACAAGTTGAAAAGTGAAAAGTGAGGTTAAATAGTAAAAAGTAAACAGTGTTGTATAGTCAGTAAATTGTTAAATAAAGTGTTAGTAGTGGTTTATCTCTTGTTGAAATTATTTAGAACCCACGGATTCACACAGGGTGTTTCCTAAAAGGTGGAAAATTCGCAACAATACATACACACATAGAACATTTCGAGCCAAAGAAAACCATTGAAAAATTTAGAGGTTCTATAGAAATAATTATATAGACAATAAAACTAATAGTAATATTTCTCTAGTTCACTGTGTATAATGAAAACTAATTATTTGAATTTAGTGAGGTTCCCTTTCTCATAACATAATCTACAAAAGCAATGTTGCCTTTTTACGTAGGTAACAGACAAAATGATTAACTCAAACAAGCTAACCGTTGTACTCTTCGCCGATTTACTGCACTTTTTATATAATTGTTGCACATTCTATAGGATACTCTTCGCAGCTTTTTTGTAAATAATATTAGTTTTAGATATTTTTAGTTTAATTACAAAACACAAACAAATTTCTGTAAAAAAAAATCTATTTAAAAAATTTATAACTTTTTTATTTATTCATCGATTTTGTTCAAAAATAGGGTTCGTACTCTAGGTAACATTAATTTACTGTCCAAATTTCAATACAATCGGATTTTTCGTTCTTACGTTACAGTGCTTACATGAAACGTGACGGACGGACAGTCAGACTGACGGACGGACGGACGGACATTTTGAAAGTTGTTCAGAATTCGATCACCAACACAGTGATGTGAATTTTTTTTCTCTACGAGCAATATTACCGGTTTTAGAAATGTGCCGATCGAATACAATATACTCTTCGTTTTGTATTTGCGAAGAGTATAATAATTTATAATAGTTGTGCAGTACTAAGGAAAACCTTTTAAATTTTATGAATTTCGGTTTTTCTAGGATAACACTATGTATAGTCGTCTGAATTTGTTTAGTGCACATGGAAAAGGCCATAAGAACCAGCCATCAAAATATTAAAGACGGTGCTATTACCTGATGACAAGGTACTACAGAGCAGTACCTCAAATTTTTGCGTATTAAAATGAAGAAAATATTACTAGAGATTTAAAAATCGTGTTTTCGGTAGCAACTTAATGATGTTTCTAGTAAATTAAAAAATATCACTCTGTTTCGCGTCAAGATAGGAATATCTTGTATATTGGTGGGTGCATTACCCGTCCTTCGCGACATTGACAGATAAATTCAAAGTACGGCTCTGTTCACCTGTTCCCTACATATGACATTCTAGTTAGGGGTGATTCGCCTAACTATATCACAAGAGTTAGAACTCTTAATTAAAAGAGGCGTGTTTCCGTTTATTTCTTAACTTAATCATGCCAGAACACATTTTACGTAAGAGTAAATGATGTTTTATCTATTAAGTAATACATTATATTTATTATTTAATATAGTCTAGAAAAATAAAGCAAGCCCAGGTCTTCCCTTATATTAGCTCGGTCGGCAGTTTTGGATTCTTTATGTGCCGTATAAATATGAAGTGAACTATATGCTAATTCATGACCAGTTATAGAAAATTCTGTAAATGGTATTGATTTTGTCTGTTAAATTAGTAATGTAATAAACATTTTGAATTTTAGGATTTTGTATATTTGTCTTCAAGATGGCATTCTATTCCTTGGATATAGCTAAGCCCTTGAAACGTTTTTCGCCCTTGCTATGCCCTCTTCAGAACCGCAGATCAACTTGAAGGTAAACTCTTTTAAACATAAAAGTTTGATATAGATTATTCTAAATGTATTTATATTAAAGCTGTTTTTTTTTGTCAGAGAAGTACAAGGATTGAACATTTTCATTTTTGATTGAATAGATAGGTGTTTTGCAAATCAATTAATTCAAGAATTTTTAATTTCTAGTACAATTGAAATTAGATAACCGAAATAACGCAGATAGTGAAAATTAATGTTTTCATAAACAGATTCTCTTTTTCGATTTTTCATAGATTATTTCTTCTGTTGGACATTCTATTAAAATAAGCAAACAGAAAACAATTCACCTTAATTAATACTTTGATATTATTTTTATTATTGTACTCTCCCCAAATGACAACGAAGAGTATACTGAATTTTTTATTTCTTCGTTGGCGTTTTACATTGTTGCATGAGCATGAAATAGAATCTATTTTCAAATGCATTATAAAGTCTATTATTGAAAGCTCTCTTAAACAGTTATTTCAAAACCTTATATTTTAAAATTTCCACATGATATTGCAAAAATTATAGTTTCAGACAAAAATTAATTCTAACGTTCCAGGTAAATAATAAGCAGGTAGGTTTGGAAATATATGTAACAAAAGATAAAATTACATGTTATTAAGTGAACTTCCCCGTCTTTGTTTCCATACGTAGCGGCAGTTTCCTACCCACATCGTTTATTATTTACGAAAAAAAACCTTAATAACTGATTTTAAAATCAAATGTGATTGACACTTTTATTGTTTTATTAAAATGTTTGGTCCTGGTCACGGTTGGAAACATTTACTTGTTTGTGGAAAATATATCTGCCCTATAATTTAAAAATGAAGAACAACCGAAATAACAGTTACTTTGTTATGGTTTAATTCAATTATGTAACGTAACGTTTAATTTAATTTGGAGGGTGGAGCCCAGATAAGAACAAATGAACCTGACGATGGAAATTTGGCCAATCTAGATGAAGTTAATAATTTTGTTTCTCAATTTTTGTATAATGGAGATGTATGTTATAGAACTGTCATTTATTATTTATTTATTTGTTCATTCCATTGCAATGTCCAAGAAAGGGAGCCTAGTTACAGGAAAAAGACAAAAAAATTAAAATAAAAATTCAGTTAAATTAGAAAAACAAGATATCGTCTAAATGTTATTTGTGGCATTATCTTAATTTTTTCCTTCTTCAATTCTGCCACATCTATGTTTTCTTTTTAAGCGGTGCTCGGGGAATCTAAAAAAAAGAAACCTCCAACTGATCCGTTGACGTAAAAGTCACAGGCGTAGAGGTTATTCACCAGCAACATACTGGTTATTTGTGATATTTTGTAGATTAAAAAAAAAAAACATATATGTGGCAAGAATTTTTTCTTACTTTTTATTTTGCCACTGAAAAATATTTAAAAATTTTAATGAAAAAACCTCTGCGCCAAACGGATCAGACAGAGGTTGGTTCTTGAGTACTTGACTGTTTCAAAAAGTCTCACACCTAAAAATATATAAACTAGAACAATGTTATAAACTAAAAACTGAAAATCAAAGCTATAGGTAGATAAAGTTTCGGAAGAGAATCTACTTCCGTTCTCAAAACTTTTTTGGCCGTCAACCATGACAGTTCTTTGTTTATGTATTTCTATAGTCACGTGAGACATTAAATTATATTTATCTTATTTTTACTTATATCGTCTCTAAGGATGGGCAACCAACTAGTACAAAAATCTATTGAATAATTAGAAACGCATCTATCCTCGTTTAATAAAATAATCGCGGATTCTTTAAGTTTTCTTTTAGTTCCGTTGCTCTCTTTTTCCAAAACCTTCGCCGAGTCCCATTTAATCCTATGATTATTATCCCACGCGTGTTCACAAATTTTGGATTTTTCAAATTCTCCCCTTCTAGCGTAATTCCTATGTTCACCAAGCCTTACGTTGAAAGGTCTAGATGATTCACCTACGTAATGTTTTCCGCACTCACACGGAACACAATAAACACAATTTTTTGAATTTTGAACAATATTTAGAGGTTTGGTTTTTGATAAAACCGATCTTAGCGTGGAGCCCGTTTGAAAAACCGTTCGTACGGAAAACCTATTCCCAATTTTTCGTAATTTATCCGATAAACCATGTATATATGGAATTACTGCCATTGACCTAAATACCTCAGGTTGTGATAGTATATTCTCTCTACTACCAATGTTCAATAACTGACTATCAACAAAACTCTCAGGATATTGATTATTTAATAAGACAGTTTTATAAATTGTTTTTCCTTCCTCAATATTACATCATTTGAAGAAATAATTTTGGCCCTGTCATACAAACACTTAACAACACCTTTCTTAACACTAATATGTTGATTTGAATTGAAATTTAAGTATCTGTTTGTGTGTGTTTGTTCTCTATACACACTGGTTTGGTATGTGTTATCTAATGTTTTAATTAAAATATCTAAGAAAGGTAATTCATTATTATTCTCTATTTCTATTGTAAATTTAATTGAAGGTTCTTCTTCGTTAATCTGATTCAAAAAGTTACTTAAACATTCTTTACTATAAGGCCATATAGCAAAAATGCCATCTACATATCTCCACCATACAATGGGTTTATAAGCTAGATTATTAATATTACTTTCCTCAAAATTTTCCATGAAAATGTTACTTAATATTGGAGATAATGAAGAACCCATGGCCATCCCAAAGTCTTGTTGATAGAAGTCATTATTTAATTGAAAGTATGTTGTTTTAATGCAAAGTGTAAGTAATTACATTATAGTTTCAATACTTAACTTAGTTCTATTCGCCAAATTCCCATCTTGTTGCAATTTGTTTTTAATTATTATTAATGTTTTATCTACAGGAACATTTGTAAATAGGCTTACTACATCAAAACTGACCATTAGATGATTATTGTTAAAATGATTTTCTGACAGCTTTTCCAAAAAATGTTTGCTATGTGGCAGGAAGTCCCAAAGAATCGAAGAAGGAAAAAATTAAGATAAAATATCGTCTAAAGCAATTATACAGTGGTTATAAAACTACTGTGTACTGCGACATCAAAGATTGTCTTGATCATAGATGGTCATGAAATTAGAAACTGCTGTTTTCATGAACAATTCACATTCTAACGTTTTTATTATTCGGTGATGGTGATATAGAGTGTACCTTTACGAAACAAATTTCTGACAAATTCTTGAAATTTTGTTAAATGATTTTTTGAGAAACACGATGTAAAAAAATGACAAAAAATTTATTATGAATAACTCTGACTTCTGTCAGCATCACTTAAAATTGAATTAATATTTTTTTAAGAACAAAGAGTGTTCACAAAACCATTTTTTTTCTAACCGAAGAAAAAGTTAAAAAATACTTTAATGGAAAAGTTCACCCACTTAAAACCCTCTTAAATAATGCGCATAATCAAACAATACGTATTTTTTTAAATCAGTTTTTAGCGGTACAATACGCGATTTCAGAAAAATATATAAAAATTGAAATAACTTTTTAACCATCAACAATTGACAACCACATATTAGGTGAACCTTCGACTAAAATTTGGTGTAATCACGGCATGGCTAAATTCATGAAAGATGTTTAGTTTCAATCGAAACAAACAACTTTTTTCCTTGCAGCAAAGTCCCAAAGTGTCACGAAAGGGGTGAAAACTCCTTTTGAGGGGAATGAAAGATTCCCCGCAAAATTCACTAGGTACACGTAAAAAAATACCCATTTTTTTTTCGTTCGTGTCGAGCTGAATTTTTGATTTTGACTCTGCAGTTTACGATGTAGATATATCGCCAGTCTTCCTCTTTCGATTGAGATATAGAACGAGCTTCCACTCGAAATATTTATTCAGTTACGAACGTTTGAAAATTCCATGTTTTTCAATTTTTTAGGTTAAATTTCAATTTTCATTTTCTGAGAAGTCCAAATAGGCTATTTTTCTTTCACTTTTGCCGAGCCGAATTTCCAATTTTGCTGGTACAATTTGGTATCAGGATAAAGCGTCAATCTTCCTCATTCCATAGAAACGTCGCGCGCCCTCATACTAGACGTATTTATTTAGGTATGAATTTTTGAATAGGAAATTTTTGTTTTTCAACTTTTACAAGAAACGCCATTTTTCTTTCGTTCGTGTCGAGTCGGATTTCCGGTTCCATCATTGCGATTTGATATCAGAATAAAACGCCAACGTTACCATGTAGACCTAAAACGACCTTACATTGCACGTATTCACTTAGTTACCCAAGCAGCAAATTTGTTTTATTTTTTAAATGTTCTATGATTATTTTGCTTTGTTGTTATTTTATTAATGCTTCTAAATGGCGATTGATTATATTAGAATTCCTGAAAATACTATTTTGTTGTCTGCAACTGAACTATTTTATAAATTTATCATTAAAACGTTTCTACAGTAAAATTATAAAATATCTTATAATGCAGTGAAGAAATTATTTTATAAATGTTTCCGAGACTACGTTATAAAATATTCCAGCCTATAAAACTAAATCGTTCTATAACGATTTTTTTAGTGACGTTCGGCAGCATTTTTAGTACTGTTATAAATATATATTCGAATTATTTTATAGTTATTTTTTATCATCTCACTAAACAGTTATATTAAAAGTCTATTTGTGACAATTTTGCTTTTAAGAATAAACTGTTGTTCCAGAGCAAGTTATATAATAATTATATAGCATTGTATTTACTGTAATATAAAATAGCAACAAAGTCATTACAGAACAAAATTGTTTATTTGAGCATAGAAATGTAGTGGCTAACAAGGTAATAAAAGATGTTTGAGAAAATTAATTGCCTGCTTTAGCTATGCATTTATATATTTAGTTATAATGAAAGTCTGTCTTTTAATGAAAATTGTCGTAATTATAGTATAGAAGTTTTAGAAAAAATTGTTCTCCTACAATTTTGGTACCAACATTGATAAGAGCGGTGCAGATCTTGACAGATCATATAACAGCGAAACTAGAAACATCAGATTTAGGACAATGGAGAAACTTAAAAAGTGGTTATAAAAATATTAGGTACATGTACCTATTAACAGCGTAGTGGTTGTGGCAATAAGACAGTTTATACTGCTGTAAAATGAAACGACGCATTTAACTCACTGTACTGTTAACGTATCAGGTCATATGCCAACTACTGATGCTTCTACTAATAAAAGTAACTACGTATTTTTGGCAATAAATAGACCATAAATAAATAGCTCTGTAAATAAAGGGATTTACTGCCACTAATTTCTAGGTTATATTTATGCAAATTGAACCAATTCTGTTTCCATGGAAGCATTTACAACTCAGCCCTAATAGATTTATCATGAGAGCTGCAAAAGTATCGCAGAAGTGAGTGATCTATTTTATAAGATTCACGTAAAAGTTACACTAAGGCGCAATATTTTATAGACGTTTTATAGAAATCGCCTAATAGTTTAAATATCGGGAAATGCTTGCTACTAACACAAAAGCATTTTATAGAGGGAGGCCATCTTGAAAGACCAGCGTTCGTGATCGTAAATATAACAAGATATGAAAATTTAAAATATCAATTGTTTATTAGAATTTATCGAGTCAGAAACGTGCTAACTATACAGTTATGACTACTAAAACAAATTAGTGTAGGTCACATGGCAATAAAACTCAAATTCTAAAAATTGATAAAATTTTGAAAAATATTAGAAATCATCAATAAATGTGAGGCACGTTAAAATGTATTTAAAACATGGCCATAGTTCACAGTAAAATTTTCTCCGCATCAAAAATTGTAGCCGTTGTAAGTCAGAACAAGTCTCTTAAATAATTATATAGAGGGTACCTAGTATTAAATCACAATGCCATACGCTCTTAGTGTCAAAAATACTTCTTCAACTTTTAGGATACATTTAAGAAATTATTTCATTTCATTACTGTGTATAAAGCAGCATTTCCTTTTAATAATGACAATTTAAATACTTCTAAATAACAATTGTTGTATTATAATAGTAATTTAACAAACAGTGAAGTGTGTTTTATAGTACAGTTAAATGAAGCTTTAATAAAACTGCTATACAGGGTGATTCACGTAGGGCATTCATTAGAAGTTTTTCAACTTGCAGTTGGATTAGAAACTTGAAATTTGGTATGCAGCCATAATCGACCATGCCCGTTCTATGTAAAATATTGTCAGTCCTCCAGGTATACAGGGTGTGCCAAAAATTGGTACCAACTTTCTTATTTTAAATGGAAACCTATATTTTTCATTACATGGTTCGATTGGTCTTCTAATTCTGAGTTTAGAGAATCTAAGTTATGTTAACTTATCTATTACAATTTTTGACATATGTCCAATTTTTTGAAAAAAATTGCCGCTGTAGTAGTTTACGAACAAATTTGTATCTCGCAAACCTTTCAAAATTATGAAACCAAATTTGTGAAGCAGTTAGCTGGAAGTCCAGGCTAACTTTTGATGTTCCATCGGTGGTCCCATTTTGTACCATATGGGCGCAGTCGATTTTCAAATGTCGCAATAAAAAATTGTCAAAAAGTCAATTTTTTCAAATGGCACCTACTATTTTTTTCACGTCATTCGAAAGAAAATTGAATTTTAGGGTGAGTTACTTAAGCATTCCCTATACCTAACTTCACCCCATATCGAGTAATTCAATAAAAATCAAGAAATACCTTATCTTGCCGAGAGATTCCTTACTTCATCAAGTATGCCATGGAAACAAAAGACAGTTGTAATAATTTTTAAAGAAAAATATGGATTCTTATTTAATTACACACAACACTAACAAATTATTATTAACGAACAAGAACAATGTTGACGAAATTCTGACGTAAATGTTCAATGTGACCACCATATTTTTGTTCAAATATTCTATTATTCTACTTTCAACAGATTGCGTAGCACATCTTTGCGCCTACCATTTCTGACGCCAGAAATCAATGCAAAATTGAATTTTAGGGCCACTTTTATTAACATTGTGTATGTCTATCTACAGTCGTTTTTGAGTTATTGGCATTTTTTGAAAAAAATATTGTTTTTTTTTTTCTCAATGCGTCAGAAATGGTAGGCGCAAAGATGTGCTACGCAATCTGTTGAAAGTAAACTAATAGAATATTTGAACAAAAATATGGTGGTCACATTGAACATTTACGTCAGAATTTCGTCAACATTGTTCTTGTTCGTTAATAATAATTTGTTGGTGTTGTGTGTAATTAAATAAGAATCCATATTTTTCTTTAAAAATTATTACAACTGTCTTTTGTTTCCATGGCATACTTGATGAAGTAAGGAATCTCTCGGCAAGATAAGGTATTTCTTGATTTTTATTGAATTACTCGATATGGGGTGAAGTTAGGTATAGGGAATGCTTAAGTAACTCACCCTAAAATTCAATTTTCTTTCGAATGACGTGAAAAAAAATAGTAGGTGACATTTGAAAAAATTGACTTTTTCACAATTTTTGATTGCGACATTTGAAAATCGACTGCGCCCATATGGTACAAAATGGGACCACCGATGGAACATCAAAAGTTAACCTGGACTTCCAGCTAACTGCTTCACAAATTTGGTTTCATAATTTTGAAAGGTTTGCGAGATACAAATTTGTTCGTAAACTACTACAGCGGCAATTTTTTTCAAAAAATTGGACATATGTCAAAAATTGTAATAGATAAGTTAACATAACTTAGGTTCTCTAAACTCAGAATTAGGAGACCAATCGAACCAGGTAATGAAAAATATAGGTTTCCATTTAAAATAAGAAAGTTGGTACCAATTTTTGGCACACTCTGTATAGTTGTAGGACTGACAATATTTTACGTAGAATGGGCATGATCGATTATGGCTGCATACCAAATTTCAAGTTTCTAATCCAACTGCAAGTTGAAAAACTTCTAATGAATGCCCTACGTGAATCACCCTGTATAGTGATGATACTAAATTTTCATGAGGCCCGTGGAATTGTTTAAGTATACAATTATTTTGTAATGGTTCCAATAGGCGTTACAAAATATCAATAGCGACTGAAATATTTTATAGAATGGTGCCAGCATTCATAGCTGCTGTGAAAACGTTATGAAAGTGTTTCTGAGAGTAATGTTGTTTAATAAAATTTGTGTCAGAAACAATTCTACAACTTTTATAAAATATCAAATTGCTAGTTGGGTATGAACGAAAAATCTATGTTTACAAAGTTTCAAATTACCGGCCGGGGCAGAGTCCTGAAAAACTCTCATGTTTACACCATATACAGGATGTGAAAAAATTACCGAAAATTGCATTAAAATAATTTCCTCATTTTTGTCGTCCGATTCCGTTGAAAATCAGTATGCGGGGGTTTTCGATATCGCTGAATCATTTATTTATTTTGACATGTTCGATAAACGAATTCACCCTTTTTAGCAACGTCAGACTTGTCAGTAGTATTGGGAACTTTTTATTCAAGGAGTAGTAAACTATTGAATAATAACACAGGTTTACAAAAAGAAAAAAGTTTTCTGGATCTGGGGTCAGAATCTGTTTTTAGTTTTGCTCTATCGCGTCAGGATTTTGAGATATTCTAACCTAAAAGTTGGACATATTTGAGGTTACTTATGTAGCTTTGAGAATTTTTTTTCTCAAGAAACTATGTGTGGGATCTTAAAGTACAAGTCTTCACCTTTAAAATACCGTTGAGTTTGCTCAAATATCTTTTTTTTTGTATTGGGAAATATATGATATGAACAGACAATTTTAAAAATTCGATATCTCAGCGAAAAAAAAAAGACATTTGAGCAAACTCTACGGCATTTTAAAGAGGAAGATTTGTACTTTAAGATCCCATACATGGTTTCTTGAGAAAGAAAATCTCAAAGCTACATAACCTCAAATATGTCTAACTTTTAGGTTAGAATATTTCAAAATCCTTACAGATTCGAATTCAGCGTCGAAAAATACATAAGAAACGTATGGTCTGACCCCAGATCCAGAGAACTTTTTGTAAACCTTTATAATCGAAATCTTCATGCATATGTTTATTTTGATTGATTGATTGATTGATTTGCCAGCGTAAGGTGGGCATTGCTGCCAATTCCGGTGCATGGAGATTTGTTCCACCACGCAGCCCGATCTACCTCCCCCATCACCTACGTACCACTTCTAAAACATCCTGTATAAAAGAAATATTTATGAAGTATTTTGTCTTTAAACGAAAAGTTCTGACAGAATCCTTTCACTTGGGTAATTCTCTAGAACGCACACTTCCACTAAAGTTACACAAACATAAACAATCTGAATAACATGAAATTATTTTACAAAGAAATAAATAAGATGTTTGTAAATTAATAAAATTTTGCTAAATAGTCTTTAAAACGGTTAAGAAACTTTCCTATTAATTACAAAGTATTCTCGTGCATTTATGCAGCATCTCAGCATCCCAGACAATTTGCAGACAACAACAGAAGGTATTTTCTTAGCCTGAGCATCTGGGCATTTGCAATTTTCTTATTCAGCATGACCTAATAGAAATTAGCATCTAAGAATTCACAGGAGATGTGATCATACTGTTATGAAATATGAGCATTTTGAGATTTTAATTTCATCACATGTTTACAATGTTCTGACGGATTCTTATTCCAGATGAAGTAATTAAAAACAATTTGCAATACAGATTATGATGAAACGAAAATATATTTCTTAAACGTGGACACATTGTTTTGAATAATTGTAATAATTGCTCGTGAGCAGAAACAGAGTTGCCTCATGTTGATTGTTAAAGAGGAAAGTTAAAAAATAGTAAATATAATTTAACATATTTTGTAATATTAAATATACTAGTTAAAGTACGAATAAAAAGTTAATTACTCGTTAGACGAGAAATATTGTTTAACATTATACTTTATATAAGAAATCTATAACAATGTTAGATACCAATTAAATATACTGCGTATGTATAAAAAACTGAATTGATTTTGCATTTGGCTCCTTGAGCAGTATTATTGCAGTGGTGGCGCGAAGATTTTTACAGTGGGTAGGCAGATCACACGCAATATTAAATAGGTGGGTCAATATACCATCAGACTTAGGACAAATTCCAACAAAAGGTTTGCGAACGGTTTTTGTCACTACTAGGTGTACTGATCAACAGAAAAAAAGTCTACCGAAATCTGATAACCGGAAGTGTTTTATTTTCAAGATGGCCGCCGCTAACCATGAAAATCGGCAAAACTCCTGTAACTTTGTTATTTTTAAGCGTAGAAAAATTATTTTTCTATCAAACTTACGGTTTTATGGTCAAGGAATTCATTTCAACCAATAAATCTGGTCTACGGGGTTATAAAAAATGGGGGCCATGAGAAAGGCTGATAAACCACAATTAGCCCATGCCATTCATGAGTATTATAACAATCGAGCATCAATTGAAACAACACCAGATGCTGTCCTGTGTACGGAAAGATATGTTATTGACGGGGGCTACTTCATACACAAGCTAAAGTGGATAAAGGGAGATACGTATGGTAAAATAGCCAAGATATATGCAAACTTTACAATTAAACACTATGGATTGGCAACTGGTGTGTTCAATGGGTACGACGCAAGTTTTTCAATAAAGGATAATACACATAAGAGGAGGCAAAAGAACATCCATCATCCAATAGTTCACTTCACCGGTAATACTGATTTCGAATGGAAGCAGGAAGAAGTTCTTTTAATGGGACGTAATAAATAACAACTAATCAAATTAATCAGTGAAGAAATGTTGATGAGAGGCTGTATGGTTTTTCAAGCGAAAGGTGATGCTGATGTGGACATTGCAATGGCCGCAGTTAACAGTGCACGGGAACATTCCACCACGCTCATTGGGGAGGATACTGACCTGTTAATTCTTCTTCTACATTACGCTGAAGCTAATAGCAAACCATTGTATTTTAGATCGGATAATCAGTCAAGAGGCATTCCAAAAGTGTACTACATCAATAATTCAATAACTTGAAGTTTGTTCTCGGCTGTGAGTTATGTACACAGTTGTTATTTCTTCATGCATTCACATGATGTGATTCCACCTCGCGTATTTATGGTGTTGGTAAAAAATCGGTATTAGAAAAACTTTTAAAAGGAGATCGTGTCCTTCATTCCTGTGCAACTGCATTCATTTTACCAGGCAAGAACCCCGCTGATATAGTAAGTCTTGGCAGTCAAGCGATGGCTGTTATTTTTGGTGGCAACAGTACAAGTCCTTTGGCAGCCTTTCGTTACCAGACACTTACGAAGAAAGTCGTCACAGCCAAATCATTTGTTCATCCAGAACGTCTTCTTCCAACTGAGTCTTCCACCAAATTCCATTGTCTAAGAGTGTACTATCAGACTATGATATGGATGAGTATGGCTAGTGAAATGGATCCTGTGAACTGGGGTTGGAAACTCGATGGTGATGAACTTGTACCAGTAATGCGTGATATGAATGCTGCACCAGACACTCTACTGAAAATTATACACTGCAATTATAAAACTGGTTGCAGTGGTAAGCTTTGTAGTTTTAGAACATACGAACTTCCATGCAGTTCTGTGTCTAGATCATGTCAAGTTACGCATTGTGACAACCAGATGTCAGATGAACTAGAGGGCAGTGATGAGGACTAATAGAAAATGAAGGAGCGACTTTTTTGCCCCCATATTGCTGCACTTTTTCTTAACCTGATTTAATATGTACTTTGTAGAATACAATAACAATAGAAACATCCAACTTAATATTCATGTTATTTGACCTAATAACTGGTTTTGTACCTACATTGTTATTTGTCGGCCTCCATTTTTGATCCCACGGACCAAATTTATTGGTTGAAATAAATTCATTGAAATGAAAACCGTAAGTTTGATAGAAAAATAATTTTTCTACGCTTAATAATAACAAAGTTACAGGAGTTTTGCAGATTTTCATGGTTAGCGGCGGCCATCTTGAAAATAACCCACTTCCGGTTGTCAGATTTCGGTAAATTTTTTTCTGTCGATCAGTACCCCTAGCAATGACAAAAACAGTTCACAGACCTTTTGTTGGAATTTGTCCTAGGTTAGGGGCTTGTATTACTAAATTGACCCGTCTAAAAGTAAACGAGCAGTCGGGCTTTGCCGAATGGAAATACCCTTAACACGGTAATTTCTGTTAGACCTATTTTTTTTCAAATTTATAACATATGCAAGATGGCAGAATATTTGCTTTATAGTCTAGGCAAAAGGGAGTATTGCTCCTAAAATATAACTGCTGAAAATTAGTGCGTTTATGTTTAAAGTGAAGTAAAGTTACGGAAAACAAGTTTTTGGCTTGTATAAATGTATCTTTAGGTTTTACGAAAATACGTCCGTGGAAGTAGGTACTTAAAATATTGTTGCGCATTTCCACCTCTTAGGAAACACCCTGTATAAATCCGTGGGTTCTAAATAATTTTAACAAGGGGTAAACCACTAACAATTTATTTAATAATTTACTGATTATACAAAACTTCTTATTTAACCAAAATAACCTTTACACTTTGTTTACTTTATATTTAACCTCACTTTTTCGCTCTTCAACTTCTTCACTTTTATAAAACTTCTCCTTCTCCGCCGTCGATTTCGCCTTATACATCCCAAAATTGCCTCTAGATCCATCCAGAGATTTCGAATTCCAAAACAACATAGAACTCTAGAGCATCTACAAGCTTCCAGAAGAGATGATGGCATGTATTCTTGGTTGCCTAACCATTGGTACCTAATTAATTCCAGCTATTACTATCATGGGCGTATCAGTCTCCAGTTTCAAGGGGGTGTAATTCAAAACAATATCTACAAAATGAGTCCGACCGAATTAATATTGGTTAGTCACTTTTTTAACAAAATGTAATATACTGCTAAAAACGCTGCTTTTTAATTAATTTTTAACTTAAAAAATAGTGAATGTAAACGTAACAAATTTTGATAGATTACTCCGGCACACAAAATAAAGAAAATGCCCTGTTACATACGAAAGCGTAGAAAGGCCACGCTATTCAATATTTTTTTCTAACTCAGAATTCACAGTTGTAACTCAGAATTCACAATTGTAACTAGGAATTCACAATTGTAAGTCGGAATTCACAATTGTATCTCGGAATTCACAATTGTTAAGTAAGAATTCAACAATTGTAATCAAATACTAAAGTTAAGAGTATCCTTCCTGGTATAAACGTATCTTCCGCAGTAGTTAAGAGAGGTGTAGTGATTAATTGATGAAATGGATGCTTTTATTGCATTTTACTTTAACTTGAGTCTTCAACAAATAGAAATACTTTCACTGCTTATCGGGTATAGCCTTTCCCTAGTTATATTGCTCTTATTCGCGCTGTCTGTACAGTGGACGGGAGCGGTTTAAAGGCCGGGCAACTTCCCGGGGCGCCCGCTCGGAGGGGCCCTAAACTGTTATAATTTTTTCTTGATTTTCCTTTTTAATTTAATAATAGTTAGTGTTGGTTGGGAAATAATATGAAATAATATCAGTATCTATGTTCGTTAAAATGGAAATAATACAGAACAGTCGAATTACACTAAAACCGCCTAAATAATACAAAAATATAATACAAAAATCTTGTTTAGCCATGAGACACCTGACTACTCATACCTCAAGAGTGCTGTCTATTATTGAGGAGTCGATCAGTAGAGATTTTCACAAATGAAGGCCGGTAACGTGTACTTTTCATTTAGAAAAAGTTCAGGAAATTGTTATACCAACATTAGCTGTTTGTATTTCATATCTTACATAATATACTCTTTATAAATAAATAAATAAATAAATAAATGGCAATTTGTTCGGTGTGAAAAACTGAAACGGCAAAGAGGAACCTTCCTCTAAGTAAACTTGTGCCGAGCCTCCTCTCATTATAATAGCTTTCAAATGGTGTAAGCAAAAAAAAAATATATTACAAATTAATTATTATTAACAAAATAGTATAAATGCACATTGATGTGTAAGCATAAGTTACTTGAGAATGATTTATCGAAATGCAATAAGAATATTTTTTCATTTTTAATGACCTGAAAATTACTATGAGAATTTTTAGGATATGCAGAGTCCAATTATTTTCATGTCATTAGAGAAACTGGTGACGGGAACCGACTAGACAAACAAAAAACATGTATGACTTTTTCTCTAGGGGCACTTTAAAAAAACTGGCCTAGATCAAAAATTTGAATGTTAAGGTAGGAGAAATTTGAAAACCACTGATTTTCTGGATCAATGGACATATAGTTCGGAATCATAGGAGTTTGTTGCTCACTTTTAAAATACGCGAAGATAATCAAGTTTATACCAACATACCAGCAGTTCTCAAACAATATTACTAAACATTTTCAAAATTTTTGTTTCATTTTTCTCCTAAACTCTGGGCTTTAGACCCTATGTTATATAACATTTTTTTATTTGTCCAGTCGTTCCCCACCACCAGCATTTTTTAAAGACATGAAACTAATTGCATAAAAAAATGCAGAAAAAAGCCGACAGCCCTCCACTAAAACTACCCCTTAAACATAAGAGAGGATTTGACTGATACTATGTAAACTGTCCAGATGGGTTATATCTAAATTTAAAATATGAATTTTACACTTTAAGGCGGTCGGAAAATATTGCAGAAAAACTGATATTTAATATTTCTCTTTGAGGGGATATAATTTCCTTCCTATTCATTTAGAATACCTTTATTTTTGAATATACCATCGGCCACATAAATACCGAGAGACACATTACTACTCGTAAATTCATAATCCAACATGTAATACAGTTGTGAATTCCGGTTTAACAATTGTGAATTCTGACTTAACAATTATGAATTCCGACTTAAAAATTTTGAATTCCGAGTTACAATTGTGAATTCTGAGATACAATTGTGAATTCCGACTTACAATTTGAATTCCGAGATATACTTGTGAATTCCGACTTACAATTGTGAATGTCGACTTACAATTGTGAGTTCTGAGATACAATTGTAAATTCCGACTTACAATTATGAATTCCGAGTTACAATTGTGAATTCCGACTTATAATTGTGAATTCCGACTTGAATTGTGAATTCCGAGTTAGAAAAAAATATTGAATAACGTGGCCTTTCTCCGCTTTCGTAATTACAGAACACCCACCTATGTACCCCTATGTATTTTTGGCCGCTGAATCAGACTCAGAATTGGCCCATCACCGCAGAATTTTTTGTGAGGGCCAAAAAACCACATGAACACCGGCCAAAATAGGGTTTGTATGAAAAAATGAAAGTGCTCGCAAAAATCGGAAAAAGTTGAGAGGTACGTAGGACGGCGAGCCAAATCGAACGGCACAAACTTCGGCTCCCTGTCTCGTTTCGTTTTCGAGTTATGATCTCGGGAAGCAGGATAACTTCGATTTTTACCATCCGGTGACTTTGAGCGGCCGTATCTCGTAAACGGAGGATCTTATCGATTCTGGCGACGCCGTTCTATTTTTGGTATCTTTGGTTTGAGAGAAATGGCCCTCGAGGCTGGGCCGCGCCTTTGAAAATTAGCAAAAATGAAATTGCCCGTAAAAATCTAAAAAAATTCAGGGATACGTAGAAAGGCGAGACAAAACGCAGCTCTGTATCTCGTTCAGTTTTCGAGTTTTGGTGTCGGGAGGCGTCGCACAGTGGGGCTGAAAAAAAAATTACCATTCAAAATTCTCTACAGCCTCTAATTTAGGTCCAACTGCAATACATATATTTTTAATAATCGTCAGACTTCTGGCTACAAAACTGTCGAGGCAGATTTTGGAAAAAATCGAAACTGGCATACGTCGTAATAGTTGATCACATCGGAAGACACGCTCGGAGAATTACACAGGCACATAAAAAATCGAGTGGCATAAGGCAGACCTATGCATTCCCATGCATTTTGATCCGATGAACACGAATTTATCCGACTGGCTCTTGCATTTTTCCTAACCTCAAAAAAATGCCAGATAAAATTAAAGCGTCGCTAAAAATCTGAAAAAATTCAGGGGTACGTAGGATGTCGAGAGAAATCGAATGGCGCAAACTAGAAGTCTTAGCTTTTTTGGTTACCGAGATAGAGCATCGAGAAGTGCAGAAAAAAACAGATTTTTCCTTTTGGTGACTTTGAACTGCTCTATCTTGGAAACGAAGGAGCGCAGGGATGTCTCGTTTGCGCCATTCGATTTCTTGCGCCATCCTACATATCCTTAAATTTTTTCAGATTTTTAGCTACACTAAAATGCAAGAGCCAATCAGGCAAAACGGACATCGGATTCGTGTTCAGCAGGTAAAAATTCATGAAAATACATGGTCTGCCTTCTGACACTCGATTTTTTTTTTGCCTGTAATTTTTGTAATTATTAATTTTGATATAAGGGGTATAAATATAAATGTTCACTTCTTTCTTTAAATAATCTGCAACACAGCCGTGACCTGGACTCCCAGCTACATTAATACCATATTCATATTCATGTACCTACCTATTAAATATATAACTAGACAGTTTTCCCAGTGTACAGTTGTATTAGACTGAGTATTGATTTATTTTGTATGCACATAATTTTTCTGAGTGTAGTAAGACATATTACTGTCACTTCGAGGTTACAGAAATCAGACTCTCCGATATCAAAGGTTCCGCGACAAACTTTCGCTTCTGTATAGTTCCTGTCTTCTGTGCTAATACTAATACAATACATATATTTCAAAGGAAGACCAATTTGGCTGGGATACGCCACTGACTATCTGCCGATATTTGGAATGCTACATCACACACGTGGTATCTGTATATTTAGAAGGGTAACCCTTGCCCCGCAGACATAATTATTTATGTTTATATATGGGGGCATACGTAATGTTTAAATGTACAATAGGTTTCCCTGAACTGTTTTCTTCCCACATAACTGTGGATTTAATTAAGTTAAATTGCCTGATGTATTAATTTTAATTCCAGCCATAAATTCTCGACTACAAAATTTTACACAGTTTTTACGACTGTTACGCATGTACTTAACCGTATGACATGTTTAAACATCATTTCAAATTAGATATGCAATTGTAAAAAATGTAGTTAAAAAGTATTTATTCACATAATGTGTGGTTTTTTTGGTACGTCAACGTTTTATGCTCCTTCAGATATCTTCCTTTCCAAATTCCTAGAAAATCTTTAGTTTTTGAGATATAGGAAAAAAAAACAATTAACGTTAACCTTTAAGCTCTAAGGGTTAAGCATTATTAAGACATGTTTTAAATTTTCAAGACGTTTTCTGATGACACCATATCAAATATGGCTATGATAAGAAAACCAAAATTTAGAGTGTATAAATTGAGAACAAAACAACATTTTTTGGGAATGTCAAGAAGTGTTGATGTATATAATGAGTGTCTTAGTAGTGTTTCACATTTAGAAGTCTGGGAATAAACATGGCAGATATTAACAGAAAAAACAGAAATTCCTTAATATTAAAATAAAATTGTCCTATTGTTTCCTTATTAAAAGAATGGCAGAATAATCACAAAACATTTTACAATTTTACGATGTTTGTATCGGCAATAATTACTGGAATTCAAAAGCACATATTGTACAAGCACATATTGCATATAATTCATATGCTCACAACCTGAGGCATGATGAAAATTATTGTTGCGTGTTTACACCCCATAGTAAACACCCCCAAAACCGTGGGTTCGGATATTATAACACGAGATACAACTGACAATATTTATTAACTTATTATATATAATTCAAAATACGTTTTATTGTACTAATATGACATTTAACTTTACAATGCCATTTTTCAGTTCAAAATGCGTTTCTTACATATTGCTAATTTATGTACCAAAGTACTCGTCATGTCCGGATGCATTAGCATACCTGCAGGTGGTTTAAAAACAGGCCAGGCTGGCTGGGGACGGCAAGGAAAATATTTTTTTTAAATACTATTTCTTACATATCTGTGGGTTCTTGAGGTCGCTAAACAATATCTTGATGTCAAAATAACAAAAATTCTCGATCCTGACATCTTACCAACAGTTTATTGATAACAACTGCGACTTCTGAAAACAACTTGAACAGATGGATATATACATATATAAAACGTTCCTTCAGCATTACCCATGCAAAGCTAACGGCGAGGATATTAGAAGGTTTTGTAGCTCCACTTTTTTGTATTTTGTAATTTTTTTGGATTGTTCTTATTTTCGATTTTTTTAAAATTTTTGTTAAGTGTTAATATTTCTTTTATTATTTTTTATTTTTTCAGAAGTATGCTTTGATTTTACAATATATCGGGTTATTTTCTGCCATAATATCTTACAAAACATGAATTACATGGTGGTACATTACAAGTTGCGTATATGTATGTCGTTCGACGCCTTACTTTTTGTGCTGAACACAACTGACATCTTTGCTGTTTGCTGTTTTCAGTTTTCTGAGGATAATGGTGGCCAGTTGTTGATGGCTTAAAAATAGGCCACGCTGGCAGTGTTAAGGTTAAATACTATCTATTACTTGATACTACACTTCCAGTTTACTTGGAATTACTTCGGACTTATCTGAACTTAACTGAACTAAAACTGACCTCCCCGTAACTAACTTGGTCTTTATACACCCCACAAATGGCCTCTCGAACATTCTGTTCTCATCTCGACAGAGCCTCGATTTCTCTAAACATTCCTAGAATTTTCGTTATTGGAAGCGCCATCTTTGAAGTAGTAGTTGAACTCCAGCGCAGCAGAATACAATCTTCTGTAGTATGTTGTCACGCTGTCTCTAGTAATATTAAGTTTACCCCCCCCACATCACTGGATGGCGTAACGTTATTATCAATTTGCCTATTTTAATAGTAGTGTCAAAATGGTTTATCGAGACATTATTTTGTTAAGATTTTTCTCGAATTTCGCATCCGCAATGTTTACCCCGAAAGAATAATCACAAATTCGTTCTTATAATGTATCATGCCATGTCTATGTAATGAAGGCAAAACAGTGTAAATATTTCGTGCAAAGATGAAAACCTTACCCCCGTCTTCGAGGATGCTGAATACGTTGCAAGTGATGGGAGAAGCTTTTAACCGCCGCGCGCCGCAACCCGCTGAAATGGCCAAAAACCACCCCTTTTATGGATCCCTTTGTGTTTTCATATATAAAGGGGTCTAAGGAGCGATTTATAGACGGGCAATATTTGAAATAACATGAAAGGAGGTTGTAGAATAAGTGGAATCCAGACAGCAGGCCCAGTGGGTTCATTAAACTCTCCCGAGAGGTGGAAAATCTTTTCCTCCAACGATTCCAAATATTCACTTTTAGCTCCAACCCCTCGTCATCCCTCAAACGGGCAGAAACCACCCCTCACTCACCAGAAAGCATGCTATCCAAGATTTACAAGTTTTTCGACGCATGATCGTTATTCCTGTGCATATCCCTTCAGTTTTCACGGAAGAGAAGGTGGTAGCGACCTCGGGGTTTGCTTCAACCCTTCAAAGGGTTGTAAAATTCATTAATTACACTTTGGATCGTCAATGCGCCCTCCCCCGTTTTCGCAGGCCTTGATCACGATAAAAATATTCACCTTCATCTCCGAATCTCCTTAACACATATAATGAACGGAAACTTCCACCAGGTATCGCCGGGGCGATGATTGTGTAGGTTGCTGAGTAGGGTATAATGATTTCTTCATCGGGCAGTAATTAGTAATAAATTTTGTGGTCAATGGCAATGTTGTTTATTCAAAGAATTACACGAGAATATTTTTATGACAAAATTAATTATTTGCTTACAATTAATTAAAGAACCTAGGCCCTTTACAGATAGCACTACAATCCTCATATTCCTCAAAATGCACATCACACGATATCTCTTCTTCTTTTTCATCCGCCACACAGTGGGAAATTTAGCACTTTCTTTGGACAAAAGTCCATTTGACGCACAGTTGTTGACCGATCTGAATAATGTTTTTTTTTATATACTCGTGAATGATTCTAGTTTACCCTCCGATTGCTACAATTTAAATATCTGTTCTTCTGATGCACGTATCTGACCCAATATCGGAAAATCAGCGGTCTGATGTTATATACAGGGTGTCCGGAAACAAAGTAGAAAAAAATTAACTGAAGATTCCTTAGCCCAAATTAATGGGAGTTCTTCATATAACATTTTTCAAAATACCCCTTCGTTGTCAAGTTACAGCCCCTTTAAAGGGGTAATTTAAAAACTGTTATGATTTTTTTACTCAAAAAATAAAATTTCAACAAACACAATATTTGGCGTATCTACTACATTTATTAAAAGGCATCTTGTGAATTTTTTTCACCCCCTTGAGTGTCTCACCAAGGGGTAGAATGGGCAACCCCTAATATATTTTTAAAAATATTTTAAAATCTATTCATTTTACATTTCAGAATAAAATATTTTTTGAATCCCTTGTTCATTCTAAAACTTTTTTATCTCTTTAAAAAATGCCGTAGTACCAACCGTTTTCGTGATAAAAAATAAAATTTATGTTCATGCAATGGAGTTCATTTCAATCATTACTGAACGATAATGTTTTAAAACTTTTAGTAGGCTGCCTTCAAGTTTCAATTTGACAGTAGTATTAACATTTAAGTATTTATTGGAATTGGTCTACCACATCTAGTAGGCTCATGTCAATTATTGGAAATAATTACATAGTTTATTTCTTACTTAAAACCATTATTTTTTCTATGTCGTAAGCTTTTAAAATGCCTAGACATATTTATAGTAGTGAAGAATATGCTGATATGCATTTCATTTATGGTGAATGCAAAGGAAACTCTCTAGCAGCCCAAAGAAAATACAACCTGAGGTTTCCTAACCGTGTTACACCTAATGTGGCGACTTTTACCAATATCCACATACGGCTCAGAGAAAGGGATTCTTTTGAAAAAAGGAATCGAGATACTGGTCGTGAAGTAGAAGTGGCACCTGTCTTAGAAGAACAGATATTAGAATATTTTGGAGAGAATCCCGAAATGAGTATTAGACGGGCTGCTCTTCATTTTAATGTAAGTAGATGGAAAATATGGAAGATTTTGAAGCGGCAAGGACTGCACCCTTACCATCTGCAAAGGGTTCAGGAATTGCTCCCGCGTGATTTTCCAGTAAGGAAGGCTTTTTGTACAACTATTTTAAGGAAACCATTAGAATTCACAAAAAAAGTATTGTTCACTGACGAGTGTTGTTTTACTCGTCATGGGATTATAAATTTTCGTAATCAGCACCTATGGAACGATGAAAATCCGCACGCTGTGGTAGCTAAACGATGTCAGTACAACTTCTCTATTAATATTTGGGCTAGAATTATAGGCGATTATTTAATTGGACCAGTTGTGTTACCTCACAGATTAAATGGGATATCGTACTTGCATTTTTTACAGAATGACTTGTTTCCGCTTTTCGATGACTTACCCATTGAATTACGCCAAGATATGTGGTATATGCAAGACGGAGCGGGTCCCCATTATTCCGTACAAGTTCGGGAATGGCTTTCGCAATATTTTAGAAATCGTTGGATTGGAAGAGGACAAGAAGCTACAATTAAATGGCCCCCCCGGTCCCCGGATTTGAATCCATTAGATTTTTACTTCTGGGGGCATATGAAAAATGTCGTTTACTCTACACCACTTCCAAATGAAGACGTTTTGAGGGAAACCATTTTTAATACTGCTGACGAAATTCGTAACTCCCCACTAATTCTACGGAGCTTGTACGGCAATTTGAGACGAAGGTTACAAACATGTGTTCGTACTGAAGGGCGCCATTTTGAGCAGTTAATTTAAGTTTGGAAAAATATGTTCTTGTTTGTCAAAATTGTTTCACTTTTTTTAATATTATTGTTTGTATTTCATAAATTATTCCATTAATAAATATAGTATTTGTCAATTTGATTAAAAAATATGTACGTTTATTATTACATAGAATTTGTTAATGAATATTTAGATTATTCGATTATAGCCTACTAGCAGCCTACTAAAAGTTTTAAAACATTATCGTTCAGTAATGATTGAAATGAACTCCATTGCATGAACATAAATTTTATTTTTTATCACGAAAACGGTTGGTACTACGGCATTTTTTAAAGAGATAAAAAAGTTTTAGAATGAACAAGGGATTCAAAAAATATTTTATTCTGAAATGTAAAATGAATAGATTTTAAAATATTTTTAAAAATATATTAGGGGTTGCCCATTCTACCCCTTGGTGGGACACTCAAGGGGGTGAAAAAAATTCACAAGATGCCTTTTAATAAATGTAGTAGATACGCCAAATATTGTGTTTGTTGAAATTTTATTTTTTGAGTAAAAAAATCATAACAGTTTTTAAATTACCCCTTTAAAGGGGCTGTAACTTGACAACGAAGGGGTATTTTGAAAAATGTTATATGAAGAACTCCCATTAATTTGGGCTAAGGAATCTTCAGTTAATTTTTTTCTACTTTGTTTCCGGACACCCTGTATATAATTTAGTTAAAAATAGCTATTATTTGAATTAAAAACGCAAGTAAGGTAAAAATGTAACCAAATTTCAATTTTCGAGCTAAAAAAGCATAAGAAATTGGAAGTATAAGAAGCCCATGAATATGCAACCTCAAAGTTACTTATCCTTAATTGTAAACACAAATACATTTATTATCTTTTATATGGCTTGAATTTAACGTCATCCTAGAGTAAATCTTCTTATTTTTTATACTTGTTAGGCTTTTTAAAATTAATTTTAGTCATACATACAATTAATTAAACAACCTAGAATAATAACTTATATATCTAAAAGATCCTGAAAACCTGTATGTTCCGATATTGGGTCAGATACGTTCATTAGAAGAGTAGATATTTAAAATGTAGCAATTGGGGGATAAACTAGAATCATTTATGAGTATTTAGAAAAAAAAAAAAAAAAATTAAATCGCTCAAGAACTGTGCGTCAAATGGACTTTTGTCCAAAATTTCCCACTGTGCGCCGTTTCAGTGAGCGAATCTGAATCGGAATCGCTTAAACCCATTTCAGGGATTAAATTAAAATAAAAATCATCATCCTCATAGTCATCTGTTCTCTCTTCTGTACATACAACTTTATCATCTGGCGTATAATTTTCACACATTTCGATATTTTTAGCGTCTGCGAAATTGGGGGAGGGCATATTGACGTTCCAAAGTGTAATTAAATTTATACCCCTTGAAATGGTTGAAGCAACCCCTGAGGTCACTACTACCTTCTCTTCCGTGAAAACTGACGGGATATGCACAGGGATAACGATATGTGTCGAAAAACCTGTAAATCAAGGATAGCATACTATTTAGTGAGTGATTTCTGCCCGTTTGAGGGATGAAGAGGGGTTGGAGTTAATAATTAATATTTCTTTCGTGATCAGTGACCCCGAAAATGGGGGATACGCGTTTGAACCGAATCATTTGACTAAAAATGATTTTCCACCCCCTCGGGAGGGATTAATCAATCCCCTAGGCCTGCTGTCAGGATTCCACTTACTCTATAAACCACTTGTATATTATTTCAAGTATAACCCGTCGATAAATCACTCCCCAGACCCGTTTATATATGAAAACATAACGTGATCCATAAAAGGGGTTGCGGCGGTCAAAAACTTATCCCACCTCTTGCATCGTATTCAGCACCCTCGAAAATGGGTGGGGGGGAGGAAATTTCTTTTTGTACGAAATATTTACAAAAAATTTGTTTTATGCTTCATTACATAGACTACTAGTATTACTGTGTATGTGTATGTGTATGTAGAGACACTTATCTGACATAAATAAAATATTTGAATATGTTATTTATAATATTTGTTTCATATTTATTTAATACATAATAAATTGTTATTAAAAGACCAAATAACGTGTGTTTCTTTTTCAATACATTAATTATTTCCGCAATAACTATTCTGCACCCCATATAGTCAGTTTCGAGCAGGCAGTTAGTCGCGGATATAGGAAGCGGAAGTCCGTGTTGCAGGCGCGGTACATTTTAACGATTCTTTTACGATTGAATTAAACAGTAACAAAAAGAAATATCGAATCCAATAACTGCTTCGACCTTTAAACTTTATTTTTCATCCATCTTTAATAATAAAAAAGTTTACAACTTACTGTATTTTACAGTACTTTCTTCTACATATATTTCTCCTTATAAAAAACGTACTTTGGTAACATAATTTTGCTTGACGCACCAAACAAAAGAATGGCAAAGAAATATATTCATAAAGATTAAGATTAATCAACGTCATATGGGACATTAAGACAGAAATAAGAAATACATATTTTCATGTTTTTCCCAGCTTTGACAAAAAGTATGTTTTTCTCTCCAATTTCACAATTTCGAATGAGTTGGTGAACTCGAAATTGGATTTGGGTAGAAAATTTTAAGTAAGAATCGGCTTCTCGTCATTATATATACTTAAACCCCCCATACTCCTTCCAAAATGAAGCTTTTAGGCTTTAATGGGGAAAAAATATCCTTCAAGTTACAGGCCCATCAGTCTTCTACCCGCGATGAGTAAAGTAGCAGAGAGGATCATCCTGAAGAGACTTAAATCCCTGGCCGATCAGCTCCAGGTCATCCCAGATAAGCAGTTCGCCTACCGGACCGAACATTTCACCGAGCTCCAGATACTTCATCTAACGGAGGCAACTCCATGTCAAGATTGCCGGAAAGCTGTCGAACTACAGGCTCATGGAGACAGGCGTACTGCAGAGATCGGTACTCTCTCCACACATGTTCACCATCTGCACCATCTGCACCTCCGAGTGCAAGACTTGCCACCCGCAACCTCCAGGAAGCAGCATCCCTTCTGGAAGAGTGGTGCAATACGTGGAAAGTCAAAGTCAACGCGGAGAAGAGTAAAGCCATCCTCTTCAAGAGAGTCAGGAAGCAAACTCTCACAGGGCACGTCTCTATGCACGGCGAGAACATCCAATGGCACGATACCATCAAGTACCTTGGCGTTATCATGGATCGAAGCCTGACGTGGAGACAGAAGACAAAAGCGATAATACAGAAAGCGAAGACGAGGAGGACTCTACTCTACCCTATGATAGGTAGACAGAGCCAACTCAACCTGAGGAACAATTTCACGCTTATCAGAACCCTCATTGCACCTATTCTGAGCTACGCCTCTGTTGCCTAGGAATACCAAGCAGTCACCCACCTGAACAGGATACAAGCCGTGGAAAACGTCGTAGTTAGGTGCGTCGTGGATGCACCGTGGTTTGTCAGAAACGCCGACATCTTCAGAGACCTGGAATACACCTTGGTAACTGAAGTCATCCAGAACAGAGCGAAGAATCTATACGCTCGTGCAGCAGAGTAAGGGAATCCGCGGGTGAGACAGGCGACTGACTACGACCCCAACGACGCTCCGAGGCACAAGAGGCCGAAGCTCCAGATCCTGGATAACGGGTAAGTATAACTTAACCGTTTTTCTGTTTCAGCCCGACCTTCAAGCCACGCTGCAAGGAGACAATGGCCAAAAATACCCAAATCACCCGATTCCGGGGGTACCAAGCAAACAACTAGCTCAGTACCCTTACCTTAGTCGGTGCCGGCTTCTGACGCTAAAATAAGCGTTTTTGGCCGAACACAATCCTTGAGCTACACTGTTCACATTTTCTTCCGACGAAATCGGAGCATATGATGCCAATTGGCACCCTGAGCTTCCGACTAGTCAACACCACCCAAACGTCTCATAACTCCGACAGGGCTTGGCAACAGCCGTTCCTACTCACTACAGACGAAATACGCTCCCGGGGGTCGACATGTCAGCGAAAAAAGAAGACCAAGACAGAAGAACGCCAGAAGAAATGACCCAGCTGGTAGGGTGCAAAGTCCAGGACCAGGGAAGTCTGCTAACATCGCCTTCACCGTCCGCATTTCATGTGGGGTAGACGAAAAAGCAGGCCCACCCCTTACGAGGCCGGTCCAGGTCTACAGCGATGATTGGGACAAAGACCTCAAGCTCGACCCCTAAAAATAAGAAATACCTGATTATTTATTTGTTAAATACCCTAAGCAGTATTTTTGCCATTGTTTTATATTTTGGGTTTTCCCGATAAATCAAATTTCAAATTTCAAAATCATCTTCAAAGTCTTATATACAGTAATTCTGACACTGAATGAAAATTATAGTCCTACTTTTATCTTCGTTCTATTTCAACACTGAATTATTTTGGCAAATTATAATGATAAAAATATTAAATATTTCCCCGTCAGACGTCTCTTAAATATGGTAATCATATTTTTTTGCTTGATACTGTAAATAAATTATGTAAATAAGGAAACAATTCTGGGTCAAATAAACAAACAACTGTAAATCATATGCAATATTTTTCAAATTTAAACATCAGCAAATCCACAAGTATTTTTTAGCTAGATTAAGTAATTCTGACTCATCCTTAGAGAATCAACATTTTATTGAAAAAATAACAAAAGATATATTAATAATATATAATATTATTTTACTCACGTCACACATGAACTATGTTTAACATCTACAATGATCGTACATGATTGATCATTTTTGCGCGTTGATATATTACAATCTTTATTGCAAGGCTTGGTACAAGAAGATGTAAGATATATTCGTATATTCGTAGACAGCAATGAAATAATATAAGCACAGCTAAAATAAGAATCACTAAAGTGATTGACACATAATGCACATGTCATACCTTCCAATCATTCAACTATACACCAAGAACGCACAGTTAATGCTTTAAAAGTTGGAACATTTAGTTACACATAGTCTTATAAGTTGTCTGCCAAACTGAAAGGGGATATAACATATTCATTTAGATAACTATATTTAATAATTAGTTACTTCCAATCCAAGTGCTACCTAATCACTTTAGAGATAACAGTTATTTACAACTGCTTAGAAGATAAACTACCCCATAGTAATCTTATTCAATAAGGCGCTGAGGAGTTTGTTCCATGCTCCAGGAGCACCTTTAAAGCAAACTACTTGATTTTACTGGTTATATTACCTAAGATTAAGAATAAAATCTTTAACATTAAAATGCATCACAGTATTTGGGGCTAAATTGGTCTCAATACAGTGGTGTGCAAAAGAAACAATAAGTCAAGGAACTGTCAACCATTCATTGCCATTTTTTTCGATAACTCTGAAAGTAATCGGTTCCAAGCACATTGATTCAATACTAGTATCGGTCTGTATGGGCCTAGGAACTCATAAAAATGTGGCCGGGGAGTGGGTATCAGGACAGAAGTGAAATGAAAGACTGATTAACTGACCATGGAAAGTTCGTCCAAGGCCCTAATAGAACCTAAACCCTTTTGTGGTTTGGCTAAGATATGCACACGAACATACATTAAGGAATAGATACAAAGTGAATCTCTGAAATGCTGGAAGTGTTTTCCGAATCAGAGACAGACCATAGTGTTTATTGAACGAGAAATTGAATGGCGCAAAGCGCACCCTCCACCGTTTCCGAGATAGGATGTTTTAAAGTCGAGTGCGGTTTACGCCATTCGATTTTTCTCGCCTTCCTACGTACCACTGGATTTTATACTTCTGAGAAGACTTTCACTTTTTTCAAGTTTACGTCCATTAAACCAAAATAGAAAGGCCTTTAAGATAATAGTGGGTCTCCGAGCCGTACACACTGTCGGCTTAATAAAGCGACTAATAGATTTGGCAGAGCACAAAACGTACTGTCAAGAGGCAGGGGAAACCTTAGTCTATGTGCTATACCACTAGAAGGGCTTTACTAAACTAAGATTCCAACTACTTGGTGAAGAAAAATCAAGGATGACAGCTACACTAAGAAGGCTGTGTGGTCTCATGCAAAGGGCAAAACTGGATAAGAAACTTTACAAAAACTAGAACAAGCTACAATGGATTCATAGGGTGGTCAAGCTTAATCAGACAGCTCCACCTCTTAACCTTAATATTATATTTCTCAATTTGGAAGGAAAGTTAAGGTGGAGTTCACTTAGAAAAAAGTGGACATCCATGAGACGAGTAAAAACTTTATTGGCTTAACTCTTCCTTCCTGAAACAATGGAAAAAATATTACAGCCAGTACCATAAACAACGCCAAAAGGATCCTTTTAGAAAAGGACATTTGAAGCAAAAGTTGACTTTAAGTATAAAGTATCCTTTACTTAAACGATTATTTTGGCGTTATTTATGGCACTGGCTATACCAGCCAGTACCATAAATAACGCCAAAAGTATGCTTTAAGTAAAATATACTTTATGCGTAAAGTAAACTTTTAGCATAAAGTATCCTTTTCTAAAAGGGTCCTTTTGGCGTCGTTTATGGTACTGGCTGTTAGACTAATGTATGTCGGAGACGTCCCCTTTACGTTCCCCATGCGGACGCCTTCCGATGCTTTCGTAGACGCCTTTCGACAGTCTTGTGGACGCCTGCTAACTCATAATTCAGTAGAGTCAAAAGAACGTTGTCAACAAGTACCGATTAAGGAATGTAAAGAGGAAACATCTCGAAGATGTGGTCGTGTAAACCATGAGGACGTCTGGAGCCGCTGGGAACCAGCCCTCTTCCCGGCGAGCGGAACAACATGCCTGATGATCCCGCAGATAAGTACCTAGTCTTAAGATAAACTCGGTAGAGAATAGTTGAAACCGCGGGACTGGCAGTGGTGGACTGCTAGCTCCAGTATTTTGGTGTTATTGTTTGTATTTTCAATCCTAAGACACTTACCTGTTGAGATAAATCAGACCTCATGTTATTTTGTTATGTATGCGACTATTATTTAAGTGATTTTATTGTGTTTACCAATGTGTGGCCTAAATCTAATAGATCCGCCCTAAAACGCCCCTTGCCCCTCGCCAATCCGACATGTATTAGAAACGATATTGCCACTGGGTCGCAGCTTTACTTAAATAAATTGTCGAGCCACCTGCCAAATCAGCAACCATTGCTAAACTTAGCCTACTTACAAATATTGAAAAGATATTCACCACAAGGAACTGGTTATGTGTGCATTTACAGATATTGAGGAATGAAATGAGTAATGAAACATATTCTTTATAGGATTTTGCAAACAGCAGAAAAAACTATCTATGAGAACTAAAAGAAAAACCATCTGTAAAATTATTGCTTTACAATCTTTGCATTCTTTCGATAACCTGAATTCTGATTATGCTAGCAATTAATATCCTAAAATGAATTTGTCTTTCTTATTTAACAATTTTCATTCTAACACTAGTTTCCACATAGTCCCCTAGGGCTATGCAGAGTAAACCAGTATCCACACAACCCCCTACGGTCATGAGGATTCAGTTAAAAATGAGAACAAAGGCCTGAAATGAATTTATTTACATACCTCGTCTCTTGGAAAATTTTTCGTTCAAATGGATTACATTTTCATGAAATCCTCATTCTGTTTGTTGGAAATGCTTAGCCTTTAAAACGTTTTTCGCCCTTATTCTGGAGCTCATCAGAAAGGCACAATATGCCACTCACACGATGTCTCATGCAAAAACCAAGACAATTAGCAAGTTTCTTGACACAAGGTAGCGGCTTCCACAATCGATATTATGAAGCATTCCCACACAGAACAAGAGGAGTAAATCAAGGGTTAAATAGACATTTTAATGACCAATGGATTAGATTAAGAAAAGGTCCAACAAATCTGTTGCCAAGATCAGTCGAGTTAACCTCATTAGCTCTTTAGCTTTATGTGGGACTTGTGAATTAAATGTGTTATCTGTAGGTCAGTGTATAGTTTAGTAGTGACATATATTCGATATGACATTATTTAGATCCATTAGACAATGATTAGGATTCACGAGGAAAATGAACAGTAAATTTAAAACAAATGAATAGTAAATTTAAAACAAGCTAACCATTATACTCTTCGCCGATTTACTGCACTTTTTATATAATTGTGGCACATTCTATAGGATACTCTTCGCAGTTTCTTTTGTAAATAATATTAGTTTTAGACATTTTTAGTTTGATTACAAAACATTAAAAATTATTATTTTTTTTTGTTTAAAAAATTAATACTTAACTTTTTTATTTATTGATCGATTTTGTTCAAATAGGGTTCTTCCTCCAGCCGACACTAACTTACTGTCCAAATTTCAAGACAATCGGACTTTTAGTTCTTAAGTTATTGTTCTTACAAGAAAGGTGACGGACGGACGGACATTTTGAAAGTTTTTCAGAATTCGATCACCAACACAGTGACATGAAATTGTTTTGTCTACGAGCAATATTTCGGGTTTTAGAAATGTGCCGATCGAATGCAATATAGGTAGGGGAGAGCGGGGCTCAGTGGTCATCTATTTGGATTTTTTATTATCATTTTTAAAATACAATTTTTCCATTTTTTCGTAGCAGGTTTAAAGTATAGCTTTTCTTCTATAATTTCATAAGGAAACCAATTCCGCAATTTATACTGAAAATGTATAAAAGAGAAATTTCTTTTTTTTTAAATATTGTGACCATTGTACCCCTCATCGGGTAGAGTGGTCTCTTAATAGGGGTACAATGGTCATAGTAAAACAGTAAAGCACGCATTAATTTTTAAAATATATTTTTTACTATCATAAAGTTATAACAAAAGATAATATTTTCCTATGTATTAAAAAGTTAAATATCATCATAAGAGTAGGTAAGTAAATAATGAAGTATCTATATTAGCTAGTGTTCTATCCCATATTAAAAGAAGAAAAATGTATTTGAAAATGGAAGAGACCTTGCATTCTTGCAGTTTCACCAAATTGCACAGGAGTTGATAGATGATGAATAATGTTTTCTTTTTCAACTGAAGATACATCAGCAACTACGGGAAACACAAAATTATTTCCATGTTTCCTCAGGAAACTAACTTGAAACTCGAAAGAGTTATGAATAGCTAGAACCTTCCCAACAAAATATTTTACAGTCTTTTGTGTTTGAAACTTGACAAGTACAAAACTGTTGACTTGAATATCTGACAAATCAAAGAGCAGGTCATTTAGTTGTTCTTCCTCAAGATCGTCGTGAAAATCATATTATGTTTGAACCAGTGCTGTCATCTACTATTTTTTAATTTTGTTGACCTTAGCCTCATTTCTCTTATTGAACTCTTCCTCTATTTGTTTTATCACCGGAGTGTCTGTTAAGTCAGAGGTGGTTTTCTTCTTCCGTGGCTTTCTTTTTGAAGAACCAACAGATTTAGGATATGGGCGGATCATGGCTGGTGTAATAACTGAGTTTTATTGTACAGGTGTCAGTTTGTCAGTTATTGTTATTCCGTCCAGACTCTCACGGCTGGTGCTTGCTACAGGAGTAATTTCTCTAGTATTTTCATCATGACGAGTACCTGTTTCTGTTTCATTGGGCACATTCAAATTCATATTTATATCAATGTCGGTGACACTAGCAGCTATAAATTCATCATCTGGGAATATGTGACCATTAAAAGGATATATACCCGTGATCCTGAAACCAGAAATAAGGTTTCCTTGGGTGGCTGCTTGAGGATAAGATTTCCCAAACATGTCTGCAATTTCGTATATGCTAATTCGCCCTCCTGGTTTATTCAATAGTTCAGAGCGGCAAGCATCGTTATAGTACCACCTAAGTGGGCCATACAAACATCTATCTAAGGGTTGTAGGCGGGGACTTGTGTGTGGGGGTAATGTCAAAAGTATAATATGATTTTCCTTAGCTAGCTTTACAGCCGTGTACGAAACATGACTTTCGTGATTGTCCATTATGAGAAGCACTGGTGAATTTTCAGCTGGTTTCGTAAATTTGATGAAATGTTTCAGCCAATCGACAAAAATCTCGTTAGTTGTCCATCCTGATAGATTAGCTCGTCCTATGGTACCAGGTGGCGCCCTCTGATCATATGTTGTTGAAAGTATACTCGGGGAAAAATCATTAACTTTGGAACCGAATTTCCAATCGCGTTTATAGCACAGATTACTGTTACTAATTGCCCCGTTCTGAAGAAGTAATCTGGCCAACTTGTTTAGCACCTCTTTGGGCCACAACCTTTAGTGGTTTCTGTACAGTTGTAAGTCCCGTTTCATCCATATTATAAATTTGTTCGGGACCTAGATTATGTTTTTCCAAAACCTTCTGAAGATTGTCGAAAAAGTTGCCCACTACAACTTTATTAAAACCCATTGCTCTAGCCAATGATGTTGCTTCCGGCGTCCTTAAGGATATGTTACTATTTCTCTTCATAAATGAGGTGAACCAGTCTTTACCAGAGGTATGATTATCAACCCAATTTTTAGGGACATTCTTATTATTTGCCACCGCAAATTCATAAACAATTTTACTTGCCTCAACAGGGGGTAATCCATGATGTAAATGGGCGCAGGTTTACAAATAATTAGATAGCATTCCTTCTTCTTGGTCCGTAAAAACCTGTCGTGAATTATATTTCGGCTCCATTCGCGGTACATCTAATATAATTGCATTATCCCAATTAATAGTCTTATCTTTACATTTCTTGATATATCTAATTAAAGTTGTTCGTGGAATATTATAACATATTGCTACCCTCTTGATTGAAAGACCACCGTGTAGATGGCCTTTCGCAGCTAAAAACATTGTCTCCTTATCAGTTTGCCCAATAGTGGTCTTTCGAGTGCAATTACGAACAATCTGTAATTAAATAAGGCATATCATACCTAACAAATACATGTTTATCAGTACATTTTTAACGTGGGGCATAATGGACATTCATTTTTATTTTGTTGACTAGTGACCACTGTACCCCGACATACTACTCACTACTGTGCCCAAGTGTAACAAGCACAGTTTTTGTTCTAACATATAAAAATGCACGAAAATGCACGCTAGTTAGAAATGTTCCTGACACTCTATTAAAAGAACAACGTATTGGAAATTACTTACTTTTAAATATTTCTCTGCAATAGAGGCACTTAAAAATGAATAAATAATTTTTTTTTGTGACAAACGCAACCACAACGCTTTTCAAGGAAAACTAAACCAGCAATGTGTTGAATCGCCACAGCCGAAGATGTAGTTCCTGTTAGGCAATTTTCTTAAGAGATGGCACGCAATTAGAAGGATATTTAATCTATATTTTATTTGTATGACCACTGTACCCCTATGTCCACTGAGCCCCGCTGTCCCCTACTCTTCGTTTTAGAATATAATAATATAAGAGTGACGAATATTTTTCATCTCTAAGGTGATTGTTTCTTTACGCTGCCCCGTGTACTTCGCAATGGTGAGTTCATTTGTACATTAGTCACTATTAATGTACCTACATCCGAAATTTTAGAAATTTACGCCTTCAAAAGATGAACTATAATCAATTTTTACTGTTTTTAATCTGCTCAGATATTTACGTGGCCCATTAAAAATGATGATAGACATTAATTTATTAAATTGAAAAATGCAAGTGTATATCCATACATGTCTATTTGTGTAATTTTTGCCTGCCCCATCTCTTTCTGACTGCTATTGAATGTTAACATTTCTCTCATATTTTCACCAATATATTGTCTATATACGTTTTTCCTTCTCTGACCCTTTCATTCTACATTATAAATCTAACTTTGTCGGCCTCATAGCGTTGTAACATAAATTTTATCTCTGTTTAATACGTTGCAGCATACGAATAGTCATCTCTCTCAATTTACAACCCTATTTTCCTCGCTCTCTGTCTCTCCCTTTGGATTTTCCGAGCGCCGGGTCTCTCTTCCACCCACTATTAAAGGGGATGTACTGAACTAAGCCATAGGTGAATATTTACGTCCAGGAGCCCGTACTGGACGCTGTATGATAATATTGGCATCTCTCACTTTTTTATACGTATTTTTGCAGAAGTAAAAGTGATGTTTGATTTTGTCTTTTATTGTTTCAGCGAGATGTGTTTGTTTATTTTTATATACGCCGTTTTCAAACGGGATATATCGGAGCAATTTTGTTTATATGCATATGTGATTTTGGAGTCAGCTTTTGTTCAAATTTATTTAATTATTGTTGCAATTGTTTGGCATTTCTATTTGCTGCTACAATATCGTATGCCAACTTTTAATTTATTAAATTTTCTAATAAAATGGTTCGTTATTTTTAACCAACTGTTTTTATAAATTTGCCAATTCATTAGAGCTCCAACAGAAGTAGGCCATGAAATAAAACACTATCGTTTAACTCTTTTAACATATTATGACGAAGAGTTTTTAAAGAGGCTGCTATACTCTTTCTAAAAGTTTTTTTTTTTATTAGAATTTTATATTTGGATACGTGTAACTTTTTGACGGTTTCAGGGAGGCTATTATACAGTATTATGCTATTAGCGGAGTGATTCTTTAAATTTAGTTGTTTTGTGCCGTGGAATCGATAGAAGCCTCCCATGTCTCTTATTGTAAGGGTGGATGCACCATGGTTTGTCAGAAACGCCGACATCTTCAGAGACCTGGAATACACCCTGGTAACTGAAGTCATCCAGGACAGAGCGAAGAACTATACGCCGGTGCAGCAGAGCATGGGAATCCGCTGATCAGACAGGCGACTGACTACGACCCCAACGACGCTCCTAGGCACAAGACGCCGAAGCTCTAGGCCGTAGATAATGGGTAAGTAGAACTAACCTTCTTTTCAGCCCGATCTTCAAGCCACGCCGCAAGGAGACAATGACCAAAACACCCAAATCACCCGATCCCGGGGGTACCAAGTAAACAACCAGCTCGGTACCCTTACCCTAGCCCGTGCCGGCCTCCGTCGCTAAAATAAGCGTCCTTGGCCGAGCACAATCCTTGAGCTACACAGCCCAAAACTTCCTGAAAGCCAAAAGAAACGACCCAGCTGGCAGGGTTCAACAGCCAGGACCAGGGGAGGTCTGCTAACTTCGCCTACACCGTCTGCATTTGCAGGTGGGGTAGTCGTAAAAAGCAGGCCCACCTCTTACGAGGCCGGTCCAGGTCTACAGCGATGATTGGGGCAAAGAGCTCAAAGCTCGACCCCTAATCATCCGAGACCGTTATCAAAATCAAGAATATTAGCGCGCGCAAGGGTGGCTATCACCAAGAGTTTTAAATTCCTGCAAGTTTGTTTTTACGTATGTTAAGCATTTGTATATGTAGATACAGGGTACAGTTAGGATCTTCTTTGAAATGAACGTGCTTTTACAACCTCCCCCAGATACATATATTTAATGACAAGTGAGAGTATGCTAGGGCATAATAAACATCCATAAGTTCCTCCTCACTTAGAGTGTCTTTTAGTTGCAGTATTGCAAAATGCGCCTTATTTAATTTGCTGCATACGTGATTACCCTGAGGTTCCCATGACAGTGAACTATCTATATATGTTCCTAAGAATTTGGAAGTGGCGCTTAGAGGTAACGAATTTAATGAGATAATTTTTCTTGGGTTGAAATTTAGAAATACTGTTTTTTTTTTCATTTAGTATTAATTTATTACGATTACACCATCCATTCATATCGTCAACAACACTATCAATAGCTGCCTGTAGATCAACACTATTTATAGAAGATACAGAAACAGTTGTGTCATCCGCATACATCACTGTGAAGCCGTTTTTATATGACGAGGAAGATCGTTTATATATATATATATATAGCAAATAACAATGGCCCCAGTATTGATCCTTGGTGGACACCTAACATATAAAGTTGTAATTATCTCCCATTAATCAGAATTCCGATTTATATCTCAAAACTCTAACTTATAACTCAGAATTCTAACATCAGGCATGTAGCACGTTTCAGACGTTGAGGGAAATGGATACAGACTGTTAATGGATCAATTTCATTGAATAGTACAACAAGTCGGTAATGTACTTACAGCTAATACACCCTATGTATTAGATTTTAAATAACCCATATGGTTCATGCTAATATTCATTATAAAGTATAACATGTCAAACGTCCGGAAGAAAATTCAGCTCAATTAGATCTACAACAACAGCGATATTCGCCACTTTAACATATTATATTTATGCGGTCTACTTTAATTGTCGTTAAGTGTTGTTTCTTATTTTTTAATTTTATGTTGTATGTGCATATTATATTACTTCCCTCGCATACCGAAGGGAAGTATTGTATTCGAGAAAAATCACCCTCCGAGATTTTTTCGGATTTTGACGTTTCAGATCACGTAGATTACGAAAACATAGGTTTTTCAATTCCGTCAGTCTGTCTGTCTGTCTGTTGGTGCGTTAACTAAAAAACTACTTGACTGAGAGCAGTCAAATTTGGTAGGTAGTTGACCCTACTGTCAGCGAAGAAATGGTTAAACTTTCACTGGAAAATATACAGGGTGGATCGTCTAAAGGGAATAAATAATGAAAGAATGTTTTTTTGTTCAAATTTAAAATATCCACGTTTCATGACACGCTAAACCTATTTAAAAAAAAAAAAAAATAAAAAAAAATTTGAAAATTTTTTTACCACTGAAATAGGTGGAAAATTTCCACGTTTCATAGCGTTCTAAAGATATTTAAAAAAAATTTTAGAAATTTTTTTAATCATTTTTGAAAAACTTTTACTACTAATATAGATGGAATTTTTTTTTTCTTTGTTCAAATTTAATCTTTTCACGTTTTCATGGCAATCTAAATCTATTCAAACAAACAAAATTTTTTTGATTAAAATTTTTTTTTATTTAAATCACATGCAGATCGTCAATTTTTTTCATAATAATTAACGCACAACAAGACAAAAAATGAAAACGAAACATTATATTTATTAGGGTACAGAGGTTACTAGTGGCGGCAGGGGGTTACAACTCGAGGAAAATACTTCTTTAGCTATTGTCGATCTACTGACACCGAGACAAGTCGAAACGATTCTGGGGCCATTTTACCTTGTTTATTTTGCTACGCCCTTTATATCAGCTCTGATACCATATTCAATATACCTCTTGAAATGTATCTGTAAACCTACTTTTCTCACACAATGTTTTTTTGTAATCAAAATATTACCTGTATGAAAATGAGTCTTACTTAAAGCATTACAATCATACTGTGATAAATTTGTATTAAATATCTTGACTAAATAAATTGATTTTTGTATATATTTAACAACATATTTTTAAAATTAGGGATCCTACAATTGCACAAAAATGGAACCCATTAACAAATAGAATGACGTCATGGTGAGATTCGTCATAAATCGTTCGCTCCTTTCTTTATTTCAACATTTTTTTCTGGTTAAAACCATCCGTGATAGAATATGGTGGAATGACGTCATCAACCGATCAGCAATAAACGAACAGATTTGTTGGTTTTATCCTAACCTAACATTAAGCTTGTTTACTGTATTTCAAGTCTCTTTATCTGAGTTGCAAGTAATCTATGCTGAAAATGATTAATGAATACTAGAAAAAAACTTTATTATTTAAAAGGGAGCCACATATGTAAAAATAAAAAATTATATTTTACAAGCTGTGGCACATCCTGCTGCTGTTGGATTAGTCGTGTATTCAATGTCATTATATGTATTTTTATAGTTATACGATCTGGGAATTCCTTAATTTTATACTATATTATTGTTTATAACTAACTTTTGAGGTTAGATTCACATCCACCACCCAACATTCATCAGTCCACCATCATAAGTTTAAGGTTGGCACAGTGATGACACCAGATGAAATCCATCATAAATAAAAGAACATATTTTGATCCATCTGGTTGATCCACCAGACAATAAAAGAACAACATTGGTGGAACTGTTGCTACCTCATGGATTCAATGAACTAATTTAATAATAATGATGTATTGAAATTTAGTTTTTCATTGCTGTCTTTTATAATTAATTTGGTTTAAAAATTTAAATTTTAATTAACATTTTCCTAGCTTGTCGTCAAGACAGCAAGAAAATAGTTTTATACTTAGGATCTCCGTTGAATGTCTCACTTTTTCCCTTACCGTACGTATTAAGCCTAAACACAATGACCCCAATTCAACTGGATTACAATAATTTTATAAAGTGATTCTCATTGGCTTTTTGACATTTGCCACCAAAACAAAGTTTAACAATTCATTGTTTATGTTTAGAATTCAAATGAATGAAAAGTTGTGTATTAAATATGGAAATAATTGTTTCACTTTTAGGTTGAATCATGACAAAAGTTTACAAACACAAACATTATTCAGACTAAATATATTCATAGTCTTTTGTTGTGCTGCTAAGCTAGAATAATACTCTAGAATTATTATCCAACTTCCAGTTGTGTTCTCCTTTATTTCACTTGATGTTTTTTTTCTAAAATAAGTATAGCGTAACTGTATGGATATTATTTACTAAAGAAATATATTGTTGGCCAAGCATATAAGTTTCAAAAATTGTCAATCGATGTCTGTAATTACTTACACATCCACGTAGCGAATTGGAAGTATAGTAATGGTAAAAAAGAAATCAAAATTTTTTTGTCTTAAAATAGGTTTAGAATGTCATGGAACGTCAAGTTTTTAAATTTGAGCGAAGACAATTTTTCTGTCTGTCAGTCTGTCTGTCGGTCTGTAACTTTTTTTTGTCCGCACGATATCTCCGAAACGATTTAAGATATTAACTTGAAATTTTATACACGTATGTACCATAACGAGATCTGAAACTGGATTGTTTCTTGAACTTATCCGGCGAAGGGCTGGGGGTAAATAAGGGTAAATAGGAGAAAATAAATAAAGCAAGCTGGTAAGAGTACAACATTTTGGGATTTTGTTTTTATACTAGAAGTCAAGGCCTCAGATTTTTTATAATACTTCCATCACCCTATGCCACCCCCACTCCATTATTAAAGGGGTTGATAAAACAAAATTGACACGATACGACACCTGGAACTAGATTATATTTTGAGATGATTCCGTTGAAGGGTTGGGGGCTAGATAGGGTAAATGGGGGAAAACAAGTAAAGCAAACTGGTAAGAGTACAGAAACTTAGGATTTGGTGTATACAGGGTGTCCCAGTAAAAACTCCCAGGCCGGATATATTCTAAACGAATAGGGATATGCAGATTATGTTCTAAAAAAAAAACTAACCGTTTTCGAGATATTTGAGTTCAAATGTTGGCATTTGCCAATATTGAATAATTGTAATCTCTTCAATATTTCAGTCCTCTAAGTGGAACAATCTGTATTTAATTTACAAATTTTAGAAGAAAATATTTAAAGAATTTTTCATATCTTATGAATTAAATATATTTGAAGAAACCCTTGGAAAAAAAACTAAAAATATTATTTATCATATAATTCAAACATTTAAGTAATAAAAAAACAATTACGAACATAAAACAATTTTTACAAACTAATGAAATTAAAATAACTATTTTAACAGGTGTTCAAAATTATTGCCATTTTCATTAACACACATCGTAAACCTATTAATTAGTTTAGATCTACAAACTTTTAATAATGTATGCCGATTAATGGCTGCAACACTAGCATAAATTTTATTATAAAGATCTGCCATGTTTTCTATTGTTCTTTGTACACTTCACTTTTTAAAAATCCCCATAAATTGCTCATATGTTCTACAAATTGGCTTTTACAGAATTAAAATATATCTATTCGTTTAGAATATGTCCGGCCTGGAGTTTTTATTGGGACACCCTGTATACTAGAAGCCACGGCCACATATTTTTTAATAATATTTTTCAACTCCCTCTACCACCCCACCCTCACTCCATTATTAAAATGGTTGATAAAATTTTCACTTGAAATTTATATGTGTAATAACGTCATCCATCATTATCTTATATTGAAATGGTTCCGTTGAAAGATTGGGGGTTAAATAGGGTTAAATGTGGAAAATAAATAAAGTAAGCTGGTAAGTGTACGAAAACTTTGGATTTGGTGTAAATGTAAATTGGGTAAAATAAATAGAGCAAAGTAATGAGTGTTCAGAAACTTAATTTTTGGCGTATATGCTAGAAGCTCTATGACCAATTATTTCCACTTACTAGAGTGCAAATATAGTCAAAATATTTTCAAAGAAACTCGGATGGAAAATCTGGATTTGGAAGTAGTGATTCCTTAGGCAGCAGTTTTTTGTTTATTATTTCCGCATCCACGTATTGGAGTGGAAGTATAGTAGTAAGCGTAAAAAAATTTAATAAAATAATTCTTCCAGAGATACTTCCCCAAAAACCAGGTTTGTATTATCCTGAATCCCTTCCATTTCTTGACCACATCAACCAGTAACAGATGACGTGATGCCGTCATACGTGATACATAGCAAATGTCATCCAATTAGAATGATACATAAATCACAAAACATCGGGCTTCAATGAAAACTCTAGCGTTTCTACCTACTGCACTGCCACCCTGAAGATGACCACTTTCTTCACATCACGTACTGGTGGGATTTGTTCTGACATTGTATTATCGTGTTGTCCCCAATTCTATTTTCTTTAGTTCTACTATTTTAGAATTTCATTCAAACTGAAACAAAAGAATCAAATTAATAAATGAATGCTTATTCCGGAAAGATATTTGGACAAAGGTCATGGCATTGGCAAGCGTTGAATTTGATTCAAAATCCAGATATATAATTTCGTAAACTTTTAACATGCTTTCAAAGCCTAAATAAATCATATCACATAAATTTCCTTCAGAAAGTCATTAGCATATAATGAATAAGAAGAACTTTTGATGTACTCATGTCAAATTGATTACACTAAATTCTGTGTTCATTTTTATTTAAACTTACATAGTTCAATTAGCTAAAAAAGTTCGTATCCGCGCCATCTGCAGTCGTGCTAATGTAATTAATTTTGCAACAGATCATTCATCAAGGAAGCTTTAAACAGAACTGGTTACATTTTACCTTCCTTAGCTTTTAAATAAACAAATGCGCGAGGCTCGGATTTGTCATAATTATAAGTGGAAAAGGAGAGTTCATGCCATATATTCGCATCATGTCATTTGGATAGTAATAAAGGGAGAACATCTCGAGGGCTCACCGAAACAGAACGACAGGATGTTTTATGAGAGGAACGAGCTGACAAATCCACCGGGATGGGAACAGGATTCTGACTTGGGACGCAGGGCAAGACGCGCGAGCTGCTGCAGTTCCATTTTAGGTCGATCTCTTGTAGGCAAATTAAAACAGAGCATGTTCTGACGAAAACTATCCACTCCAAAAATAACTGTTTATGAAAAAAAGTGAAAACTTGTCAACAACGACATAAATGGGGGCAGTTTAAAGCTTCCTAGATAACCCTTACTAGCATTATTGCATTAGCAAAAATGTTCTTTTATGTCTTATTAAAGTAGTGTTGTGAACTAATTAGCTCTATGTGTCAATTTGGCGATAAAAAAACGCTCTAAGAATGTTTTTACCACATAATTATGTAACCATTTTATAAATGCTCTATTATTTCCTTATAAAGGGTCTCGGCATATCTCTTACAGAGTTAAAAATAATTATGAGAATATTTTTATTTTATAACGATTACATAAATGTTAGTTATAGAGCTATTACAAAACTTACAAATAATTAATAATAATAATAATATATTTCTCAATTTTACACAATAGTGTATACAGTCGTCATAATAATAAATACATAAAGATTAAAAAAACAGAAAGACAAGTAGTACATAAACACACAAACAAGAAAAAATAAGCTGAAAGAATATCAGGTAGATAGTGTACTGAAGTACTGAAAATATTCATCAATAGTATAAAAACTATTTTCAATTAATAATACCCTGACCTTTTTTTGAAACATTTGATACTTACATCCTCTTTTTTTAACTCTTGCGGTAAAGCATTAAACATTTTTTTTGGTGAGTTCAAAAAGGAAATACTCGTCCTACTGAGGCGCACACTTTCTAGACATAAGTTTTTCCTTTCTCTAGTATTATAGTCATGAACATTCCCCCGAGTGAGAACAGTCCCTTCTTTAAATTTCTGTTTAATATACAACAAACAATAATAAATATAACTAGCAGGTAAGGTCATAATACTCATATTCTTGAAATGAGGTCTGCATGAATCGGTAGACTTTGCTTTAGCTAAGATTCTGATTGCTCTTTTCTGAAGTATAAAAACCTGATTCGCACTACAGGTATTACCCCATAGAATTATTCCATACACAATTACACTATGGAAAATAGAAAAGTATGCTATTTTTAAATAATTTTCACTCAGTCTACTCTGTAGCTGTCTTATATGTGTGTTGATAAACGCTTACACAAATCGTTAGTATGATGAGCAAAACTTAGGGAAGAATCAAGGAAAACACCCAAAGTTTTTACAGGCACATTATTAATATTAGTATTAGCTGGTTTCACAGCAAAGTCAAGCGTTTTGGTTTTGTCTAGGTTTAAACTTAACAAGTTACTAGAGCACCATTTTTCAAGCAAATCTTCAGAGAAGTTAATATTATTAGTGTTATCTATTGAAGATTGACTTCTAAACAACAAAGTTGTATCGTCTGCATAGGCAGCTAGACGTACATTATTATTGTCTAAAATTAAAAATAGATCATTTACGTATAATATAAAAAGCACAGGACCTAAGACAGATCCTTGAGGAACACCATATTTTATAAATTTTTGTTTGGAAATTTTATTGTTATATTTTATAAATTGAGATCTATTCCCGAGGTATGAGGCAAACAGATTTAATGCAGTGCCTCTAACACCATAACATTCAATCTTAGCCAATAAGATATCATGACTCACAGTATCAAAGGCCTTGGATAGATCATAGAATTTAGCAGTACAAAACTCTTTTTTCTCAAACGCCTCCAAAATATTTGTAATAATTTCACTAAGTGCCAGTATTGTTGATTTTCCAGATCTGTAGCCAAATTGAGATTGACTAATATAATTATAATGCTCTAAATAATCCAAAAATCTATTTTTAAGAATAATTTCAAATATTTTTCCTATAACTGGTATTATTGAAATTGGTCGAAAACTAGCGGGTTCATTATAATCACCTTTCTTATATATTGGAATTACCTGTGAAATCTTTAAAGAATCTGGAAAAATACCACACAAGATACAGCAATTTATCAAATCTGTAATATGATCAATTAATATTTCACCCACTAATTTAATAAGTTCATTACTTAAGCCATAAATATCACTAGATTTAGAATTTGTTAACTGATTAATGATAATTCGAATTTCATCACAGGTAACTGGAGCCAGGAAAAAAGAATGATTAGGATTAGGCAACCTTTTCAGATAGCTATAATGATTACTATACACATTTCCAAAGTTCGACATGATCTCTTCAATAACATCAGAGTAGTAGTCAGCAAATTGGTTAGGAGTCAGATTATTAGGTTTAATATGTATATTATTACGTTTCTCCCTATTTATAATGTTCCATGCAGCTTTCTGTTTATTTGAACTATTGTTTATATACTTATCATTGTTTTCCAATTTAGCTTTATTAATTTCTCTTTTATATTCATATTTTAACATTTTGTAAAGATTTAAATTATCCTCATTTCCACTGGCAACGGCTACAGTTTGAACAGCATCAAGAGTATTTTTAAATTTAGTTAATCGATTATCATATCGAAGCCTATTTCTTTTATTGTGTTTAATGTTTATTCTTTTAGCTTTAAAACACTCATTATATGTATCAGATAACACATGTAAAAGATAATTAGCTTTATCATTAGGACACTGTGATAGAAAGAAATTATTCCAATTAGCAACTTCAAGTTTGTTGACGAATTTAGTTATGTTGGTCTTAGACATTGGCCTGTAAAAAACATATTTATTGTCATTATTATTCTTAGGTATTATAATTGTGTTCATTATGCCCTTATGATCAGAAAGATGCGGCTCAACTACTTTACAGTGTAAACTATCATTTAAGTTAGTAAAAACATTATCTATTTTGGTACTGGTTATTGCAGTTATCCTAGTATCTTCAAATATCCTTTCTGTAAGATTATATGATAAGAACAAATTTTTATAGGCAATCACATTTTGGCAACTTATATTAAAATTAATGTTGAAATCTCCTAATACAATAACAAATTTATTTAAAGACAGTTGGTCAAGAACTTGATTCAATAAGCTAAAATATAAATTGGAAGCACCAAGAGGTGATCTGTAGGTACATAAAATGATAATCTTGTCTTTAATTAATTCAATGGTGGCAAATTCTGCATGTTTCTCGATACAGTAATTTTTTATATTACCGAGAGCTTCCATTTCATATTGAAGATCATTACTTTTGTATATAGCAATTCCCCCATGGCGAAAATGTTCACGACTATAATATGCTACCAACTGAAAGTTGGAAATATTTATATTTTTTATTTCGGTTTCAGAAGTCCACGTCTCAGTCAGGCACAAAAGATCTACCCTTTCATGTGATAAAAAATACTCAACTTCATTTACCTTGTTTTTTAGACATTGGATGTTAATATAAAAAACATTAAGTTTACAAATACCTTCGGTACACGATTCCCCTGTCAGATAATCAGAAGATTTTATGACCGTAGGTCCACCTGTGATAGGCGAGGGTATAAAAAAGTGTTTGGTAAAACTTCCACTGATGCACTTAAATTTAACAGAGATCTTGAAGATTCCTGGTTAGCTTCATTAGTTAAATCGACTATAGGAGAGTTAATACTGACAGTTTCACTAGAAATATGGTCTTGGACTGGAGTAAATTTCAGATTTTTGTTTAGGAACTTATTTGATATTCCAGTAGAGTCAGTTTCCAAATCCACAATATTTACAGGATTATAGATGAGATTATTTATAGGTCGGATAAAAAGCAGATTTTTTGTTATAAGTTTGGCTTGGCTTATAAAATTTTTTATTTGCAGGGATGTTAGGCGAGTTGTACGTCTACCTGCTTTGAGGTTTGTCTCGATATAATACACATGCCCTTCCGTACATTTATTGAATTTCCATAAGTAGTGATTCAGATTGGAGTTGTATTTGAAAATATGTTTGTCTCTGTTAGTTTTCAGGTATGGGACTGACGCAAACAGGATATTTGTATATGTGCATAGTTTTAATTTATTGCATATATATCTAAAAGATGGAGTTTGCCCAGAGATTATATCGTTTATTCCCGCCATAATGATTACAAAATCCTCTGTAGTGAATTCCTTGGTTAAGTCTTCAATATTTGCTACTATCTGGTTTAATTTTGCACCAGGTTTTATAAAAGAGAATTTGGAGTATTCATTTAATTCATTATATTTACATAAAGCTTTGTTTATACCTGTTCCCGTCTCGTCGGCTAATACTAGAATCTTACTTTTATTTTTTGAACTACTGTTTAAGTCTGTAGTGCTTAAAGCAATTTTTTCTAGGTCAGTATTAATATATTTAGTTGTCAAATTGTCTCTCTGATTTATTTTTGACTTATCCTGTATATTCCTTTTATTCGTAATATCTTTTACTACCTGTTGCACCTTTTTTATTTCTGTGTAGCATATCTTTGTCTCCATTGTTGTGTACATATCTTTAGTAGTTTTTATAGTTTGTATACCAACAGATTTTTTTGCTTTTTTAGTTAATAAATCGTTCTTTTTAAGTAACTTAATCTCTTCAGATAGTTCTTTGATAAGTTTTTTTTGGTTCTTGATAAGGTCTTACAAAGTAGTTATACAGATAACAGTTTTTGATAAGTGTTGTTATACAGAAACTTTATTAAGGTTCGGAATTCAGTGAATGCATTAAGAACTTTTATACAGCTGAACGTTCACCGTTACAGCATTTCAACTGCGGTAGTTATATTTTCAAAACCGTTTAAGTCGGGGAAGAAGCAATATTCTTATTGTAACATGGGAAATACATCATGATCTATAGTTTCCGATCCCACCAGCTATTGTATTTAAAAAGAATCAGAATAATCGATGTGATACAAACATGGAAAAAATGAAGCTAATGAATATTTAAAAGTAAACGTAAATGTGGCAATACAAACATTTAATGAAAATGTTCTTGAAAATCCAACAGCAGAGTTCAACGGCAATAATTTGTGTTGTACCTCACATAATTTCAATTGAAGTAAATATATAAGAATCATATACAGTATTTATTAGATGTCATAATTGAACATAAAAATGTAAAAGTAAAGAACAAATGGATGAAGAGATTTTATTTTAACAGAAGTTATATAATGCTTTATTACGACTGTCTAATACAGTGAATGGTTCTATGAGAGAACTTACTGTACTACTAAGAAAGCTTCGTGGTAGTATAACGTCTGCGTATGAAGTTGAATTGTTCTCTAAAGTAAATCACGACCCATGTCTATAAACTAATATAGCTTCTGGTTATATAATAACTATATAACAAATTAAATTCTTCTATAAAATAATCCTCAGTAGTGTTTATACTACTATGTCTATATAATACCTACAGATTACAAGGGAGGAGTTGTCTGATTGGCCTTAACCATCGCCACCTCTGAGGATCTAAATAACACCTATATAACGAGATAAATAGTTCTATAGAACAACTTCTTACAGCATTTAGTCGGGGCAAACTAAATTTGAGCACTACTTTGCAGCACTACTTTGAGAACTACTGTCTGTAGTTCTGATCATGCGCGTTAATCTTTCCGTATATTTTTTCTAATTTTTAAAGTTTTCTAATATCATTACTATAATACTTTTATTCAACCACACATTTTGTCTACTAAGTACACAAAAATAAGAAGAAAAGAAATAATAAGAAAGTTTAAAAAAGTAAAAAATGTAAAAAAATACATTTGTTGCATTTTTTTTTAATTTTGAGGTTATGGTAAAAATGACCTCTACAAAACTTGAAGAATTTTTCAAAATCTACAACTTTTATTGATTACTAATTTTTTGTTTAACGTCAATTTTAGCCGAAAATTGCATGAGAACGATCATTACTTTATTCACCCTCCAGAAGCAACCCTTTACCACCCCTAAATATTGGAGTAATTTTTAACAACAAAATACAGTTTCTTAAATATTTTTTCACGTAGAATCGATTGGTGAAATTAATTTTAACATTTTTTTGAAATTTAAACAAAATTATCAACAATTACTAAATTTTTTTTTTTTCAAAATTGACTTTTTTCGTTTTTTGCATTTTTAGCATATTCTTAAATAGAAGCTATATTGTGTCTCTGATTTATCAAAAAGTAGACTAAAAAACAAACAAAATGAGCTTTGAAAAATCTATTTACGATGATTTTCCACCATACAATTTTCGTCTGAAAAAAGGACTTTTTTTTTTTGAAAAAATTCAAAATCAAAAATTTTCCATTATTTTCTTTTGAAAATTTTTTTGGTTATTTATAATATATAAAGGTATCTTTTCACCAAGTTTCATAACAATTCATTAATTTTTATAAAAGTTATAATATAAAAACGAAAATTTTATTATTTTTTGGAAAATTTTTAAATTTCTCGATAATTTTGAGGTTATGATGAAAAGTACCCTTAACAAAAATGAAAGATCTTTTTATTACCTACAACTTTGCTGTTGAACATTTTTATCTCCGACGTCAAATTTTCTCGTAATACGCATCCAAACTATTGACTTTGAATTTTTTTCACTTTACCCCCCCCCTTTAAGTTAGTCCCCAAGGTCAGTAACTGCATTTATTTTTTTTTTCATGTTAGTAACCCCCCCAACCATTTCCCGTTGGGCTAGTTCTGGTTTCTATTTTTCCGTATTCTGATTAAAATTATGTTAGTTTGCCCCGACTAATTTATAAACAAAACGTTGTCTCTCATTAGTAACAGAATTGCTCTATAATAGCAATGTCATTTTCATAAAGGCTGTACTATTCCAGTCACCATATTTTTCAAAGCTGTAAGGTTTTAGATACGGCATTCATCTTGTATATTATATGTACATACGTATTTAGTCACAACACGGTCGAAATAGTAACAATTATAATTATTTCATTATCTATCATTTATAAAATGCATAGTAAAACTCATTGGTTAGGTTTGTTAGGTACATTCTTGTTGGAATTTTCTACACTAGCAACAACATTTCTGATTAGGGGAACTTTTATATACCGGCTGGCTTAAAAGTATGGGAACAACAGGATAACTTGAAAAATACGAATCTTTAAAGAGAACTTTGAATACAAAAGTTGTAGGAAATTTCCCTGACTATCCGACGGCGACCTTGAATTTAACTGTAACCTTCAAGGTCATTTGAAGGTCAAGTCGATTTTTTTCTGATGGAACCCCCTACTTTTAACCTGGAAGTGAAACGAACGGAAAATATTACGTTTTGATATGGATAAGAAAGTTCATCTTTACTTTACTGTTGAACTTCAATTTTGCGACAGCGAATAATAGATGTGTGCGCTGAGATTACACCAGAAATGATAAGAAGTACAATTGATAATTTCTATATCCGTCTAGCTCACTGTCAAACTGTCAATGGCGAACAATTTGAACATCTGCAACAAGACAAGTACGGGAACAGCAGGATAACTTGAAAAACAAATCCTAGAAAAAACTTTGAATACAGAAGTTGTAGGAAATTTCCCTGGCTATATGACGGTGACAGTTGATTTGACCTTGACAGTGACCTTCAAGGACATTTGAAGGTCAAGTCCATTTTGTCAAATGGGACCCCTACTTTTAACCCCGGAAATGAAACGAGCGAAAAATTTTACGTTCGGAACGACCTGCGGCACACAAAATTGTGGTGTAAATATGACCCTTAGAAGTCAATTTTGTGCCAAAGGTCATATCCAAACGTAAAATGTTCCGTTCGTTTCATTTACAGGGTTAAAAGTAATGGGTTCAATTTGAAAAACTACCCCACCTTCAAATGACCTTGAAGGTCACGGCCAATGTCAAATCCAAGGTCACCGTCAGATAGACAGGGAAATTTCCTACAACTTCTGTGTTCAAAGTTCTTTCTAGGATTCGCATTTTTAAGATATCTTGCTGTTCCCATACTTTTATGCCACTCGGTTTAGTTTTATCGAATGATCTTATCCAACAAATATAAAACTAATTTATAGGAGTCAATGTGGTCACTGTATCAAAATTACTTCATATATGAAGAGTTAATGGGTTATGACAGCGCATTATTGTTATATACAGGACTGCTAAGTTGTAATATTCTCTTTATTGTATGACCTAAAGGGACAATATCTTAAAGTGCATGAACGTTTTAAATTTCAACCAAATCACCAGATTGGAGCAACTTTAAAAAATCCAAGGTGACTGCCGCTCCCCTGAACAAGTTCAATCGAAATCTGTTAAGAATTATAGGAACTCTGTGTGGGCCGTTGTTGCTTAAATGACGTTTTGATAGGAACGCATCTGCCATCTTCAGGTTCTCACTCCCAACCAGCAAATCTTTTTTATAATTTTAATGTCCTACGATTATTTTGTTTTATTGTCATTTTATTAATGCTTCTAAATGCCGATTGATTATATTAGAGTTCCAGAAAATACTATTTTGTTGTCTGCAACTGAACTATTTTATAAATTTATCATTAAAACATTTCTACAGCAAAATTATAAAATATCTTATAATGGAGTTAAGAAATTATTTTATAAATGTTTTCGAGAGTAAGTTTAAAATATTTTGGCTTATAAAACTAAATCGTTTTATAACGATTTTTTAGTAATGTTTAGCAGTATTTTTAGCACGGGTATAAATATAGATTCGAATTGTATGTTTTATAGTTATTTCTTATCATCTTACAAAACAGTTATATTAATGATCTATTTGTTATAATTTTGCATTTAAGAATAAATGTTGTTCCAGAGCATGCTGTATAATTATTATATAGCATTGTATTTGCTGTAATATGGAAACAGCAACAAAGTCATTACAAAACAAAATTGTTTACTTGAGCATAAAAATGTAGTGGCTAACAATACAATAAAACATATTTGAGAAAATCCTGCGTTAGCTGTGTATTTATATTTAGTCATAATTAAAGTCTGCCTTTTAATGAAAATTTATCCTAATTATAGTATTCAAAATAAAAAAATTATAATTTTGGTTACCAACATTGACAAGAGCGGTGCAGTACTTGACAGATCATATAACGACGAACTAAAAACACCAGATTTAGAACAATGGAGAAACTTAAAAAGTGGTTGTAAAAATATTAGGTACATGTATTAACAGCATAGTGGGTTTGACAATAAGACAGTTTATACTGCTGTAAAATGAAACGACGGATTTCACTCACTACATTGTTAACGTATCAGGTCATATGCCAAAGTACTGTTGCTTCCACTTGCAAAAGTAACTACGTGTTTCTGGCAACAAATAAACCATAAATAAACAGCTCTATAAATAAGGCGATTTACTGCTACTATTTTCTAGGTTATATTTATGCAAACTGAACCAACTCTGTATCCATAGTTGCATTTTAGTCCTAACAGATTTATCATAAGAGCTACAAAAGTATCGTGAAAGTGAGTGATCTATTTTATAAAATTCACGAAAAAGTTATACTAAGGCGCATTATTTTATAGATGTTTTATAGCAATCGTCTAATAATTTATATATCGTAAAATGCTTGCTACTAACACAAAAGTATTTTATAGAGGGAGGCCATCTTGAAAGGTGCTGACCTTCGTTCGTGAAGGTAAAAATGACAAGATATAAAAATTTAAAATATCAAATGTTTAATAGAATTTATGGAGTCAGAAACGTGCTAACTATACAGTTATGACTACTAAAACAAATTAGTGTAAGTTACGTTGCAAAAAATCTCATATTCATAAAATCGATATTTATAAAATTTCAAAAATTATTAGAAATCATCAATAAATGTGAGGTCCGTTAAAAACATATTCAATGTATGGACATAGTGCACAGTAAAATTTTCTCCGCATCAAAAATTGCAGTCACTGTAAGCCAGAACAAGTCTCTTAAATAATTATTATAGGTTATTAGATATCTAGTATTAAATCACAATGCCATATGCTTTTAGTATCAAAAATACTTCTTCAACTTTTAGGACACATTTTAGAAATCATTTTATTTTCTTAATGTGTATAAAGCAGCATTTTAAAAAAATAATGACTATTTAAAAGCTCTTATAAAACAGTTGTTTAGTTGTTTTATAGCAATAATTTAACAATCAGAGGTGTGTTTCATAGTACAATTAAATGAGGCTTTAATAAAACTGCTATATAGGGATGGTACTAAATTTTCATAAGGCTTCTGGAAATGTTTATACAATTATTTTGTAATGGTACCGATAGGCGTTACAAAATATCAACAGTGACTGAAATATTTTATAAGATGATGCCAATTTTGCATTTATAGCTGCTGTGAAAACATTATTAAAATATTTCTGAGAGTAACGTTGTTTTATAAAATTTGTCTCAGGAACATTCCTACAACTTTTATAAAATATCAAATTGCTAGTTGGGCTGATAGTCGCCTACTGATGCTTCTTGTTGGTTGAACTGAAGTACACACCGCGCGCGACGTCTGTCTGTCTGCCCTCCTAACGCCGATGATATTTGGTAAATGAATTATTATATCATAAGTGAGTAATGTCAGTTGGTAATGTCCGATTGTTTTTTTTATTCGTTTTGAATGTAAATCCTTCATGAAATAATTTCACCAACTTGAGCGGTTACATAAATAAATTCGTATTTTCATTATATCGTGACGTTATTGTCAGTTGGCAATATAAATGTTCATATACCAAGGGTTTTTGTCAATAATATGAAACAGTTTGTGTGAAAAATTGCAACAGGTTCTATACTCTGAAAACTCGCTGACTGTAGGTAGCGTTTTGTACTGGAGTGAAGCACCCTCGGGGTCGAGAGGTGCACTTACTGAGATTATGAGTTAGCATTCCGGAGAGCCCTAATTTTCCTAAGACTGTTCGGTCAGTCCGTGGAGAATATCGTATAAACCGAACTAGTCCGGGAGATTATCCTTTCTTTATAAGGGTTTGTGAACGGATATCCAATATGAATCACCCAAGAAACTTTCCATATTACTATGGACGGGTCCTGTTTGGATTAAAATGTTGCGACGAAGTTAGTTCATTAAAACTAGTATACAGTATGTCTCACCTCTCGATTACACACTCTTGTATCTTCCTCAATTTCTTTCAAATCAATTTCAAATTTTTCTCAGCTATGCAATCAACAATATTGATTTAAAAACATAGACTTTGTTTAATCGAAAAGTTTTTAAGAAAAACATTTCAGAATTATTGTAAACTTAGCTAATATTTAAATTTATAGAGAAAATATTCATTTTTGATTGATTGATTAGCCAGCGTACGGTATGCATTGCTGCCACTTCCGAACATCCAATGTGGATATTTTTATATACCGCCGAACGACTAGGTACGTCGAATGGGACATGGGATATGCTTGTTGACAACAGCGAGAATAACATGACGCATGGTGTAGGAATATAGGATGGGAGGTGTAGGTGTTTGTGAGATGCTTCTTTTAAATTTCCATCTATCATCATCTCATTGTTTATTCTTCTGTTTCTGAATCTAGCAGTGTGCACACCTTTGATATTTCTTAATTGTGTTCCTTGTTTTGATTTCTTCGTTCTGTAGCAGGGACATGTTTTTCTGTTCTTATTTCTTCTTGGATTATCTGCCTGAATAGTTGTCCTGCCCTCTTGTGTCCAGATGTGGATTCATGTTCCTAGAAACTTGAGTTTTCGTTTCAACATTAGTGTGTCCCTTTTGTGTGTTTGCCAAGTCATATATTAGCTTGCTGTAAGCAGCTTTTATTACTTCCACATTCACGTAGTGGATTGGAAGTATAGTAATCGCAAAAAAATTCTCAAATTTTTTTTTTCTTGAAAAGTGTTTAGAATGTCGTGAAACGTCGAGATTTTAAATTTAAGCGAAAATAAATTTTGTCTGTCTGTCTGTAACTTTTTTTGTCCGCACGTTTTCTCCGGAACGGTTTAAGATATAGACTTCAAATTTTATACGCGTATATATTATAACGAGATCTGAAATTCGATTGTTTTTTGAAGATATCCGGTGAAGGGTTGGGGGATAAATAGGAGTAAATAGGGGGAAATATGTAAAGCAAGCTGGTAAGAGTACAGAAACTTGAAATTTGATGTATATACTACAAGCCAAGGCCTCAAAATTTTTTATAATATTTTTCATCCCCCCACCCCCTCCAATTCATTATTAAAGGGGTTGATAAAATAAAATTGAGATATTCACTTCAAATTTGGTACATGTATATATAATAATGAAATCAGGAACTAGATTATATTTTGGGATTATTCTGATAGGGTTGGGGGTTAAATAGGGGTAAATAGGGAAACATAAGTAAAGCAAGCTGGTAGGAGTACAGAAACTTGAAATTTGGTGTGTGTACTAGCAGCCAAGGCTTCACATTTTTTAATAATATTTTTCAACCTCCCACCACCCCTACTCCATTATTGAAGGGGTTGGTAAAATAAAAATGAGATATTCACTTGAAATTTGGTACACGTATGTATTATAACGACATCTGGAACTAGTTTATATTTTGAGATGTTTCCGTTAAAGGCTTGGGGGTTAAATAGGGGAAAATAAGTAAAGCAAGTTGGTAGGAGTACATTACCTTGAAATTCGGTGCATGTACTAGAAGCCAAAGCCTCAGATTTTTTAATAATATTTTTCAACCCCCGATCACCCCTACTCCATTATTAAAGGGTTGATAAAATAAAATTGAGATATTCATTTGAAATTTGATACACGTAAGTATTTTAACGACATCTGGAACTAGATTATATTTTGATATGATTCAGTTGAAGGGTTGGGGGTTAAATAGGAGTAAATGGGGCAAAATAAGTATAAGCAAGCTTTAGCATTATTAAAGGGGTTGATAAAGTAAAATTGAGATATTCACTTTAAATTCGGTACACGTATGTATTATTACGGCATCTGGAACTAAATTATATTTTGAGATGATTCCGTTGAAGGGTTGGGAGTTGAGAGTTAAATAGGGGTAAATAGGGCAAAATAAGTAGAGCAAGCTGGTAAGAGTACAGAAACTTAAAATTCGGTGTATGTACTAGAAGCCAAGATATCAAAATATTTATAATAATTTTCAACCCCCCACGTTGAAGGGTTGGAGATTAAATAGGGGTAGAGAGGGGATAATAAGTAAAGCAAGCTGGTAAGACTACAGAAATTTGGAACTTGGTGTATATAGTAGAAGCGAAGGTATCAGGTTTTTTATAATAGTTTCCATCCCCCATCATCACCACTTCCTTATTAAAATAGGACAAAATAAGTATAGCAAGCTGGTAAGAGTACAGAAACTTAAAATTCGGTGTGTGTACTAGAAGCCAAGATATCAAAATATTTATAATATTTTTCAATTAAATTAAATTTAGATTTTCACTTGATCTATTATAACAATATCTGAAACTAAATTATATTTTGATATGATTGCGTTGAAGGAGTGGGGGGTAAGTAAAGGTAAATAGTGAAAAAAGTAAAGCGAGCTGGTAAGCGTACAGAAACTTGATATTCAGTGTATGTCCTAGAAGCCAAGGTCTCAGATTTTTTAATAATATTTTTCAATCACCCACTACCCTTACTCCATTATTAAAGGGGTTGATGAAATACAATTGAGATATTAACTTGAAATATGGTAGATGTATATATTATCTCTGGAACTAGATTACATTTTGAGATAATTCCGTTGAAGTACTAGGGGTTAAATAGGAGTATATAGGGGAAAATAAGTAAATCAAGCTGGTAAGAGTACAGAAATTTGGGATTTGGTGTATATACTAGAAACCAAGGCCTCAGATTTCTTTCTAATATTTTTCAAACCCCGTCATCTCGCTCCATTATTAATAGGATTGATAACATATAATTGAGATATTCACTTGAAAGTTAGGACAATTATTATGTATTGTAATGACATCAGATTGAGATAATTTCACTGAAGGGGTGGGAGGTGGCTGGTTGTGAATAGGGGAAAATAAGTAGGGTAAACTAGAAACGTCATTTTTATCGTATATAGTATAAACCAACGCCTCAAACTTTTCTATAACATCTGACCCAAATATTATTAAAATTCTATGACCAATAATTTCCACGTACAAGAGTGCAAATCTAGTCAAGATGTTTCCTTTAAAGTGATTTGAATGAACAATCTGGATGTGGAAGTAGTGATTCCTTGGGCAGCGGTTTTTTAAATCTAATTCAAATTTATATAAATTAGAATAAAAAATCACTTCTCCAGTACCCAGCCCATGGCCAACCAGACATCCACGGTGCGTAGCGCCGTGACACTTAAAGGGCTGGGCGAATCAGGTTAAATAGAACGAAGTATTTTTAATTTGTCATCTGAAAGGCCGTCAAATTCTACGTTATGAACATTAAATTCTGAAGAGGATAGTTACCGATATATTCAACGTTGCCTAAAAATCTGAAAATGGCTGAAGATTAAATTAGAGAAGATCAGAAAAATACCATACTGGAGAGTCGCGCTCTGTGGGACGCATTTCTTAAAGAATCGAGATGCTGGTGCAATGGGCTGTCCACGGAACCCACAACAATCGTCTCCAAACCCACATTTCAAATGTATCATTACGCCGTCTATTTACTTCCCTAACAGTCTAGTCTCAGCCGCGTAAAGAAAGATAGAGAAAACTACAGCGTTAGTAAGTCTGGTCCCTCTGTGTCTCGTGATACTCCTGTCACGCCAAATTTTGCTCAAGTGGGCTCAACAAGTTGCCCGATCTTGTCATCTGTATTCTTAGTCAAATTTCATACTCGCAGTTTTTGGTGTTGTGTAGATTATTTTGTTTACTACCTCATAACCACTTATCCTTAACGTTCCCGAACGATTTCCATTTGCTCGGTCGACAATCACAATTTTTGTTTTATTGTAATTCACAGTTAAACCATACTTAGAACTTATTGTTTGGAGGTTATCCAGCAGGTGCATGAGCTCATCCTCTCTAGCTGCAACCAAGGTGGAATCATCCACAAATCTCAAGTTAGAAACCTTACTTTCTTCTCGAATTACGCCTACAGTCCTCCAACATACGTCGCATTACGTGTGCACCATAGATGATAAAGAAAAATGGTGACAGAACGCAGCTCTATCCATTCTGTAATAAAAGTTATGACTTATTAAATCTGACATTTGTGTATTGTCCCATCTTTTCAAAGTTTTCATTTTCTCCGTCATTGATATACGCACAGGGCTGTATTTAAAAAATTTGTTACTAGTAATTCTTGGGGAATAATAAAATATTAATGGAAAAACAGGTGAATTTTGTGGGAAGAACCTGATTACCTAATATTGTTGATTAAACAGGCACACAAAAATTTTTTTTTCAAAGTCATGCTAATTTTGTATTAATAATATAGGTTTCATGGTTCAGTTTTTCGTTGGGTACCCGAAAGCCATTTTTGACGAGTCTCAAAAGTGGTCTAGAAACTAAGGTCTTAATTTTTTTATGACGTTCGTTACACCCACCATCTTCCCACTACATTATTTATTTATTTATTTATTTAATCATACATCATTCAACAGTAGAAAACCATTTATGTTTATACAAGTAGAAATTATGAAGGCGAATGGACTGTACTGTACTGTATGAGAATGACGAGAATTAATCCGTGGAACATAAAAGTTCAGATTGCTTAATATTTCACTACAATCTATTATATATTATTCATAATTTTATCTAGAAAATGCAAAGCAAAGGACTCACGCCTTTCGGAAAGACTAGTAATAACAAATTTTTCAAGTAATTGATTTTGAGAAACTCCAATTGGTGGATATGTACCTTCAGTTTTTCAGTTTAAAATTTCAGGAAGCGACCCTGAATATTTTCAAATTTATCGGTATGAGTGCTATACCCAGATTGCCAGACAAGTGAAGTATACTCCAGCTTAGATCGAGTGAAAGAAAAATAAAGCATCTTTAAGGTTGTCGCATCATTAAAGTTATGGCTGTTACGCAAGATGAAGTCTAATATTCTGTATGCATGCGAAATTACAGCATCAATATGGTTAGTGAAGGTTTTTATTATCAAAGGTTACTACACCTAGGTCCTTGGGCATTGGTGGTTTGTTTAGTATGTCGCCATTAACATTATAATTATATATAATTGGAGACTCCTTGGTTGTATAAGTTATTACATTTGCACTTTCCAACATTGAGGTGAAGATCATTTTCATCGCACCAAGTCGATAACTTAGTGAAATTGTTTTGAAGTTTCTCACAGTCAATTAAAATCATGAATCCTATCCAACATCCATCATATTAAGAAATACCCGTGATCACTGATGTCGTTAATAAAAAATACTAAAGAAAAGAGGTGTACGTATTGATCCCTGGGGTACTCCCGACGTGGCTCGGTATTCAACAGATTCATATCCATTATAAGATATGAATTATTAAAAGGATTAACAAAATAAAGTTGTGATTAAGTGTGTACGAGAGCAAAAGTTCACAAAAGAGATGTTTTGGCATCAGCTACCCTCACCCCCATTAAACGTCGGTAAGTTGAAAAGGTATAAGAGGTGGCACATTGTTTTATGGGTTTTTGGGTCAGATGATTTCAAGTATTACATTATATTATAATTCTATGAGCAATTATTTCCACACACTGGAGTGCAAAAATAATATTAAGAGGCTTTCGTTTAAAAAGGCGCGGTTTTTAACTTATAGGATTTCCAAAGTCAGTTTGAAAACTATAAAAAAAGACCGACAAAGGAATACTTCATAACACCAAAAATGGTCATGAGTGTCGACCGACAATTTTTAGAATTACTTTTTAATCATTGTTAATATTGTTTTACTACTTTATATTAATTGATGTAGATTATTTATTTATAATACATTATTTATTTATAATAAATAATGTTAGTTTAATGAACAACTCCAAAGTGATTCAATAAAAGTAAATAAATATCATTTAACCTACGACTATGCTACCGGCAATATTAAGAATGAACCAAATGCAGATAAGGGACTTGTAATGGTGGGCCAGGTAAACAATCGACTACTTTCATTTAATGTAGCGCATAACATATCTGGTTAACTATATTCTATACGGATATCGTTTGCAATATTCAAGCACAGCCTCGGCTCTTATTCTATCACATCAGGCTTTGTACTGATTTATCCTGGTAGATTGAATTTTCAAATTAACACTAGAAATACTACCTTTGTTAACATCCACTCATCCACACTGGATCCTACGAAGGCGTGGAAAGGACATAGTAAAAATATTTTTATAATTGCCAGTTTAAAGTTGCAATTAGGTATAATTGCAAGTTTAAAGTTGCAATTATATTGCCTGTAAGCTGGCTTTCAACATCTACAACGTAATCATATCGGAAGACAAGCGAAGGAAAATTTTAAGATTAATCGAATACCATACTTACCTGTATGAAGATTAATCGTAATTTTCTGAGCTTGTCTTCCGATATGATTACAACCCATCCCGCCCTCGAAAGTTGCAATTATACCTAAAGGAAATTATGTATAATTGCAAGTTTAAAGTTGCAATTATAGATAATTGCAAGTTTAAAGTTGCAATTATAGATAATTGCAAGTTTAAAGTTGCAATTATGGATAATTGCAAGTTTAAAGTTGCAATTAGGTATAATTGCAAGTTTAAAGTTGCAATTAGGTATAATTGTCTAATTGCAAGTTTAAAGTTGCAATTATGAATAATTGCAAGTTTAAAGTTGCAATTAGGTATAATTGCAAGTTTAAACTGACAATTATAAAAATATTTTTACTATGTCCTTTCCACGCCTTCGTAGGATCCACTTATTTTACTTCATATTTTAAGAAAAATTTGCTTTTAAAAAGTTCTTTTTACTCATATTTTATGAAATAATCACCAGGGGAAACATCCAAATTCAAACATCACAACCAAATTAACTAACAAACACTGATTGTGATCAGATGCGCCTATGTATACGGCAAATTCTAACGACAACATCCAGTATAAACAAATATTAACTACATATAATTAATACAAATATTCAGAGGAATGGTGGTTGTACGATCATGAATTAAATTAGTTAATGCACAGTCGGAGTAGTAACCGCTATTTATTCGTCCATTTAACCCTTGTTTTATGACCTCTCAAGTACTTATTTATTCAATGGACACACAATTTCAGCCTCCGAAATAGATTGTGTTTAATAACAATGAACTCTTTTGAACTAAAACCATTTGATCTGTGACACTAGTGCTAATTCGCGTACATTAGTTGTACTTGTTCATTTTAATTTAGGCGACAAACAGTGCGTCACAAGCAATCTTTAAAGCAATATTAACATAGTTTTGTAGTTAAGTTCCATTTTGCAAGGCGGTTTCTACACAATTTGCACGAAATTTGCTTTTGCTCAATATTAAATAATATTTAAACAACAATGGAATTCAGGCTCGTGTTTGGTGTAACGTTCTACAAACAACAACATATAACATGTACACAGGGTGATTAAAATGTAATGCCTTTCCACTTGGGGACTTCAAAATATATTGAAATTGCCATGAAATACTGATTGCTCCTTATATTAATAGTAGAAATAAACTATTGGACGATTGAAACACTACAACGGGAGATTTGTTCTGCATCGGCAAAAACATAATTGACGTTTTATGACCATGCGTAATTCTAGTTGGCGTTCCTTTGCTGCATGGCACGGCTGAGAGCATCACGTTGGAGTGGGGGTACAGCCTCATTAAAAGTCTCTTCTCCATCGGCTACTTGATAACCAGTAAACACGCATACGTTACAATGTCCAATGGTGATTCGGAAAAAATAAAAAAAAAAAATTAAACTGAATTGCACTAAAAAGTAGAAAATAATTTTTATTCACTCATCAAATTACAATGATGATAAAAAATAAAACCATTGGACTCTCATAAAATATAATATATTACCCTTGATATTACCTTCATCAACAATCAGCATTGTGATAAAACTTTATGAATAGTATGTTGTAATATAACAGCAACAGCAATACTCTATGAGTGCCCAATGGTTTTCTTTTTCATCATTTTGTAATTTAATTACTGAATAAAAACTATTTTCTACTTTTTAGTGCAATTCAGTTTTAAAAGAAAACCATTGTTTAATTTTTTTTTTATTTATTTTTTTTTACTTTCAGTTTTCCGTCTTTATCATTTTTTTAATTTAAAAGCCATCATTTCGTCTACTCTTACCAAACTCTTTCATTTGATTCCCATATCAAGCAAGTTGTAAAGAAATAGGTAATCCGCCATTTTGTGTCGGCCGCTATATTTTATTTAAAATAACGTCACACAGCTTATTGTATTCTACTTGTCATACCCTTTCATTTGATACCCATGCCGAGGAAGTTGTAAAAAAATAGGAGATCCGCCATTTTGAGCTGGCCGCCATTTTGGATTTAGAATGACGTCACACAGCTTATTGTATTCTAATTTATATACCCTTTCATTTGATACCCAGTCGAAAGGGTTGTCAAGAAAAAGGTAATCCGCCATTTTGTGGTGGCCGCCATCCATATTGGATCTACCATCTTCTTCTTCTTCTTCTTCTAGCGGGGCGAGGAATGGTCGCCGCACTCAGGCCTAGTGGCCCATTGTGCAACCGCTAACGAATTTATTGAAAGCCCCCACTCAGGCCAGATTCTAGTCCGAAGGCCAGAATCCTGCTTATGGGGGCATTTCTTATTTCCTCCAGCACTGGAAAGCCAATGCCGAGGTGTTTATACCTCAGGTTCATCAACCTAGGGCAGGAAGTCAGGACGTGGATAGAAGTTTCTTCCTCGTCCTCGCAAAACCTGCAGTCGGGGTGGTCCACCACCCCCATGGTATGCAGGTGTTTTCTGAAAGAGCCGTGTCCGGTCAAAAGACCTATTACGACTCTGACTTGTCTCCTGCTTAGTCGCAGAATTTGTTTTGTTCTCTCCGGCAAGGGTCCTGAGATGAGGAGCTTCGCTTGCCGGAGTCCTGGGTGGGATGTCCAGTAGTCAATGAACTGGGAGCGGGCCCAGTCCTCTATTGACCTCCTGGCGTTGGATCTAGGGTAACCTAGGGCCGGCTCCGGACCCAGTAGAGGCTTCCGAGAGCCTCCTCTTGCCAGAGCGTCTGCCCGCTCGTTACCTTCAATGTTGCTGTGTCCAGGCACCCAGAGGAGCCTGACCCAATTGGATGAGCCAAGTTCGCAGAGAGCCTGTTTACAGTTTTGAACCAATTTTGATTTGGTTCTTGCCGATGCAAGGGCCTTGAGGGCCACTTGGCTGTCACTACATATGTGTATGTGTTTGTTGGAGTATTCCCTACGGATATTCTCCTGTGCACAGACCAAGATAGCAAAGATCTCAGTCTGGAATACTGTGGCGAAATTGCCCAGGGCATAAGAGAGCTCAGCCCTGGGCCTTTCTCCATATATCCCTGCTCCGGTACCTCCCTCTAGCCTCGATCCGTCTGTGAACCAGACGATATCGGCAGGCCCGAGTGTGCCCTCGAGTGGGTTCCAGTCTTCCCTTTTGGGGATGACCACCTCAAAGGGTTGTGCAAAGGAGAAGGAAGGCACGACGTCATCACTCCTGGCCTCCAGGAGTGGGTGGGCCTCTATCGCATCAGATAGGGCCCTTGTGTGGCCTAATTGTTCTCCTCCGAATTTCCACTGACCACCACATTTCAGTCTGTAGGCCGCTTTCCGAGCCTCGGCCACAATCACCAAGTGAAGGGGCACGAGGTCCAGGAGGACCTCCAGAGCTGCCGTGGGGGTTGTGCGCAATGCTCCTGTGACTCCCAGACAGGCAAGTCTTTGGAGTTGTGTCAGCTTCTGCCGTATGTTACGCCCGGTTACTGCAGGCCACCAGACGACAGAAGCGTACGTGATCATTGGTCTAACTATGACAGTATAGTACCACATTGTTACCCTGGGGTTTAACCCCCAAGTTTTACCAAAGGTTCTTCTACATACCCAGAGGGTTGTAGTGGCTCTTTGTATTTGTCTCTCTATGTGATCTTTCCAGGTCAGCTTAGAATCCAAGATGACCCCCAGATACTTCACTGTCCTTGAGATCGTTAGAGTGGTATTGTAGAGCACAGGTGCGACGAAGCCGTCTAGCCTGCGTCTCCTTGTAAAAATGACCAGTTCCGCCTTGGAGGGGTTAACTCTAAGGCCCTGGTCGTTGCACCATCTTTGTACGATCAGAAGGGCCCTTTGCAGGAGCCCGCTGACCGTATTTGGGAATTTTCCCGAGATGATGATTGCGAGGTCATCCGCATAACCCTGCGCAAAGAGATCCTCTTTCTCGAGTTCCTGTAATAGGCCATCGAGAACGAGATTCCATAGCAGAGGAGAGAGGACACCACCTTGTGGGCAGCCTCTTCTCACTGAAACTTTTACTGCCACTTCCTCGTTGGCAGCTGTGATTTGCCTTCCCGCCAACATGGCCCTCAACCATCTGATGATGGTGTCCTCGATGCCATGATAGGCTGCGGCGGCGCAGATTGAATCGAAGGAGGTATTGTCAAACGCTCCTTCGATGTCTAGGAAAGCCCCGGCCGCAAGTTCTTTGTGGAGCAGCGCCTTCTCGATCCTCGAAACGATCGGATGAAGGGCCGTCTCCACTGACTTCCCGGCCTGGTAGGCGTGTTGTGACGGGTGCAGAGGCACTGAGGTCAGTGCCCCGTCTTTGATGTACCTTTCAACCAACCTCTCTAATGTTTTGAGTAGGAAGGATGTAAGGCTGATTGCTCTGTAGGACTTGGCAGTGTCGTACGATGTGCGTCCTGCTTTCGGTATGAAAACAACTTTGACGGCTCTCCAGGGTATAGGAATATACCCCAAGGCCAGACAGGTTCTCATCAAGTGATAGACCGGACGTATGAGTGTCTCCATCCCCTCTTGCAGAAGTGCGGGGAACACTTCATCCGGTCCCGGGCTTTTGAATGGGTCAAACGTGGAAATGGCCCACTTGACTCTTTCCACTGTTACCACCCTCGAAGCTGTCCTCCAATCCGCTGTGGTGACAGCGGCGCGGGGGGGTCGAGGGGGTGGCATGTCCTCCGTCTCCACTACGGATTCGGGGAAATGTGTTTCTAGTAGATGCTTGAGGCGCTCCTCAGAGGTGGCCGTTAGCCCCCCCGAGGGAAGCTTCAAGTTCACTATTTGAGGTGGTTTGTCTTTCTTGAGGGCTTTGCAGAGCCTGGCGGCTTCTGGAAGAACTTCGATGCTTTCGCAGAAGTTCCTCCAGGCTGCCCTCTTATTGCTGCGAATGCAGCTTTTGTAGAGGCGCTGGGACCGTTTGTAGTTGTCCCAGTCCTCCGGGAGCTGAGTGCGCATAGCCCCATTGAAGAGCTTGCGTGTCTCATTACGCAGGTTTTGAAGTTCCCCGTTCCACCAGGGAACTTTTCTTCTTCCTTTACTTCTTTTTAGAGGACAACTGCTCTCATATGAGGCAGTGATCGCTTCGTTAAGAAGTTTCGTGGAGGATTCTATTTCCTCAATGTTCCTGGGTATAATGACCCTAGTTATTTTTCCCGAGAGGGCTCGCCTGTAGGCGTCCCAGTCGGTATCTCTGGGGTTCCTGTACCGGCTCTCTTCCGAGGAGAGAGCCGAGTCTAGTTTGAACCTGATGTGACGGTGATCCGATAGTGAGGGTTCCGTCGAGACATTCCAATTTTTAATCAGTGGGACCACAAGTCTGTTTCCCAGCGTGACGTCTATGACCTCTTGCCTTCGTTGAGTGACGAAGGTGGGCGCATTTCCCCGATTTATTATCTCTAAATCGGTAGTGTATAGGTACTGTAGTAGGCTGCTGCCTCTCGGGTTGACCCCTGTGCTGCCCCAGCAGGTGTGGTGAGCATTGGCGTCACATCCCAAGATAAGAGGCAGCCGCCTATCAGTACAAAATTGGACCAGCTCCTCAAGTTCGGCTGAGGGTGGTGGTGTTGGCGAGTCGTAGGGGAGGTAGACAGAGCCAAAAACGATCTCTGCTCTGCCGGTTTCCTCCCTAAGACTCACTTTGATAGCAACAGCATCCCTGGAACATAATTCGGGAATTGCTGTGGCTTTAATTCCTTTCGAGACATAAATGCATGCTCTCGGTGTTTTGTGGGCGGCGGAGTATATAACCCCATGCCGCTTATCTAGACCTCGAATGGAGCCATGGCGGACCCAGGGCTCCTGAATCAGGGCTATTTGTGTCTGTCCCCCAGCGGCCTGTCGACTCACTATTGCGGACGACGGCTCACTGTGTTGCAGATTGATTTGGAGTATTTCCATTTTTTTTTTTTTTTTTTTTTTTTTTTTTTTTTTTACTTTACTTACTCTACTGCTTCCGAGCCCGACAGCGCCTCCATCGCTGCGTCTGCCGTGCTCGGCTTATTACTGCCACTTGAGATGGCACCTGCTTCCCGGGGATGAGGTTTGGGGTCCCAGAAGGTCACCTTTATCACCCCCGCCTGAGCACGATAGCCCAGAGCTTCGATTTTCGCCGCGGAGGCCTCGTCGACGCCCAGGATTAGTCGGAGCCCCTTGGCTTCAACCATCCTAGCGTCGTGGACCTTCCACAGTTCCGTACGGAGCTCCGGGTTATGGTGCTTGAGTCTATTTAAGATGGTGGCTTGGTCCGCGGGCCTTCCTGGGACCGTAGCCACCATCTTCCTGTACTTGGGGAGATCTTCCCCCTCCAAGAGCTGGAGTGCCACACCGTCCACGGAAGAGATCTCCCCGATGGCTGATCTCAGCCATACTAGGGACATCTCATTCCCGCAGAACAGCTCTACCACTCCCTGCTCTGTCAGCTTGAAGCCATCGAAATCGGGGAGGGGCCCCCCTGAGGGGAGCCCATCCAGGCGAGTGTCGAGGGCCTCCTGCAAATTGTGGGTCAAGGCAGTCGTTAGACGCATTTCTGGAAATCCAGATGCGGCCACCGCCACCTTGACCCCTTTGCCGGCAGCCTGACTGTAGGAGAGGTCAGGCCTGGCTCTTTTGGTGGGTTTGGAGGCGCTAGGAGGGGTCTCTCCCTCAGGACGGCCCCTTTTGGGGGCCGTTGCCCGAGGTGTTCCCCTCTCAGCATTGCACTCCGCCCGTGCTTTTTTTGCCCTTTTACGGGCCGCGCCGCTTCGATTCCGTCGCTTGGGTTGCCCATCTATTAAGTTGAGCCCTCCAGCGACGGCTGAAGTTGAGGTTGAGGGGGCCCCAGGATCGGAGCCCCCTTCCTGTGTGGGAGGATTGGGATTGGGGAAGGCTCCTTGTGGGGAGCCTTCTCCGGTTCCAAGGGATTGGGTTGCCCCATCTGTGGAGCCTCCCATTCTTAGGAGTGGGGAGGTCCCTGAAACGAGACTTTCCCCAGGGGAAGTGAGAGAGGAGGCCCTGTGTTCAGAGCACTCCTCGGGGGGGTTTTTGTGTTTTTTTGTCATATTTTTTTTCATGATTGTTCCCACGAGTAGACAGGAAATGTGGTCGACCCCCGCAGAGCCTGTTACGGGGGCAAGGCTAAATACTATGGGAGGTCGCCCGGTTTCCCATAGGCATCGTTAGAGATACTTCACCCAGTACCATTCAGCCCTCGGCACGATGGCTTACACCTTAGCTTGGAGGATGTTTATTGACCTCCCGGTCTAGATCCGCCGCATTCTGCTAAAACAGTGCCACCTCGTGTAGGATGTGATTTTTCATCACGTGCGGACGGTCTTGTGCGATGAGAAGCTGGGGCCGGAGCACTGAAGACGCTATCATCGCACCTGGCTTGTTCCACCCCACCCCGGTGGGCTCAATTAAGAGGCCGAGTGAAGCTTCACAAGCCTTGGCACCTTGGATCTACCATAATATTGAATATACCATATATTAATTGGATATAGGGAAGTGGTACAAATTCGATCACCAGATTTGAACATACACACATTTCGAGCTAAAGAAAACCATTGAAAAATATATCCTTTTTGCATACAACCAACTAAGAAATGTCGCGGTTTTAAATATTTCTAATAAAGTATAAATGTCTAATATTGGATGTGAAACGATCGTCTTTAATGATTAATATATTAGGTTGCAAAATAACGTTTGATTGTGGTTTTCAGTTAATGTAAATTAAACGTGAAATAGAAGGGTTAAGAAACGTGCTTTTACAATGAAAAAATATGTTTATCACATTTGATAAGTCACATAAATGATATATTAAGGCTACGTCTAATGTCTAGTGACCTACCTCTCGTTCTATCTATTAGCGGCAAAGTTATGTAATCTTAGGCGGGAGTTGCATAGATGGTATAAAATCCTTCTGAAGGGGCGTAAAGCAGCGACTGCCTTGTTTATTAAATGTTAGGGCATGATACCCTATGAACTTTGCAGTATCATGATGTTAGGCAGGTAGAAAATTTCTACTATTCTATAAAGGAGAGACTCGGCAAAATTTTAAAGGGGGAACTCGTTTCCTGGCATCGGTAATTGGTCTCAGTAGAGGAAATAGGTCGACGTTAAATAAACAAATTTCAAAAAAGCTTTGTCTATGAACAATATTTCATTCGTTTCTATTCGAGATTTCAGAACTTGAATCGGTATTTACATTAATAATAATTGGATTAATAGGTGGTAATATAGAATATTCATTTTCCTTTTTTGTCACATGAGGTGCACACTTTCTCCATTATAGCTTTTGCCCATTTCGTCTACTATTATCTTAATACTCTTTAAACAGACTCAATTGTGTGAATTGATTATATTGACGTAGTTCTGTTTTTACATCAGCCCACATCATTTCCATGGGGTTGAAAACGCAATAATATGGAGGCAAACGTAAAATAGCATGATCGTGTGTTTCAAAAATTTTTTCAGCGGCATATTCCTTTTTAAAATTTTGCTTTCCTGTCAGTTCTAATAAAGTCTTGTTTGTTTTTTTCTGGTATTTCCAAGCCTTTGCCTTTCCTAAATTCAATGATAACGCCTTTTCTTGTGTTAGTGTTCGGAATTTTTGTGTGTTGCCGCGAATGGTATGACGCATTGTCCATAACAATTACAGAATTTGGTGGGGTGTTTGGTAACAGCTGTTCCTTTGCCCACTTCTCAAATAATTCGGCTGTCATATCCTCGTGGTGGTCGGCAGAGGATTGCTCGATATTTTTAGCAGACAACAACAATGCTTTGGAATAAAACCGTTTTCACTACCAGCATGTAGAATTATAATTATTTTTCCCCTAGAACATGGAGCACTTAAATTACACTTTTTGGTGTTATGTACTCAACCGTATTGAGCTACATCATGGGTGTGAAACCATGTTTCGTCAAGATAAATTATGTCTCTATTTGCATCTTGGTATTCTTTTATTTTACGCAGGTACTCGTGTCGATGATCAACGATGCATGCTGACTCCATAACTACCATTCGTTTGTCCAATTTTTTGTATCTAAAACCGCAATCGAGTAAAACGTTTCGCAAAGTATCTAATGATTTATAGTTATAATCTGGATAGTCGCGTAACTTATCCCTAATCATTTCTAATGTGGGCACCTTCTGTTCCTTGTAAAAATCATACACAAATCGACTAATGACATTTTTGGACGCGTTATCAAGTTTTTTAAGTTTTTGTCCAACTCTTTTCCGTTTAATAGAATGATGAACTACATCCCCGGTTCTAATAACCCTATAAATTGTGGTACGGCTAAATTTGGTTAATTCACAAATCCTAAGGCGGATCAAGTCCACGTGGACTGTAGACGAGGAGTGGTGAATATAAATCTGAAAATTCTGTGCTCTCTCATTGTGAAGCGATATATTGACAATACCCCATAAAATCCTCTAGTTCCATGCTGTTCCAATTGCATTCGTAAATACTATGCTTCCATATCCACGTAGTCGAGTGGAAGTATAGTAATCGTAAAAAAATTCCATTTTTTTTTGTTGAAATAGGCCCACAATGTCATAAAGAGAGATTTTAAATTTGAAAAAAAAAATTCTGTCTGTCGGTCGGTCTGTGACTTTTTCTTGTGCGCACGTTTTCTCAGCAACCGTTTAAGATATTGACTTGAAATTTGGCACACATAATAATATGTATCATGATGAGATCTGAAACTAGATTATATTTTGCGCTAATTCTGGTGAAGGGGTGGGGGTTAAATAGGGGTAAATAAGGTAAAATAATTGAAGCAATCTGGTAAGAGTACAGAAACTTGGGATTTGGTGTATATACTACAAACCAGGGCCTCAGATTTTTTTCTAATATGTTTCAACTCCCCCACCCCAACCACCTCCACTTCATTTTTAAAGAGCTTGATAATACAAAATTGAGATATTCACGTATGTATTGTAATGACATTGGATTGAGATGATTCCGTTGAAGGGTTGGGAGGTGGGAGGTTGTGAATAGGGGCAAATAAGTAGAGCAAGCTAATAAGAGTCTAGAAACTTTATTTTTAACGTATATGGTAGAAACCAACGCCTCAAATTTTTCTATGGCATTAGCCTCAAGTATTATTAACATTCTATGACCAATAATTTCCACATACTGTAGTGAAAATATAGTCAAGATGTTTCCTTTAAAGTAACTTGGATGAAAAACCTGGATGTGGAAGTAGTGATTCCTTAGGCGGCGGTTTTAATCATATGAAACTGATTTAAAAAGTTTAAATCTTTTCATTGAACCATATTTGTACACAAGACCATACATCACACTATATGACACGGGAGATGGGAGCCACCTGCGCAATGCTATTGAAAATGGCTTGCAGTAGAAATATAACACAGAATTCGTCGCGTATTTTAAGCTATAACCCACACAGCACATGACATCCCTAGGATATCCTCATTTGGGCCTGTATATCCCAATCGAGGACAACATTCCTCAGGATATCCTTAGGATAACCCAATAAAATATATACAATCTGAGAATATCCCAAATGGGGATATCCTAGACAAATCCTGGCAGGATGTCCTAGTAATATCCTGCAAAGATATTAAAAGCCTAACAAAATATCCACTGTGGGAATATCCTGGGCAAGTTCTAGAGTCGTCCTATTAAAGGTATTATTGTTCAGGAGATTTCAACAACAAAAATAATGAAAAGTATATATATATTATTTTGAGGCTATTTATTGTGTCTTATTGGTTTGTAAAGTTTGCCTCTAAAAACTTATTTGTTTGTTCTATTTGATAATCCCCTCCAGTACAAATAATTCATTAAAAATGTATATCTTATTTAAATAGCAGTTATTTATAATTTGTTTTTAATACATTTACTGTGTTCTGAATTAGCCCGCCTTTTTGTGACAAGTCGAAAGTTCTAAGAAATCCGCCGGGCGTCGATGTCTTTTCCACGTTCATTTTAAAGTTTTTTCGACAAATAAGATTACGTTAAATATTTCATAAATATAATGCTGCTATATTATATCTTTGTATTTATTATATTATCTAAAAGGGGAAAATGTGATTGGTTATTGTCCGCAGATGTTATTGTCAGATACGTAATCTTTTATATTTTTCTGAGTGAATAATTTTTTCTTAATTCATTATAACTTTGCAGCACGCTATGATTTTTTAAAGTTGTACATTTCCCTTATAACTTCAAACCACCCTATACTCTATTGATTTTAATAATACCAAAAAAAGGCAAGGGATCATTTTTATGTAATATTTCATGCTTTTCAAATTTTTATTTGAAACTTTTTTACTAGCTTTTACACATTTTGAATAATTTTGAAAAAACACTTTGTTATATTTTTTTTCGCCCCTTCTCGGGATTGAAAAAAAATTCCTTTCATTAATCGTGTTCAAATACTTCAAAGTAACTTATATAAAAAATGTAAGTATTTACCTCAAAATTTTGATATGTCGATCTATTTCATTGGATATATGTATCACATTTTTATTAGTCATTTTACCTTTACCCTGCCATTATATAAACTTGTATTCTTTTGTCTTTGCTTATTGGCTCAGTTTAAAAGTAATGATCTACTATGTTTTAAAATAATATGTATTTTTTGCTGTCTTTATAAATATCCAATAATGTCAATGTCCTCAGGTTGTTCATAGTAAAGCCCAGGCATGACCCATATAAGAGCTTATGATGTCCTGTACCCACTCGTACTGATGTCCTGAGGACGTCATCAGCAAAGCCCGAACTGTCCCATTTGGATATCCTACGGACATCCTAAGGTGATAATGGGATCTTCCCAGGATATCCCATATGTCCTGAAAACTTGTCCCCAGTATGTTCTGAAGATGTCCTTGTGCTGTATGGGAAAGGTAACGTACAATTATAATAATTATTTTTTAAACAATAATATGGCCATTCTGTAATATTTCACAGCGGAATTAAAGTGCTAACACACTTTTCATATTTCAAATTACATATGCGAATGAGTCTACTTACCCCACATTCAGACAGAGAGACATAGTTTCGATTTTTTTTGCAATTTTTTCAACCCACTGTATAGACGAGAACTATACACGACCATTCGATTGTAGTATTATGTAGTTGTCTGTTTCTTTAACTCATGTTTAATTTCAATTTCATTATGCGCAAAATTAAGTCAAGACAGTTTTAAACATTAAGTAATTTGACGAGATACATGCAATAGACACTTTCAACTCAATTTCTGGAAAATTTCAAAATAATTTTAGTTGAAGTATTTGAGAGTGCAAAACTATAGGTCTCTAATTTACGAATTCTACACGACACTAGGAGGAAAATCTTGATAAAACCTTATCAAATTCTTTAGTATCGAATATGAACACTTTCAAGTAACGTGGCAATAACGAAAGGGTGAGGCGGGTAAGGGAGTATCTCTGTAGCTAGAATATATAGCATCATACGTAAAGGAAGGGGGTGAGAATACGGGAGCCCAGCACCTCGGGCGGTCTGATAAGACTTCGGGGGTGGGAAGTGGACCAAGCGAATCAAGCTGATTACTTGCATTGCACCACACACAGTCAGTAGCTCACTGCTAGTCTGGCTAGCTATGGTCTTAAAGCGATAGACTATAGCGGGATTAAATTTCCTTTGCTAGATGCACTGAATTCGATTTTAATTTTACTTTGTCCTAGTTTAATATTACACCCAACTGCTTTTCTTTGATATTTATTGTACGTATGCAAGAAATGTTGAATGGAGATTTTATAACAAAATCAAAGATCACCGTAACGAAATAAATTTAACAGCACTTCGAAAATGTCGAGTATGAAAGAGGATTGTAAAATTCTCTCAAAAGAAATTATTAGTAGGGTAATATGGTGCAGTGGAAATCGTCTTTCTGAGTTCATTTTAAAGGTATAACAGAATAAAGCTTAACTATTCTCAATATACAAGGTGCCCCAGGAGTGGTCGATCAAGCGAAGTAAGGTAATGGGAGAGCTCATTTCCAATCAAAATAACTATGTGTATATGTGTGTTGGGAAGTATAGGTGTTTGTGAGATGCTTCTTTTAAGTTTCCATGCTTCTTTTAATTCTTCTTCCGAATCTTCTGTTTCTGCATCTAGCATTTTGTTTGTTTGCCAAGAGATTGGATATGGGGCATGCTTATTGCCAGCAGCGAGAGCCACATGACACATGGGGCAAGAATATAGAATGGGAGGTGTAGGTGTTTGTGAGATACTTCTCTTAAGTTTCCATCTATTATCATCGGATGGGAAGTGTAGGTGTTTGTGAGATGCTTCTTTCAAGTTTCCATGCTTTTTAAAATTCTTCCGAGTCTTCTGTTTCTTCTGTTTCCGCATCTATCAGTGTGCATTCCCTCCCACCCGCTTGTGTCCAGATGTGGTTTCATGCTTCCCAGAAACTTGTGTTTTCGCTTCAACGTCCCACATCAGAGCGTCCAATTTGTTTGTTTGTCAAGACATACATTAGCTCGCTGTATGAAGCACCAGTAATTGGTGTGTTCTCGTTTCAACTTCCTGCATTAGTGCGTCCATCCTATTTGTTTCTCAAGACCTATGTTACCTTGCTGTAAGAGATATTTTATATTATTGTTATCTGTTTTGTGGTAAAAAAAGCTTTTTACAGCGGGTTATGAGGAAGAGACCCGAAGGAATATGTTGTACACCCTGTATATTGGTTTGGTTTTGTAGTAATTAGTTTCAATTGCCTCCCTCCAACTCCTCTCCATTTTTTCAATTTTATTACCTATGTTTAATACATTTTCAATTTTAATAAAGAAATAAACTAATAAATTAATACTACTAATTAGAACTGATCTTTTTCGTACCCAGCTGGTATGTGTCTATATTGATTTATCCTTGACGCGAAGTGTGTGTCAATGTCCAATATATCCTTGAATTAAATATGTCTTGTAACAGTAGTTAGTTCTCTCGCGTTAATTTTAGAGTTATAGGTTTCAATTATAGCTTATTTGTGATATGTTTAATGTATTCTGTTTAACAAGAAACATCGTGGCTGAATGGAGACATCCAAAGCCAGTGAAGGAAATAAATATTGCTTTATAAACACATGTTGCTCATACCAATAACCATCCACTTGAAGGGGTCACAGGTACAAATGTATGAGTTGTTCTGTTTCCGTCTACGACAGCCCAGCTAGACACTGCACTAGACACGTGTTTACTTTATATTTGGTACTATTAATAAACACTTTTCAGTACTTATCAGTTATTAATTTGGTATGTGCTTTGTTCTTCTATTACACTTCACTTTACGCAGAATTTTTCAACCTACCGATGACCTAAATTTGATCGAGTTTAATGGAATTTTAACCGATTCTTTTTGTGTTTTCTTCGGGAGCGTCTCATGGCACCACCACCCTCAACGCCATCCACTGTCATTCTCAGTTCATTTTTAAGTAATGTAAAAAAGATACTGCAGAAAGTTGGCCAACTATCAGAAAAAGCTGTCCATTTAATATATACTCTGTTTGGAAACGAGAGTAGTAAACCACACAGAAAGACAAGCCATGGGCGTACTATTGGTTCTGTTCATAATTCTGAAAATTGTATTGAAAAATAAACAATTAAAATAATTTAGCCACTTATTTCGCGTTCTTAATCTTACTGTCTATAATTTAATTCAACTATGAAAAAAACCCCTTCTTATATAAACGTCTATTGTTTAATTTATCTAAATATTTCCATAATTAATAATTTTATTAAACTACGAAAAACACCATAAAGGCGGCTATGATGTTTGAATTTGCAGTAGATAGCTGGTTACTAGAGATCAATCGATCGATCGTCGCGGCAGTGACAAGAACAAATCGTCAGAGGAGCAGGTAGAAACGTCGTAGTACGTCTCGTCAGCCATTTGGGCATCATCAGGAGATGAATAAAACTGTATAATCATCTCCCAATGTTGCCAACATGGTTAGCGAAATGTGCGTCGAGTGTTGTATTTAAGTGCCTTGTTCTTTATGAAAACTACTTTAAACTTGAACACAACACTCGAATATCAGCACTTCTTGATCCTTTCTCGGCAAGAGTCAAATGTTGCATCGGAAATGCATGATTGTTTTTGTCTCGATATGATAGGATTGGTTAACTGGTTAACATTTTGAAATCAGTCTCATAATTTATTAATATTGTAAACAGGATTAATATTGTATAGTCTTTGTAGTAAGAATTTAGTTCCCGTAAAGTGTCCCCGGCACGATTCGTTAAACTTCAATATGTACATTATTCTAAATGCCCTTTTTGGATTTTAAATACTTTGTAGACATACTTCAAAATGCATACTTAGCTGTGAAATGAAAGTTTACATGTAGACTATTAGAAGAGTCGGTGTACCAAACAAACGTGAGAAAACTCTGAGTATAGTCGTCTTAATAATTTTAAGGCATATAAAAAATGCGGTAACTACAAAGCGGGCAGGCGGCATCTTTACCTATTCAATGATACCGCCACGCGGACCCCCTTGACGGGAATTTCTTATGTGCCCTAGAAATATAAAGGCAACTATACAAAGCATAACTTGTAAAGTTTTTGGACATCATCACTATTCAGAAATCAGTTAATATTACTGTTTAATTTATATGCACTAATTTAGCATGATTTATGTTTGTAATTGGTACTTTATTAGTTAGTAGCTCGGTACTATTACTAATGAACGATCGACTTTAAATATTACGTATAATATTATTAAAAGATTTCTGTCATCTGATTTGAAATTTTGTTCTTTGACAGTCAATACAATCACATCATTTACAAAAATTACAAAACGAAGTGGCCTCATAATGCCTCCTTGAGATACTCCATAATTAATGTTTAATATACCAGATTCATGTTCATTCATGTAGAGTTACAACAGAGAAGTTGTCCACAAAGATACTTCAACTACTAAATAAGATATAAGAGTTCGAATACGGTTACCGTCGTTATATCCTATTGTTATGAATTACACCCCCTTGGAACAGGAGATGGTACGCCTATGCCTACTGATAGTGACTGGAAAGACTCTAGAAAGAGCCAGGGACTTTTCTGGAATGTGGTTGAAGATTCTTGATTGCTTCTAGATGGATCTAGAGAGTCAAATTCGGAGTATATAAGGCGCGATTACCAGTTCAGAAGAGGAAGTTTATTTTAGAAGTGACACGTTCGGGAAAAAGTGAGGTTAAAGTAAACAAAGTGTATTTTCAAGTATTGTATAGTCAGTAAATTATTGAATAAAGTGTTAGTAGTGTTTACCTCTTGTTGAAATTATTTAGAACCCACAGATTCAAACAGGGTGTTTTCCTAAAAGGTGGAAATCCGTAACATTTTGGTGTCGGAAGCGGAATTTTGACAAGAGGATTTTTCGGAAGTGTTCGAGAAGGTTTGGCAGTGTATTCTCGAAGTTGGTGCTAACACAGAGGACTAATTTACTGGACGTTATTCGATGGTTATTTTCGAACAGGAAAATAGTGACAAGTGCATTTTTTGAGACATTTTTGGAACATTTTATTTGGACATTAGAGGTTAAGTGACGAAGACTCTAAATAAGACTTTTTCGTACCGTTTTGAGGTTTTTCTGGACAGTCCCATTACCGATAGTGACGTAATTATTAAATTTTGTTGATAATTATATGCCGGTAACAACCAGAAGCATGGCATCCGAACAACAAATGCAGGATTTTATGGCCCAAATGCAAAATATGATGATGGATCAGGAAAGAAAACGCCAGGAAGAGAAAGAGGAACGTTAAGGAAAACAACAAGAAAAAGAACAAAAACGCCTACAGGAAAAAGAAGAAGAGAAACGATGTCAGGAAGAATTGAGAAAAATCATGCAAGACTTGGACATTAAACAACAAGAAGAAAGAGACGAACTAAGAAAAATTATAGAAGGCCAACAGAGTGCCATATTTGCCGTTACTGAAGAACTCAAAAATAAGGTAGCGGAAGAAGTCGGTGGAGTCAAACAAGAGGTAAGCGTAGTCAAAGGAGAAGTAAATGAAGTCAAAGAGAAAATGCACCAGGTAGAGGGAGAAATAGACCAACTTAAACAACAGTTGAGGGATAGAGGAAACCAGCAAGTGGTATCTTCAGGCCAGCGATTAAAAATTCCCTCCTTTGATGGTCAAAATTCCTGGATGACTTACAAGACACAGTTTGAGGCAGCAGCGAGTGCAAACAACTGGAATGACGAAGAGAAGGCTAAGGCATTAATCGTGGCTTTAAGAGGCCAAGCATTGGAGTTGCTCCAGACAATTCCGGCAGACCAACAACGGAATTTTAGAGTTTTAGAAGCTGCCTTAGATCTACGATATGGAGATCAACACCTTGCTCAAGTATACCAGACCCAGCTGAAAGTGCGCGTTCAGAAAGCTGGAGAGAGTCTGTAAGAATTTGAAGCTGCGGTGGAAAGACTGGCATACTTAGGATACCCTAATGCGCCAAAAGAATTTAAAGAGCAATTGGCAGTGGGGGCATTCCTAGACGGGATAAGGGACGAGGAGATCAGACGAGTCCTCAGGCTATCCCGACATAAAAGTAGTAGTGAAGCCTTGGTGCATGCACTAGAGGTAGAAGCCGTCTATAGGGATACTCCAAAGTCAAGAGTACGGGCTATGACGCTGGAAGAATCGCAGTCAGAAAAGGAGAACCAGAACCCTATGTTGGCCGATATACATAAAATGTTCAGTCAATTACTGGCTAAATTCAATCCTCCAAGAAGACAGGAAAACCAACAAAATAGAGAAAAGCCAAGTGAGGGTATTAAATGTTACACCTGCGGCAGAGCAGGGCATATCAAACGAGACTGTCGATATCGGATCTCGAGGAAGGTGAATGCTGGAAATATGGAAGGGACACAGAATAAACAAAGTAGTGGAAGGCCAAGTGGACGACGGAGTATGAAATGTTACACGTGCGGAGAACTAGGATATATCCAGCTTGAATGTCCACGGAGAAGATTGGAGAAAGTAAAGGCCGGAGAAGCTGTGAAGCTGAGGGGAAAATCAGAGGAAGCTGGTACCAGAGAGACTGTGACAGATAGGGAACATGGTACCCCGAGAGAAGTAAAGATTTCCCAGCTTCGAAGCATTCCGAGAAATCCACTACTACCAGGACGTGGAAGTAAAGTGAAACCCCAGAAAATTGCAGATATTTCATCCGGAAGAAGGTGCAAGGAAGATTGCAAGTACTACCACCAGGAGAAACTGCAGGTCACGGGAGCAGTCAACACTGTCAAGGTGGAGGTGCCGGATGACAGGACAAATGAGGAGCTCAGACAAGAGCAACTGAACGATGAGGAAATTGGGCCTATATTGAGAGCCAAAGAAAGGGGAACTCGTCCAAAATGGAAGGATGTTTCAGGCTAAAGAGTGGGACTGAAGGCACTATGGGCGCAGTGGGACTCACTGAAAGTCAGGAACGGGCTGTTGCGGAGAGCATGGGAAAGCCCGGATGGAAAAAGGGTGGTTATGCGTCTAGTGATTCCCAGGTGTCGAGTAGCGAAGGTGCTTCAGGAAGTGCACAATGGGACATCCGATGGACACTTCGGTGTGAACAAGACCCTGAAGAAAATACGAGAACGATTTTATTGGATAAGAAGTCGTCAGGATGTGGAGGCTTGGTGCCGCAAATGCAAGATTTGTGCAGCCAGTAAGGGACCACAGACTGGAAGTAAGGGTGAAAAGAAGCAGTTCAGCGCCGGAGCTCCTTTCAAGAGGTTGGCTAACAATATAGCGGAGCCATCACCAGCCAGTGACAGAATGAAGGCTCGATATGACCGTAAGGGTAGTTCAGAAGGATTCAAGGCGGGAGATGTGGTTTGGCTGTACAACCCACAGCGGAAGAAAGGAAGGTCACCGAAACTTCAACCGCCTTGGGATGGACCGTACACTGTTATTACCCGAATTAATGATGTCGTCTATCGGATTCAACGAAGCAAAAAGTCCAAGATGAAGATCGTGCATTTGGACAGATTGGCGAAATACATCGATGATTCTGGGTTGCCTGTTCGGGACGATCAGGCTTAAGGAGGGGGCAGTGTTATGAATTACACCCCCTTGGAACACGAGATGGTACGTCTATGCCTACTGATAGTGACTGGAAAGACTCTAGAAAGAGCCAGGGACTTTTCTGGAATGTGGTTGAAGATTCTTGATTGCTTCTAGATGGATCTAGAGTCAAATTCGGAGTATATAAGGCGCGATTACCAGCGCAGAAGAGGAAGTTTATTTTAGAAGTGACACGTTCGGGAAAAAGTGAGGTTAAAGTAAACAAAGTGTATTTTCAAGTATTGTATAGTCAGTAAATTATTGAATAAAGTGTTAGTAGTGTTTATCTCTTGTTGAAATTATTTAGAACCCACAGATTCATACAGGGTGTTTTCCTAAAAGGTGGAAATCCGTAACACTATGTTACAAAACGCTCGAGAAAATATGAACAATGTTTGGAATACGTAGAGTACAAAATTAAATGGCTTAAAAATGGTAAAGATTTATGTAAAATAACTATATTGAATAATTTTGACCATGTTAAGGTAAACTAGGGTGAGTTTGTATAGCCTGAGTTGTGTTGATTCTCTTACAGTCATTAAAAAAGCTTTAATATAACAGTTTTGTAATTTGGTAGCAAGCATATTCTTATAAAATAAAATTGTAACTATTTTGCTCCAACAAATTTGCAAATCGACAGTTTTTATATCCTATAAACCTCTGTTTACCAAATTATTATATAGGTACCCTCACAACACAACTTTATCAGTTCAATATGGTTTGTAAATATTGGGGCAATAGTGAGTGATAACGAATGTGGTTGTAATAGCTTAAACACTGAAAACGATGAATATTTTGTTTTGCTAAATATAAACTAAATAAGGGAAAACTAAAAGGGTGAAAAAAGAACGAGCGCGCTTCAAACAAAGGTGAATAAAAATATGAGATAAAATTTCGGCGCTTCCCTAATTGAATTTTATTACCTAGTATTGATGTTGAGGTATATGTAAAAATAACGAAATCAAAGATGTTTTTAGCCCATTTCAATATCGATATCCGGTAATAAGATTCAATTAACATGGTTTAGTTTTATTTAAAAAAAAGTGGACCTGGAGATGCCCTGACGGTGCCACCAAAAATGAGATAGTTTATGTACTAGTCACTGAGAAACTTATGTGCACCGATGTGTCCGTCCTAAATCGCTTCAGCACGGGAAGTGATCATAGACTGGTGAGAGCCAAAATATGTGTCGATACCCGACTGTAGAGAAAGAAACATATGGAGAAGAAACTAAGACCAACGAAGACTGAGTTGGAGGGGAAGCAGGTGGAGTTCAGTAGGCAAATTGAACGGACACTGGAACCGATGACCATGCTAAAGCACCTAGATATAAATCAGCTGACGGGGAAGATCGTCGGAAGTATTCAAGTGGCATCCAAAAAAGTTTACGCTTTTGGAGGGCACCGAAACTCGAAGCTCTCTCCTGACACGACCAAACTTCACGAGGAGAGCAGCGTCATGGATCGCGACGCACCAGAGTGCCGCCAGCTAGATGGAACAGTAAAGAAAGCACTTCACAGAGACTTGAGAGTGCAGTGCGTAGTTATGTCAAATGAAGGGGAAATCTTAGCGGTCATAAAAAACTTCTACCGAAAATTGTACAGTTAGTCAGCACAAGAACCTAACTACCTCCAGGAGGCCCGAGACCGAGTAATCCGAAACGTTGCGCGTCGGTTCAAAGGATATTCCCGAAATCGCGTGGAGCTAAGAACAGCACTCCAACAAATGAGAAATCGTAAAGCTCCTTGAGAAGACCAACTAACGAGTGAGATGCTGAAAAGTGGAGGAGAAACTAGATAAAGCACTTCTTATTCTCCTAAACAAATGCCTAGAAGAAGAAAGGATTCCCGATGCATGGAGGAATGCCGAGGTCACCATCCTCTTCAAGAAGGGCTACTCCACGAACATTGAGAAATACCGACCCATCAGTCTCCTCTTTGTACTGTATAAGCTCCTGACAATAATAATCGCCAACCATCTCACCAACAAGCTCGAATTCTACTAACCCATAGAGCAAGCTGTGTTCAGAAAGGCCTACAGCATAATCGACCACATCCAGGTTGTGCGTACTCTTATCGAAAAATGTACTGAGTATAACGTCCCAATACACTTAGCGTTCGTCGATTTCCATAAGGCTTTCGACACTTTAGATATCTTGGCAGTTCTGCTTGCAATGGACGCGGTGAGGATTGACTCAAGATACTCCAATCTCATTGAAGACATTTATGAATATGCCACTCTCCACGTCAAAGTCGAGGAAGACTTAATCACCGGGAGAATTCCTATCAGGAGGGGAGTCAGACAAAGCGACACTATCTCTCCGAAGCTCCTCACCCTGGCTCTGCAGGATGTTTTTAAAAACCTGAAGTGGGAGCGAAAAGGTATCAACATCGATGGAAAGTTTTTGAGTCACGCGCTTGGCTGATGATATCATTCTGATAAGCATTGATGCTGACGAACTTAGAATTATACTGCGAGAGCTGAAAGAAGCTTCGGAGGCAGTGGGCCTGAGGATGATCCTCCTGAAGACCAAGGTTATAAGCCCAGATAATATTCAAATCACACTCGACAACCACACGCTTGAAGTGGTTGAAGAGTTGGCCTGACGTGGGCAGCATTTGGAAAACTTGGTCACATCCTCAGGAAACTGGCCATCCCCATTAACCTGAGGCGTTAAAGTCTTCGACCCCTGTATATTACCAGTTATGACCTAGGACCTCGAGACTGTATCCCTTATACTAAACAAAGCAAACCTTCTCCGGGTTTGCCAACGAGTAATGGAACGTGCAGTGCTAGGGATCAGCTTGAGGGACCGAGTTAGAAACGAGGTCATTAGGGACAACACAAGAGTCTCTGACGTCATAGAACGCATCGCTACAAATAAATGATGCTGGGCAGGGCACGTCACCAGAGATCATATAAAGTTGACGAATGCGATAATGCAGTGGCGACCCAGAGAAACTAGAGTGTCAGGCGCCCCCACACAAGATGGAGAGACGATCTCTAGAGGCAAACCGACAGAAATTGGATATTGATGGCTCAAGATAGATGCCATTGGAAAAGTATGAAGGAGGCCTAAATCCAAGAGTGGACGAGAACGGGTTAAAGAAAAAGAGGAGGAGAAGGAGAAGAAGAAGAAGAAAAAGAATTTTATTTCATAATTTTTAGAGGCATTTTTTAAGGCGGTGTAATTATTTCCAATGTTTTTTTTAATATATCAAGTGTTTGGAATAACAGTAACGTATTGATAAGGGTATTTACGTATAGTATAATAATACAGCTCGTCTTTTAATAAAATTAGCAGAAACAATGATCTGCAATTAATACATTGCTTTAAAAAATATCGTTAATTATCCTCTTTATTACATTAGGAATAACCTGCTATGAAAGAAACAAAACAACTATGATGTCTGTAATATATAATTACTGAAATTAGATCTCTTAGCTTATGCTATTAAAAATAACAACCTTCTAATGCTAAAATCCTAGAAGTAGAAATAACACGTGTTCAATAAAATCGTCTGGTCTGCTCAAAATTCAAATTTATGGCAAGAAAGCGTTGGTCCTGGTACATTAATTTATGATAATCTCTCACAGGCAAAATTTAATATTTTAGATGCTCCTTCTGAGAAATAATGATAGGATGCCGCTTACGAAATAAAGAGGCGTTAACTTTTCAACGTTTCTTAGAAACATCCCGGTCCTCTAGGGACGTTCATCCAATTTTTGTTTACGGTACATCCACCCGAGTCAGGGGTATATGCTAATGACATTTGGCATTATTTCTGAATTCACTACAACACTAACGACAAACCAATCAAATTTTCCATATTTCCTTCAAAACGTAACGGAACACCTATTGACAGTTACACGATATTTTAATTAAGATTGCCTTAGCTAATGTGGCTAAAGTGAAATATTATGTTTCCACAATTGATATCGATTTCATTTCCATTTTCAAATGTATCCATAAAAGAAAACTAAAGGTATAATATGTCATTTAAGATAAACGTGAGTATTTATATTAAAATAGTAGGTACACGTTGTTTTCTTTCGTCCTACTTTTGGAGGCAGGTTGATTTTAAAATAGTACAGTAAAATTTGCAGTAAATTTTCCAAGTTCCTAACTACAGCCCCGAATATATATCTTTATATCGTCAAAACCAGTATTGGCCTTAGGTGATGTGTCACCTTGTAAAGATTTTCATGCATACATTTAACACAATAACTTTGTAGTTTGTTAGTTTCTGTTACCAATTCTCTAACATCCAAAGTTAATAAGGTAAAATTAATACAAACACTCACTCGAAAAGAGCCGAAGATATTGGGAATTTCGGAATGTAACACTAAACAAGCACACATACATAATATGTATTTTTCATATTAATATCTATTCAAAATGTTTTGCGGCTACTAAAATCAATTTATAGTTTATCTCAGACTTATTCTGGGTATAAAACATGTCTATATCGACATTAAGTTTGGGATAAAGTATAGTTTGTGAGAATGGCACATACTTAAGATTTCTAAACTTTCGCAAAATCGCCATATTAACACCTTGTGTGGAAAAGTCTAGTTCTTTGCCATCTATGAGGTCTATTGGGGTTGAACTTCGCCATTTATATTCAATATAAAATTGTAGCTAATGCGTTAAAATGTAAATTGAAAGAAAATAATAAAGACGTTTTTTATTATCATTATACCTAACATCGCAAGAATTTATGAACTGTTGAAAAATGTATTGTTGAAGATCGAATACAACGTTTATTTTGCATCAATTATGATAAGTTCTGAAGTTTTTGGTTTACAGTTACAGCTTATGGCGAATGCAATTCGTACAAAGAAGCTGGCGAAACCAGAAATAATGTCCATTGAGCATGTAAAACCGTTATCTAGATTTAGCTGCTAGAGTCGGATCAAGTTTAAAATGACCGATGTATGAATTAATGTTGCGCACACGTTTTCACTATTTCTTGCACACGTTTTCACTATTTCTTGCACACAAACTTAAAGCAATAAATAGCCTAAAGACATTGTCAATGTATGTCTACCAAGATTCTTTCACACTTCTTTTGAGACGGAAATATGAAATGTACACTGAGGAGTGAGAAACATAGTCATAAGCTCAGCGTCTCAAACTCTGTGTGACCACGAATATTATTTATTCTCGTGAACTAACACCACTCTAAATATGAAAAACGTCTTTATATGAAATATTTAAGTTATTTTTAGTAGTAAATAGTAGATATTCATCCGTCAAACGAATAATGTCAAACCACTAAGTCTTACAATTTTCTAGTATGTACATATTATACGTTTTAGAATATAATGAACGTAAGATCGCGTAGCTCAATCGGTAAGATACTCGAGCAGCAATAAATGTAAATGGGGTGGTTGTGAGTTCGATCTCGATCCTCACTTCTACTTTTTTTTTTATTTAAGCTCTATTAAAAGGTAACAATTTTCTTTTTAAAATTTTTATTTTCTTAAGCCGAGCCGCAAGTTTTGTTAAAACTTTATTTTCCCCAAAAATGTGTCTTTTATTATTACTAGCGCGTGTTTATCTCTAATACAATCGACTTTCTTAACGTCATATATTAATACACGAATGGTGAAACGTGCGTCGAGTAGATAAATTGTTCAAGTGTTGTATTGTTTATGAAAACGTGTCGTACATTGTTAAGTGTAGTGTTCAAGTGTTTTAGTGTTTATGAAAACGTACCAATGCGTTGTTCTTTCAGAATTGTTTTAATTTACTTGTTTTAAAATTATTGTTAATTTTTTTAATATATGTTTTGTCAACCAGAATATTTACTTATTACCGCCAAAAGAAAAATAATTTATTTTCGTTATTATCATAGATTTGACATTTTTTTTAATTATATGAAATATTTTATTTTAACTAACATCATTTCCCCTACTAATACTACGATCCTATCCTTTCCTGACAAGAAATGCCCATACCTCCGTGGTTCTTGCTGGACTGTAACAATATTAGTATTTGATTTCTTTTTCTGATAATTCGTTGTTATTGACTGAATTGGGCAATTTTTTTTTTGTTATCAGTTTCATTTTTGCCCGAGCCTATACATATATCTACAGTGTCCGCCATAAAGTTGGCCACATATGGGAATAATTTGTATTATTGAGATTTCTAAAAATACTGTATTGGGGGTTCGTTTCTATTTTTGCATGGAAATACCTTTATTCAACTAAAATTCATAAAGTTTTTGTCGAAACTAATCAAATATTTGTGAAATAGAAAGAATTTATGATTTTTCATATAGTAATTAATGGTAGGGGTAAAATTTGCATTTTTTTATTTTTCTCACATCCACTTTATTTGATATATGGGGCCCTTATTGTAGTCTATGCACTTTTTATTAATAAAATGTTTCGATATCTTAACAATTTGACCCATTTTTCGGTACCACCGTCAACTATTTTTACAGTCCTGCCAAATCGGTGATCGCATGATCGCAAAATGTAATTTTTTTGTTGTCGGACATGCATAAACGAACCCCCAATAGAGTTTTTTAGAAATGTCAATAATATAATTCTTTCCCATACGTAGCCAACTTTATGGCGGACACTGTATAATCAGAATTCCACTAAAATGACTAAGTTACTAAATTAATAATCTTAATACTTTATGACATCTTTCTTATTTTTTTATAATTATTTATGGACATAATTGCTGTTACAGGAAATAACCGTTTGAGAACTACTGGCATTTCTTATGCATTAAATAAAACCTTAGTTCAAACGTTTTAGCGGCCATGACGCAAGTCAACTTAAATTGTACCCGAGAGTAGATTAACGTTATCAGAGTTACAATAATACGCTACCTCTAGAAAAGTTTACCATCGTGTTAAAATCGGTTATGGAGGAAATGTGTATTCGGATGAATTTTGTGACATAACCGTAAATAACCTGGTGCTTTAAAAAAAACATTATTTGCACTAGATATCAATTTATTAACCCCCTAACAGTCGTGCCAATTCTATGAAGCCATTTATTATTATTATTATTATTTTGTGCTATTGATAATGTCTGCTATATCTAATGCGGAATGTGACCCTATTTAAAATGTAATTCCTATTAATATTGCCCTGCAATTTGTTTTAATCGTTGGGTAGACAAATACGTACAAATTGTTCGATGTTTACTTACGTATCAAATGCATTTTGGTGTAAAGGGACTTTATTATTATGCCATTAAATTTTATTTTATTTTATTGAGATTTACGACGAGTAAAAAGAAAAAAAATTTAAAATGTCCAGTGTCTTGTAAACACTTCTCTAAGGATGCACCGCTGCTGTTCTAAATAAGGTATTTCATAAATTGCAGACCCATTTTGCCCAATGAGAATCGCCATAATTTATTTTATGACACGCAATATCGTAAACGGTTCGCACCGGATCTAGAATAACGAAAAGTTATTGAAGACAGTTTATAGTTAGGCCTATCTATAAATATTTAGAAATTTAAGAATATGTTCTTTATGGAGGGTCTCCTCTAAAGGATGTTTCCTTTTATGACAGTCTGGGTCGGGGTCAGTAAACGAATTTTAAAGGTTTTTAGCTTATTTGTACTCAACCGACAATATTATAGGTCTTCGGAAAAACCGTTTGATGCTCCCCGATGTCATATAAACTGCCTGTTTATTTGAAGTATTTATTTATCTATTGAATAACAACGATGAAGCTGTTATATACAGTTACGATATGTATTACAAAATATTGGAATAAGGATATAACATAGTTTTTTCTAAGACCATCTAAGACTGTTAGAAAACTGTTCTTTCTTCACTATATTTTTGTGCATAAAAAATATACACGAAATAAGTAACATTGTCACTCTGGCATATAACAGAATCATAATAATGCCTTGAAAACAATTGGCAATAAGGAGTATTAGATAGAAAAATGCCCACTGGGGTTTTTCAACGAAAATATGTACCTCTCAATATGTATAACTATTGCAACTACCTAAAATCCAACAGCTGAAAATTAGTGCGTCTATGTTTAATTAACAAGCTAAAAAAACTACATTTTGATATGCTTTTTATCCCTGTTGGGACTATTCAGTACATTTTCAGTAGAGGGTCGTAAGATGACTCAGTACATCTTGACATGTTTTATTTTTCTTTTTGCATTGACTAAAGTAAAGGCTAACTACATTTTGAAACACAGAAAAGGTATCGGTTTTTATTTAGCAAATGAAAATGGGTCAAATATTTATATAGATAGAATTTTCTCCGGTATGATCTTAATTGTTTTTGGTTTGGACACCTATAGATAATTTTGTGTATAACTAAAATAGATACTTTTTCGAGAAGGCACGATATCAAAATCTGTTTCATTTTGTTTTGCATTGGTATGTTTCTTTTACAATTGGTACAATGCAGGAATTGAAATTTATTTTTTCCCGATTAAACTTATTTAAAATATCAAAATTTTACAAAAGATGCAAATTTATCTTAATCAGTTTTTCTACTTTATAAACTTGGAATTATTTTAGCTTCAATAATAGAAGCTTAAAGCCTACTTCGGGCCACCCCAAAAATTTAACAAAATTACTTAACCAAATAAGGGAAATGAATGATGGTATTTTAAATAACATTACATAATTTTTTGCACATATATCGCACGGAGAATTTATCAATTTGTAATATTTTTTAAAATAATTCTATGGAATGCATCTTCGTAAATAACTCGTTTATTTTTAATTTTTCGAAAAACTCTATTTCAGATTTTTTGTCCAAAAAGGTCCGTGCCTTATACTGGTTATAAAAATTGATCGACGGAATCGATTTTTATTCAAAAACCAGAAACGGGACATTCTATTATGCAGTAAAATTTTTCAATGTGTTACCGAATGCTGTACAATCACTTGATTGTACTCGCTTCAAATACGTAATTAAACGATTCCTCCTTGATAATGCAATCCATGATTCAGACGAATTCCTGTTGACTGATTTTTCCCGTTTAATTTTATAAACTTACTCTTGTATGATCATGATTATTTGTTCGTTATTCTATGTGCTATAGTGTTATTGTTATTTACTCTATGTGTTATTTATTTGTTTTTTTTATTTATTGTACAATTTTTTTTATCTAAGACAACCACTACTTTTTGTTGGTTTCTTGCTATATTTTTATTTTTATTTGACGTGTCAAAGCATAATTTGTGTTTATATGACCAATAAAGATCTATCTATCTATCTGTCTATTAGAAAACTGTTCGGTATTCGTATAATTTATCAAAAAAATCAAGTTTTCCAGGTTTTGTAGATTCGCTTTTCTTTTGTCAAATTTCTCACAAACGTCACCTAATAAACCTAAGCGAGCCATACAATCGCCATTTTTGAAAATCAAAATCGGACCTTCGGTTCGGGAGTTATTAATTTCTTCGGAAAATCATACTCGGCCCTGGAAAAAATACTTGCGGTCAACGGATTGTGGCCGGGTACTTTTGATTCCACCAAGTCTCATTGAAATCGATCAATATCCTGGTCAGTTATCCTGCTTCCTAGCCCGATTACGAGAAAACCAGTTTTTTGCAAAAAAATTCAATTTTCATTTGTTTTTCGACATAGCCTCTGGTATACTTAGTTGTGAAGCGTTGCCAGCGGTACCATTCTTTTTTAAAATATCTCGATCCGACTGCCCGTTACTGAGTTATTCAATTTTCCCCGAAAAACTCGCAACGTGTATATCGGATACTTTCGGATCTGAACGGAGCCGAGCCTCCGGCGTTAAGCTTTTCTAAAGGCCTCCTATTAACCACCCAAGTTTCATCGAAATCCGAAAACGGATTAGGGGGGCTGGGCGTAACAGACAGGCAGACCGACTGACCGACAGACCGAATTTTCTAAATTCGCTCTCGAGTCGCTAGATATGACTTTCGTTTCGATCCGACGTTTTCTTCGGGTTTCGATGGTCCACCGGAAAAATGCAAAACCTATACTACATTTTTTTTTCAAAATGTAGTAACAAGTGAAGTTAGGAAAACATGTTTTTGGTTTATATAAATTTATCTTTAGGCAGGTATTAAAAATATCTACAAAATGAACCCAACCGCATTGAAATCGATTAATTCGTTTTTTAACAAAGTGCAAGATATTGCTAATAAACGCTCTTTCATATTTAACTTTCAACTTTAAAAGTAATGAATATAGACGTAACAAACTTGATAGATTATAGGTTTTGCTGTGTAGAATGATTGTTTTTGTTTTGAAAATGTGTTCTTGTATGATTTTTACAAAAAAGCATTTGTGTACTAAAAACTAACTTTTTTGAAAATTAATTTCAGCAGCTTAGGGACGTCGCAGAGTGATTCAAAAATGAATTTTTGTGGACAAAATTCTATCTACACCTGAGTTTTGCTTGAAGTGACAATTTTTTTTTTTTAAGTATTCACAAGACAATACTTTACAATAACTACCCAAAGTGAGCAAATTGGCTAAAAACCTATTTTATTGTTTTTTGACTAATTTTTTTGAGAAATAGAATATTTACAGTGAAATGTCGAGGATGGACCTTCCTACATTTAAGATCTCTGGTTATTTAATGATTGTACATTATACTTTTGGGTCGTTGATTACGAATATGATATTCGTTTTACCCAAAAGTGATCCAATTTTGAGAAATTCGCCATTTTTTGGGAGTTTTTGAAAATCTTTCGAGGTTTTTATTACATAATTTATTAAACTATAATATGATCATAGTATTCTAAGCTTTTTGGATTGATAAATAAAGAAGTATTGATTTTTTTAATATCAATTAAGAAAATCCATTGTCTTACTAATCTTACTAATACAGAAAATTCAATATATTGTTATGAATTACACCCCCTTGGAAAAGGAGATGGCACGCCTATGCCTCTGATGGTGACTGGAAAGGCTCTAGAAAGAGCCAAGGACTTTTCTAGATTATGGTTGAAGAAGATTCTGGATTGATCTAGAGCTAATTTCGGAGTATATAAGGCGCGATTACCAGCGCGGAAGAAGAAGTTCATTTTAGAAGTGACACGTTCGGTGAAAAGTGAGGTTAACTATTAAGTAAACAAGTATTGTACAGTCAGTAAATTGTTAAATAAAGTGTTAGTAGTGTTTATCTCTTGTTGAAATTATTTAGAACCCACGAATTCATACAGGGTGTTCCTAAAAGGTGGAAATCCGTAACATTTTGGTGTCGGAAGCGGAATTTTGACAAGAGGATTTTTCGGAAGTGTTCGAGAAGGTTTGGCAGTGTATTCTCGAAGTTGGTGCTAACACGGAGGACTAATTTACTGGACGTTGTTCGATGGTTATTTTCGAACAGGAAAATAGTGTCAAGTGCATTTTTTGAGACATTTTTGGAACATATTGTTGGACATTGGAGGTTAAGTGACAAAGACTCTAGATAAGACTTTTTCGTGCCGTTTTGAGGGTTTCTGGACAGTCCCATTACCGATAGTGACGTAATTATTAAACTTATTTGATTTCAACGTAATTGTATGCCGGTAACGACCAGAAGCATGGCATCCGAACAACAAATGCAGGAATTTATGGCCCAAATGCAAAAGATGATAATGGATCAGGAAAGAAAGCACCAGGAAGAGAAAGAGGAACGGGAAAGAAGACGACAAGAAAAAGAACGAAGGCATCAAGAAGAAGAGAAACGACGTCAAGAGGAAAAACAAGAAGAGGAGAGACGCCGTCAAAAGGAAAATGATGACTTAAGGAAAGCTATAGAAACGCAACAGAATGCCTTGTTTACAGTCGTTGATGAAATAAAAAATGAGATTAAGGAAGATATGGGTAGCGTAAAGACGAAAGTTAATGAGGTCGAAGTAAAAATGGACAAAGTCGAGGAAAAAGTAGACAAGGTTGAAGAGAAAATGCATCAAGTAGAAGGAGAAATAGACCAACTTAAACAACAGTTGAGGACAAGAGGAAACCAGCAAGTGGTGTCATCAGGCCAGCAATTAAAAATTCCCTCCTTTGATGGTCAAAATTCCTGGATGACTTACAAGACACAGTTTGAGGCAGCAGCGAGTGCTAACAACTGGAATGACGAAGAGAAGGCTAAGGCATTAATCGTGGCTTTAAGAGGCCAAGCGTTGGAGTTGCTCCAGACAATTCCGGCAGACCAACAACGGAATTTTAGAGTTTTAGAAGCTGCCTTAGATCTACGATATGGAGATCAACACCTTGCTCAAGTATACCAGACCCAGCTGAAAGTGCGCGTTCAGAAAGCTGGAGAGAGTCTGCAAGAATTTGAAGCTGCAGTGGAAAGACTGGCACACTTAGCATACCCTAATGCGCCAAAAGAATTTAAAGAGCAATTGGCAGTGGGGGCATTCCTAGATGGGATAAGGGACGAGGAAATCAGACGAGTCCTCAGGCTATCCCGACATAAAAGTAGTAGTGAAGCCTTGGTGCATGCACTAGAGGTAGAAGCCGTCTATAGGGATACCCCGAGTCCAAGAGTACAAGCTATGAGTCTCGAAAGATCGCAATCGGAAAAGGAGAACCAGAACGCTATGTTGACCGACATACATAAGATGTTCAATCAGTTAATGGCTCAAGTGGATGCTGCAGAAAGACAAGGCACGCCAAGCGGCGGTATTAAATGTTACAACTGTGGCAGAGCAGGGCATATCAAGCGAGACTGTCGATATAGGAACTCGAGGAAAGTGAATGTTAGAAACATGGAAGGGATGCAGAATAGACAAAGTAGTGGAAGGCCAAGTGGACGACGGAGTATGACATGTTACAGGTGCGGAGAACTAGGACATATCCAGCTTGAATGTCCACGGAGAAGATTGGAGAAAGTAAAGGCCGGAGAAGCTGTGAAGCTGAGGGGAAAATCGGAGGAAGCTGGTACCAGAGAGACTGTGACAGATAGAGAAGATGGTACCCCGAGAGAAGTAAAGATTTCACAGCTTCGAAGCATTCCGAGAAGTCCACTACCACCAGGACGTGGAAGTAAGGTGAAACCCCAGAAAATTGCAGATATTTCATCCGGAAGAAGGTGCAAGGAAGATTGCAAGTACTACCACCAGGAGAAACTGCAGGTCACGGGAGCAGTCAACACTGTCAAGGTGGAGGTGCCGGATGACAGGGCAGATGAAGCGCTCAGACAAGAGCAACTAAACGATGTGGAAATTGGGCCTATATTGAGAGCCAAAGAAAGGGGAACTCGTCCAAAATGGAAGGATGTTTCGGACAAAAGAGTGGGACTGAATTCACTATGGGCGCAGTGGGACTCACTGAGTGTCAGGAACAGGCTGTTGCGGAGAGCATGGGAAAGCCCGGATGGAAAAAAGGTGGTTATGCGTCTAGTGATTCCCAGGTGTCGAGTAGCGAAGGTGCTTCAGGAAGTGCACAATGGGGCATCCGATGGACACTTCGGTGTGAACAAGACCCTGAAGAAAATACGAGAACGATTTTATTGGATAAGAAGTCGTCAGGATGTGGAGGCTTGGTGTCGCAAATGCAAGATTTGTGCAGCCAGTAAGGGACCACAGACTGGAAGTAAGGGTGAAAAGAAGCAGTTCAACACCGGAGCTCCTTTCAAGAGGTTGGCTAACGATATAGCGGAAGCATCATCAGCCAGTGACCGAATGAAGGCTCGATACGATTGGAAGGGTAGTTCAGAAGGATTCAAGGCAGGAGACCTGGTTTGGCTGTACAACCCACAGCGGAAGAAAGGAAGGTCACCGAAACTTCAACCGCCTTGGGATGGACCGTATACTGTTATTACCCGAATTAATGATGTCGTCTATCGGATTCAACGAAGCAAAAAGTCCAAGATGAAGATCGTGCATTTGGACAGGCTGGCGAACTACATCGATGATTCTGAGTTGCCTGATCGGGACGATCTAGGCTTAAGGAGGGGGCAGTGTTATGAATTACACCCCCTTGGAAAAGGAGATGGCACGCCTATGCCTCTGATGGTGACTGGAAAGGCTCTAGAAAGAGCCAAGGACTTTTCTAGATTATGGTTGAAGAAGATTCTGGATTGATCTAGAGCTAATTTCGGAGTATATAAGGCGCGATTACCAGCGCGGAAGAAGAAGTTCATTTTAGAAGTGACACGTTCGGTGAAAAGTGAGGTTAACTATTAAGTAAACAAGTATTGTACAGTCAGTAAATTGTTAAATAAAGTGTTAGTAGTGTTTATCTCTTGTTGAAATTATTTAGAACCCACGAATTCATACAGGGTGTTCCTAAAAGGTGGAAATCCGTAACAATATGTTTGTTTGTTTGTTATAACTCAAAAGCTGCTTGATTAAAGTAATTTTTGTGAAAATTGCATTAATTTTTAGAGACCAGAAAAAACAATTTAAAAAAAATTAGTAACTGGTATTTTATCTCTTATAAGACTAAATCAAAATTAAGGTTTTTAGCCAATTTGGTTCAATTTGGGCAGTTAAGCGGTGTAAAGCATAGTTTTGAGAATACTTAAAAAAAAATAGTCCTTTCAAGCAAAACTCAGATGTAGATCGAATTTTGTCCACAAAAAATCAGTTTTGAATCACTCTGCGTCGTAGCCTAACTAACCTAAAGAGATGCACTTTCGATCTCTCATCTATAGCAATTTTTTTTGCAACGTAGGCACCGCAGAATTGAGTACAAAAAAGTGTTTACTTGCAAAGTTGAGTGCCAGCGAGCGCAAGAAAAACTGAACTCGGACGTTCAAAATCGTGTGCGCTCGCAAAATCATCATTATCTCGGCTTCCTGTGGACGTGCAAAAAGTTATAGCCAATCGATTTGGGGTAGCTCGACAAAATAGAAGAAAATATCGCATTAGTTTTGCAAAAAAGCATCTCAGTTTTTAAGACCTCTTTTAACTTCCATTTCCTCTGAGCGTGTCGCCCAATTATTGCAATTTGTATTGCTATTGCTGATATCAATGTTGATGTTGCTGTTGTCAAAAAGTACAATTCATGAGGAAGAGAATAAGCCCAACCGCGTTACGCTACGACATCTCTAATCTGTAGAAATTAATTTTCAAAAAAGTGCCTTTTCAATAAACAAATGCTTTTTTGCAAAAATTATACAAGTACACATTTCCAAAGAAAAACCACTCATTCTACACAGCAAAATCTATAACCTGTCAAAGTTTGTTACGTCTACTTCATTATTTTTAAAGTTAAAAATTAATTAGGAAACAGCGTTTTTAGCAGTATTTTTCATTTTGTTAAAAAACGAATTAACCGACTTTTATGCGACTAGGCTCATTTTGTAGATACTTTTAATACCTAAAACTTCTTCCCTGGACGTATTTCCGTAAAACTTAAAGACAAATTTATACGAGTCAAAAACTCGTTTTCCATAACTTTCCTTGTTCATTAAATATAGACGCACTAATTTTTAGCTCTTGGATTTTAGGTACAATAGTTGTACATACTGATAGTTGAAAATATACAAATTTATATAATCTATCCAGTTTGAAACCGATTTACACAACCACACGTAGCCAATGTAGTTAGAATTTAAATCGGCCACTGGTCACGTCGACTCATCCTCGGTCGCCAAATCGTCCTACGTGTTTTAAGCGGATCCCACGAATCTCGAATAAACTCTGGTAAAAAGGGTGAGAAAATGTGCGCAAATGTGCTGAATTGGACAATGACAATCGTACATTAGTTGATATAAATTACAAGTATCACAATTTCATTTTATCAACCCCTTTAATAATGTAGTAAGGGTATTGGAAGGGTTGAAAAATATTATTAAAAAATCTGAGGCCTTGGCTTCTAGGACATACACCGAATTTCAAGTTGCAGTACTCTTACCAGCTTGCTTTACTTATTTTTCCCTATTTGCTTCTACTTACCCCCACTCCTTCAACGCAATCATGTCAAAATATAATTTAGTTTCAGATATAGTTATAATACATAAATGTACCAAATTTCAAGTGAAAATTTAAATTTAATTTTATCAACTCTTTTAATAAGGGAGTGGGGCTGGTGGGGGGATGGAAAATACTAATAAAAAAAACTGAGACTTTCGCTTCTAGTATATACACCAAATCCCAAATTTCTGTACTTTTACCAGCTTGCTTTACTTATTTTCCCTTATATACCCCCTATTTAACCCCCAACCCTTCAACGGAATCATCTCAAAATATTATCCAGTTCCAGATGTCGTTATAATACATATGCGTACTAAATTTCATGTTAATATCTGAATTTTATTTCATCAACCCCTTGAATAATGGAGTGGGAGACTGGAATATATTATTAAAAAATCTGAGGCCCTGGCTTCTAGTACATACACCGAATTTCAAGTTGCTGTACTCATGCCAGCTTGCTTTACTTATTTCCCCCTATTTACCCCTAAATAACCCCCAACCCTTCAACGGAATCAGCTCAAAGTATAATCTAGTTCCAGATGTCGTTATAATTCATACGTGTACCAAATTTCAAATGAATATCTCAATTTTATTTTATCAACCCTTTTCATGTTGGAGTAGGGGTGGTGGGGGTTGAAAAATAAAAATCTGACACTTTGGCTTCTAGTACATACACCGAATTTCAAGTTTCTGTAGTCTTACCAGCTTGCTTTACTTATTTTCCCCTATTTACCCCTATTTAACCTCGAACCCTTCAACGGAATCATCTCAAATTATAATCTAGTTCCAGATGTCGTTATAATACATACGTGTACCAAATTTCAAATGAATATCTTAACTTTATTTTATCAACCCCATTAATAATAGGGTAGGGGTGGTGGGGGGTTGAAAAATATTATGAAAAAATCTGAGACCTTAACTTCTAGTACATACACCGAATTTCAAGTTTCTGTACTCTTACAAGCTTTTTTTTTTTTTTTTTTTTTTTGTGGGAGGGGAAATCCTTCATGGACGCCCCGTGCTTTGCTCTATCGCAGCGGGGGGTGCCGGACTCCTACCGGCTAAAACCCCTCCCTTGTAGGAGCGACATGCACTGGTACCGTCCTTTCGGACATTCGTCGCGTGCATGCGCCCGTCTTCTCTTCAGGTTCTATCTAGGTGACTGTGTATGGTGTATTTTAGTGCTAGGTCCTTGCTTGCAGTGTTCGCTCCTCTGTTTCCTTTCTGCGGAGTATTTTTGTTATCCCTCCAGCTATGCTGTGCCAATTCCTTTCGTTGCTGATCATTAGTTGGATGACATTATCTGTTGTTAAGTCAACTCCTACCAGAGTTTTCATTTCACGTCTCGCTTCTTCCCATCTCGTACACATTAGGACTGTGTGTTCTGCGGTGTCTGATTCGCCACAGTACACGCATCTGTCGTCCTCGCTTTTGGCGATTCTTTTAGTGTAACTCCTAAATGAGCCGTGGCCTGTTAGGAATTGGGTGATGTAATACGTGAGTACCCTATGTTTGCATTTGACCCATGGTTTCAGGTCGGAAATCAGGCGTTTGGTCCACTGGGCCGTTTCGGTGTTGGCGTTCCACAATTCTTGCCATTTGTTGATGATGTCTTCTCTTATGTGCTGTCTGACGCCGTCCCTCTGTGCCAGTTGTTCTGTGTGCAGCAGGTTCCTCTCTTCTACTAATAGTTCGATGGGGGGAGTCCCAGTGATCGCTTGCGCCGCCATGGCGGATACGGTGCGGTATGCGCTGGCGACCCTCAGGAGCATTTTCCTCTGGGTGCTGCGTAGCTTATCTTTATGCCTTTTTATAGCGATTGCTTTGTGCCAAACTGGGGCCCCATATAGTAGTGTTGAATGCACTACTCCCAGGAGTATTTGCCTCTTTGGGGCGCTAGGACCCCCGATGTTTGGGAGGATCCTAGTGAGGGCCGTGATTCTCCTTTCTGCCTTTTCTATTGCGTGCGCCACGTGTGCTCCGAAGGACCCCTGGGTGTCGAAGACGATGCCCAGGTATTTGACAGCTTTTGTTGGTATAATCTCCTTATTTAGTAGGTTTATTTTTATGTCTGCTCTCTTCCTTGGGCCTTTCAGTATAACTGCCTCGGTCTTTTCTGGGGCGAGGCTGAGGTGGTGCTGGGCGAGCCATTGATGGATAAGGTTTATCGCTAGTCTCGTGGTACCGTTTAACTGGTTTGTCGTATCTGCAGAGATTATTAGCGCCAAATCGTCTGCGTATCCAATAATATTTGCTCCTCTCGGTAGATTAATCCTAAGTACCCCGTCGTATACCACGTTCCACAGCGTTGGCCCGAGAACCGAGCCCTGTGGAACGCCTGCTGTTGTGGTGTATGTTTCTTTCCCTGATTTTATTTTACGGTCTTTTAGGTAGTTAGATATCAGATTTGTGAGGTATTTCGGCAAGTTGTGTTTCCTCAATTCTTCGATTATGAGGCCCCAGCTGGCCGAGTTGAAGGCATTTCTTACGTCTAAAGTTATAAGCATGCACCATTTCTGATTTGGGTGCTTAGCCAGTTCTGCGACTTTTAATGCCGCTTGGATTGTCGACTTGCCCTTCCTGAACCCGTATTGGTTGTCCGCGATGGCGTTTCTATTCTCCAGTTCCTCCACCAGTCTATTCCTAATTAGGGCCTCGTATAGTTTGGCTAAGACGTCTAGCAGGCAAATTGGCCTGTGTGCTCCCGGGTCATCTAGTGACTTTCCTGGTTTGGGGATTAGAACTAGTCCAGCCATTTTCCACTGCGTGGGGAAAGTTTGGTTTTTCAACAGGGTATTAAACATTGTCAATATTATATCAGGTCCTGTGTTGAGGCTTTCTTTGATTAGTTCTGGCTGGATGCCGTCGGGCCCTGCTGCCGTGCCATTCTTTATTCTTTTGCCCGCCTCGGCCAGTTCCTCCGCGGTGAAAAGCGGTGGGTCCGGTTCTATGTCTTCTTCTCTCCACGTGTCGTTTCGTGTGGGGAAGAGCGTATTTATAATTTCTGTCCTCTTCTCTGGGGTGATAGAGTATGGAGCTGTTATGTTCGTGAGGCGCTTTGTGACTATTTTATAGCCGTCGCCCCATATGTCTTGGTTTAAGTCTTCACATATGGCTTTCCAATGTGCTCTTTTCGAAATGTTTATACTTCTCCTGAGCTCTTTTTTTTTATTTTTTAGCTCGGCTCTTAGGGCCAGTGTTTCTTCCGTGGCCGGTCCGCCCCTGCGGGTGGCGCGTTGTAGTCTTCTCCTGGTGGAAGTACATGCTGTTCTAGCTTCATTGATGTCATCGTTCCACCAGTAGGGAACTTTTCTTGGGTTGTTTCCCGTTTTCTGGGTACATCTCCTCTGGGCCATTCTAATATTGTCCACGCATTCTTTCGGAGTGATGGGTGCCTCACTTGGTCTGTATCTGTCCCAGGTTTCAGCAAGTAGGGTCCTGAAAGCGGATTTGTTTATCAGATCGACCTGTTTGCCTGTCCATTTTTGTTTTCTTACTTTGCTTCCTGCGATCTTGAAAGTAATGAATTTATGGTCGCTCAAGGATTCTTCGTCAAGGACCTTCCAGCTCTCAATCTTAGGCGCCATGTTCGTGGTTGATAAGGTCACATCAATGTATGAGGTGCCGTTTACCCTTACGCATGTGGGCGTACGCCCGTCATTGTGCACTGTTAGGTTTAGAGCATGGATCCATTCCACCAGCAGTTGTCCCCTCCTATCTATGATTGGGGAGCCCCATTCGCGGGCTTTTGCTTTCAGGTCCCCGAGTAGGATGGCTGGGCTTCGTCCGTTGTTTGCTTCGCCCATCATGTCTGTGAGAAATTGTTCGAAGGTTTCCATAGAGCAGTTCGGAGAGATATAGCCACATATTAGTTTGTATTCCTTCGTTTCGATGCTTAGAACTCCCGCTTTCCTTTCGACCCCTTTGACCTCAACCTTTTTGTTAAGGAAATATGCTGCAACATCTCCGTTGGTGTCAGTTACCCAGCCCTGTTTGGTGGCTATGCTTTTGTTAGGTTCGCACGCAACCATTATGTCCGCCCCTGCCCTTAAGGATGCCGCATAGGCCATGTCATGTGCGGCCCTTGATCTGTTCAAGTTTGCTTGGAGTATTGTTGACATTTTAGTTGCATGTTTTTTTTTGCTGACTCCGCCAGCGCCTCGTGTGCTGTTTCTGCTTTGGTTTGGTCTAGCTGGCCTACTGTCTTGTTCTGCGACTTTTTCAGTTCCGGGCAAGCTAGCGAGTCTGCTCTGTGGCCCGCCTTCTGACAGATTGGACAGAAGGGGTCTTCGTTGCATTCCTTTGCTTTATGTCCTTCTTTCCCGCATCTTAGGCATAGTGTTTCTCTGTTTGTCCCAGTGCATGTTCGGGGAGTGTGCCCAGTCCCCCAGCATTTGAAACATCTTATGACTTCGGTCCTTTTCTGGATCCGCGCTCTTGTCCATCCGATTTTTACCGTTTGCAAGTCTAGCAGTTTCCTCGCTAATGCGCTTGGGGCAGCTACTGTGGCGTTTTGGCTGTCTGCGAAAGCCGGCCTCACAGATTTGACGGTTATTTCGTTCTTTGTGTCTCCCGCAGCTGTTTGCAGGGCATTTTCCACTTCTTTTAGAGTTGTCGTGCCGTCTATTCCTTTTACGTGGATGATTACGTTTCTGCCCGCTTGTCTTGTGGTCACGCCATCTCCTCCCATATTTTTCGTGATTTCCTCTTTTAGGGGTCCGATTCCTCCCTTGTCTCTGTCCACTGTTAGGAGCAACTCCCCTTTTTTGGTGCTGCGTACTGATCTCACCTCTACCCCAATTTGGTTGAGGTTGACCTTCTCCTTGACGGATTTTAGAAGTTCCGCATAAGTCTTCCCTTCGGCCGCTACCACTATGGCCTCTGTTGTCTGTTTTGGTTTATTCGCCCTGCTTTGTTTGTTCCCCGTGCCTCTTCTCGGGGTGGGGGCCGCGTTTGCTGGTGTTGCTGTCTTCTTTGCTGTAGGTGTGTATCTTACAATTTTTATGCCGGAATCTCTGTACACAAATTCTAGGAGCTTTTTGATGGTGTTCCAGTTTCTGTCCGTGGTCACTAGCGCCGCTCGGTTTCTGTTAGTTTCTACCATCATGTCCTTCCATTTTTTTTATGCTATTAAAAGTGTCTTCCACCTCTTCTTCAATGGCTATTTTATATGCGACTCTGGTAATTTTGCCCGTCGCTTTCGTGCTGACCTCGTATGTAGCATGTGAGAAACCATCTTTGTGACCTCCCTCCTCGTTGGTTTCCACGAGTTCCGGGAATCTCCTGATGAACTGTCTCGCGATTCCTCTGTCCATTTTGTCGTCCGGTTCCGTGCAGATTGCTACATCTCTTTCGTCACCTTCCGCAACGGGGTTTCCCTCCACCTCGCTGACTGCCGAGTAGACCTGCTCTGGCCAGTGGTGGTTCATGGTCTCGCTAAAATCCTTGAACTCTCTTTCACCGGACATCGTTTCGATGATCATTTTTGTCAGTTTTTCGTTTTTTTTTGTCCACGCACTTGCGCCCCCCCATGGTTCGTCCGTTTGGGTGGCCGCGTCGGTGAGTTTTATTCTCTCCGGTTGTGTTGTGGAAGCCCCACTGAGAGTCTCCCTCTCTCCTTCCGTCTGAGTATCGCATTCGGCCGTCTCTGGCGCTGATTCTGAGTTCTCAGGGTTTCCTATCATCCTAAGGAGCGCCATGGTTTCCTTAGATGAAAGTTGGTTGGTCAAGTTTTTCAGTTTGATCCCAGTCTCTTTTATTTCTTTTTTCTCTTACAAGCTTGCTTTACTTATTTTCCCCTATTTACCCCTATTTAACCCCCAACCCTTCACCGGATATCCTCAAAAAACAGTCCAGTTCCAGATCTAGTTATAATATATACGTGTACAAAATTTCAAGTGAATATCTTAAACCGTTCCGGAGAAAACGTGCGGACAAAAAAGTTAAAGACAGACTGACAGACAAACAGACAGACAGACAGACAGACAGACAGACAGACAGACAGACAGACAGACCGACAGACAGACAGACAGAAATTTTTTTTCTCTCAAATTTAAAATCTCGACGTTTCATGACATTCTAAACCTATTTCACGAATAAAAATTTTTGAAAATTTTTTTGCGATTACTATGCTTCCAATCCACTGCGTGGATGTGGAAGTAATAAACGAAATTGAAAAACGGCCAATTGGAAAACGGAAACTAAAACCGATTACTTAAAAAAAAACCATATACAGGATGTATAAAATAATCCCCCGGACCTCTTCCTCATAACCCGATATAAGAAGCTCTTATTTTATTTTTTACCACGAGATAGGGCCCTTCACAGCACTTCCACCGTAAATGGATATTTACCTGCTGAACGATTAATAAAATAAAAAAATAATAAAAGCTGCTAGATTCAGAAACAAAAGAAACAGAAAACTTAGAAGAGGAATAAATAAGGAGATGATGATAGATGGAAACTTAAAAGAAGCATCACACACACACACACCTACACTTCTCATCCTATATTCCTACCCTATGCGTCATGTAGCTCTCGCTACTGACAACAAGCATGTCCAATGTCCAAACTGGCGTATGCAGCCGGTCCGGCGGTACATAAAACATCTGAGAATTGGTTTCGGCACGCGATTTGATCGTCCGACGGATGACCAAGCTGCGTGTTGGAACGAACCTCCATGGATGCCGGGAATCGGCAGCAATGCTCACCTTACGCTGGAAAATCAATCAATCAATCAATAGTTATACATACTGATAGGTACATATTTTCGAAAAAACCTCGGTGGGCATTTTTTTTTTAACTAACCTTTTCTGGCTATTTTGCCTAGGCTATATCTTGCAGGATAACAGTTTCTGCTTCTGGAAACCCACCATCCGATATGTATAACAATCGTATTTTTGTACTCACTATGTGATAAGTAATCGACAAAAAATATATCAGCTTTATGCAAATGCTTGCGTCAGCCATGAAAAACATGTCGACTAAAAAATTTCTCATTTCAATTTTTTTGTCTGCCAAGCTCTAAGAATCAGCATTAATAATGTCTCTAGCAGTTACAAATGTGTCAGATGATTGCAAAGATACCTAATAGATACTCCACTTATACACTGCTGGGTCGTTTTGGGGTCCTATAAAAGGGCCTTATGAAAGTTTCATTCAATAATAATTTGGAAAATTCTGTCAGTCGTGTGCAATTTCACTATATTTTTCAGAATTCTATCGCAAAATTACGAAAACATGTACTTTTCCCATAAGATAGAGATATGAAACTTCTTTACCTTAGAGGCATGTATTATAATATCAACCGATTTTGCTTGAGATAATTTTTTCTATGATTTCGAAGATTTCGACTTTCATAATACGAAAAAAAATCGAAATTTATTTTTCATCCCTCTAAATTTGGGCCACCCTAACGAATAATTTGGGCTACTTTTTTTAACGCTGTATAAATCACTCATTTTATAACAGGTTTAATCGCTTATTTAGCAACGCAAAGCAACGATTTTCTGAGTTTTCTATTAAAAAAATAAGCTTTGCAGATACTTTTTCCTATTTGGAAATTAAAATATTTGCATCCTATTGCGTATAATCCGTAAATAATCGCTATTCAAAATCGGCCGAGTGCAAAGTTTTGCAGGATATCATTTTCAACAGACGATATGGAAGGCGAGACGGTCGTTTAGTTTGAGACCTAGATCTTATGGAGCCCGTACCGTAGCGGAGCATAGAGCGAGCGGCCCAGTGACAAGTGCAGCCCCCTCTCCATTCGTTCCTACCAACCCTTATTCCCACCCCACTGACAGCCACCCCCACCCACCTAACCCCCGACGGACAACTTTTTATGTTGTGTATACTAAAGGGGATAGACCGTTCTGCGTTCTCTTAAAGAGATAGACCCGAGTGGAATTTTCAGGAATAATTTTTTGTAATTCGTTAGTAGTTTTGGTGCTAGCCAATTTATCTTACAACTGGCATAGTCATCTTGGAAAATAATGAGAAAGTAATATATTTTTTATTTATAATATATGTATTTTCAATCTATTGTATTATTACAAAACATGGTAAAGGTTAAAAATATGAATAAAGAAGAATTTGTACAAATGTGTTCTTACGTTTAGTTCCACTCACGATGTCGAAAAAATTAAACAATTCACAGACACACAAAAAAAAATGACCTATGCACTCCCACGCATTTTGACTGCTGAACACGAATCTGATGTTCATTTTGCTGGATTGGCTTTTGCATTTTTCCTAACCTCAAAAAAAAAACGGTCAGAATGCCCGAAAAATCTCAAACAAGTAAATAAAAAGCTTAAATGGGCTGACCACCATGGTTAAGGTGCCCGCCGGGAAAAATTTTGCTGATACATACTCTCTCCAAACTTCGCGTATGGCTTTATTGGACCTAGTCTAACAGCATTTTCCTTTATCATTTTTTTTGTTTTTGGAGCGTTTTCCCGCTAGATTTTCCGAAACATGTCATTTTGACGGCATATAAAAAATGTATAGATACTGTTATTTTTCCAAGTAGAATAGCTTAAGAACGTGAATTGAAACGTGAAAAAATAATTGTGACAATAAATGTGGGTCATTGGGCGCTATCCCGAACATGTCGAAAAACGACTATAAGAAAATTTATTAATAACCAGCTGATTTTCGCTGTATTAATTTATTAAAACACACAAAAACAAGTTTTCATAATGTCTGACGAAAATTATTTTCCGATTTCCCAGTCTGACGCGTCAAAGTTGTCGGTTTCATCACAGCGAAAAATTTATTCATAACATTTTTTTACAAATTTCTTCGATTTTTAAATTAAATTTATAATACGATTAAAAAATTGTTTGATGGTGAAATAAAGCCTTTTGGCTGGAAATGTTAAATAAAAGGTTTTTCTATGTGGTTGTCAAGCTACTCTTGGATGTTACATTCATATGTATATATTGAGGCTATGTTTATAAATAACAAGCTGATTTTTTCAATATAGCTTAATAAAAATAAATCAAATCCAATTTTTTAACTGTCTGACAAAAGGTGTTTTCCAGTTTTTCAGTCTGACGTCTGGAAAATACAATTTTTTAATGTTACAACTAATATTGTAAAGTGTTATCTTATACCTTGTTTCAAGACCTTTAATTTGGGCCCTGGATGAAAATTTTCGGACTAGTAGTAGCGATTTTAAACGTACTAAAAGACAATTTTTCGCTACTTTTTTCTACAAAAAGTTTTACGTATTTTTCAATATTCGAACTTAAAGCTTGGGTAAGTCGAATTCAGATAGTATAAAAGAGTTCAAAAACTTCAAAATAAGGATTATAAAATAATTAAGTTGAAATATGTTATCTTTTTTAACCGTCTTCTCGACTAAACGAAATTTAATTTTTTTATCGCCCTAACTTCGACGGCCACTATTGGAAAATTATGTTTTTTTTGTCAGACTCTCGTTATGCCCCACTGTATTTGTCAGACACTTATACCACAAATTAAATACCTATTTTCTGCATATAATTTTCCAATATCTGAAGGTTATGAATAATTGTTTTTCTGTCATGAAACCGACAACTTTGATGCGTCAGACTAGGAAATCGGAAAATAATTTTCGTCAGACAATATGAAAACTTGTTTTTGTATGTTTCAATAAATTAATACAGCGAAAATCAGCTGGTTATTATTAAATTTTGTTATAGTCGTTTTTCCGACATGTTCGAGATAGCGGACACGTCCAATGACCCACATTTACTGTCAGACAATTATTTTTTCACGTTTCAATTCACGTTTTTAAGCTATTCTACTTGGAAAAATAACAGTATCTATACATTTTTTACATGCCGTCAAGACAAAAACAAAAAAAAATGATAGAGGAAAATGCTGTCAGACTAGGGCCAATGAAGCCATACACGAAGTTTGGAGAGAGTATGTATCATCAAAATTTTTCCCGACGGGCACCTTAACCACCATTTCCATACGTATTTTGGGGCGCTGAGATAGAATGTAGGCGGCACTTTGATCTATGGTCATTTTTACCGCCAACGTCAAAGGTCCGAGAATTAAGCTTCTCCGACGACATGGGCCCGCCTCGGAAGCAACTGCATCCGAACGAGAAACCATAAAATTATGAAAAAATTTAGAGGTACGCAAAAAGAACAGAGAAATCGAAAGACGTAAACCAGACATTCCTGCGATACTTCGTTTCCGAGATAGGCTCAGCCGGAAGGAGAAAATCTCTTTCTTTCCACCACTTCTCGAGACTCTATCTCGGAAACCAAAAGAGCAATAGACTTATGGTTTACGCCATTCGATTTATTACATCTCGTACTTACGTACTCCTGGATTTTTTCAGAATTTTAGGGTGTCTCGTTTAGGACCAGCGGCCCACGAGGTTGGGGGTCGTGTCGTTCGAGGAGCGAAATCCTTGGACCTCTTGTATAGGCGTGATTCGGGGGGGCAAGGGTATGCAACTGTCCCCCCCCAATATTTTGAAAGAGCATTAAATTGTCAATTACGCCAATCAAGTCGAAGGTTTTCAATACCATTAGGCAGGGGCGAACTAAGACTTTGTGGGGCTTCTGACTAAATTTTGAGCGGGGCATTTTTGCAATTCTCATAAAACCACAGACAGGCGAGTTAAACCCTAGATGCTCCGGGGAAAGCAAGTTCAATACTCGTAAACCGCAGACAGGCGGGTAAATCATAGGCTACTAATTATAATTATACATATCCTACGTACATAATAAGAAGGCCACCATTGGATCTGTTATTGAACACCAATATGAAACAAGGGCTAGGACATACAGCACATACACAGTACCGTTCCATACCAAAACTGTCACTCAAAAATGCATTAAATACAATGGAACCAAACTACTTAATAAACTTCCACCACACATTAAAAAAATGAGGAAAAAACGTTTTAGAATAGAAACAAAAAAATATCTGATTGACAATTACACTACACTCCTGTCCATCCTGGCATAACTTATACAAAAACGTCACATATCATTTCTTTAATATAGTTAACATTACTACAAATTTAAAATTATAAAGGTTAATGTATTGTATAGGTGGCAATCTACCGTTAAAACTTACAATTCTTTTTATATATCCATCTCTTTTCTTTCTTTCCACCTCATAATTATTGCCCCCGTTTATAATTTATAATTTATAAATTATTGCACTCTTTTCTACACAGCCGCAAAATATTTATACTATTTCTATGCCCACTTTATTAATTATCAACTTATTATACTTCAATCAAATTTATATACTATTTTACACATTGTTTAAAGATGATTAATTATATATGTAGATATAGAACACATATGTAGATATAGAATGTAAATACTGCTCGACACAATACGAGGTCTCCTCAGGTGTCACTTTTTTGTTCTTTATGTAATTAGGTTAAGACATTTTGTTTAATAATTTTGTTGCAGTAATAAATAAATAAAAAAATAAATAAATTACTTTTACGTGACACGTCTATGATCATATAGTATACTTTAAGATCTAATGGGTTTAGGGTTTATTTTCTAGGCGAATGGTTTGCTTAGTTGTTTTACTTATTTTTATACCAGTTTCTAAAACCTGGTTTAAATTTAAATTTTTAGTGAAATCGTCATTTTTAATAAAAATTTTATAAACAGATTATAAATAATGCGATTTTCGATTCCAAAGTATCGTAAGTACAGTTAGTTAATACAAGAAAAAAAGTCTTATATATACAATGTGTCTCAGTTAAGGGCGTAACAGCGCAATAATTGTTTTGTTATTTCCGATTTGAATCAAACTGATCTTAAAAGACAGAGAGAGGTCACCAAAGTCTATTTAAGACCGTCATATCACTTCCCTTCCTTAAATGCAAGACCATCTACGATACTAAATTCAAAACCCCTGAATCAGAACTTCAGTTAAATTAAAAAAAAAAAAAAATGAGGCCTTGATGAAAAAAATCCTTCTCAGGCATTTAAATAAAAATTATTTCTAAAATTATTTTTTGAAACAATTTACACAAATGAATAATAAATACAGCCAAAAGAATTAAATATTATGTTCTATCAAACCTCCATCAACCCTTACATGCCTTAATTCGCTTTCTGTTACCTTAAAGTAAAATGTATATTTTCCACACTTATTAAAATTTGACCTTTGTATTATAGTTGTCTCCACATATTTAATGCAAATAAAAAAGACTATAAAAACAGACCATTAAAATATCGGTAATTTTACTTGCCGAGACGGTCCTATAAATAGAGCCGCACTTCAAATTTTTGAGTATTAGAATAAACAAAATAAATACTTACTAGAGAATTAAAAATCGTGTTTTCGGTAGAAATATAATGATGCTTCTGGTAAGTTAAAAAAATATTACTCTCTTTTGCGTCGGGATAGGATATCTTACGCATTGGTGGACGTATTGCCCGTCCTTCGCAATATTGATAGATACATTTATAGTACTGCTCTGCCTATCTGTTCTCTGAGTATGACGTTCTAGTTAGGGGTCATTTGCGCAACAATATTTCAGGAGCTAAGAAATTTTAATTAAAAAAGGCTTGTTTCCTATTATTTCTTATTTTAATTATGCCAGAACATACTATATATGAGAACAATGTTGTTCTATGTATTAAGTAATACATTATATTTATGATTTACCATTTTCTACTAAATTTGAACATTCCCCGCTCTCCCATCTACACGTAAGCGGCATAGCGTTTTTTAACGTGCAGTAAATATATGGTGGCAACTATAACACATTTTATTAACAAGGATGACGTGATAACATGAGAACAATTAATGAATCCGTTTATAAGTTAGAGCAAGTTAACGATGTTTTTAAATTTTATTCCTAATAGATTATATTGTTTTTAATTATTTATAATAATTAAACCATTCGATTGGTCATTGTGAAATTCAATAGGACTCTGTTTAAAAGTGAACTATTATTTGTTTGCTTATAATTGTAATGAAACATATTCTTTATAGGATTTTGCAAACAGTAGAAAAAATAACTATGAAAACTAAAAGAAAAACTACGAGTAAAAACGAAATCTTTGCATTCTTTCGATAACCTGAATTTTGGTTATGCTAGCAAATTAAAATCCTAAAATGAATTTGTCTAACTTCTTATTTGACAATTCTCATTATAACACTAGCATCCACACAGTCCCCTACGGTCATGCAGATTAAATTAGTATCTACATAACCCCCTACGGACATGAAGTTTAGTAAAAGGAATTATTACCTCCGTAATTTTGACATCTTTGATAGGTACCTGAGACTCCTGTTCTAGAGTTCGCTTTACTGACCGAAGTAAGTTTGTGCACACAATTACTGTAGTCAACTGGCAAAAAACCAGGCTTAGTAATTTTAGAGAACTTTTTTGGGGCAGGTTTATAGCCGTTGTGTACAGAAATTCGGGTTCTTGCCTAGGAGTATTATACCTGCCCGCTTTAAGTATACACTTTGTAAGTAATGTAATAATGTAATTCTTATATATTCTATGTATTGAATAAATAATACAATTTTTTAAGTGCATACATTTTCCAATATTTCTTCTATAATGGTATTCAATGTACCTAATTAAGGCAAATTTAGTTATTTACAAAAGTTATATTATTAACATTGCTGTCAATTACACTTTAAAATAAAGTTAGTTAATAGTTCGTTAAGTTTTTTAATTTCGCTGACTATTTTATTTATAATGGGCTTGTTCGGCATTTTTTTTTTAATTTCATAAATCGAAAATGCAAGTATAAATTAATATATCTGCAAAAAATCAGAATCTTATTTGCTCGTTTAGTATCTTAAAAATTATTACAAATCCCCATCTCGCGAAAAAGGGGCGTAGCCAGGCGCTACGTCACTATACGCATAGACTCGGCGATCTCAACAGACTTGATGCTCCTTACTTGTTATAATTATAAGTGTTTTCGAAGTATTGTTTGTCTTGCTTACTACTTGACAGTAGCGGAGTACAATTTGGTGAAATGTCAAAAAATTACAATTTTCTCTTGCTCCTGAAGGGACGAATTTTCGATTTTAACCCGGCAATTATTTACAATTAGAATTCATCGCCGACCTTCTCCTTTCTGTAGACACATAGAACGAACTTCCACTCGACGTATTTATTTAGTTACCAGCGTTTAAAAATTCCATGTTTTTCGACTTTTCAGGTTAAATTTGAAAGGTTCCAGAAAACCATTTTTCTTACGTCACTTGCGTATAGTGACGTCACAAATGAGCGCTCTGTTTTTGCAACTATTACTAATTTCAACTCCTTATATCTCGAGAACGGAAAAAGTTAATAATACGAAATTTTAAGCGTATAATGAGAATATCGAGTACTATATGAAAAAGTATAAAAACTATATAAAAAGACTATCATAGAACAAGCCCATTAATATAGCATATAATACCCGCACAAACATTTTGAAATTTAGTAAATGAATTGCACTTCTTTTTGGACATACATTGGGGCTGACTGACCAGTTCCGTTGTGACATTCAACTGACTGACTGATATAACTGTTATTTATATGCAATATATCAATAGTATAACGATTTTCAGCCTCAGTAAATTGATTTTACGACCTCCGTAATTTTGGCATCTTTGATAGCGTACATGAGACTCCTGTTGTAGAGTTCGCTTGACTGACCGAAATATGTTTGTGTACGCAACTACTGTGGTCAACTGACAAAAAATCAGAATTATAAAATTCACAGATTTTTTTTGGGACTGGCTTTCCGTCTATTATAACCTACTATCGATTTTGAAACCAGTGTAAAAATTATCAAACAACTAAATCGAACGAATTTTTATCCGTCCTCAAAATCAATATTAGGTAATAAAATTCAATTAATAGTCCGCGAAAAAGTTGCAAAAACATGACGAGACCTGGGTACCTCCTCGTTTTCGAGGGTGCTGAATCGGGGTTTTATGGAAAATAAATATATTATTATAGCAAGAAGTGGATAGGGTAGTTTTTAACCCCGGGGGTGAATGCATGTCTCGGCACTCAACTTGCTTTACGATATCGAAATTTTGTCAAAAACCTCTATCCAAGAATTCCTCACATGCCCAGTAGCCAGAATTATAAAAGGGGGGGTGGTTCATTTATTTTTATTTTTTATTTAAGAATTGAGTTCAGCTTGTTAAATGATTATACATTTTTTGCTATTATGATTATTAAACAGTGTATCACCAGTTGTAACATACAACAACTAAAAAGCGAACGTTGGTAAATGTGAAAAGCGACAAATTGATGACAGTTAATTAGAAATAAAAATAAGATAAAGTCATTTTGTTTAATTGCTCGGTTCTTTATATAATTACAGTTAGGGTAAAGTTAATTTATTTTCTATTTGAAACACATAAGTAGTTAAAAATAATGTTTAAACATCATTCATAGGTATTTGATTCTTATCTTCCATTAGGAATTTCAGCTACTATTTGTAAACCAAACAAAATATTATCACAGATTGTTCAAAGAATCAGCAGTGCATTGTAGATAAAATTGTTAAGTGTTTTAAGTATAATTTTTGTGACCTTCGTTTATAACAATGCAGAATATGAATATAAAAGAGCAAAGTACATTAAAACAATCGGCTATATGCATGTTATGTGAGATAATGGAATTTTATTTCGTTTTAGAAATCTGTTTTCTCTCCCATTGGCAGATTAAAATTCAGTGATAATTTAAAAAAATGTCTTCAAAAGATATATTTCGCTACTACCAAAACTACTGTAATCTTACTAAAAACGCTTATTTTTTTAATCTGTAATGATCTCGTACAATTTTGCGATCTCACGATTTCACTATTTCTAAGTAAAATGATGCCAAAAATCTTACATTTTGTATAAAAACAGGTAATTGTCCATATACCTAATCGAAGACTGGAGATTTTTTTAGCTGCTTCGCCAACATGTTACTTTCTCTATTGTTGCTTTAGGCGTTCATTATTACTGTAATATACATACTTTTTTGTTCAAAACTGAATTTGTTACAGAAATGTATGAACTAATACACTGAAATTTCTTATAGTTTAATGATACAGAACTTGTTTCTTGGACTTGCAGCTGATGTACTCCAGGATAAGAATGTTTGTCAATGTCTACCAGGATTTCCCGTCCGAAATTCTATTCCGTCATGCTAAGATATACCTCTTTACAATATATACAAATTTTCAGCTTGAAATAAACCGGTAGAAGTTGTAACTCGGACGTTGCAGACTGCAGGTACAAATTTGATTCACTTGTACGCAGGCCTCTGTAACCAGAAAATAATTAGTCTACTTTTACGTAGTGTCACTGAAATTGAGTACACAGTTAATATTTTTTTAATTTTAATTATTTAAATAGATGATTGCAACGCTCGACTTCAATTTTCTGTCGTTTCACAATAGTTTTATTAAAGATACCAAAATACAGGACACACATACACAGACAACTACCACTCCCCGCGACATTGCCATTTGATGCTGCTGATAATCAAATTCAAGAGAAATTAGTCTGTTATGTCACTCAACCGCGATTTAGTCCACTGTTACCGTTTCGATAATACATTAACCATGCCATTAAACACTCATACCCTAGCCAGGATTCGAGCGCAGGACTCCATGGTCTCAAGCCTAACTCGTAGGTACTGAACTACTGAACTCGTTGAATTCTAGTACCAAGTACTATCAAGTTAATTGTCTCACTGAGAAATAATACAAACATTCTTCTTATTCACAACGTCTTAACAGATGTTTTGTGATCCATACATTACTCTAGTTGGCCTCCTTTTACTGTATGGTACGACTAACGACATCACGCATTCTGTTCTGTCGATTGTTAGGCGCACGACCTTATCAAAGCACTTTCAGGTCACATTGTATCAACATTCTTCAAGGTGTTCTCTTCGCCTCTTGCCTCTTACCATCTAGTTTTCCCCTATTTAAAAATAATGTTGAGGTATGTTAATTAGTTGATAAATTCTGAACTTACAGTGACTAGTTTCAGAACCTCAGGATCAAACGCTACAGAGAAGTAAACTATAAATAATTGTATTTATTTTATTCTTTCTGATTACTTTAATAACATTACAAACTTGATTTCTATCAACTCAATGTATTGATTAAAATCATAATATTTTAAATAGTTTCTTATTAATCTCAAAAATGAATCTGTGTTGAATGGGGGCAGGTAGTGAAATAGAAAAATACACGGAATTGGCAAATGAGAATTGAAACCGATTAATACATTGAAACCAATTACTACAAATCAAATTAGTGTACAGGGTGTACAAACTGTTCTCTGGGACCTCTTTCTCATAACAGCTGTAAAGGACTCTGTTTCACCGCAAGGCAGGGCACTTCCTTGCACTTCCACCGTAAATAGATATTTACCAGCGGAACGGTTAATAAATAAAAGATCCCTGCGGTGAGTGAATGTATGTATATCTTGGCAGACAAACGAAGTGAACGCAAGCTGGCAGAAGAAGGAGGTGTACACTGCTAGATGACAGATGGAAACTAAAAAAAGCATAGAAACTTAAAAGAAGCATCTCACAAATATCTACACTTCCTCTCCTATATTCCTACCCCATGCGTCATGTGGCTCTCGCTGCTAACAACAAGCATATCTCATGTCCAACTCAGCGTGTGCAGCCGGTGCAGCGGTATATAAAACATCCAAGATTTGGTTCCGGCACGCAGTTTGATCGTCCGTTGGGCGTGTTCGGCGGACAACCGAGCTGCGTGTTGGAACGAACCTCCAGACTGGATGGATCGGCAGCAATGCTCACTTTACGCTGGCAAATCAATTAGTCAATCAAAAGGTTATTATCCGCTGTTATCCACCAAGGGTAAATTCAATCAGGGGTGCACAGAATTGGAAAGGGGAACTTACTTCTCCCCCCAATTTTTTCAATGTGAATTTTCTGTGATTGTTTCGTCGGAATATGATTTCTTTGCTATAAAAACACAAAAAAGGGATAACCTTTTTGTTGTAACGCCGTAGGAGCAACCGGTTTCGAGAAATTTGAACCTAAAGGAATTTTTCCAGTCTTCTTGCATAAACAGAATTTTTTCAATGAATTTTGAACATTTAATTTAATTTGTTAATCTTCAAAACTTGTTGAGTCCTTTAATTTAGCCGCTGTGAAACTAGCAGCCAAAGATAGCAGCTTAAATCTACGAAAATACCCGAAGACGCATAGACGTTCGTCACAATCATAACTAGGGACGTTACTAAATAAACCAATTAATCGCCGTACAACCAGTTAAGAGTTCCTAATTAGGTTGTACTAAGCAATGTCTGTAAAATGGCGTCAACTTTTCCTGGATCCATCGGGTAGAGACTACCCTTTTAATATATAAAAATTAATAACTTCACAACCAGTGGGATGTACAAAATTTTCATTTAGGACAGGTTGTATAAAGTCATTTTAAATGCGTCTGTAAAGTGGCGTCAATTTGTCTTGGGTCCACGGGGTTGAAACAACCCTTTAAATAAATAAAAATTAATAACTTCGCAACCAGTCCGATGTACATAATTTCCGTTTAAGACCGGATGTATAATGTCATTTCAAATATGTCTGTATAGTGGCGTCAATTTGTCTTGGGTTCACGGGGTTGAAACCACCCTATAAATAAATAAAAATTAATAACTTCGCAACCACTCCGATGTACATAATTTCCGTTTAGGACAGGGTGTATCAAGTCATTTCAAATGCGTCTCTAAAGTGGCGTCAATTTGTCTTGGATCCACGGGGTTGAAACAACCCTATAAATAAATAAAAATTAACAACTTCGCAACCACTCCGATGTACATAATTTCCATTTAGGACAGGGTGTATAAAGTTATTTCAAATGCGTCTCTAACGTGGCGTCAATTTGTCTTGGGATGTACAAAATTTTCATTTAGGACAGGTTGTATAAAGTCATTTTAAATGCGTCTGTAAAGTGGCGTCAATTTGTCTTGGGTCCACGGGGTTGAAACAACCCTTTAAATAAATAAAAATTAATAACTTCGCAACCAGTCCGATGTACATAATTTCCGTTTAAGACCCGATGTATAATGTCATTTCAAATATGTCTGTATAGTGGCGTCAATTTGTCTTGGGTTCACGGGGTTGAAACCACCCTATAAATAAATAAAAATTAATAACTTCGCAACCACTCCGATGTACATAATTTCCGTTTAGGACAGGGTGTATCAAGTCATTTCAAATGCGTCTCTAAAGTGGCGTCAATTTGTCTTGGATCCACGGGGTTGAAACAACCCTATAAATAAATAAAAATTAACAACTTCGCAACCACTCCGATGTACATAATTTCCATTTAGGACAGGGTGTATAAAGTTATTTCAAATGCGTCTCTAACGTGGCGTCAATTTGTCTTGGGTCCGCGGGGTTGAAACAACCCTTTAAATAAATAAAAATTAATAACTTCGCAACCAGTCCGATGTACATAATTTCCGTATAGGACCGGATGTATAATGTAATTTCAAATATGTCTGTATAGTGGCGTCAATTTGTCTTGGGTTCACGGGGTTGAAACCACCCTATAAATAAATAAAAATTAATAACTTCGCAACCACTCCGATGTACATAATTTCCGTTTAGGACAGGGTGTATCAAGTCATTTCAAATGCGTCTCTAAAGTGGCGTCAATTTGTCTTGGGTCCACGGGGTTGAAACAACCCTTTAAATAAATAAAAATTAATAACTTTGCAACCACTCCGATGTACATAATTTTCGTTTAGGACAGGGTGTATCAAGTCATTTCAAATGAGTCTCTAAAGTGGCGTCAATTTGTCTTGGGTCCATGGGGTTGAAACAACCCTATAAATAAATAAAAATTAACAACTTCGCAACCACTCCGATGTACATAATTTCCATTTAGGACAGGGTGTATAAAGTCATTTCAAATGCGTCTCTAACGTGGCGTCAATTTGTCTTGGATCCACGGGGTTGAAACAACCCTATAAATAAATAAAAATTAACAACTTCGCAACCACTCCGATGTACATAATTTCCATTTAGGACAGGGTGTATAAAGTTATTTCAAATGCGTCTCTAACGTGGCGTCAATTTGTCTTGGGTCCGCGGGGTTGAAACAACCCTTTAAATAAATAAAAATTAATAACTTCGCAACCAGTCCGTTGTACATAATTTCCGTTTAGGACCGGATGTATAATGTCATTTCAAATATGTCTGTATAGTGGCGTCAATTTGTCTTGGGTTCACGGGGTTGAAACCACCCTATAAATAAATAAAAATTAATAACTGCAACCACTCCGATGTACATAATTTTCGTTTAGAACAGGGTGTATCAAGTCATTTCAAATGCGTCTCTAAAGTGGCGTCAATTTGTCTTGGGTCCACGGGGTTGAAACAACCCTTTAAATAAATAAAAATTAACAACTTCGCAACCACTCCGATGTACATAATTTCCATTTAGGACAGGGTGTATAAAGTCATTTCAAATGCGTCTCTAAAGTGGCGTCAATTTGTCTTGGGTCCACGGGGTTGAAACAACCCTATAAATAAATAAAAATTAACAACTTCGCAACCAGTCCGATGTACATAATTTCCGTTTAGGACCGGATGTATAATGTCATTTCAAATATGTCTGTATAGTGGCGTCAATTTGTTTTGGGTTCACGGGGTTGAAACCACCCTATAAATAAATAAAAATTAATAACTTCGCAACCACTCCGATGTACATAATTTCCGTTCAGGACAGGGTGTATAAAGTTATTTCAAATGCGTCTCTAACGTGGCGTCAATTTGTCTTGGGTCCGCGGGGTTGAAACAACCCTTTAAATAAATAAAAATTAATAACTTCGCAACCAGTCCGATGTACATAATTTCCGTTTAGGACCGGATGTATAATGTCATTTCAAATATGTCTGTATAGTGGCGTCAATTTGTCTTGGGTTCACGGGGTTGAAACCACCCTATAAATAAATAAAAATTAATAACTTTGCAACCACTCCGATGTACATAATTTTCGTTTAGAACAGGGTGTATCAAGTCATTTCAAATGCGTCTCTAAAGTGGCGTCAATTTGTCTTGGGTCCGCGGGGTTGAAACAACCCTTTAAATAAATAAAAATTAATAACTTTGCAACCACTCCGATGTACATAATTTTCGTTTAGGACAGGGTGTATAAAGTCATTTCAAATGCGTCTCTAAAGTGGCGTCAATTTGTCTTTGGTCCACGGGGTTGAAACAACCCTTTAAATAAATAAAAATTAATAACTTTGCAACCACTCCGATGTACATAATTTTCGTTTACGACAGGGTGTATAAAGTCATTTCAAATGCGTCTGTAAAGTGGCGTCAATTTGTCTTGGGTCCACGGGGTTGAAACAACCCTTTAAATAGATAATTAATAACTTTGCAACCACTCCGATGTACATAATTTTCGTTTAGGACAGGGTGTATAAAGTCATTTCAAATGCGTCTCTAAAGTAGCGTCAATTTGTCTTGGGTCCACGGGGTTGAAACAACCCTTTAAATAACTAAAAATTAATAACTTCGCAACCAGTCCGATGTACATAATTTCCGTCTATTACCGGGTGTATAATGTCATTTCAAATATGTCTGTACAGTGGCGTCTATTTGTCTTGGGGCCACGGGGTTGAAACAACCCTTTAAAAAAATAAAAATTAATAACTTCGCAACCAGTCCCCAGACAAATTGACGCCACTTTAGAGACGCATTTGAAATGACTTTATATACCCTGTTCTAAATGGAAATTATGTACATCTCAGTGGTTGCGAAGTTATTAATTTTTATTTATTTATAGGGTTGTTTCAACCCCGTGGACCCAAGACAAATTGACGCCACTATACAGACATATTTAAAATGACATTAAACACCCTCTCCTAAACGGAAATTATGTACATCGGAGTGGTTGCGAAGTTATTAATTTTTATTTATTTATAGGGTTGTTTCAACCCCGTGGACCCAAGACAAATTGACGCCACTTTAGGGACGCATTTGAAATGACTTTATACACCCTGTCCTAAACGGAAATTATGTACATCGGAGTGGTTGCGAAGTTATTAATTTTTATTTATTTAAAGGGTTGTTTGAACCCCGTGGACCCAAGACAAATTGACCCCATTTTACAGACGCATTTGAAATGTCGTTATACACCGCGTCCTAAATGAAAATTGTGTACATCGGACTGGTTGAGAAGTTATTAATTTTTATTTATTGAAAGGGTTGTTGCAACCCCGTGGACTCAGGACAAATTGACGCCACATTACAGACGCATTTGAAATGACTTTATACAGCCTGTCCTAAATGGAAATTTTGTACATCCCACAGGTTGTGAAGTTATTAATTTTTACATGTTAAAAGGCTAGTCTCTACCCTATGGATCCAAGTGAGTTGGCGCCATTTTACAGACATTGCTTAGTACAACCTAATTATGAAGTCTTAACTGGTTGTACGGCGATTAAATGTTTTATTTAGTAATGTCCCTAGTTATGATTGTGACGAACGTCTATGCGTCTTCGGGTGTTTTCGTAGATTTAAGCTGCTATCTTTGGCTGCTAGTTTCACAGCGGCTTTAATTTAGTAATAATTTGTTATTTTTCCTTAGTTTATTCAAGAAAATAATACATGCAATTACACTAATTTTGGGTGCCCCCTTCAGAGGCCGCAGCACCCTTAGGAAGGATTTTCGGACCCGTGTTTATACGAATTTTTTTTCATATTTCTTTTCATGTAGAATCGCCCCTAAAAAATAATGACCGTATACCTGAAACACCCTGTTTAACGAGATAACTATTTGACGTCTATTTTAAATTTAAATGAATTCATAATATTGGAACAATATTCTGTACAAAAGAACGAGGAATAAGCAAATACAACTCTTATTAACTGTTATGTAATAAATGTAGCTACCTACATCGATTTCGTGTTTTTCCAGAAATAAGAGAGAAAAACAAATAATGTCTCTACGTTTTTCCTGCAAGTTTCTAACAGAAGGTAAATGAGAGAATTTGCCCAATAAATCCAGGCATTAGATTTCACATTAAATAGTCCATGGTTGATTGTGGGAGTGAGTTGATCTATTAATAACCTATAAAAATTACATCACAATTTCTATGCAAAATACTGCAAGCTATCCATAAGAGACCTTGAAATAAATTGTGAAATGTCAAGATTACGTGTTTGTGTTAGATTTCGCTTGACTACAACGTACAGGAAATTTATTGTAAAATATAATAACTGGTTTAACATTTTTGTATATTTTGATTGTGGCAAGAATTTATTACATATATAAATTCGTTGGAAACTAATATTTTAATAAACAAATATGTAGTGGAGTGAGAGAAAACGAAAAAAGAGCAAAACCTAGGAATTCTCGAGCAGTGAATGAAGCACAAATTTAAAATTTCGACGTTCCATGACATTCTAAACCTATTTCAAGAAAAAAAAAAATTAAATTTTTTTCTCGATTACTATAGTTACTTCCAATCCACTACGTGGATGTGGAAGTAATATAGCAGTTTAAAAATGACGCTCGAACATTTATCGCTGAAGATATAAGATTTAATATCGTACATCTCGAAAATAATTAGTCAAACGTTGAAAATACATGATCAAAATTTACGAAAGCGTAGAGGGGCCACTAGTAGTTTTATTTTAGTAATTCCGAGAAAGAATTCGGAATGTTATTAAATTCAGACAAAAATCTCGGAATGTTGCTTAATTCCGAGAAAAACGTCGGAATTTTATTAAATTCAGACAAAAATATCGGAATGTTGCTTAATTTCGAGGTAAAAGTCGAAATTATATTAAATTCAGAAGAAAATCTCGGAATGTTGCTTAATTCCGAGAAAAACGTCGAATTTTATTAAATTCCGCGATAAAAGTCGGAATTTTATTAAATTCAGACAAAAATGTCGGAATGTTGCTTAATTCCGAGATAAAAGTCGAAATTTTATTAAATTCAGAAGAAAATCTCGGAATGTTGCTTAATTCCGAGAAAAACGTCGAAGTTTAATTAAATTGAGAAGAAAATCTCGGAATGTTGCTTAATTCCGGGATAAAAGTCGAAATTTTATTAAATTCAGAAGAAAATCTCGGAATGTTGCTTAATTCCGAGAAAAACGTAGAATTTTATTAAATTTCGCGATAAAAGTCGGAATTTTATTAAATTCCTACAAAAATCTCGGAATGTTGCTTAATTCCGAGATAAAAGTCGAAGTTTTATTAAATTGAGAAGAAAATCTCGGAATGTTGCTTAATTCCGAGATAAAAGTCGGAATTTTATTAAATTCAGACAAAAATCTCGGAATGTTGTTTAATTCCGAGAGAACAGTCGGAATTATGTATAATACCGCACATTTCATCATTGCAGTTCAACAGCAGGTGTTCTTGTATTATCAAATTAAAAAAATGAGCGAAATTTTTATTAATTTCTAAAGATTATTAATTACAGTGCTTTATTAACATTATTGACACAATTTTGATTACACCTGTTTATATTTGACATCATGTAAAGTTCTCATTCTTTTGGTTTCTTAATTCAGTTCCTTATTTTTTTTTTAAATATCTGTGTTTCCTATTATACTTTTTATAGCTAGTGACAATACGGGTATATGATTTCATTGTAGTTAACAATAATATGGAATGAAGGTATGAATATAACTGATCGATTAGAGCAGCTACCGAGCTTGGTTGCTGCTGATTTTTTAAATAAATGAATTTCAAATTTGTAAAAAAAAACGCTCCTGTATTATTTTATTGTTTCAGTCGTTGCTATAAAATTATTGATGTATCAAAAATATAAATAAAAAAATGGTTGTCATTTCATTGTACTTCACATTGGTTCTAATTTGTTAGTTTTTATATGCATAAGTAGAGAAAAACATTGGCTGACGTGTATGTTGCTGATTTTCAGAAATATTCCCAATTTACTCCAAAAAATGCCGAAGTATGAAAATAGTTATCGTCTTTGGGGTGGGGAGAGCCGCGAACCGCCATTTTGAATTAAAGGTGCAAACAAATTGTTTTTTTTTCAAAATAATTCATGCTCGATCCTACGAGAAAAATGTTGAAGACAAATTGGAAGAGAACAAAATTTCTAACATTATTTGTATATACATTTTTATTGTAAGTATAATGTTTAAAGAGATACAGTATCAGACAGATGGATTTAAGAGGGGAGAAAATGTATTATAATGTACGTTTGCGACATAACATATTTTATATTATTTATTATGATAAAAATCTATTTGTTTTGAAACTAAAAAATTGTAGATAATTTGCAAACAAAAATAGAGTTTGATAATTCTTTGAAAAAAAAATTCGTTGAACATAATTTTCTCACCGCTGCATCTTGTTATTAGACTTACAACAAAAATGTATATACAAAAAATATTGGAAATTTTGTCCTCTCTTCGGCTTTGTCTAGAACATTTTGCTCGTAAGATCGAGGGTTGCCGAATTACTTTGGGAAAAACATTTTTTTCACTTTTCAATTATTAAGAAACCTATGAAAAATCAGCATAGCAGAGTTCAGTCACTATTTCTTTATATTCTTTACAAACAATCCAAGCTTCCTGCAAAGTAGCTGAAACAACAAAATAATACAGAAGCGTTTTTTTTACCCCAGTTTTGAAAATTTAGCCCCTTTAAACGCAGCAGTACACAGGTGACTGAAGTTTGCTTTATCGTTTCTTATTACTTTGCGAAACTTTTGATATAAGGTACACCAACAATAAAATCACTTAATTACTTCCACATCCACGTAGTGGATTGGATTATAGTAATCGTCAAAAAATTTTCCAAATTTTTTTAGTATATCATAAATAAATTTAAAAAATAGAATTGCAAAATAACGCAGACACATAGATTTCAGCCGACTGCATTTATATCAATGTCATATTGCTAAGCGACGTTTAAAAAATTGGCTGACCCAATAAAATCATATAGGAGCGTTTTTTATTGCATTTTTAATTAACTGTTAATTAAAAAATCAGCAACGCCGTAATGACTGAAATGGTTTTTCCGAGTTTTTGTTATGACATCTTTACACTGTTCCACTTCAGTCACAATAAAATCATATAAAAATTTCTGCCACCAACTCCCTAGCTATTATTTTCTCATCTGTAAAATACTGTCGCCCTAAAAAAATTAGAATTTCAGATTATGTCCAAAAAGACAGTTTGAAGCCCGAAAATTGCAAACATGTCCGAATTGGCATGCCGCGCTGCCTGTCTATGTGACTCTGTGTCTACATGTCTGCGGTTGATGCGGTGCATCAGAGTCGACTCTGGGCAAGGCCAAAAAACTTTTATCTCAGAATTAAGCACCATTCCTAGATTTTTGTCTGAATTTAATAAAATTCCGACTTTTATCCCGGAATTTAATAAAATTCTGACTTTTATTTCGGAATTAAGCAACGTTCCGAGATTTTTGTCTGAGTTTAATAAAATTGTGATTTTTATCTCGGAATTTAATAAAATTCCGATTTTCATCTCCGAATTAAGCAACATTCCGAGACCTTTGTCTGAATTTAATAAAATGCCGACTTTCATCTCGAAATTTAATAAAATTCCGACTTTTATCTTGGAATTAAGCAACATTCCGACATTTTTGTCTGAATTTAATAACATTCCGACTTTTATCTCGGAATTAAGCAACATCCGAGATTTTTGTCTGAATTTAATAAAATTCCGAGTTTTTTCTCGGAATTACCAAAACAAAACTACTAGTGGCCCCTCTACGCTTTCGTAGAAATTAGATCCTCTCTTTAAGCGTATTTTTGCTTCCACATCCACGGAGTGGATTGAAAGTAGAGACGTAAAAAAAAATTTCAATTTCTTTTTTCCTGAAATAGGTTTAGAATGTCATGGAACATCGAGATTTTAAATTCGAGAGAAAAAAAAACAATTCTGTCTTTCTGTCGGTCTGTCTGTCTGTAACTCTTTTTGTCCGCACGTTTTCTCCGGAACGGTTTAAAATATTCACTTGAAATTTTGCACACATCTATATTATAACGAGATGTGGAACTGGATTGTTTTTGAACATATCCGGTGAAGGGTTGGGGGGGTAAATAGGGGGAAATAAATAAAGCAAGCTGATAAGAGTACAGAAACTTAACATTTGGTCTATGTACTAGAAGCCAAGGCCTCAAAATTTTTTGTAATATTTTCCATCCCCACAGCAACCCCCACTCCATTATTAAAGGGGTTGATAAAAAAAATGAGACATACACTTGAAATTTGGTATACGTATATATTATATTGACATCAGGAACTAAATTATATTTTGGAATTCTTCCGTTGAAGGGTTGAGGGTTAAATTAGGAGTAAATAGGGAAAAATAAATAAAGCAAGCTGGTAAGAGTACAGAAACTTGATATTCGGTGTATGTACTAGAAGCCACGGCATCAGATTTTTTTATAATATTTTTCAACCCTCCAGCACCCCTACTCCATTATTAAAGAGGTTGATAAAATAAAATTGAGATATACGCTTGAAATTTGATACACGTATATATTATAACATCTTAGACTAGATTATATTTTAAGATCATTCCGTTGAAGGGTTTTGGGGTTAAATGGGGGTAAACAGGGGAAAATAAGTAAAGCAAGCTGGTAAAAGTACAGAAATATGAGATTTGGTGTATATACTAGAAGCGAAGGCCTCAAGTTTTTCTAAATAAGATTTTCCACCCCCCTAGCACCCCCACTCCCTTATTAAAAGATATGATAAAATTAAATTGAGATTTTGACTTGAAATTTTGTACACGTTTGTATTATAACGACATCTGAAACTAGATTACATTTTGACATGATTCCGTTGAAGGAGTGGGGTAAGTAGAAGCAAATAGGGAAAAATAAGTAAAGCAAGCTGGTAAGAGTAGAGAAACTTGGGATTTAATATATATACTAGAAACCAAGGCATCAGATTTCTTTCTAATATTTTTCAAACCCCACTCCCACCACCTCCACTACATTATTAAAGGGATTGATAACATAAAATTGAGATATTCACTTTAAAGTTAGTACACGTATGTATTGCAGTGACATCTAATTGAGATGATTCCGTTGAAGGGGTGGAAGGTTGTAGGTTGTGAATAGCGAAAAGTAAGTAAGCTTCATTTTTAACGTATATGAGAGAAACCAATGCCTCTAATTTTTCTATGATATTCGCCCAAAATATTATTAAAATTCTATGACCAATAATTTCTACATACTAGAGTGCAAATACAGTCAAGATGTTTCTTAAAGTGACTTGGACGAGAAATCTGGATGTGGAAGTAGTGATTCCTTAGGCAGCGGTTTTTATGTCAATGCAGCTTTAAAAATAACGAAGTTATGTGGGAAACAATGAGTATGTTTTCCTGCTGCTGTTGGTCGTAGAATATAAATTTTAAAAAGTCTTATTTGTTTCAGTATTGCTAATAAATATGCTTTATTTTTTTAGTATTTTTGAAACCCTCATTTAAAAAAATATTGTACCTTAAACATAGAAAAATTTAGATTTTACTCGACTTTCATTGCAATTAATGGAGAAACTGGTGCATTAAGTGAAACCATAATAGATCTACGTTTCGTAGACACTACATTAAATATTCCAAGTCATAGTTCCAAAAAATATGAATCGTCTTTCATTTATTTAGCTGCCTTCTTATACAACGCAATTCCGGATCACATCAAAAGTCTGTCTTCACAAGGATTTAAAAAAAAAAAAAATAAAAATGCTAAACAATTATTTTTAAGTAACTAGTTAAAATTGTTTAAATTTGCACTTTTTGTTATATGTATATTTAAATAGTTGACAACATCTTCCTACCTTTTGTTTTTGTATCTTACTTTTTTATATACTACTGATTTTGTGGTTGCTTTCTGTACTTAACGTAATTTTCTATTTTTACATTACTTTTTATTCCTTATTGCTTTTATATTTTTGTGTTACTGATTTTGTGCTTATCCTTTACTTTCTGTACTTAATGTAATTTTTTTATTTGAGTTTCTGGTTGGGATTAATACCAGCATTTGCTGACACCCCGCCAGGTTAAATAAAGTTTATTATTATTATTATTATTATTATTATTATTATTATTATTAATACAAATTAAACATCGCTTTGTAAGCTTTATTTTTGTATTCTATCATGTTTTCATTTAATGCAACAGTTTTCTTGTTATTTGCAGAAAAAATAATGTTTCCAGTAAAATCACGAAATTTTTCTATAATTTAAAGTATAATATTTTCTGAAATGAATGCTTCAAAAATATTAAAAAATTAAAGCATGTTAGTAATACGATGTATTATCAAAGGACAATAAGGATTTCTTAACTTTTTATTCTACGGTCAATAATGGGGGAATCTCAATTACAAGACAGAGGAATTACCGATTAAATTCAGCTTTTGCATTAGTAAAAGCATAATATTATAATATCCTTCTGGTTTTAATCTAAGAAAACTGAATATTAGGATTTTTCTGACACGCACATACTTATATAAAATAAATTCATTTACACTGGTATTAATTATACCATTACTTCGTTTCATCTAATAAATTTTGTTCTAAATAATTAATAATTGCTGTAAGTATGATTTCAATGTTTATTTATAAGCCAGAATATATAAATGTCAATTTGCTGCTTAGTTGATTTTAGAAAAAGTTATAATATTGTGAATTATTTATTATTTATTATAATTAGAAAGAAAATAAACATATTTAAATTAATCAATTCATCTAGGATGCAGTAATTACAGGGTCAGGTGAATGTATCTGGAACAATGGCAGTTTATGTTTTAATGTTTTGTACGATATTTTTTGAAAATGTATTTTAGTTCAATTAAGGTGGCCATTCCCTAGAAAGAGACATCCGATAGGGAAATATTTATTATATTTGGCCATAACTTTTTTTTCTTAGTACGTGTATTTAAAAAACTATAAGAGTACCTAAGTTCTACTTAGATACTCTTATAGTTTTTATTTAAATATACGTACTAAGAAAAAAAAGTTATGGGCAAAAATAATAAATATTTCCCTTTCGGATGTCTCTTTCTAGGGAATGGCCACCTTAACAAGATCTGAAGGGGCTAGAAGCATTTTTCCGCATTACTAAATTCTAAAATAACCACTGCCACGAATAATTGCCTTTGGGATAATAAAGTAGACTTTGTTAAACATATTTCAGAGTATTTTGACCCATATTACGACGGATCTTTCCCAAAGACGGTCCTTGAAGGGAAAGCCATAATAATATGAATTCAAACTTTCTACGTGTATAGTATACCAAGCGATATTTGACCCTATAAATAATTGCAAAGATAATACTACAATGCATCACAAAGATGTGCTGATACAATTACTACTAAGGTTTTAATATACAGATTCAGCAAATTTAGTTTAAGGTACGTAAACTTGTTTCTGTGCAGATAAACCACGCCTTGTCGTAGAACAATGCAGGGCATTGGTATAAAACAATAGCGCCATCGCTTGACCGCGTCGAGTTGAGAACAGCGCACCCATTCTGCTTTTAATAGCGTAGCCATTTAGACGTGTGGGAATAAATTAATCTCAATTTCGTTATTAAAATGCCGTGTGTTTATACAACTGCAGAAAAAGTGAAATTTGAAGTGAAACTTGAAATTCGGTATATGTACTAGAAGTCCAGGCCTCAGATTTTTTATAATATTTTTCAACACCCCCACCACCCCTACTCCATTATTAAACGGAGTTGATAAAATAAAATTAAGATATTCAATTGGAATTTGGTACACGTTTGTATTATAACGACATATGGAACTAGATTATATTTTGAGGTGATTCCGTTGAAGGGTTGGGGGTTAAATAGGGGTAAATAAGAAAAAATAAGTAAAGCAAGTTGGTAAGAGTACATAAATTTGGGATTTGGTGTACGTAATAGAAGCGAAGGCCTTTTTTATAAGATTTTCCATACCCAAACCACCCCCCCCCCCACTACCTTATTAAAAGAGTTGATAAAATTAAATTCAGATTTTCACTTGAAATTTTGTACGCGTATGTATTATAACGACATCTGAAATTAGATTATATTTTGACACGATTCCGTTGAAGGGTTGGGGGTAAGTAGAGGTAAATGGGAAAAAAGAAGTACTGTAAGAGTACAGAAACTTGTGATTTGGTATATATACTAGAAATTAAGTTCTCAGATTTCTTTCTAATATTTTTCTATGACATCTGCCCCAAGTACTATTAAAATTCTATGACCAGTAATTTTCACATAATAAAGTACAAATATAGTCAAAATGTTTTCTTTAAAGTGACTGGGGATGAAAAATCTGGATGTGGAAGTAGTGATTTCTTAGGCAGCGGTATTTTTATACGATGTTATTATCATTAGTTATTCTTAAAATAAAATCCATTTAATTAAGGATGAAAATTGAAGAATGTTTCGTAAAATATAAGTTTGCTAGTTCAATAAAAGTGTTTTATAAAATTACTGTTAACAGGTTTTACTGTAAATAAATACGTAGAATCCACACTTTTTATTTTATTCAAAGTTAGTGCACAGGAATATTCTGCTTTATCGCTATTGTCACTATTTAAAATTATAAATTTGTTATTGTGAAAAACTACAATTTCCAAACAATTATTTTCAATTTTAATGTGTTGAATGGATTCTTGCCGCTTTCCAGTCATGTATGGTGTCTTTCTCGTTTCAAGAGTTTAACCATTTTATCGCTAAACTTAAAGAAGGTAGGTATCATTTCGTCGTGGTATCTCTTTTAGCCGACTCCAAAATAGGCCTATGGATTAAATATGTTCAATATTTTCGATTATAGAAGTACGTGTCTTCTATAAAAAAAATATTTTCTAATAATCTTTTTGTATACTATTCCACAATATGCTTACAGATATACTGTTTATAAATCTACAAACACAGTTCTTTATTAAAATCGACACATAATTCTATATTACTGTAATAACAAAAAAAATTAAAGTTAAATAAATCATGAATAGAAAAGAATTAACTAATCTTGGCATACCGTTTAATTAATGACTATTAACATCAATTTATGATATCGAAATTTTCATATTTTCTCATGGTGAATCAGCCGAAGAATTATGGGTACGGTTTTTGGAATTTTTTTTTGAAACTAGCATTACCTGGATGGAATCCGAAGCATGCCTCGGAAATAATTTACCTGAAATTGAGACGAAAGAAATATCGTTTTACAATGCATGCAATAAAATTAGGCTAGTGAAGAATAAACCTTCAAATTCCTTTTTATTACATTTATATTGTATAGACATCACACTCATTTCTTTAGTCAGTACTTAAATCAAAATTAATTCAAGCGAAAACACGGATAAGATAAAACGTACACGTTAGATATTTAATGTTAGAAAACAGCTGAAACCGTAACCTTAAACAAACATGCATTATTAATTAGACAATAATGAATAAACATGAATGTTATATACACGTGGCATCGAACTGTAGACCTAAATGTAATGAAATAATTTCCTTATGAAAATATACAAAATGTCGCCGTCGTAATACGGATATTGTAATTGGTTAATTTTACACAGACCTCACTATCGATATTAGGTAATAAGCAGAGGTCGGATTTACTTATCGGATTCCAGGGATGGCTTCTACAGATATTATGTGTTGTAAACACGATGAAATATTTCCAAAGTAAAAAAACAGAAAGTCATGCAACATACTAAATTAATTTTATTTAATTTTACAATGTTAATGCGTAACTTAGTTTTATCGAGAAATGCACTATATTAAATAAAAACGAAATGCGTAATAGATTATTTTATTGCAGCAGGTATACCTACTGGCTGTTTGCCTGAAGCTCAATCCCAGACGGGAAGGGAAGTACTTAACAAGCTAAAAAAACTACATTTTGATATGCTTGTTAGGGGCCATCCATTAATTACGTCACGCGAATTTTATGGTTTTCTACCCCTCCCTTCCCCTATGTCACAGGTTGTCACATTCGGGGCAACCTCTTCCCCCCTGTTGTGACTTCACATATTTTACGGCATTAAATTTTGAGGCAACATTTTCTGATCTTTATTTTTTTTTAATTTCATTCAATTAAAACAACGGTATACGTAGGTGTAAATAATGTGATATCACAAAAGTTTGACCCCCTCCTCCCCTCTTGTCACACTCTGCCACACGTTATGGGCCCTCTCCTCCCCCCTGAAAATGTGACATAATTAATGGCCCCTTATCCCTGTTGGGATGATTCAGTACATTTTCAGCAGAGGGTCGTGAGATGGCCCAGTACATTTTGACATATTCTATTTTTCTCTTTTTTTTGCATCTACTAAAGTAAAGGCTAACTACATTTTGAAACACAGAAAGGGCATCGGTTCTATTTTTATTTACTAAATGAAAATCGGTCAAATATTTATAGAGATAGAATTATCTCCGTTATGACATTCATTTTTTTTGGTGTGGACACTTAATAGATAATTTCGTGTATAACTAAAATAGATACTTTTTCGAGAAGGCACGACATCAAAATCTGCTTCATAGTAAAACCTGTTTTGTTTTGTATTTAGTAAAACCTGCTTTGTTTTGTATTCGTATGTTTCTTTTACAATGGGTACAATGCAGGAATTTAAATTACTTTTTTTCTAATTAAACTTATTTAAAATATCAAAATTTTACAAAAGATACAAATTTATCATAATCAGTTTTTCTACTTTATAAAGTTGGAATTATTTTAGCTACAATAATTGAAGCTTAAAGCCTACTTCGCACCACCTCAAAAATTTAACACCATTACTTAACCAAATAAGGGAATGAATGATGATATTTTAAATATAACATTACATTATTTTTTTTGTACTTAGAGAATTAATAATATAACAATTTGTAATATTTTTTTAAACAATTTTATGGAATGCATCTTCGTAAATAGCTCGTTTATTTTTAATTTTTCGAAAAAACTCAATTTCAGATTTTTTGTCCAAAAAGGCCTGTGCCTTATGCTGGTTATTGATTGACGGAATACTTAATTTTCTGTTTTTATTAGGAAACTGTTCGGTATTTGTAGAATTTATCAAAAAAAAGTTTTCCAGGATTTGTAGATTCGCTTTTGTTTCGTCAAATTTCTGACAAACGTCACCTAATAGACCTATCGAGCCCTATAATCGCCATTTTTTAAAATCAAAATCGGACCTTCGGTTCGGGAGTTATTAATTTCTTTGGAAGATCATACTCGGCCCTGGAAAAAAATACTTGCGGTTAACGGATTTGGGCCGCCAGCAATAGGCTTCATTTGTGGCCGTGTACCTTTGATTCCAGCAAGTCTCATCGAAATCGATCAATATCCTGGACAGTTATCGTGCTTCCTAGACCGATTTCGAAAAAACAAGTTTTTTGCAAAATTCATTTGTTTTTCGACATAGTCTCTGGTATACTTATTTGTAAAGCGTTGTCAGCGGCACCATTTCTTTTTTGAAATATCTCGATCCGACTACCTGTTACCGATTTTTTCCGAAAAACTTAAAACGTCTATATCGGGTACTTCCGGTTTCCGAACGGAGCCAAGCTTCCGGCGTTAAGGTTTTCTAAAGGCCTCCTATTAACCACCAAAGTTTAGCGGATTAGCGGGACTGGGCGTGACAGACAGACATACCGACAGACCGACTGACCGATGGACGGAATTTTCTAAATTCGCTCTCCAGTCGATAGATATGACTTTCATTTCGATCCGACGTTATTTTCGGGTTTCGATGGCCCATGGGTAAAATTCAAAACTTGTACTACATTTGTTTTCAAAATGTAGTAGCAAGATTACTCAGCGTCTTTCTTACTGTAGATTTTTTCGGACGTAATTACTAAAAACGTGGAGTTAAATGTCGCATCGTACTGAACCAACGCAAGTTACAGTGTATTTTTGGATTCGTGATATTGCCGATTTACATTTTGATGGCAACGAACTGTATTGCACTAGATGTGACAAAACAATTTCGTGGTCATGCAAAACAAATATTAATTCATATGTTTCTTTGGAAAACCATAAACTAGGTGGATTTCCTTACAGTGACACGCAACCTAATTTTAACTTAGAGTTAGTGGAATTTATGATAGGATGTAACATACCATGGTCGAAACAATCCACTTTTCAGACAATTTTTGGAAAAATGTCTGAGATTAATGGGAAGTACATCTGGCTTAGCGTGGACGAAACAATCTATGCTTGCCGGTTCAAGGGTGCGAATGTTTTAGTGGGTGCACTGGACGAAAATTGCGCAATGATCGGACGTTGATCGCCTTTAAAGTTTTAGGAGCTAGAAATTCTCGCACTATAGCGGATGCAGTAAATTCAAGTTTACAAGACTTTTGGGGTGCAGGAAACTTCTTATTATTTCTTACCGATGGAGTGAATCATATGAAAGCTGCTGGAAGAATTTTGAAGGGAACACATCGGAATATACGGCATGTAACATGTTTAGCACATGGGCTTCATAGGATTGCTGAAACTAATATTAGGTGCTACCCTAACGTTGATAAATTAATAGCTAGTGTAAAGAAAGTTTTTCTTAAAGCACCAAGTCGTATACGGTTGTTTCTCGAAATTCTGCCAAATACTCCAATACCTCCAGAACCCATTACAACACGATGGGGAACTTAGCTAAAGGCAGCATTGTACTATTACTGTTATTTTAAAAATGTGAAATCCTTAATACAGCAGTTAAGTCCAAATGACGCAGTTGTATTTCACAGGCGCAACAGGCATTTATGGAAAATGTGGAGACCATAGACGGATTTTTTTCACTAGTCATACGGGACCTTCAATATCAGTCAATATCAATGGATGCAATAAACGTTGTGTTCGATCTTCGTCAATATAATTTTCAATTACAGGGAGATATTGTTGCGAGGGTACAAAGACAATTCCAGACTGTTTTTTAAAAAATCCCGAATTTGTTACGATGACAGGTGTATAGTTCTCTTCATATACTTAAGGCACGTAAAAAGTGTCGGTGCCCTTGACTTTGCGGTAAAGATAAAATACCCCGACATTTTTTATTTGCTTTAAATATATGAAGAGAACTATAACAGAACTTTTAAATGACAAAGAAATAGACTTTGCTACACTGGGCATGAATGTGATAACTGTGAAACTGTAAATGTAGATGTTTTGTTAATGACCATTTAGTTCCAATAAGACTGGAAGACGAAAATAACTTCTATATAACAGAAAAATTTTAATTTTCCTGTTATGTAGAAAAAAAAACATATACCATTCTAAAATATTTCACAAATTTTTCCCTGTAGATAACTTAATTTCCTTTTAATACCGGTTTTACTATACGTACTTACTTACGTATTTATCTCAATATAATTGTGTACAAATATTTCATGGTTAAATTATGTTTCATAATAATTAATTATTTATTTATAATAATATATCTAAATACATTTTTCCTAGAAGCTTACACGGTTCTCGGCTTACTATTAAAGTGGCAATTTGAGAATTTATTGAATAATTCATATCGCCCTAGTTCACATAGATTACAAAAAAGTTGAAAATTGAATGAATCAATATTTTACGCAAAGTACATTAAAAATAGAGCAAATAAATAACACGCAACTGGCTTTCTAATTTCCCAACCTTATATTCTTTCACATAAAATTAAATAATTATAATATAATAACAAAAAATAATAATCACACGAATGCCTTATTCTTAATATACGCCTCGCTGTAGAATGAACGTATAATTCAACATGTTTAGCAGGAACTTTCCTAATAGTTTTTCAATAGATCGATAAAAACGCACACGATTTTTGAATAAATAGATAAAAAATTTGTAAAGAATTAGTTGTTTTCACTACGTGCAAATTTGCATCTTTGATATTATTAAAATCAAGTACTTGTTATACTAAAGCACTTCTATCGTCCATCAAATTAAAATTTCAACAAATAAATAACATAAAGTTTTAGTAATTGAACTAATACGCAAAACACGCGGTGACGTCATCGGTTATATTAGTTTCGTAAATCGCGTTGAAAAATTGTTAAACATAATATATTACTCACTTTATTTACGTTTTACATGTGATTTAATAAGTAACGCCTACCTAATACGGGATTTGTAAAAGCTACTTTAGGAATTTATCTGCAAAATAACGTGTTTATAACAAAAAATGACACTGACAATATAACTGATGGCGTCAGGAGTGCGTAGTGAATTGATGTAATATTTTTGGTGAAAAAGTTTCAATACAAAATTAAAATGGATTATTTTAAGGTAATATTCGACTGTTTCTCAAAAACTCAAGTGTTTTTACCTATAATAAAGCATTATCTTCACAGTGAAAGTGAATTTAAAATTTGCGAAAACACCTAATTGAACAACCGCCACAAAAAGATAATTAGAGTATAGAAAAAAAATTGAAATAAAATCTCAGTCATCCGTTTAATTGGACTCATATATGATATTGAAACTGGTTAAAAGAATGATGCTATGATGAGTTAGTGTCATGGGTTACAAGTATGTTATTTGCCCATTTTTATACCAATCCCAACATCCAACATGACCAAAATCACTGATTCAATGTCAATCAAACAGGACCTCGATTGTTCGTTTGACTTTGACTTGATTGACTGATTGAGACCCGTCAGACGAGTAGGGTCAAGGCACTGCAGTTGGAGAAACGGTCATTTATCTGGTACACAGATAGATCAAAGGTGGTTGAAGGGATTGGTGTGGGCGTAGCGAGGCCTATTTGTAGACTATCCAGAGCCCTAGGTAAGACCCTAACCATTCTCCAGGCAGAAATCTATGCTATAGATCTTTCCAGGAATGCATAAACAAAGGTATTCGAAAAGCAAAGATCTATCTATATACTTTCATTTAGCCAGCGTTAAGGGCTCTCAGATCTTACACCTATTATAAGTTTGAAATGGACTGGGAATGCAAACTATCTTTAAAACAACTGGCAAATAACAAGAAGGTGACCTTGACGTGGGTGCCAGGACACGAGGGAATAGAAGGAAATGAATTAGTTGACACCCTTACAAAAGCTAAAGCTAAAGCCACTTATTCGTCAAAGAATGCCACAATGCTTCCCGAATTCGAAAAGTCCGACATAAGGCTGATGGCAGATTTTCTAACAAATCATTGCCCCTTGAGATATCATATTACGAATATGGGCAAGGCAGAAAATTACAAATGCCGATGCTGTGATAGTGCAAAAGAAACTGCGGAATACATTCTTTGCGAGTGCAATATGAATTATAATAATAATAATAAGTGAGAAAAAATGTTCACAATATAAGGCGAAGTTTAGATAATATTATCTATTCTTACGCTTAATACTAAAGGCTAAAATACCTAGAGTAGACGTAATTAACTCCTAAGATTAGCTTCCAGGAAAATCATACACTTTGTTAAAAGCTTGGGTCCTGGGCTACAATTAATTGTTGGGTAATTCACAAACGATCTATTGGTCGAGGCGAAGGACTGAAAGAGCTGAGCGACCCCTAAAATAATCTACAATCTATAGAAAATAAGGTTCAGTGATTACGGTGGCTGTGGAAAGTTTTAATCTTTAGTGAATATTTGATGACAGTCCAATCTTTTTTTTTAAAGTTCACAATTTCTAGTATATTTTTATTTAGTGTCTATGTAGTGAGAAGAACTGTATTGTGATATTTATCATGCCAAACTCCCAGATGAATCGTTATTTCTTGAAAATTGACAAATGCGTTGGCATATACACGATGTTTCTGAAACACATCCATATATTCAGATCTACGAATACTCATATCATCCTGATGTACGCAAGAACTAATCTCCATTTTTTTAAAAATTAACATTACATATGAATTATAAATATTGCTTTGATGGATTTTAAGAATGCCAAGAGGTAATATATGAATTTTTTATGCGGAAAATTGCATTGTAAGGAGTAGTACCTCCTTCGCTCTTCGAAATTACAATCGATGTGAAAAATCGTATCGCAAGGAATCCCTCCCCCTCGTTCATCGAAAGAACAATCATTGAATATTCTATTGGGGGAATATCATCCCCCGCTCTTCAGAATTATACCGAATGGGGCTCGGGACCCCGATTTTCTCTCGACAACCCTGGGAATACAATATTGCAAAATTTTGCCAGGAAATGTCAGGAATGCAATCAAGTTTCGCCACTAATTTTGTTTTGACCTTGTGGCAACACTGGCAGTTAGTCAATAGTGTCGTGATTATTGCTTTAAAAATACGTACTGCTCTCTACGTTTATGTGGTAATAGTATTTTTAATATGTTTTTGTGTTTTTAGCAATGGTGATCTTTACAAATATTGATGAACCAAACATTGTGCTTTGTTAAGGTGCGACCGTGAAAAATTCAAATTAACTTTACCATGAAGGAAATCCTAATATGCGAATCTTTGTCGGTTGATGACAATTAAAAGACTATGGACATTTTCAACCGAGGGCTATCACTTACTCTAAAGTAATAAAATGTCAACTTTGTACGCTAATTTTCAGTTTTATTTATAATTTGATTATATTTTGCAGACTTGGCAACGTTAGATAGAAATATAAAATTAAACGTCAAAGAGTAATTTCAAATTTTTATCTCCTTAGGACCTCATAAACTGTTATTCATTACTACGATTAACTGAAGTACAAGTACAGTACAGTACAGTAAGGGGTACAAGTTTTTTTCTCGTAAAAAGATCTTGTATGGAACAAGAGACCAAAACAGTGTTTTAAGATTTGGCTTTTAAAAAATATTAAATTGGAATATATCCCTTGTACACAGACCCTAACATACAAGTATACCCAGGTGTACAAAACACATACTTTTCTGTTTACATTTATTATTATCAATCTATTGTTTATTTACTTATTTTATCTATTTTATATATCTTGACAACCACGCCAATGATTTTATGGCGCCGTTATGTTTTATGAGCAACGATAACGTTAGCTAATAGCTGTAGATATGTATTTGACGCAACTGCCATTGATAATTTGAAATACAAAAGAATTTTAGAAATAAATAGAATACAGTGTCGGACTGGGGCGCCGGGCAACCGGGCAAATGCCCGGTAGGCCCCTCTGAAGACCCAAAATGTGGCCTCCAATTGACCGAAAATGTGACTGCCTTGCCCTATGTGACATTTGGACATTCGCAAATCCCAATCTCAAAGAGTCAAGAAAATCACTTTAATTTCGAAATTCGAAACTCGAAAGACATGACAATATTGGAAAATAGATTGTTTACGTTTACTAGCAATTTCAACCTGCTTGAACAAGTGAAGGAGCGGCGGTGACGCTCAAGCTCTAATGCCTACTAGGCCAGGCAAATGAAGGAAAAGCGACAACATTTTTAGTTAAATTGGTAGCTTTTGGAAAATGGGAGAGGTAATGGCAGAGGCGTCTCATTTCGTGAGTAAAAAATGTCATTTGCGTCATCGTTTTTCATCAACAATTAGAGCGGAGAATCAGTTTTCTTAAAATGCTGGAAATCGGTATTAACATAACTTTTTAATTTGTTATTTTATATTTTTTATAAAACTTTATTAAATAAGTGTGTTTAATAGTGCCTTATAAGTGTGCAAAAGCTTTTGCACAAGAAAAAATGGACAACTTTGATTTACCGGGGAGTTCGCAATTTTCCACTAAAATTGATCCACAAAACATTTTTGTAATATTCAAGATCTAACTAACCTTTTTGCAAAAAAGAGCAACCAATTTTTGCAAAGCATGACTGTGAATTATTACCTTAAAAAAGGCTAGATTTCCGCTAAAAAGCGAAAGTCATAAATAACATTTTAATTTTTTAAACTGCGTTCTTGCAAATTAGAATCTAGATTTACGTTTTTGTTACCCACTTTAAATTAAAAATTCATATTTTATATTTTGTTATTTATTATTGGATATATTTTATTTTGCTAATGTTATGTACCTACCTAACAGAAATGTATGCATTTATTTTTAAATAAATAATAGAGAACTACCAATTTTTTCTCTTAGGGGATACCTAACTTAAAAAAAGTACTTAGAGGATGGGTATGTAAAAACCGCCTAAGGAATCACTACCTCCACAACCAGATTTTCGATCCAAGTTTCTTTAAAGGAAAACATCTTAACTATGTGGAAATAATTAACCATAGAATTTTAATAATACTTGAGGCAGATGTCATAAACAACTTTGCTTCTTAGCCTATACCCCAAAAATGAAGTTTCTGAAATCTTATTAGCTAACTCTACTCATTTTCCCCAGTTTACAACCAACTCCGCACCACCCCTTTAACGGAATCATCTCAATCAGATATTATAATACATACGTATACTTACCAAATCTCAAGTGGATATCTCAATTTTATTTTATCAACCCCTCTAATTATGGAGTGGGGAAGGTGGGGGGGTTTGAAAAATATGATAAGGAAATCTGAGACTCTGGCTTTTAGTATATACACCAAATCTCAAGTGTCTGTACTCTTACCAGCTTCTGCTCATTTTTTCCCATTTACTTTTACTAACCCCCCCTCTCTCTTCAACGGAATCATCTCAAAATGGTTCCACATGTGGTTACAATACATAGGCGTACCAAATTTCACTTGATGTCTCAATTTAATTTTATCAGCCCCTTTAATAATGGAGTGGGGGTGACAGAGGGCTTAAAGAATGGTATAAAGAAATATGAGGCTTTGGCTACTAGTATTTACACCAAATCCAAATGTCTGTATTCTGAACAGCTTGCTTTACTTATTTTCCCCTATTTACCCCTACTTATCCCCGAACTCTTCACCGAAATCATCACAAAATATAATATAATTACAGATGTGGTTACAGTACATACATGTTCCAAATTTCACGTGAATATCTCAATTTTATTTTACCAATTCCTTTAATAATGGAGGGGGGGGGGGAGCGGTGGGAGAAGTTGAAAAATTTTATAAAAAATCCGAGGCCTTGACTCTTTGAAATTTTTTTTACCATTACTATACTTCCAATCCACTCCGTGGATGTGGAAGTAAAAATGTATTAAAAAATTTGATATGTGGCCCTCAAAGCAATTTGCCCGGTAGGCCTTCTGGGTCCCAGTCCGACACTGATAGAATATGCAAAATATTATAGTCATTGTTTTTACCACAATTGAGTTCCTTCAAATTAAAGAAATGTTCCCTCACCTATGAGACCTGTAAAGAGTGAAGCATGTGGGTTGTCTAAATATGATTCTCACCCCCGCAGTTCTAAAAATCGGTAAAGGTATTTACACAGAACTTCCCTCTTTGTTCATACAGGACAGGACGGCCACTCTAAGAAATTATTAATTAAGAAATAACATGAGAATAATAATCGCAATGCAGTTAGCCTTATTATTACAGAGAAAACCTGATAACTTTTTTCCATCATCTAGTCTACAGTGGTGTGGGGAAAAAGACATTTTTTTTTAACTATCAAAAATTTTTATTGTTGAAATAGGTTTAGAATATAATGAAACAAGAAAATTTCAAATTTGAAGAAAAAAATTTCTCCATCTTATGTTCAATTGTAGTGGTAAAAAACATTCTTTTAAAATTTTCAAAACAAATTTTTCTTCTGAAATATGTTTAGAATGTCATGAAACGAGGAAATTTTAAATTTGAAGAAAAAAATTGTTTCTTCATCATCTATTCTATTGTAGTGGTAGTAATGAATGAAACAAGGAAATTTCAAATTTGAAGAAAAAAATCCTCCGTCATCTATTTTATTGTAGTGGTAAAAAATAAAAAAAAAATTCTTTTAAAGTTTTCAAAACAAATTTTTCTTTTGAAATATGTTTAGAATGTCATGAAACGAGGGGATTTTAAATTTGAGCAAACAATTTTTTTTCCGTCATCCATTTTATAAAAAAGTCAAAATTTGTCTTTTTTAATTTTCAAAAAAAAATGTTTGTAAAACATGTTTAGAATGCCTCGAAATGTGAAAATTTTAAATTTGAGCAAAAAATATTTCTTTCCACAAAATTTTGAAAATTTAATTTTTTTTTTAATTTTCAAAAAAAAAAAATTAAAATAGGCTTAGAAGGTCACGAAACATGGAAATTTTAAATTTGAGCCAAAAAGAATCCATTATCTATTCCCTTTAGACGGTCCACCCTGTTTTCCAGTGAAAGTTTAACCATTTCTTCGGTGGCAGTGGCGTCAGCATCCTGCCAAATTTGACTGTTCTCCGTCAAGTAATTTTTTAGTTAATGCACCAACAGACCGACCGACGGACGGACGGACGGACGGACAGACAGACTTTTGCGCCTTCTTTTAAAGATTTTCAGACATAATTATGCATTTTGGTGAAAAATATCAGGAGAGCAAAGTTTTAGAGCATAAAATGTCCTACAAAATTTGGCTCTACGTTTTTTAAAGTTTTTTTCGAATTTCGAATATAATCTAGTTTCAGATGTCGTTATAATACATATTTGTACACAATTTCAAGTAAAAATCTCAATTTAATTTTATAAACTCATGGAAAATATTATAAAAAATATTGAGGCCTTAGATTTTAGTACATACACCAAATTTCAAGTTTCTGTACTCTTACCAGCTTGTTTTACTTATTTCCCTCTATTTACCCCCCAAACCTTTACCGAATATGTTAAAAAAAAACAATCCAATTCTAGATCTCGTTATAATATATACGTGTAAAAAATTAATATCTTAAACCGTTCTGGAGAAACCGTGCAGACAAAAAAAAATTACGGAAAGACAGAGAATTTTTTTTCGCTCAAATTTAAAATCTCGACGTTTCACGACATTCTAAACTTATTTCAAGAAAAAAAATATATTTTTTTACGATTAATATACTGGATATGGAAGTAATATACACCAGATAGACTAAAATGCACTCTAATATCTAAATTTCTATGCGTAAATTTGACTTTCAGATAATGAAAAAGAAAACACGTTACTTCATTTTCACACAATTTACGTAATTTAATTGAAACATTTTCCATTATTTCTCAAAGTTAATTTTGCTTACATGAGATAGTTCTATGGATTATCTTACCATTTTTCACTTAAAGAACACGACAAAATTGATGTGACAAGGGTTTTAGTCATAGAATATACGAGAAAAAGTTTTACTTACCTTAAATTGCTACTTTGCCACTCTCAGTTATATTTGTCACCTGTGATGCAATTTTTCTGATATATGTCGTAATACCTAACACTTTTAGAGATGACTTCGTTAGTTTCTGTGTGTAATGGAGATTCTGAATAGACATCAGGAACTAGGTGATGTTCCTTAAAAATCTGTAACTGATCCTAATCACAGAATCGCGCGAGAAAAGTAGTTCAATAAGAAGGCTTGGATTAAGTTAATACGTGTACATATTGATCAAAGATTCAATTTGCATAAAGTAATACCAACTCAATGTCTAGCTAATAAAGTACATAGAACATAAATCAAATCTGCATAACACACATGGTAACAATGGGTCACATCCCGAGGATGTTTAATCTCAACCACAAACAAGGGTCAGATTGAGGGTAACAGGTGACAGTCACAAGAAGATTCCTTGAAGCAATTGCATTTACAGATTTCGTTACGTTTCTTGAAAATTTTGATTAAGAACTAAAAACTCGCTCACAAGTCATTGAGTGCTTATCGGCGGTCTTGAGAATTGTTAAAAATTGTAATATGACAAAATTTTATAATATAAAATAAAAATAATATGAGGGATAACATTATTACAGCGGATCATTTGGAGCATTTTTATTTCTGGGAATTTTTACGAATTAGCCGTTATATTTTGGATATTTCGCTTTTAGCGTCTGTTGGTTGCGACCTCGGTTGCGACAAAGTGGTGGAAGATGGCTCTCCTTACTGTGAATATGTTTGCTCTACTTGCACTAGGGAAGAAAATTTTAACTTGTTTGTTATACTATCTAGTTTCCAAACTGATGAAGGCCAAAAAGCAGGAAACTGTAGTATATCGATGGTATTATATTCCAAATCATAATTCGATGTTTTTCTAGTAAACATAAGAAATTGGTACCCTCCCTAAACATAGATAAACATTTTCAGATTTCAGTTCAGTTTCGAATTTCGTTGTATTTAATTTGTATCTTTTAGGTCTAAGAGAGGAAAACATCTGTCTAGAGGATAGAAAAATCTGAATTTTGTGTACTTCCAAGACATGTTTGTCGACGAAGGAGAACTGTCCTCAGGTTTCATTGCACTTCCTAAAATATGTAATTTTCCGTCGTACTGTTTAAATCTTTACGTTAACGTGGCCATTCCCTAGAAAGAGACATCCGATAGGGAAATATTTATTATTTTTGCCCATAACTTTTTTTTCTTAGTACGTATATTTAAAAAATATATAAGTACCTAAGTAGAACTATAACAAGACTATTACTATGAATTTTCACTCAATAATTTCAGTGGTTTGCAAAATAGCTCGATTTAAAACTACGAAATAGGAAGATTAACACAGTTTTTAAATTTAAATCGAGCTATTTTGCAAACCACTAAAATTATTGAGTGAAAATTCATAGTAATAGTCTTGTTATGGTTCTACTTAGGTAGTCCTATAGTTTTTTTAAATATACCTACATACTAAGAAAAAAAAGTTATAGCTAAAAATAATAAATATTTTCCTATCGGATATCTCTTTCTAGGGAATGGCCACCTTAAGGAGTTTCTTACGTATTTTGTATAAGTGAGAAGGGCGATTTCACCGTACTTTCGAGGGGAACCCGTTCAGTATCTGAACTTTAGTCCAGATATTTGTAATTCGTTTATTTTGATTTTTTCTCATTTGATCGCTTTTGCTGGAACCTATGACAGTTTCACAGGATATCCTACAGAGCTCAGATAATAAAGGTTTAAAAGAAAGTAACGAATTGGAATTGTTGATGAAAGCCCTGAATTCATTGAAAATTGTCTGAATAAAAAATGGATTTTTATCACACTACATTCCCAGAATGAATATAAAATTAAATTTTACCACAAATAAATGAGAAATATACCAAACATTTCAGAGGTTTACATTACCTTTTGCAAAATATATTTAATTAGGAAGCACTATTCAGCAGTAAAATTTCTATGGCTTTTCATAATTCCAAGAAAATGATTTTTACCTACTTCATTTATACTGATTCAAATAAGGGCAATTATCAAACATCCACGTACAAAAGTTACAAAATTGTATGCTAATAATAACTTTTGACATAAATTCAATTATCGCAGAAATGGAATAATCAGGTTTCACGAGGTAATTAATAATAGATACCCATTATAAATTGTACAAATAGTTAACTTTCTGAACGAGGCGTTTCCCAGAATCTATTCCATGATTTTAAATTGTACAATGAATTCTAATTTACAATAATATTGGGCGAAATAAACTCACATGTCATTTATTTATCATCTTTCTTATACATAAAGAAAATATAACGCTTTTTATAAACATGCTTTTGTTAAAATGTACTAAAATGAAGAAAGTAAATTTTACACGATTTTATTGGGGAAGGGCTGTGAGATAATAAGAGGACCAAGTTCAAACGAGTGCATGTTAACAAAGGTAAGTTAAAAATTATTGATTCAAACAAATAACAAAATTTTATTAATGATGATGATCTGACTTCATATTTTTTAACCTACTTTGGTTGGCTAGGTTGACATCCACTCATCCGCATTGGGCTCACTTATTGAACTACGGCCCTGCCTCAATCAAATCACGTGATATTTATTTTCTTGGTTATAGTGCATTTCAATAGACAATTTAAAAAAAAAAAAAATTTATACTTTATCATTTAAGTTTTAGTCACAGTATGTCTACCATTGACCGTTAAGGAGTTACATAGTGAACTGATTATTCTGGCTGAAGTATTAGGTCATGGTCAGCATATAATAGTATTGTGTTATATGCAAAATTTCAAGGCAACAGATCAAGTGGAAATGATTAAAAATTGGTTTGAAAGATTTGACTCAAACTGACAAACATGTGAAATTGAATAAACATTTGTAATAAGAAAATGCAGAAATCACTAATTTTTGGCGAGTTTATAACTGATTTAATTACATTATGGACACTTTTTATAAGTACAGTTCGTAAAGTAATAATTGTTATATATGTAAGATAATAGGGAGTATACGTAATTATTAATTAATTAACAATGTTTTAATTGTTGTTTCTGATCTATCTTTCCCATTTTTTTTCTTTACTGATAAGGAACAATAATTTCGAAATACACCTTCATTGCTGCCTTGTTTCTTCGTTGGTGTATATTGAGTGATTTCCTTTTTTATTTATTACTAGGATGAAGTTTATGGTTTTTGGTAAAGATAGTCGATAGACATATATTGTTGTATTAATAAATGAATGTGAAACTAAAAAAGAAGGTCCTGGGGTATTATCCCAGCCCTCCCCCACCATGAAATTGTTGAAATTCATCATTGATATTCTATGAAGATAATAAGACACTAAACTAAAGAAATCTTGTTATTTTCTGCAAAATAAGAAAGTTGTCGGAAACGATCAATATTTCCGGTCTCTAAAATCAAGAAACGCCTCTAGACCTCCTCGTATTTCCTGGTAGGTTTCTGTAGCTTCAAGATGCATATAATTTACCAAATTTTTATGCAAAGCAGTCAAATTTGAATCATGTTCACACCTTGCATTTTTTCATGAAGGTCGGGGACCTTTTGTGACCTGAGTTAATATTCAATACAGGGAATATTCCAAACTTTAGTAATGTGTTCCTTGAGTAATTTTATGTAAAAAAGTGACGTTAACTTAGGTCCAATTATAAATCGTAACTAAAATATGGTTTGTTGAAAAACTAAATGCTTTTTATTTTAAAAAAATTTACAATTTTAAAGAAGCAATAGCTAAAAATACTACAAATACTTATTCGAAATGTTCACTAGTGATTTGGATATACAGTCGAGCACGATGGGATGCGGAGTTTATCGAATTTTCTAGTATTTGACAGTTACGAGTCTAAAAAATTCTAATTCATCTTGATCATCGCCATCTCTACACAGACACGCGTTTTAATGTGATTCCAAAGGTCATAAACTAGCGGGGTTAAGTTTGGGCATCGTGCTGGCCCAGTGTATGCTCTTGTACCATAAGAAATAAAACAGTTCTAGTGCAAAACAATTTAATTCTCAAGGGCCTAGAGATAGATCCATATTATTTCATGTTTAATGGGTTGCTAGTAATTGAATAGCAATATTTTGCATGTTAGTATTACAACTATGTTTGGCAAATTTCCTAGTTTCGGCACAGAAAATATAAGCTGAAAAGGGAACATAGATTAAGGTTAGTAGAGACTAAAGAGCTCGTGCAATATATTTTTATAATGTTTAAAAGTCCCCAAGGTGTAGATAAGTTAATTTGTGAAAGTGTGTGTTGACATGCCCAGCGTGCGTTTAACTCGTTGCAGAAAGAGATATAATATATATATACACACACACAACTTGTTTAAATTTCAAATTACAAATTTCTGTAAACTTTTACTTGCATAGATACCACCCGTCCCCGAAATAACTTTTGGTATACCCTGAGATATTGTAAGTTTCGCAGTCGCTCACCGTACTTTGAACGCCTTTAGCGTGACGTAGTTTACCAGAGAGCAACTGGTCCACTGGAAGCGGGGTAACTGTAGAGTAATTTCGTTATATTGATGGCACTAGATTAATATTAATGGTTGCCAAAATGAAATTCCTGTCTAAGTACAGTTTGCAATATGGCGGGGTTTAAAGGGTTTTTAATTGTTGTTTCATTACATCAGTTTTGGACTTAGTTACAGCAAAAGTTTCGTTTGCCCTTTCTAAAACAATTAATAATCGCTGTTCGAAAAGTTCCAAGTTGAGGTGTTGGAATATTTTGCAAAAACTTACAAAATCAAAATTAACGTGACTATACTTGGCGTTCAGCGACTTACCAAATATATATATTTTTTCTAAAAATGTGTTTTATATAAAGTTTGTTTTTAGGACATGCTGATTTAATAGGGAGCAAGTGAAGAAACATTTTCAAGAGACAAGTGAATAGAGACTTTTCCTAATCAGCAAATTTTAGGTAAAAATCTTTTCGGCAATCCTGTAAAATTCATTTATTTATAAGAAAATGTATTGTTCTGTTTATAAACATCAGCCTATTTGACAAAAACAGTTCATTATATCATCCCTATAGTATCATGCTCTTTTCGTAGATGGAGCCTTAGTTTATAGAACTTCAATCGTATTCGGTTTATCCGTATTATTGAGTTTTCTAAGTGAATTTTTTATGACAATACAAACATCAATCTTTAGTTTCACTAATGAGTCAATGGGGTAGGTATCAATAGGAATTCATTTTCATTTTACATTAACATATACAAGAAGCGGCTTGGTACTCTACTCCACAGAATGCCCAAAAAGCAACCAAAGTTAACAACGTCCCACTCCGCATTCGACAACTCAATAGCGAAAAAAGACGAGCTAGAAGAATCTGGCAGGCATCTAGAAATCCCGTAGACCAATATAATTAAAACAGACTAAGCCGAGAATTAAAAAATACCTTAATCTTAGATGCCCAACATGAAAGTTATGAGCATTATAACATGTACATATAACCAACCTCTCAATGGATAACCATACGCTGTGGAAAGCGGCAAAGAAGTTCAAAAGAGCTCAGACATTCATACCTCCAATATATAAAGTAAACCGTTAATGGGCTTGCTCTGACGAGGAGAAAGCCGAAACCTTTGCAGAATATCTATCAGATGTGTTTAAAATTGGACAAGATGACATAAACGAGGAAGTTGAAAACTACATCTACGCCCCATCTCAAATGACTCCTCCCATAAAAGCATTTAGTCCGTTCGAAGTTAAGGAAGAAATTCAAAAGCTCAACATACGTAAAGGCCGCAGGATATGACCAAATAACAGGACAAATCTTGAAAAATTTACCACGAAAGGTAGTAGTTCTCCTGACCACCATATTTAATCGCATTCTGAGTCTGTCATATTTCCCAATGACCTGGAAATATGCGGAAATTATTTTGATCCATAAATCAGGCAAACCTTTACATGAACCTATCAGTCTACTTCCTGCAATTAGTGAAGCACTTGAACGATTGTTGCTAAAATGAATTTATGAAGATCATAACGCACAAATGCTTCTTCCAAGCCATCAATTTGGTTTTCGTGAACTACATTCCACAACAAATCAAGTCCATAGGATTGTAAACGAAACTGCTAAATGTTTAGAGCAATAGAAATCCTGTAATGCAGTATTCCTCGACATATCACTGACTTTTGACAACGTTTGGCAGCGAGGTCTTCTCTTAAAAGTCTTATCTCCAAACCGTTATCCCCTAATTAAATCCTATCTACACGATAGAAACTTCTCTGCGAGACATAATGCCTGCCAATCTAACTTCTACCCTATGAAATCTGGCGTCTCCCAAGGTAGCGTTTTTGAATCACTACTCTTCCTAATCTACACGGCAGACATACCTGAAACAGCCAATACCACAATTGCATCTTTCGTTGACGATGTAGCACTCTTATCCATAAGCGATAATCCAGCAACGACTTCAGAAAACCATCTGGATTTACTACGTAACTGGTACCATATATAGAAAACACATTCACTACCCGGAATAGTATCTGTTCCCCTGTAACAATGAATAACGGAGCCGTACCAGTGAAAACAGAAACCTTGGTATGTACCTACCTCGACCAACGCCTCACTTGTATTTACATCATACCTATTTTGTAGAAGAGTAAATTTTCTAAGAAAAAGATCTCTTGGCGTAGGCTGACAATTATTTTTTAACCAATATTTCAGTATATATGGCGCATAAATTATAAAATCCGATTAATTTGAAACCGTATCCTTTTTCTATCTCTCTCGTTCATTTACTCCGAAAATACGTAACTACCAATTCCGACAAAATTTTGATTAGGTTAAAAATGGAACCTCCACCGCGCCAATATTCTTGACTAAAGATGACGGTTTGGGATGATTAGGAGTCGAGCTTGAGCTCTTTGTCACAATCATCGCTGTAGACCTCTACCTGCCTCGTAAGGGATGGGCCTGCTTTTTCGCCTACCCCGCCCGCTATTGCGGATGGTGTAGGCGATGTTAGCAGACCTCCCCTGGTCCTGACTATTTTACCTTGCCAGCCGGGTCGTTTCTTCCGGCGCTCTTCTGTCTGTGGGTATTTTTGGTCATTGTCTCTTTGCAACCTGACTTAAAGGTCGGGCTGAAACAGAAAAACAGTCAAGTTATACTTATCGGTTATCCAGGATTTGGAGCTTCGGCCTCTTGTGCCTCGGAGCGTCGTTGGGGTAGTAGTCAGTCGCCTGTCAGACCAGGAACCTCCACCGAACAACAATATCCTACAGCTTGTAAAAAAATATTGTTATTATAAATCGTTTTTTAGAATCGTCAGCGTAATTGCCAAATTTGAGATTATAAAACAATTTTTACTCACCTTACACTACATCTTGATGACCCTAGAATGAGATCACCATCAAGCCATATTCTATAGTTTGTAAAAGATTTCAGAGATGTGGCTGAAACTAATCAATAGTTTCGAGATGTCTAATAATAGTCCGAGAGCCCGTGACATCAAAGTAAGAACGGTATGACAGGGCAAAGCTTGCCGCAAAGATTTTCAATTTAATTAATTATCATTAAAGATAATTAATTTTTTATATCTCGCGACTTCCTGCCACAAGTATTTTTTTCTTTTTAACCTGTGCTCGGGGAATATACAAAATATCACAATTAACCAGTATGCCCCTCAAAATGTCCGGCAAAACACTGAATGCAGTAGCCAGAGACATGGTGGTAAAATTAGTTGCGTACTTCAACCAGGAAAATGTAACGGAGGTCCCGTTTTAACTCCGCAAGCAGTCCATGAGGTGAATCGCAAAATTAAATGTGGCTGACGTTTATAAAGAAAATTTTCTTTTACCGTGCTTCTAAGCCATTGGGTAATTGTATGCGCGCGGTGCAATAACAACCCAGAAAGAAAAATAAAACTAAGGACTTGGTGGAAGCAAGCAAGATGGATGTGAGGGATACAATTTATAATATGTACTCCGATAGTAAGTAGTTGATTTTGCAGTTAGTCTATCCGATAGCTGAAGTGGTGTTGTAAGAAAATTGTATGAAAATGATTGTTATTTTACAGAAAACTCCCTTCAAATGGTACACCTATGCGTGCCATTCTGTGTGTCTTTGAGTCGATTTGATTCGGAAATTAAAGATGATGACGTGAACGACAACATTAATGATTTGAACTGTACTTAATTCAATTGCTCTTTGGGACGTAAAAAAACCATTTTTTTGTAATTAGAAAAAAAACGTGTTTTTTATAATGAAAAAAAACATTTACACGTTTTTTTTCACACTACGCGCTCGCGCAAACGAAATCGGCAACACGGCCACTGTTTGGCAATAAACAAGTCAGTTCCTGCATATGCATCATAGTGTACAGTTATAGTAGTGGTGTGGAGACAACAGATTTTTAGTTTTATTTTGATTTGTTGGCATTGTTGGAGTTTGTCTGTAGTGTTTACACATTGAAATATTTAACTACAATTATGCCTAAACGTGAGGGGTCAGGGAGGAAGAGAGCCTCTGTTGCATGTTTATTTAAAGACGTTAAAACAATAGGGAAAACGGCACGTGTAATGTGTACATTTTGTTCAAATGAGCTGTCTAAAAGTGGGACCAGAATGACAAAACACATAGGTCAGTACTTAAAGTGTCCGCTGACAGTCAAAACTAAGTACCTAAAAAATGAGAAGTCTGAAAACTCAAACAGCGATGTCGATGCTCCCTCTGCTACTTTATCTTTTAGTGTTCAATCATATTCCTCTGCAACACCACCACGGTCTATGTTAAGCAAGAGCAACACTAATACTAAGCAACAAATTTTATCATTTGCTGATAAACTAAGTGCAGTAGATCAATTGAGAGTTAATGAGAGTAGAGGACTTTAGCCGAAGTTGGGTCTCCCCCCACCACTTTTTGTGACCTTGACCTTGACCGTGAACGTGTATGCCGCCGTAGCGTGACCTTGTGCTATAGAGAGTGCCTACTCTTGAATTCGGTTTGCACTTGACCTTGAAACGTACGTTTATTAGTCAAGAGTAGAATATTTTTGTGCCCTTGTCGATAGCAAGCACGCCTCGACCGGGGTAGTATTATGTAACCTTGAGCTGCATGCATGCTCTGCCTTTACTAGAGACCAGATTGCATCCGAGGTTAGATGTTTCGTGACGTAGCAGACCGTTACGTTAAAACAGCGAGAGAAGTTAAAATTTCATCATTCCTAATGTTACTCTCGTAGAGTAAACTAGCGCGCCAACTCAATATGTCTTTTGAAGTTGGTGCGCCGGATGGGGTCGAGCTGACGCTCCCTACCTCAAATGCATCGCTGTAGGCCTGGCCATCGCCGTGGCGTGACCTTCAGCTGTAGACAGCGCCTACTGTTGAATTCAGTTTGCACTTGCCTTGAAACGTACGTTTATTAGTCAAGAGTAGAATGTTTTTGTGCCCTTGTCGATAGCAAGCATGCCTCGACCGGGGTAGTATTATGTAACCTTGAGCTGCAGGCTTTGCCTTTACTTTGAGTCCAGATTGCAATCCCAGGTTAGATGTTTCGTGACGTAGCAGACAGCGAGAGAAGTTAAAATTTTATCATTCCTAACGTTACCCTCGTAGAGTAAACTAGCGCGCCAATTCAATATGTCTTTTGAAGTTGGTGTCGGATGGGGTCGAGCTGACGCTCCCTACCCCAAATGCATCGCTGTAGGCCTGGCCCGGTGTTAAAATGTATACGTGTACTTTAAGTGAGATGACAATATGCAGCATCATTCAACGAAGACGTTTGCCAGGTACCTATATATATTGCCAACTCAAGAAATAGTCATCTAGCGCCTCTGCCTCGGTTGCGTCCGGGATATCAACGAACGGTTACGTGATGTTATTAAGAAAGAGGGCTCTCGAAGGGTAGAGGATAGTGGAGGGATGCATTGCTAACACGGCCGTACTGTGGCTTAGGTCTGAGCGTCCTCGTCGCTCTGTTATTGTTATTGTTATCTAGGTATCTGAAATGGTATGAAGTACGGAAACATAACTTCAAATAAATTGTGGCTAATTGTTTGTTCTTGTGCATTGCTTACATATATTTAGTCAGTTATAAGAGACTAAGATCTGAGTGGAAATAAGAGTACTAATATCCTAGAAATGTAATTGCATAGGTACGTAAACAAAGTAAAAATAGAGAGGAAATAATCAACAAAATTAGATTTTATAACAATGTTACGTATAGTTCTAATAATTATTTTGATCTTTTACACACTTCGCAATTAATTGCAAGTGTCATTTTGTATAATTTACTCATTCGTTTTGTATACCTACGCCAATAGACCTCGAAAAATGTTTGCTTGCGCGCGTTACAAGAAGCCCTTTACAAACAAGAACATCACAAAATCGCCATATTAGGTGGATACAGATTTTGGCAATGGAAAAATTTCTTTATTTTTATTAAATAACTTAATATGCTTATTCTAAATGAAGAGCACTACTTATATAATTAGACACAATTATGCTTTATGAGTTATGCGATATTTTTAGGGGTTTCCACTGACTACGCTTGTAAATGTCTGCTTATTCTCATCTTGTTTTAATGATTTATAACTTTCAGATAGTTAATTTCTAATTTCTTCGGCAAAAAGTAATTTTTTAACAATTTTATCACATGTTTAGAAGTTTTATCATTTCTTTTGCATACTTTAGTCGGATCTCAGAAAATATATTGTTTAGTTGAGTTCTATTTCTACTTCACCTTTCTCTTAAATTTGTCGCTTCTGATTTCTTTTTATATGTGGCCATTTTGTCTAGAGAAGAAGTAAAATATTTTCTGATTCAAATAATGATACCAGGGATAGGGAAATACTATATTTTGTTTTAAAACGAGTGGTGGAACAGCTTTGGCTAAGCTGGGCCAGGACGTTAATTTATATAATGCGATTTAAAAAAAGCATACAAAATACGAAATATTAAACTTAAGCTCACATGGGTATTCGTAAAATATTTTATTAGATGTAAAAATATTTAACCCAATTCACTAATTTAATAGATACCACCCTCCCGAGCACGATGTTTTGTGGTGTAGTACAAAATTCCTATAAAATAGCTCTAGGCACTGCATACGTCATACAACTTGACCCTGGAAAAATGCATTTGTAAGACAAGGGTGGTGTTTCCTACGTGGCAGATAGTTCCTTTAAAATAGTGAGATGTCGTGACCTTCGACGACGATGGTATAACGTAACCTTGAGCTGTAAACGCTACTCGTTCTTGATTTCAGCTTGCAGTTCGAGGGTAGAATATTTTGTGACTTGGAAGTTAACATTTTATCATTCCTAACGTTAGGCTCGTACAGTAAACTAGTGCGCGCCAATTCAGTACTCTTGCCTTTTGATTTAAAATAAATAGAATTTACTATGTACCCTGTGTGTGTATTTGATAAATTATGCAAGTATGTAATGTTGATCTCGATATCCAGAATGCATCGAATGCAGTACTTTATTTTAATCATTATGCAAAAAAAAAAACGATTCTCTCTTATTTCCTTTTATTTTTTATAAATGGCCACTGGGACCCTGAATAAATTTCTACGTCTTATTTATATTAAATTTCGTCAAGTGTATTCTGGATGATACAAAATGGATTTTTTAAGAAATTACGATATTCCTGGATTATTCTCATAAAACTATTTAACAGAATGCTATTTCAAAAAGAAGTAAGAACTATTAAGTAAAAGGCTTTTATTTTAAATGTTTATATAATTCTTTTCACTTGAAACCTGTAAAAATAATTCCATGAAACTCCAATGGGGAAAACGTTTCTGTTAATAAGTCGCCACAAAATAATCAATAGGTACTTCTGCTGCAAGACAAAATGTTTACAATTGAAGTAATTATATTTTGGCTAAAATATTGAGACCGGAATTTATGAAATTAATCAAAATTTTTAAACATTTACTGGTAAAAAAAGAATAGGCAAGTATATAGTTACAATATAGAAATATTGTACGTTAATGAAGTAAATTAAATCACAATCAGAATGTGTCAGAATTCGAACTAACTGACAAATACCGAAGATTTTGAATGAATTCTGGTAGATATATCCCAATTTATTCATCATTTATTAGAGGAGCGGACAGCGTCTCGCTCACTGTACTTCTCCCTACAGATATAACAATAATAATAATAGTAATTATTATTATATAACCCAGAACTCTATAATATATGGAAAATAAGTCACTCCAGGTTATATAAGGAGCTTGGTTTAGTGTCCTCCAAACCTGTATGACCACATATGGGATCTGTGTGACTACATAAGTTTTACAATAGATGGCAATAATTATAAAGTGTACGAAAAGTGTGCACAACTTAATTTTAATAATATATTCTCTTGGCTCTACTTTCTCTTGCATATTCTTTTATTTTAAAATTATGAAATTAAAACAAGTTATCTACAGTTCGTGTATTATTTATTTTCTGCATGGTGACATTACGAAGCTTAATTAACTTCACGCAGAAATCTACCTTACATTTATTTCACTACTTAACGAAGTTATGGTATAGTTCTCTTTTATTATTTTCTTATAAATATATCTAACTTTATGTCTATAAGGTACAGGGATGCATTTTATAGGAAGGGAGTTCTCAAATTTAAAATACACGAGTAAGTAAGTATATGGACATATACATACACTGATGGTTTAGTGAATGCGTCTGCCATTTGTTCTCCCGTGGGTTAATGTTGTAATTTATGATTTAAGAAATGTATATTGGAATATTTATAGCCAGAAAGAAGGTTGGTTATGTCTGCTCTGTATAGTAAATAAAAAACATGCTATGAAGAGTGGCCACTATTTTAGAAATAACCGCAATTTTGAACAATGCCTGCATTAGAAGAAAAACAAATATTTGACGCACAGTATATATAGTAATCGAACTGTTGGACATCAATTTATTTGTTTTTAGATATGTTAAGTCTAAAAATACCTCATCATGTTTGGAATCTTTTCTCTACGAAATTCTCAAATAAACCAGTTACAACGGAAAAGTATAAAAGTAAAAGCAAAATTCTGTAAATCATTCTTTTAGCTTCACTCTTGTATAAACATTTAAATAAAGATTCGCCTCTTTACATCTACAAAATAGCCAATAGGGTACGTTTTCAACTGTACAATTAGCTCTTCTATATTTCTGTTAGGTGCAAGGACAAAGGCCAAAGATCTTAAACGTTCCATCGATCGTTGTAATCAACGTAAAAGTTTCGTCTTCTTCTGTCTAATCATATTGTAGTGGATTCACTCATTTGTTTACAATCAGCAATTTATTCATATGTAGGTATATTTGCTTTATGTGAAACAGCATTGCAATGTATAGTGTTAGTTTAGCGTACTGCTGAAATCATACCCATCACAGTTTGTTTTTGATGAATCAATATGACGTAGTAATAAACAGTTCAGCATTTGGCAACATTTCTCATCAAAAGGGGCAATCTCAAAATTTATTAAAAAGAACGTCATCTACATTTTCCATCGTTTCACCTGGATTGGACAGATGCTCATTTATTTTTGATCATCCACAGTTCTTTTTGGCTAGCTGCTTTTACATTTTCTTTCAGCTGAGGCATTCATGACTCTTTCAACAGTCGATTTCAAAATATATCGTCACATTCACAATAACGCTACTTACAGAACTTTTCCACTTATCTCATGCATATTTTAAGGTTATGTTTGTGACCTCCTCCCAAATTCAAAGGTTTTTCGTTGTTTCTCCGATTTATAACCCAGTCAATGAATGATTCTTAACAAAAAATTTTAATCTGGCTTGAACTCTAAAAGGTCCTCGTTGACAGGAAACGGTGGTGTGCTTGGATTGTTGGGAGTGTGTCCTCTCGAATTGTTCTCAATTTATAATACCATTTTTTCTCCTTCTAAATGGTCAAAGTTGTCTCCAAATGTGTTACAGAAGAGCCGTTTGATGTACACTTTTTGCGCATATAAAGTCAAACTCAACTTCTTCGGGGTAATCTAGTTGAATTACCGTTGATTTCTTAAGAAAAAAAGCAAAAATTATCCCACTTTTACGTGTACCAATCTACAGAACTTGAGGGTTCTGCAATAACATAATAGTAACTATTTTCTCAAGAGCCTTTATGAACCTTACACTTCTACCACTTTTGGTAAATTATTAAGGAATTTGAACTTAGCGTACCTCAAAACAAGCCAAATAATGTACGACAGTCTATTAAACGTTAGCATTTTTCAAGAAACAGTCGGATATATATATAAGAAGAGCGGCAATTTCTCAAAAATGACTGCTTTACTAACTCTAAATATGTGACCAATTTTTTCCGTAGTAGCAAGCGTAGTAAGCGATGTCAAAATTAGTGTTGGGCGATATCGTGATTTTTCAATCACAACGTGAATCGTTACTGTGATTTTCTGATATTAGTGAATTAAAAACATGACGTGATCACGACTTTTCATAATACGGCGTATGGGAAAAATTGTTAATTGCTCTCTATTCCTAAATAAGTGCCGACAGACGGTGAATAGTGAATTCACTACTTTGGTAATCTGTGCAGCCGTAGATATGTGTAATACTTGATATTGTGTGATATACAGGGCCATCGAGAGGACATCAGGGCCCGGGGGTAGCAACATACGGGGCCCCACCAATCTTCGAACTTATCTCGATACAAAATTCGTTTGAAGAGCGGGGGGAGGGGGGGATGGAGATTCCTCATACTTATAGTCCTATTTTACAATTACTTAATGATCTATTAACAATCAGTCCAACTATTTTCTCCCGTTCATCATCGATCTACTTCACGTCACTGCCTCTAATCGCCACTAAATGTAAGTAAAACATATAACAATACATATGAATATCTATACAGCATTAACCGCGTACCTACCCAATATATTTTTTACGATATAAATACTAATTTATATCATAAAAAATATATTTGTTTATAGAAAGTCGTGAGCACGTCACGCTTTTCTACCAACTTTAATAACAGTCGTTACCTGTGATTTTTTAATATCAGTGATTTGATCACAGTTCGCGATATATCGCCCATTACTAGTCAAAATGAACAGATCGTTCTGGCTCTCAAACTTCCAACAGGATACCATGATATGGATAATAAAGTTAAGTAAGGCACGTGGGCAATTATATCTTATTTCTACACAAGAAGTAAGAACAAATGGTAATTTGACTTACGTAGACATATAACGATTTGTTAAAAGATTCATCGATATACGTAATGCAAGGATCGGATTAAGTATGGTGCCGAATGCAAAACTCTTGAAATATAAATCCAACCCTGATCGAGACTTATAGAAGTAATATCAGTAACTTTACGGAAAACAGATTATGTCTCCTTAAAGGTTATCTGCACAAAAAAGAATGTAGGACATACACAGTGTCGGGCTTTGTTCCTTTAAAAAGTAATAAATTCTGTTGATATATAAATCGATATACTATATCAGATTATGTACCTATACTATATAAGTATACCTTATAACGCTACCAGTTGAACCCTCGCAGAGGTTCACATGCGTATTGAATCCTCGAAAAAGGGGTAACATTTATAGTCACACAGGTTACCGCGTCCAAAGCTGAGACTAGAAATATAGATATTATGTAACTTTTTACAGAACGTACTAGTCTTTGGTCTAGTACGTAGGTATGTATATAAGATATTCAAGTGTTACATGTGCACCCAAACTAGTTCATATATGGCAAGAAGACAATAGATTAGTAATGAAAGGGTTCTATTAGAGATAGCATTAAACTTGAGATTTGGTGTGATTCTTTATGCGGCGGTTTTTTATTTTTAATTAAGACAATAAATACCTACATAAAAATTACGTAATTTACTTGTGTCTGTTAGAAACCTCAAATGAAGCTTTCGTAGAGTTTTACATTTCTATTGTACATAACCTCTACTACTTCTTCATTCCCAATTTTTTTAAAATTGCATTGTCTCTTATGAAGATTTTCTCAATAAGACTTAGCTTGCGGTGGACCCGATAGTGCGCTCGAAAATCAGTAACCTCAACTAACCTGCTATTCTAAACTGTTTATTCTGTATTGGTATCAATTACAAAAACTTTATATAACATTTTAAAATTATAAACCAGAATAGATATGGATAGAATAGGGATACAGTAGGAATAGGAGTACAGTGTGTGTATAATAAGGGAAACAGAGGAGTACAGTGTGGATAAACATTGGTTTATAAACTATGTTTCTGTCATTCTGGCAGACTGCGGTATTTAATACACATATCGTCACTTTGCCGCTAATTATTTATTTAGAAAAGCTATTTTTCACTTATATATAGTACGTTTCCAATATTTATAAGCCTGTATTTTTTTTTGTGGAACCCCTTTGGTAAAGGTGAAAAGTAATGCTCAAATTATCCATAATTTAGATTATTTAATTTTTGGCGAATAACTTCTATATGTAATGGGGTTAAATAATAATAATAAAACAAAATTTCTAAATAGTTTATTTGAACGTTACATCTTAACACATATATTTTAACGCATACATGAGATGCAGAGAAGATTGGGTGAGGGACAATTGGTACCAAATACCTATGTCGCATATATTCAATATTCCAACGATGGGTACTCAAAGTTTGCAGGTTAACGGTAGTGTTTATTCAATAACCCCCATGTCTCGTAATTTATTTACGCATGCATCGTATTCTAGACCCAGACGAATATTCATTTTCATTAGCTCGATAATTTCATGTGGATCAATATCAGATTCCCACTCTAACACTTCTTTCTCCGGAATTTGGCAAATACGACGCGTAGAACAGCCTGCATCCAAATTTTTCAATTTTTCATTTCTACGAGTTCTATATTTATCGGTAAGTAACGCTAGATCAGACTTTCGTCCCTCATGATTTTCTTCAATCAGTTCAGATGGCTGACTAATGCTTTTCGAGGCTATCTGGGAGGTATCGGACAACTCGTCAGTATGCATTCTCTGCATGTGACATTTTAAATTATCTTTTCTTTTAAATGTTCTATTGCAAGAATCACATTGGAAAGAGAATATTTTATGAATATTATTGTGTCGACTTAGACCGCTAGGCCAAGAGAATGTCGCACCACAAATATTACATGCATACATGGTTATTTCTTTACTGTATGACATCAAATGACTAATAATCAGCAGGGTACCCTTATTTATCCTTACTCTACCCCTACTTTACCCTTACTCATTCTTGTTTCTCTTTTGTTCCTATTCCTATCATTGTCTTCTGTCATTCTTTTAAATTACAGACCTGTTAAAAAGTTGTAATAAAACCAGTAAAAGTAATATTCAGAGGTATTCAGAAATTTTCGGGTGGATTTCCGTGGAAGTCATATATACAGTAATTTTTACGCCGATCAGTAGTAAAGGATGCAAGAACTGCATAAGTTGAATTTAATGAGGAAATACCTATGTCAGCAAAACTGATCTGAACGAGTTTAACTTTATGATAATAAACTGTTGGCTTAGTCTCACTGGTCTAAACCCATGTCAACGTGAGTTGCAATATCTGTGCATACGGGTAATTGCAATGAACACGCCTTGGGAAGGGCATCCACGTCTTCCAGAATAAATCTGTAGAGATTCATACCATTTTGTAGCCGGCTCAGAAGCGCAGTGCGTACGTGTAGGCCTACGATCACAAAGTCACGGATTGGTTTCTTGTTCATGTGTGAATGTTTAATGATGATTTTAATGTGTTACCGAGATGGCAGTTATGGGCTAGACCGCTGGTGAGTGGCACATGCCTAGTAGCTGTTATCTACAGTGAGGTTGCGTCACAAGTGCGGCAGATGGCAATGTCGAAGGGAATATTTCTTGAGTTGATGTGTACCTATATGTATAATAATATGTGTATGAGTGCTGGTCGAGTCGTGGAATATCTATAGCTAAACTCCATCAGTAGGAATGAAATAAGAATGTGTTGAATGGGTTCTTCTTTATAGAAGTGAAAGTAAATTTGAACCATTTATCCTCAATAATAATTGCTTGCTGTAATTGTAAAACACGAACAGATATGTTCCTCGTTACTCCCACCCCATTACACATAGAAATTATTCCCCAAAATTAACTACTCTAAATTATAGAGAAAGATACTGCAGTGTTGCTACATTATAGAATTAAAAGATTTTACGATGTAAACAATGAACAATTAGATAGTGGGGCTTTATCTTTGGAGTCAAATTAACAACAAAATATACGACCCTTCCGAGGACCTCTTTTAGCAGTAGCAAGAGAAGGATATTCCGGTGGTGCTGATGGAAATGAAAGTGGCATGATTTAATTGACAAAATTCAGAGTGTTACTTTTTTTCAGCGGCACTTACATGCGTACTTTAAAATAAGGTATGGTATTGACGAGACAGTTACAGGATTTCTACAATTTTTTTAACAGGTCTGTACTTTAAAGGGATAAACAAGGATAGGAATAGGAACAAATCAGAGGAACAAGAATGGGTAGGGGTAATGTAGGGGTACAGTAAGGATAAATAAGGGTACCCTGCTGGTTGCTCTCGCACCCTTTACTACTGATCGGCGTAAAAATTACTGTATATATGACTTCCACGGAAATCCACCCGAAAATTTCTGAATACCTCTGAATATTACTTTTACTGGTTTTATTACAACTTTTTAACAGGTCTGTAATTTAAAAGAATGACAGAAGACAATGATAGGAATAGGAACAAAAGAGAAACAAGAATGAGTAAGGGTAAAGTAGGGGTAGAGTAAGGATAAATAAGGGTACCCTGCTGATTATTAGTCATTTGATGTCATACAGTAAAGAAATAACCATGTATGCATGTAATATTTGTGGTGCGACATTCTCTTGGCCTAGCGGTCTAAGTCGACACAATAATATTCATAAAATATTCTCTTTCCAATGTGATTCTTGCAATAGAACATTTAAAAGAAAAGATAATTTAAAATGTCACATGCAGAGAATGCATACTGACGAGTTGTCCGATACCTCCCAGATAGCCTCGAAAAGCATTAGTCAGCCATCTGAACTGATTGAAGAAAATCATGAGGGACGAAAGTCTGATCTAGCGTTACTTACCGATAAATATAGAACTCGTAGAAATGAAAAATTGAAAAATTTGGATGCAGGCTGTTCTACGCGTCGTATTTGCCAAATTCCGGAGAAAGAAGTGTTAGAGTGGGAATCTGATATTGATCCACATGAAATTATCGAGCTAATGAAAATGAATATTCGTCTGGGTCTAGAATACGATGCATGCGTAAATAAATTACGAGACATGGGGGTTATTGAATAAACACTACCGTTAACCTGCAAACTTTGAGTACCCATCGTTGGAATATTGAATATATGCGACATAGGTATTTGGTACCAATTGTCCCTCACCCAATCTTCTCTGCATCTCATGTATGCGTTAAAATATATGTGTTAAGATGTAACGTTCAAATAAACTATTTAGAAATTTTGTTTTATTATTATTATTTAACCCCATTACATATAGAAGTTATTCGCCAAAAATTAAATAATCTAAATTATGGATAATTTGAGCATTACTTTTCACCTTTACCAAAGGGGTTCCACAAAAAAAAATACAGGCTTATAAATATTGGAAACGTACTATATATAAGTGAAAAATAGCTTTTCTAAATAAATAATTAGCGGCAAAGTGACGATATGTGTATTAAATACCGCAGTCTGCCAGAATGACAGAAACATAGTTTATAAACCAATGTTTATCCACACTGTACTCCTCTGTTTCCCTTATTATACACACACTGTACTCCTATTCCTACTGTATCCCTATTCTATCCATATCTATTCTGGTTTATAATTTTAAAATGTTATATAAAGTTTTTGTAATTGATACCAATACAGAATAAACAGTTTAGAATAGCAGGTTAGTTGAGGTTACTGATTTTCGAGCGCACTATCGGGTCCACCGCAAGCTAAGTCTTATTGAGAAAATCTTCATAAGAGACAATGCAATTTTAAAAAAATTGGGAATGAAGAAGTAGTAGAGGTTATGTACAATAGAAATGTAAAACTCTACGAAAGCTTCATTTGAGGTTTCTAACAGACACAAGTAAATTACGTAATTTTTATGTAGGTATTTATTGTCTTAATTAAAAATAAAAAACCGCCGCATAAAGAATCACACCAAATCTCAAGTTTAATGCTATCTCTAATAGAACCCTTTCATTACTAATCTATTGTCTTCTTGCCATATATGAACTAGTTTGGGTGCACATGTAACACTTGAATATCTTATATACATACCTACGTACTAGACCAAAGACTAGTACGTTCTGTAAAAAGTTACATAATATCTATATTTCTAGTCTCAGCTTTGGACGCGGTAACCTGTGTGACTATAAATGTTACCCCTTTTTCGAGGATTCAATACGCATGTGAACCTCTGCGAGGGTTCAACTGGTAGCGTTATAAGGTATACTTATATAGTATAGGTACATAATCTGATATAGTATATCGATTTATATATCAACAGAATTTATTACTTTTTAAAGGAACAAAGCCCGACACTGTGTATGTCCTACATTCTTTTTTGTGCAGATAACCTTTAAGGAGACATAATCTGTTTTCCGTAAAGTTACTGATATTACTTCTATAAGTCTCGATCAGGGTTGGATTTATATTTCAAGAGTTTTGCATTCGGCACCATACTTAATCCGATCCTTGCATTACGTATATCGATGAATCTTTTAACAAATCGTTATATGTCTACGTAAGTCAAATTACCATTTGTTCTTACTTCTTGTGTAGAAATAAGATATAATTGCCCACGTGCCTTACTTAACTTTATTATCCATATCATGGTATCCTGTTGGAAGTTTGAGAGCCAGAACGATCTGTTCATTTTGACTAGTAATGGGCGATATATCGCGAACTGTGATCAAATCACTGATATTAAAAAATCACAGGTAACGACTGTTATTAAAGTTGGTAGAAAAGCGTGACGTGCTCACGACTTTCTATAAACAAATATATTTTTTATGATATAAATTAGTATTTATATCGTAAAAAATATATTGGGTAGGTACGCGGTTAATGCTGTATAGATATTCATATGTATTGTTATATGTTTTACTTACATTTAGTGGCGATTAGAGGCAGTGACGTGAAGTAGATCGATGATGAACGGGAGAAAATAGTTGGACTGATTGTTAATAGATCATTAAGTAATTGTAAAATAGGACTATAAGTATGAGGAATCTCCATCCCCCCCTCCCCCCGCTCTTCAAACGAATTTTGTATCGAGATAAGTTCGAAGATTGGTGGGGCCCCGTATGTTGCTACCCCCGGGCCCTGATGTCCTCTCGATGGCCCTGTATATCACACAATATCAAGTATTACACATATCTACGGCTGCACAGATTACCAAAGTAGTGAATTCACTATTCACCGTCTGTCGGCACTTATTTAGGAATAGAGAGCAATTAACAATTTTTCCCATACGCCGTATTATGAAAAGTCGTGATCACGTCATGTTTTTAATTCACTAATATCAGAAAATCACAGTAACGATTCACGTTGTGATTGAAAAATCACGATATCGCCCAACACTAATTTTGACATCGCTTACTACGCTTGCTACTACGGAAAAAATTGGTCACATATTTAGAGTTAGTAAAGCAGTCATTTTTGAGAAATTGCCGCTCTTCTTATATATATATCCGACTGTTTCTTGAAAAATGCTAACGTTTAATAGACTGTCGTACATTATTTGGCTTGTTTTGAGGTACGCTAAGTTCAAATTCCTTAATAATTTACCAAAAGTGGTAGAAGTGTAAGGTTCATAAAGGCTCTTGAGAAAATAGTTACTATTATGTTATTGCAGAACCCTCAAGTTCTGTAGATTGGTACACGTAAAAGTGGGATAATTTTTGCTTTTTTTCTTAAGAAATCAACGGTAATTCAACTAGATTACCCCGAAGAAGTTGAGTTTGACTTTATATGCGCAAAAAGTGTACATCAAACGGCTCTTCTGTAACACATTTGGAGACAACTTTGACCATTTAGAAGGAGAAAAAATGGTATTATAAATTGAGAACAATTCGAGAGGACACACTCCCAACAATCCAAGCACACCACCGTTTCCTGTCAACGAGGACCTTTTAGAGTTCAAGCCAGATTAAAATTTTTTGTTAAGAATCATTCATTGACTGGGTTATAAATCGGAGAAACAACGAAAAACCTTTGAATTTGGGAGGAGGTCACAAACATAACCTTAAAATATGCATGAGATAAGTGGAAAAGTTCTGTAAGTAGCGTTATTGTGAATGTGACGATATATTTTGAAATCGACTGTTGAAAGAGTCATGAATGCCTCAGCTGAAAGAAAATGTAAAAGCAGCTAGCCAAAAAGAACTGTGGATGATCAAAAATAAATGAGCATCTGTCCAATCCAGGTGAAACGATGGAAAATGTAGATGACGTTCTTTTTAATAAATTTTGAGATTGCCCCTTTTGATGAGAAATGTTGCCAAATGCTGAACTGTTTATTACTACGTCATATTGATTCATCAGTTGAGTTTGACTTTATATGCGCAAAAAGTGTACATCAAACGGCTCTTCTGTAACACATTTGGAGACAACTTTGACCATTTAGAAGGAGAAAAAATGGTATTATAAATTGAGAACAATTCGAGAGGACACACTCCCAACAATCCAAGCACACCACCGTTTCCTGTCAACGAGGACCTTTTAGAGTTCAAGCCAGATTAAAATTTTTTGTTAAGAATCATTCATTGACTGGGTTATAAATCGGAGAAACAACGAAAAACCTTTGAATTTGGGAGGAGGTCACAAACATAACCTTAAAATATGCATGAGATAAGTGGAAAAGTTCTGTAAGTAGCGTTATTGTGAATGTGACGATATATTTTGAAATCGACTGTTGAAAGAGTCATGAATGCCTCAGCTGAAAGAAAATGTAAAAGCAGCTAGCCAAAAAGAACTGTGGATGATCAAAAATAAATGAGCATCTGTCCAATCCAGGTGAAACGATGGAAAATGTAGATGACGTTCTTTTTAATAAATTTTGAGATTGCCCCTTTTGATGAGAAATGTTGCCAAATGCTGAACTGTTTATTACTACGTCATATTGATTCATCAAAAACAAACTGTGATGGGTATGATTTCAGCAGTACGCTAAACTAACACTATACATTGCAATGCTGTTTCACATAAAGCAAATATACCTACATATGAATAAATTGCTGATTGTAAACAAATGAGTGAATCCACTACAATATGATTAGACAGAAGAAGACGAAACTTTTACGTTGATTACAACGATCGATGGAACGTTTAAGATCTTTGGCCTTTGTCCTTGCACCTAACAGAAATATAGAAGAGCTAATTGTACAGTTGAAAACGTACCCTATTGGCTATTTTGTAGATGTAAAGAGGCGAATCTTTATTTAAATGTTTATACAAGAGTGAAGCTAAAAGAATGATTTACAGAATTTTGCTTTTACTTTTATACTTTTCCGTTGTAACTGGTTTATTTGAGAATTTCGTAGAGAAAAGATTCCAAACATGATGAGGTATTTTTAGACTTAACATATCTAAAAACAAATAAATTGATGTCCAACAGTTCGATTACTATATATACTGTGCGTCAAATATTTGTTTTTCTTCTAATGCAGGCATTGTTCAAAATTGCGGTTATTTCTAAAATAGTGGCCACTCTTCATAGCATGTTTTTTATTTACTATACAGAGCAGACATAACCAACCTTCTTTCTGGCTATAAATATTCCAATATACATTTCTTAAATCATAAATTACAACATTAACCCACGGGAGAACAAATGGCAGACGCATTCACTAAACCATCAGTGTATGTATATGTCCATATACTTACTTACTCGTGTATTTTAAATTTGAGAACTCCCTTCCTATAAAATGCATCCCTGTACCTTATAGACATAAAGTTAGATATATTTATAAGAAAATAATAAAAGAGAACTATACCATAACTTCGTTAAGTAGTGAAATAAATGTAAGGTAGATTTCTGCGTGAAGTTAATTAAGCTTCGTAATGTCACCATGCAGAAAATAAATAATACACGAACTGTAGATAACTTGTTTTAATTTCATAATTTTAAAATAAAAGAATATGCAAGAGAAAGTAGAGCCAAGAGAATATATTATTAAAATTAAGTTGTGCACACTTTTCGTACACTTTATAATTATTGCCATCTATTGTAAAACTTATGTAGTCACACAGATCCCATATGTGGTCATACAGGTTTGGAGGACACTAAACCAAGCTCCTTATATAACCTGGAGTGACTTATTTTCCATATATTATAGAGTTCTGGGTTATATAATAATAATTACTATTATTATTATTGTTATATCTGTAGGGAGAAGTACAGTGAGCGAGACGCTGTCCGCTCCTCTAATAAATGATGAATAAATTGGGATATATCTACCAGAATTCATTCAAAATCTTCGGTATTTGTCAGTTAGTTCGAATTCTGACACATTCTGATTGTGATTTAATTTACTTCATTAACGTACAATATTTCTATATTGTAACTATATACTTGCCTATTCTTTTTTTACCAGTAAATGTTTAAAAATTTTGATTAATTTCATAAATTCCGGTCTCAATATTTTAGCCAAAATATAATTACTTCAATTGTAAACATTTTGTCTTGCAGCAGAAGTACCTATTGATTATTTTGTGGCGACTTATTAACAGAAACGTTTTCCCCATTGGAGTTTCATGGAATTATTTTTACAGGTTTCAAGTGAAAAGAATTATATAAACATTTAAAATAAAAGCCTTTTACTTAATAGTTCTTACTTCTTTTTGAAATAGCATTCTGTTAAATAGTTTTATGAGAATAATCCAGGAATATCGTAATTTCTTAAAAAATCCATTTTGTATCATCCAGAATACACTTGACGAAATTTAATATAAATAAGACGTAGAAATTTATTCAGGGTCCCAGTGGCCATTTATAAAAAATAAAAGGAAATAAGAGAGAATCGTTTTTTTTTTGCATAATGATTAAAATAAAGTACTGCATTCGATGCATTCTGGATATCGAGATCAACATTACATACTTGCATAATTTATCAAATACACACACAGGGTACATAGTAAATTCTATTTATTTTAAATCAAAAGGCAAGAGTACTGAATTGGCGCGCACTAGTTTACTGTACGAGCCTAACGTTAGGAATGATAAAATGTTAACTTCCAAGTCACAAAATATTCTACCCTCGAACTGCAAGCTGAAATCAAGAACGAGTAGCGTTTACAGCTCAAGGTTACGTTATACCATCGTCGTCGAAGGTCACGACATCTCACTATTTTAAAGGAACTATCTGCCACGTAGGAAACACCACCCTTGTCTTACAAATGCATTTTTCCAGGGTCAAGTTGTATGACGTATGCAGTGCCTAGAGCTATTTTATAGGAATTTTGTACTACACCACAAAACATCGTGCTCGGGAGGGTGGTATCTATTAAATTAGTGAATTGGGTTAAATATTTTTACATCTAATAAAATATTTTACGAATACCCATGTGAGCTTAAGTTTAATATTTCGTATTTTGTATGCTTTTTTTAAATCGCATTATATAAATTAACGTCCTGGCCCAGCTTAGCCAAAGCTGTTCCACCACTCGTTTTAAAACAAAATATAGTATTTCCCTATCCCTGGTATCATTATTTGAATCAGAAAATATTTTACTTCTTCTCTAGACAAAATGGCCACATATAAAAAGAAATCAGAAGCGACAAATTTAAGAGAAAGGTGAAGTAGAAATAGAACTCAACTAAACAATATATTTTCTGAGATCCGACTAAAGTATGCAAAAGAAATGATAAAACTTCTAAACATGTGATAAAATTGTTAAAAAATTACTTTTTGCCGAAGAAATTAGAAATTAACTATCTGAAAGTTATAAATCATTAAAACAAGATGAGAATAAGCAGACATTTACAAGCGTAGTCAGTGGAAACCCCTAAAAATATCGCATAACTCATAAAGCATAATTGTGTCTAATTATATAAGTAGTGCTCTTCATTTAGAATAAGCATATTAAGTTATTTAATAAAAATAAAGAAATTTTTCCATTGCCAAAATCTGTATCCACCTAATATGGCGATTTTGTGATGTTCTTGTTTGTAAAGGGCTTCTTGTAACGCGCGCAAGCAAACATTTTTCGAGGTCTATTGGCGTAGGTATACAAAACGAATGAGTAAATTATACAAAATGACACTTGCAATTAATTGCGAAGTGTGTAAAAGATCAAAATAATTATTAGAACTATACGTAACATTGTTATAAAATCTAATTTTGTTGATTATTTCCTCTCTATTTTTACTTTGTTTACGTACCTATGCAATTACATTTCTAGGATATTAGTACTCTTATTTCCACTCAGATCTTAGTCTCTTATAACTGACTAAATATATGTAAGCAATGCACAAGAACAAACAATTAGCCACAATTTATTTGAAGTTATGTTTCCGTACTTCATACCATTTCAGATACCTAGATAACAATAACAATAACAGAGCGACGAGGACGCTCAGACCTAAGCCACAGTACGGCCGTGTTAGCAATGCATCCCTCCACTATCCTCTACCCTTCGAGAGCCCTCTTTCTTAATAACATCACGTAACCGTTCGTTGATATCCCGGACGCAACCGAGGCAGAGGCGCTAGATGACTATTTCTTGAGTTGGCAATATATATAGGTACCTGGCAAACGTCTTCGTTGAATGATGCTGCATATTGTCATCTCACTTAAAGTACACGTATACATTTTAACACCGGGCCAGGCCTACAGCGATGCATTTGGGGTAGGGAGCGTCAGCTCGACCCCATCCGACACCAACTTCAAAAGACATATTGAATTGGCGCGCTAGTTTACTCTACGAGGGTAACGTTAGGAATGATAAAATTTTAACTTCTCTCGCTGTCTGCTACGTCACGAAACATCTAACCTGGGATTGCAATCTGGACTCAAAGTAAAGGCAAAGCCTGCAGCTCAAGGTTACATAATACTACCCCGGTCGAGGCATGCTTGCTATCGACAAGGGCACAAAAACATTCTACTCTTGACTAATAAACGTACGTTTCAAGGCAAGTGCAAACTGAATTCAACAGTAGGCGCTGTCTACAGCTGAAGGTCACGCCACGGCGATGGCCAGGCCTACAGCGATGCATTTGAGGTAGGGAGCGTCAGCTCGACCCCATCCGGCGCACCAACTTCAAAAGACATATTGAGTTGGCGCGCTAGTTTACTCTACGAGAGTAACATTAGGAATGATGAAATTTTAACTTCTCTCGCTGTTTTAACGTAACGGTCTGCTACGTCACGAAACATCTAACCTCGGATGCAATCTGGTCTCTAGTAAAGGCAGAGCATGCATGCAGCTCAAGGTTACATAATACTACCCCGGTCGAGGCGTGCTTGCTATCGACAAGGGCACAAAAATATTCTACTCTTGACTAATAAACGTACGTTTCAAGGTCAAGTGCAAACCGAATTCAAGAGTAGGCACTCTCTATAGCACAAGGTCACGCTACGGCGGCATACACGTTCACGGTCAAGGTCAAGGTCACAAAAAGTGGTGGGGGGAGACCCAACTTCGGCTAAAGTCCTCTACTAATGAGCTCCTGGCTCTCGCAATTTATAGTAGTGGTGCACCTCTAGCTATTGTAGAAAATGATTATTGGCTACAATATTTTCATTTCATACGACCGGCATTAAAAGTACCATCTCGATATGAAATCTCTGGCCCTTTACTTCAGCGAGAATATGATCTGATGCTTTTGTGGATGAACAAATTGCGGCTGCTGATTCCGTTGGTATAATGTGCGATGGTTGGAGCAATATACACAACGAGTCCACCATAAACTTTGTGGTGACGACACCGAATGCTATACTATACAAGAGCCTACCAACAGGAAAGGAGTCGCACACTGCCGAATACATAGCTAAAGAAATTAATATAGTGATTCAAGAAATTGGCATGCAAAAGGTTTTTGGACTAGTAACTGACAATGCCGCAAATATGAAAGCTGCTTGGGCCATTTTAAAAAAAGACATGAAAGGCGGAAATTCAGTTCTTTTTACATACGGTTGTTTTGCATACTCATTAAATTTGATATTCAATGATATAAAAAAGCAAGCAACATTTCGCAAGTTTCTGGCTGAAACTGTAGCACTAATAAAAACGATTAGACAATCGCATATTCTACTATCAGTATTTAAAGAAAAACAAAATAAAGTTATAGCTATAGCTAATCCGCTTAAAGTAAAGTCACTAAAATTACCTGTTGTGACAAGATGGGGATCTATAATTTATTGTCTTGAAAGTGTGCAGGCAAATAAGCAAGCTATCATGTCTCTTGCAATCGAAGATGAAGATACTGTGCAAACGTTAATCAAGAAGCATCCGGGCTTAAAGAAAAATGCACTAGACGATACATTCTGGGACAAGGTAGAAGGTTTCATTTGGTTACTAAAACCTATTGAGAGTGCAATTAAATTCATTGAAAGTGATAAACCACGAATTTCGATGGTGGTCAAATTTTTTCAGCAACTTGAAGAACATTTCAAGAGAGCCTTGCCAACTTGCCCTTTGAGTAAACAAGAAGAAGCAAAAGTAACACTGAACTGAACAGGTAAGATAAATATAATATTCATAAAACCAGAATTTATTTGAAGTAATTCCTTTCCAGACCGATGCCATTGAACAAATATTTCAAACAGCAAAAACAATACCTAATTTGAATGAAATAAACGTTCTATCCGAACTTGCCAGTTTCCAAGCAAAGGAAGGATTCTTCAGCAAACAATTTCTGTGGTTGGCAGCATCTGAAATCTCACCGACTGCTTGGTGGAATGGTTTATGCAAAAGTACGGAATTGTCGATATTAGCAGTAAGATTTCTTCAACTACCAGCTACCTCTGCTGCTTGTGAAAGAACTTTCAGTACATATGCAGCAATACATACCTCTAAAAGGAATAGATTTAGAAACGACAGGGCGGCCAAGCTTGTGTATATTGGGCATAATTTAAAATTACAAAGTGAATGTCTTAAAAACACGAAGACTCGGAAGACTGCCAGTTTAAAGCTACCTGAATGTGTTGAAGAACAAAACACTAAGGCTATCACTACCAGTACCAGTACTGGCAGTACTCCCATCACTAGTGACATTGACACACCGAATATCAATATTATCAGTATTACCAACACCAAGCATTTGCCTACTACATCCACAAGTGGAGTGGCATCAACGTCAAAGTCAAAAATAGACGACAGTCTTATGGAATGGAACAGTAACAGTGACGATACTGTTTTTACTGATTTTTCTGGCTCCCATTTTTCTGTGCACGACACAGATTCTTCTGGAGATTTAGAAGAAATGGAGGAAGAAGAAGAACTATAAGTTTGCGATACTGGCAGTGTCAGTACCCCTCTTAGTTATCTTTTTATTTTAATTTATTTATTGAATCTAAATTTTAAAAAGAGTTGAGTTTATTTGTTTCATTTTAATCTTTAATAATATTTTATGGACGTTTTTATTGTAAAAATTGCAATACATGTATAATGTATACATAAATAGAATTTTTATTTTAATTATGAAAAAATACCAATTCCTGAAAAAAAAAACAAAGGTTATGTGTATTTTTTCACAAAAAAAAACATGCAAACTGAAAAAAAAAACATTATTGTTTTTTTCATTTACATCACTGATTGCTCTACAAAATTGTTATTGTGTATTTTCAGCGTATCTTGCGTTGTTTTCGAAATATTAATGATGAAAGCACAAAAACACTAAAATTTGTGTTGCCTTTTGAATGTTATGTTGCCCTTGAAAGAGGATGTTGACAACAATGAATCTCGTTATTTGAAAAGCTTATACAATTTGCTGCCACACTTTAACAACAGAATTTATTAAAATACCCTAATCCCCAAACTATACACCAAATGTCAAAAATTCGTTTCGACTTCGGATCTCGCATTCAAATGTAGGATTTTTGTTAAGTGTTCCTGTTCTCCCAAGGATACGATGCAATTAGGTGTTTTCACAATGTGCAAATTCGCTTTTCTGATTAATATCAATTTATTTAATAATTTAATATGAAGTATTTGTTCTTGATATTTAAACAGCATTCTGTCTTCCACCAAATTAAAATTTCAATAAATAAATAACATGAAGTTTTAATAATTGAACAAGTATACAAATAATGCTATGATTGGCGGTGACGTCATCGATTTTATTAGTGGCTTAAATAGCATTTAAATACTGGTAAACAACATTTTATTCACATTATTTACGTTTTACACGTGATTAAATAAGTAATACGGGATTTGTAAAGGCTACTCTGGAAATTTACCTGCTACACTTTTAGCTTGATACTGATCACTAAAACTCTTCCAGGTACGTTCTTGGATGTATGTTTGAACCTTGGTTTAAAACACCACTCTGTTTTCATTATAAAATGGTAAAACTTTGCAAAATAACATGTATTTATAATACACAATGACGCTTGTTTACTGACAATGCAGCCGATGACGTCATGAGTGCGCAGTGAAATGATGTAATGTTTTTGGAGGTAAAATTTAAATTCAAAATTAAAATGGCTTATTTTAAGGTATTATTCGACTGATTGTCAAAATTCAAATGCTTTTAACCATAATCAAATATTATCTTCACACTCAAAGATAATTTAACATATGTGAAAATACCTAATTGTCGAAATTGTTCCTCTAAGTTGAATTATCCAATAGAAATGGAACACGTCCTAGCTGCTTCAACAATTGGTAAATTGGAAGTGGTTCTGCCATTTATAACTAAGCAATTCTAGTAATATTCTTACAATATGCTACTTATCTGCCTCTGAAATAGCTTTTACAAGCAACAAAACACTTGGATACTACACTCGAATTCTGACATTTAACACGCGTTTCGCCCACCACGTTGGTATCATCCGGAGATGAATTTACCTGACATTTCTCTCATCTCTCGATGATGCAAACGTGGTTGGTGAAACGTGAGTGGAGTGTCGGTATCTGAGTGCATTGTTCAAGTGTCTTTTGTGTTTGTGGAAACCACTTCAAAGGCAAGATGTTATTATATCCCTGGCTGTGACGACATAACCATATTGACCATTCACAGAAACCAATTATTTCTTATTGCTGATAAAATTAAAATATATTTTGCATATTGTTTAGCGAATAAGTGTTAATGCAAAAAGATGTTCAGATCCAAACTTTAATGCATTTAGTCCATTTACATTATGTCTAGACTGTAATGTTTGTATAAACACCATTAATTCACCAGACAACTATTTTTATCTCCAAATAAATTAATTTATGAGGCAAACATTTTTTATATTTAATTAATCTGCATAATCCACATAGTGCTTCGATAAACATTAAAATTGTAGTTATTTTATCTAGGTGCTTATTTATGAAGTGATACTGACAACTATTTGTAAAGAATTGTATATGGGCGTTGCCGAATGTAGATAATAATTTTACATATACTTAAGTATTTTTTTTTCAGTATTTACATAACTTTAAGTATGATATATTTACATTTTAAGTTGTGGTTTGATCAGCAAATCACAAAATTTTAAAAATTTCTAATTTTTTATTCCTAAAAATAATTGCAATCAGACCATTTAACATTATTATTACCTACATATTATGAAAGAGCTTGACGAGTATTCTTCTTCTCATTTATCTAGGCGGCATAAAAAGTGTCGGCATCTTTGACTTTGCGGTAAAGCTCCTCTTGCAGTAAAATAGCAATATCTTTTTTTCCAATGTAAAACATAGATAATGTTTATATCACTTTAAAAACCACATTAAATGAGCAATTTTTTTAAATAACTTGCCAGGTTAACGTGGTAATTTTCTTTACAGTATGAAGAGTCTAAGTTAGCTAATAAAAAAAAATAACTGATGAATTGAGTAAAAATGTTTTTTTTTCCCGAATGTATGGCACCAGTTAGGTTACACATAGTGTGTAAGCAAGTGTGTAAAGTGAGCTCTCTAGTAAGTTGGTGATTTAAAGTGGTTAAAGTAATCAGAAAACTCTAAAACTTTGTGAAAAGCAATAGAAAGCTATTAGCTGTGGAAAGGAAGATTACTTAACTCAGCAAATAATACCTAAACAAGAAAAATTAAGTTATAATACAATAATAAAATATAACTGGCTCTCTACCTATAAAAAATTCGGTACAAACAATCTTCCTATCATAGTACTAGAAAAAGTCTTACTGTGACAAAAAACATAAAATCAATAAATTAAAATTACAGCAAAAAATAGCCTGTGTACAATTCCATATACGAATTATCATATACTCAGTGTGCAAAACTCAACACAATACTGATTTCTTTGAAGAAATATAATGGTAACTGAAGACAATATATCAAATAAAGATATCTTTGCACTACTCCAAAATGTACTAAAAAAAAGTGATAATATTGAAAATCAAATCCAGACAAACAAAGAAGAACTTAAGCAAGAAATACGCAACATTAGTACCGAAATTAAAAATGAATTGGATGAACTAAAGCGTACAAACGATATACTTGAACAAGAGAATAAGATATTGAAGAATAGGCTACTAACAAGTGAACGCCAACTAAAAAAATATAACTTAATAATCTACGGTTTAAAGGAAGAAGAAAATATAAGAGACGAAATCACAAATTTCTTAAATCTTATTTATGAGAAGCTTGGTATAGATTGTCGATTTATGGATGTTCGAGATTACCACCGTATAGGAAAGAAAGAACCAGGAAAAAAACGTCCGGTAGCAGTGGAGTTAGTGAATTACCAATTAAAACAAGAAATTTTAATTAACGCAAAAAAATTAAAAGGAACAGGGATATTTGTATCAAATGACTATACTCCTGAAGATTACGAGCAAAGGAAAATGTTATACCTGAATTTAAAACTTGCAAGGGAAAATAATTTTACAGCCGTAATAAAGAATAATGTGCTAATAGTCGATGGCGACAAATACACCTGCGACGATCTCAAAAATAACCCAATTGCACTCCTAGAAGAGCAAACTGACAAAGAAGGAAAAAACAATGAGGAAATAGACCACATAAAAAATACTCAAGATTCTACAAATGCCAATATTGTACCCTTAGCAATACAACATAGCGACAAAGAAGAGAAAAACAGGAGCTTCAAGGACTTTATTAATTCTGAGCAAACTAGAAGAAAAAGAAAAGAACAGTCGTCAGATGCGGAAAATGCCGTGAAAAGATCCAATAGACTGAAGAACAAACTAAATTAAATCAAAGTGTGAATTTGTATAATTTGACTTGACAACAGTTAAAAATTGTCAAACTGAGGAGATTACTTTTATTCCCTTTGTTGTGGTATGTAAAATATATATTATTATTATTATTATTATATGAAAAGGAAAAATGAACCAGTACATCAGAGATTTTCAATTAACTAATATAGACACTTTTGTATTAGAAAATGCCTATGAAACTAATCAAGTAGTCAAAATAAACGCGAATCACAGAAACTTGTATTGCAAAAAACCTAGACGAATCCAAAATATTCATAGAGCAATTCCATTTTAAGTTCGACTGCCTGGTACTTACGGAAACGTGGTTTATACCTGATATTAAATTAGTTTATATAGACGGATATAAAGTAATATATAACGAAGGGAGCTTTAATCAAAATGATGGCACAGTAATCTATATTAGGCCAGAACTATATCGCTCCCATAATATTATAGAATTTAATGGTAGTATTTCTGACAACAAAACATCCAGTACTATCAATGCGATGTACAGGTCACCATCTACGTGTGTATATCAGTTTAATAACGAATTGAAAAAATACTTAGAGGCAAATGTAAGTGACAACATAAATCATAATATTATAGTGGGAGATATGAACATCGATATTTTGGGAAATACTGACTACTCAAATGATTACATAAATATAATGTCTGAATATGGGTTCCTATCCACTATAAACCATTTTACAAGGTCACAGGTCAACTCAAATACTTGCATTGACCATATTTTTGTTAAAAGCAATAGTGAAATTGTAGAGATAGTATTACCACTAATTGTTCAAACTAGCATTTCAGACCATTATACAATAATATTGCAACTGGTTACCGACAAAGGAAATACACAAAGGTACCCTAAACACAACGATTACATTAAACAAATAAACAATAATATATTGGTGGAAATTATGAGAAACATTAGCTGGGATTGCGTGTATGCTACAGAAGATCTTAATTCTGCAACAAATAAATTTATAAATATTGTAAAAGGAGAAGTCGAGCAGTGCACAAAATATATTAAAATTATTAACAAAGAAAAAAAACGCAAAAATTGGATTACTAAAGCTTTAATTAAATCTGTTAACAAAAAAAATAGTATGTACTTGCAGTCAAAAAGAAATCCTGATAATCTTATTTTAAGAAATGAATATACAAATTATAAAAACATGTTAAACAACGTAATTAAAAAAACTAAAAATGAATACTACAAAAAATGTATAAACGAAAATAAAAACGAATCGAAACATTTGTGGAAAACAGTAAATCAATTATGTAATAACAACACTAGAATAAATGATATACCCTGCATAAAAAAACAAAACGGGCAGGTAACTCATGACATAAACGAAATTGTAGAAGCTTTTAATAAAACGTATGTAAATGTGGGTAAAAAATTAGCAAGTAAAATAAAGAGGAAAAATAATTATAATATAAATAGAAATGTTTCGCTAAATTCCATTTTCTTAACACCAACCAATAGAAATGAGATTATAAGGACAATTCATGAGTTGAAAAATAATAAATCGCCTGGTGTTGACTGCCTCAAGGCAGAAACATTAAAACTTATTGCACAGCAAATAGCAGATCACTCTGTTTCCTGATAAATAAATCAATAGAAAGGGGCTACTATCCAACGGCCCTTAAAAAATCTATCGTTATTCCAATATACAAGCATGGTGATAAATTGGATGTAACAAACTATAGACCTGTATCATTGATTACAAACTTTAGCAAAATTTTCGAGAAAATTCTAAAATCAAGACTAACAAGTTTCTTTAAAAAATATGAATTACTATCCGATATGCAGTTCGGTTTCAAAGAAGGTAAATCCCCTCAAGATGCGATCCAGTAATTAACAGCAAATATATACGAAGCTTTGGACGAAAGTAAGCCGTCACTTTGCATTTTTATAGACCTCGCTAAGCCTTCGACACCGTTAGCCAACCTCTACTTATCCAGACACTAGAAGACATAGGTATACGGAATAATGCTCTCGACCTTTTTAAAAGTTACCCAAGTAGAAGAGAAAAACACATAAAAATAAACAATGTGTTAAGTGAACAGGAAGTTATTGAGTTTGGAGTGCCACAAGGAACGGTGTTGGGGCCAATTCTTTTTACATTATATATAGATGGCTTACTTTCAATTCAATGTAGTGGCAAAATAATAAGCTTTGCAGATGATACTGCTATATTTTATCGTGGTAATAACTGGAACGAGATAAAAACAAACGTGGAAAGAGACATGTCTATTATCAAGGATTGGTTAGATTATAAACTACTATCCATAAACTTTGGGAAAACTTGCTTTTTGCCGTTTTGTAGTTATAAGTCATCATTACCTAACTTCTCCCACATAACTGTGCAGGATGACTTCGACATACTATCTTCGAAACAAATTAAATACCTGGGCATTATTCTGGATAACCACCTAAGATGGAATTTGCATATTAATTACGTTATAAAAAAACTACGTTGCCTACTATATAAATTCAAACACCTACAAAATATTTTAGATATTGAACACAAAAAAATAATTTACCATAGTCAAAGTCATTTAACTTATGGAATTATAGGTTGGGGAGTATCAACAACTTACTTGAGACATTTAGAAGTGATACAAAAGCAATTTCTCAAAATAATGTTTCTTAAAAATTCCAGATATCCGAGTGATTTATTGTATCATGACATTAGACAACTGTTTTTTATTTCCGTAAATACTAGGCAATATATAAATAAAAACAACTTACTTACCTACCAACATGCATATGCTACTAGACAACAAAATAAATTCATTAATCCGCTAATGGCAAAAACGGTAGGACAAAAATGCTATAATTACCTAGGGCCAAAGCTATTTAATACATTGCCCGATACTGTAAAAAATGAAAAGACTTTAACTTCATTTAAGAGAAAATTAAAAATTTACATTAAAAATGTACCAAGAATAAATATACACAATTTAATTAATACGACAAATACCTGATTCTCTGTTTAAAAATAAAATAAAAACAAAATTTCGATAAAAAAAAATTAAATACTTGATTGTTTCATTACAAAATGTGTAGGAACCAACTTGCATACGGTATGTGTGGTGTGTGTGTGTGTGCGTGTGGGTGGAAATGTAACTATTATTGGGGTGTATTATTATAGATGTTTTTAATTAAGTTACAAATTTTATTGTTATCTTGCAAACAAGTTTTTACTTCTGCAAATTTATTGTTGTTTATTTACATGTATACACTGTATTATTCTTCACCCATCTATTAGCTAACTAGTATTGGAGCCTATATGCTATATATGCATGTTTAAAAGTGAATTATTTATTATTTGTTTGCTTATAGTAATGAAACATATTCTTTACTTATAGGATTTTGCAAACAGCAGAAAGAAAAACTTCTATGAGAACTAAAAGAAAAACTACATGTAAAAATATGAATGAAATCTTTGCCTCCTTTCGATAACCTGACTTCCGGTTATGCTAAGCAAGTTAAAATTCTAAAATAATTTGTTCAATTTCTTGTTTGACATTCTCACTATAACATTAGCATCCAACATAGTCCCCTACGGCTAAGCAGATTAAACTAGTATCATGACCCCCTATGGTATGTAAATTCAGTTAAAAATGAGAACAAAGGCCTGAAATTAATTTATTTACCTATCTTGTCTTAAAAAAACTTTTTCATTCTAATGGATTACATTACAGGGTTGGCAGTTTTAAAACAAAATGTTCTAAACAAATGTTTTTTAAGTGTTTAAAACACAGTAACCTGTTTTAAACACATTTGTTTTAAACACGTTTAAAACAATTGTTTTAAACATGCTTTTTTTCAATGCGTTTTTTCAGTGTGTTTGATGGACAATTTTTGGAACATCGTTGTATTTGATAAGATAAAAAAAATTATAAAATAAAAAAATATGAACTTTTATGTAATGAAATAAAACTAATTATAATAATATACTAGTATAAGTACAACGAACAAAACATATTACTATTATATAGAAGATATACCTGTATTATTTATTTTCTTAAGTGTTAATTTTAAAGCGATTAATAGCACAGGTACACACAAAAAAAAGTCGAGTGCGGGAAGGTAGACCTATGTATTCCCATGCCTTTTGGCCTGCTGAACACGAATCAGATATCCGTTTTGCCCGATTGGCTCTTGTATTTTTCCTAACCTCAAAAAAAAACACCGTAAGAATGGCCGAGAAAATGAAGGTGTAGTTAAAAATCCGAAAAAATTCAGAGGTACGTAGAATGGCGAGAGAAATCGAATGGCCCAAACTAGAATTCTATAGCTTTTATGGTTTCGAATATAGAGCCTCGAGAAGTGCGAAAAAACCAAATTTTTTCCTTCCGGTAATTTTGAGCTGCTCTATCTCGAAAACGAAGGACCGCAGGGATGTCTGGTTTGCGCCATTCGATTTCTATCGCCATCCTATGTACCCCTGAATTTTTTCAGATTGTTAGCTACATTTTCATTTTTTCGGGCATTCTTACGTGTTTCTTGAGGTTAGGAAGAATGCAAGAGCCAATCGGGCAAAACGGATATCGGATTCGTGTTCAGCAGGTCAGAATTCATGGGAATACTTAGGTCTGCCTTCTCCCACTCGACTTTTTTTATGTGCCTGTGCAGTCAATAACCAATCACCATACAATTATTGCACTATTGCAAAATTGCCGTATTTATTACACCGAATTGGCCGAGCCGTTGTCAAGTATCGTCTTCGTCTTGTTATGATGCGTTATGGGCATGGCTTATAGAATAAACAATGTATTGGGTCGACGCGCCCGTATAAATTTAAGTTTAAAAACATTTTTTATTGTTTAAAACATGTTTTTTTTCAACAATTAAAAATCCATGTCTAAAACACATTGAATTGTTTTAAATTAAAAAAAACGTGTTTTTTGATTAAAATAAAAAAAACACAATTTTTGCCAACCCTGTTACATTATCATAAAATCTCTCATTCTGTTTCTTGGAAATGTTTAGCCTGAAACGTTTTTCGCCCTTATTCTGAGCTCATCAGAAAGGCACAAAGCTGCTCATAACGATGCTTCATGCAAAACCAAGCAATATCCATGAATAAGTATGAAATAGTTATATTTGACATTGACAGATAAAAAACAACAGATCTTCACCTATTTATTAGCTAACCAGTATTAGCAAAATCCAATAAAAAATATGTTTCATTACTATAAGCAAACAAATAACATGTAATTCACTTTTAAAAAAGAATACATACATACATACAATTACTAATAAAAAATTTTAATATACGGTATCCTCTTGTCATACACCGCACAGAAAGTGTACCAGTTTATTATTATCAATATTGTAAAAAAAGTACTAAATTAACACTAGGTACCTAGAGTTTTTATGTTTCTTGTGTCAGTCGGATTAAATATATAGAAAAAGATTAGGCACCTAACCAAAAAAATTAAAAGCACTATTTAAGGAATGTGTTTTTGCCTAAACATCTTTACAGAAAGACAATTATTTAAGAATAGTAATTTGATGCTTTACAAAAATGAAAACGACAGGTTGAGAAAGAAAAGACGGATTATAAAATAATTTTAATTTATTTAGGTATCCCTTATATTCAAAACACACGTACTATATAAATTTCGTACAGAACCATTCATTAACAATGAGCAACAATTAATTATTTTAAATCGAAAGGTACAATTCTATATAAATGCATTTGATGCGTTGTATAGTGAGTGAATCAAACGCGTTTTTCCAGTCTTAGTACAATTCTATATGAATGCATTTGATGCGTTGTATAGTGAGTGAATCAAACGCCTTTTTCCAGTCTTAAAATGGATGATAACAATTAATTAATAATTACTTACAAATAAAACAATATTTCGACTGAACAACTTTTGGTAAAGGCAGTGGACTAATAGGAATTATTTTACATTAGTTGTAGTGTTCACATCTTGTGGGCAGTTAATAAAAATGAAATAAACGGTCTTCAGATGCATACCTGACGTCACAAGTCATTGTCCCCACGAGTCACTGACATGGTATGCATATGAGAATGAGTGTGCATTAAATACACAATACACCACTATCGAACTCACATGCAGCCGAGCTAACATCACCCTTCTGTCCTTGCTGTCTAGGATATTTTATTACAAATTACAAACATTCACCGAGCATCCATGCTGGACTCTGACTGAGACCCATGGTCCGAAGAACTACTACTAGAAACTGTTTCTGCTGATTTAATTTTTGGCTTATATTCAGTAATCACCACCGTAACACTATTCACAGTAACTTCTCTCGTTTGGGCACTGCTTCTGTCTACATTCTTTAGACGCGGGGGATGTCTGCGTTTTTTCATCGATTTCTTGTCTTTCTTTTCACGTTTTTGGTTACTCGTCGCTGGAATAAACTGACTGGCTACCTGTTGGGCTACTAATTGCGGATTTATGCGAGGTTTTCTGGTGGAAGTTCCTTTACGAACGTCACACATCAGGCATTTAAAAGCTTCTGCGGTATTTCTAAACGTGCACACACTACAGTCCCAAAAATTATCCTCCAACACTTTAGCCGAACGTTTTGCTCTTCGAATTGGACTTTTTTTATTATCCATGATGACCGTAAACACTAATAAAATTAATATTTTGATGTGAACTGACAACTATGGGTCATCAATGACGCCATGTTTACTTCTCACGGGCTAGTACAAGCGCATGACGGTATGCTGCATGATGGCAGCACATTGATTCTCAAATCTGAGTCTGTCGCACTCTGTCGTATCGAGAGCGCATCTATCCTTCTCTTACAGGCTTTCACACATTATCAGTATCACAGCTCCCGTCTTTTTCTAATTTACCTCCACTTCCAAGCCCTGGTTTATATACTTTTTCATTCCATTAGTAGTTAGTACCTAGGTAGATAAATGAATAGCGATTAATGATCTTTGTTTATTTTAGTGAACGGAAATCCATGAAATTTTTAAACTAGCCATTTTATTTATTAAGTTTTATTATTAGTGACACCTACGCAGTTATTAATATTTTTAGTTCGGGTACAATAAAATAATACTTAGTTGTATATTGATATTATTGACAGAGATGCGCTACCATGATAGTAATCACTTCCACATCCATGTAGTGGTTTTGAATAGTAATCGCAAAAAAAATTTCAAATTTTTTTCTTCTTGAAATAGGTTTAGAATGTCGTGAAACATCGAGACTGTAAAGTCTGTCTGCCTGTCGGTCTGTCTGTAACTTTTTTTGTCCGCACGCTTCCTCCGGAACGGTTTAGGATACTGAATTGAAATTTTGTAACGTACATTATGACGAAATCTGGAACTGGATTGTTTTTTGAAAATATCCGGTGAAGGGGTGGGGGTGGGGGGAATAGGGGTAAATATGGGAAAATATGTAAAGCAAGCTGGTAAGAGTACAGAAACTTGAAATTTGATGTATGTACCTACTACAAGCCAAGGCCTCAGATTTTTTTAAAAACTTGAAATTCAGTGTATGTACTAGAAGCTAAAGACTCAATTTTTTTTATAATATTTTCCAACCCGCCACCACCCCTACTTCATTATTAAAGGGGTTGATAAAATAAAATTGAAATATTCATTTGAAATTTGGTACACGTATGTATCATAACGACATCTGAAACTAGATTATATTTTGAGATGATTCCGCTGAAGGGGTGGGGGTTAGCTAGTGGTAGATAGAGGAAAATAAGTAAAGCAAGCTGGTAAGAGTAGAAATTTGGGATTTGGTGTATATACTAGAAGTGACACCTCAGGTTTTTTTATAATATTTTCCATCCTCCCACCACCCCCACTCCCTTATTAAAAGAGTTGATAAAATAAAATTTAGATTTTCACTTGAAATTAGATTATATTTCGATACGATTGCGTTGAAAGAGTGGGGTAATTGGTGGTAAATAGGGAAAAATAAGTAAAGCAAGGTGGTAAGAGTACAGAAGCTTGAAATTCGGTGTATGTCCTAGAAGCCAAGGCCTCAGATTTTTTAGTAATATTTTTCAACCCCCGCACCATCAATCCACTATTAATGGGGTTGATAAAATGAAATTAAGATATTCACTCGAAATTTGGGACACGTATGTATTATAACGACATCTGGAAGTAGATTATATTTTGAGATGATTCCGTTGAAGGGTTGAAGGTTATATAGGAGTGAATAGGAGAAAATAAGTAAATCAAGCTGATAAGAGTACAGAAATGTGGGATTTGATGTATACACTAGAAACCAAGGCCTCAGATTTCTTTTTAATATTTTTCAAACACCACCATCTCCGCTCCATTATTAATGGGTTTGATAACGTAAAATTGGGATATTCACTTGAAATTTAGTGCATGTGTGTATTATAATGACATCTGGAACTACATTATATTTTGAGACGATTCTGTTAAAGGGGTGGATGGTAAGTAGAGGTAAATCGCGGAAAATGAGTAAAGAAAGCTGAGTACAGAAACTTAAGATTTGGATCATATACTACAAGCCAAGATCTCAGATTTCTTTATAATATTTCATTAAATTTAGTGGATTTTAACAAAATCATGCCTGTAACGACCAAAAGCGTGACATTCGAAAAACAAATACACTTATTCGCATAAATGCAAAAAATGATGATGGACCCAGAAAAGAAGTGCCAGGAAGAGAAAGAAGAACAGGAAAGAAAACGTCAACAAGAGAAGGAAGAAAAAGGACGGAGACGTCAAGAAGAAAAACAAGAGCAAAAGAAACGACGTCAAGAAAAAAAGAAGCAGCGACAAAGGGAAATAATGAATTAAGGAAAGCTATAGAGACGCAACAGAATGCCTTGTTTACAGTCGCTGAAGAACTCAACAATAAGATCAAAGTAAAAATGGACAAGGTCCATTTTTTACTTCGATCTTATTTTTTCTTTTTATTCAGAACGTCTTAACAGATGTTTTGTGATTCATATAATGTTCTAGTTGGTCTCCCTTTGCTGTATAAACAAGTCCGACGGAAGTACGCCATCTATTGCGGCTGCCTGTTAGGCGCACGGCTTCAACGAAGCTGCTTCCCATGAGCTCTTTGGCGGCATCAGCCCAACCTTTTGTCATCTGGTTTTCCGTGGACAATCTCACGTTTTTATTGTCCTCTTTCAGGTTGACGTACCCAACATTGAGAGGATTCGAGATAATACGATGCTGGTGCGTCGCTTTGGGGGGTGTATTACTTTTGGAATCGTGCTGTTGATACGATGGGCTGTGCAGGTAACTCCCAGCAAACGTCTCCAGATCTGCATTTCGAAAGCATCAATACGCCGCCTGTCTGAATCCCGAACAGTTCGTATTTCAGAGGCGTAAAGAAATATGGAGGGAACTATAGTTAAGTCTAATCTTTGTACGTCTCGTGATAATCTTGTCATGCCAAACTTTGTTCAACTAGGTAGTGCCGATTCTGCCATCTGCATTCTTCATCGAATTTCATACACGTAGTTTCGGTATTATCCACAAGAGCTTCAAGACAAATCTTATTTACCATTTCACAATCACCTATCCAAAACGTGCCTGATTTTTATGTGCTGTTACAATCGCCATTTTTGTTTTGCTGTAATTTACACTAAAACCGTGCTCAGAGGAGATTGCCCGGCAGGTGCATGAGCCTATCCTCGCTCGCTGCAACCGAGGTGATATCATCCGCAAACCTCAAGTTAGAAACCTTAGTTCCTCCAATAACTACTCATTTCTCAAAGTCATTCAACACACGTCGTATCATAGATATTAAATAGAGTGGTGGCAGAACGCAGCCCTACTGACGCATGTGCCAATTTACATGTGTCCTATTCAGTTTTGTCAATCTTCACCAAAGCTTAACTTCTTTATTCAGTTTACGAACAATAGAGACCAGATGTCTGGGTGTTCCCATTAATATAGGGAATAGAAACATTTCAGAGTAGAAAAAATAGGAGAAAGCTGAATTTTTACATGAACCTTCCTCTTGTGGTTCTAAGTAACATCCCAAAAGTGTCCATCGATATGTGTGCCGCTAAAAATGTTACTCGGGGTCAAAGGTCACAAAAATCGATTTTTCGCGAAAATCTCGTTAACTCACTTTTATCGAAAAAATAGTGGTTACCAAATTTTTAGCTTTGAAAATTGCCTACAAAAGATCATATTACTTTTTTCGTAAGACTAACGGTTTTCGAGAAAATTCGATTTAAAAACTTGTAACGTTTATGTTTCTCACGATGCTTACATTCTTTTTCACACCACCTTTTTATAGAGTACAAGATGCGTTTTTTTAAAGTGGTGTCCCCAGTAGGCATAATCTACGTCTATTTGTGATTGAAAAATGTTAAAGGATTAAAGAAAATAAACATATTATCATTTTTTTTTTTATTTGAAAAATGATTATTATAAAAAAATAATAAAAACCAAAATAATTAATTTATTTTTGTTTTATTTTACAAAAAAGATAAGTAAGTTTTTATTATTGTTGCAATTCTTTTTGTTTAAAAACAGTTTATTTTAATAACAACAATTATTATAAAATTGTAATATAATTAATGTTTTATTCGTCAGAGCAATAATTATGGTTCTTTTTCAGATTCCATTTCAATTTCCTTCTCCATCTCTTCACTATCTTCTTCTTTTTCCGTTTCCAATATTTCCATAGTTTTAGTCAAGAAACGCGATGGATCTACATCTTCAGTAGGCTCGTCATTATTAACGTCATTAAACGTATCGCGTGAAACATTCAAACAATCCTGACCGTGGCAATTATCACAAACTGGTGAACAGTATAATCCAATTTTTCTGCAACCACAGTTCAAGGTACAATTACAAAACATAGAGTTTAGTAGACTACCAGGAGCCGGTGGAAGAAGAGTTTTAACTGGTTCCAAAATTCAATCCTGCAATATGCATCCCCAGTCTAAAGGGTTAAGCTCGTTGCCAAGCCATACTTGCACTTGGTAGTAGACACGATATAAATATTATCCAGTAGCACTAGATGTTGGCGGAAGAGAGGATAATTCTACAAGTTTTTTAAGCTGTGTTAATTTCGCAAACGTTAAATATCTATGATTATCAATAGACAGTTATTTTACTGATGCTTTATACATAGCCAGCAGAAAACGGATACCACTATTAAAAATCACATCGGGAGATCACTCTTCTTTAGTAAAAATATTAGCGTAATTAACTGATTATGGAGTAAGGTCGACACTATTGTGTAGTATATATGTGTTAGATAGTATTGTTATGGACAGGCCCGTCGAGAGGGGGGGGGGTTGGGGGTGTTTCCCTCCGGGCCCGGCGATTTTTGAGGGGGCCCGGGTTCTACCCGAAGTTGGGGATTTGCATTTGCATTAGGTAAAACAAGAGAGGTATATTTTTAAATTATTAGTGTGATGTAAATAATAACGCGTTCCGAATGGCTTGTATTGTTTAGAATGAGATAAATATGAAATCGTGAGGCAAATAAATATCCCCCTCACGCTCTTTAAAATTTCGACACTGATAAATATTCAATTATAAGGAATATCGCCCTGAAAATTTCCTTCGTGATAAATATTAAATTTTAAGGAATATTCTCCATAGTTCTTCGAAATTTATATTGAAGATTGGTGGGAGTCGTATGTTACTAGCCCCGGGCCCCGATTTCCTCTCGACGGCCCTGGTTAAGGACTTTGAAACTTTCACGTAAATAAATTTTCCAATACTTTAAGCATTCAACGTTTAATTACAAATATTCGACACATAGGTACCGTTAAGGAGTGCATACTGGACAATTTTTTTAATCGAACTTTCTCGAAAACCATTAGTCTTATGAACAAGTGGAATATTATGCAATTTTCTAAGCTACAAATTTGATAACTACTATTTTTTCGATAAAAGTAACCATTAACGAGATTCTCACGAAAAACCGTTATTAGTGACTTTTGACCCCGAGTAACATTTTCACCGGCACACATATCGATGGGGATTTTTGGTATATTGTTTAGAACCACAAAAGGAAGGTTCATGGAAAAATCTAACTTTCTAGGAATTTTTCCGAAGTTTGACCCTTTTTTTGTCTTTATTCGCTGAATTACATCTAAAATAATAATACAGTTCATAATTTATTCCATTCCACATTGCCAAATGTCCACGGCCAGTTTTCTGACTAGGCCTCATAGGCCCGGGCCTAGGTGCGCCTCTTTGCGTGGGACGCCTTTGCCTTTCAGTTTCCCTGATACAGGGTGTAATTAGTTTCATGTCATTAAAAAAACTGGTGGTAGGGAACGACAAGACAAACAAAAAAACCTTATATAACATGGGGTCTAAAGCTCATAAACACAACAAAAATTTCTCAAATTTTCAATAAAATTTTTTGAGAACTGCTGGAATATTGAGGTAGGTTTAGATCTAGATCTGATCTGAAGAAAACTATAACTCTTCCTTGTGTAATATTTTAGTTACTCTGGGTGTTTCGTTATGTACATTTTTGAATTTCGCGTCATTGTGTATTTATAGTTAAGATTTATTTTATTGACTTACCGTTCAAGTTGTCAAATTCTTGATTACGTACAGACACAACTTACTTGTTCGTTCTTTTTGTATTCCTTTTTGGCTTTTGTACCAAGTTTTTTATTTTGTTTTTCTTTATTGACAACGTTAGTTGATAGTTTAGTGTTGAACGATGTGCGTATGTCCTTAATTCGACGCGCGACGTACCGAAATGTGTATTGATGCAGATGCAGAGATTTTGAATCATTTAGGTAGGTAGTACGCTTTTAACTCAGGGCACTCATTTATGTTACAAATGTTAATAAACCACATTTAAATTTTCTAAATTATAAACAATCTAATATTTTGTTCCAAATTAAAACACACATGTAAAGAAGTGCTCTGTTTAAACCTCTATGGCCATTATTTGCTTGCAATTGTGCACGAAGAGAGAACGAATTATTTACCTCTTTATACCTGCCTCAGTTCAGTTGAGGCGGTCCATCAAAGGCGGTCGATGATCTTTTGACATCGCAGACCACCGCGTGTGCCGGCGAGCACTTTTTATGACAATTTAAATGTAATATAATTGGGACCAAGAAAAGCAGTGGCTCTCAATAGTTGTCTACCATAATATTAAAAATATTGTCTTAGATCAGTTTTTTGCAAAGTGCCTCTAGAGGGAAAAGTAATAAAGGTTTTTTGTTTGTCTAGTCGGTCCCCATCACCAGTTTTTTTAATGACATGAAACTGAGTACACCCTGTATATGTTTCAAATATTTGTCTGTAATTGAAAGGTTTGCATTTATCGAATCTATTCCACACTTTACTTCTTCCAGTTAATACGCTATAAAAATGCTGTTTCATTTCACACATTTTATATAAATAATTTTTTCATCAGATGAAGTTATATAATGGCTTCATATTACATTCCACAAACACCTCTAGTTTTCCTGGAATTCGTAATTCTTTGATCTATAAATGAGTAATTTTGTAATATATCACATTACCTTTATTAACTTACGATCCCTGACACTACAGTTTTAATTTAAATCCTTTGCTGAGTTTCGGGTAACATCCGAGTCTGTTACCATAACAACTTACGTTGCTAGTTTAAAATTGCACAAAGACTATCGTAAAACGGTTATTGTTTAGTTACTAAAAGTTTAGTTACTGATATCGTGTTTAAAAGGCGAAAATATTGATTCTTCATATAATCAAATTGTGAAGAGGATTTGTTAATTAACCAAATTTAGCAGTACTACAATTTATAGGGTTATTAGAGCCAGGGATGTAGTTGATCATTCTATTAAGCGGAAAAGAGTTGGACAAAAACTTAAAAAACTTGATAACGCGTCCAAAGATGTAATTCTTTGATTAGTGTATGACTTTTACAATGAACAGAAGGTGCCCACATTAGAAATGATTAGGGATAAGTTACGCAACTATCCAGATTATAACTATAAATCATTAGATACTTTGCGAAACGTTTTGCTCGATTGCGGTTTTAGGTACAAAAAATTGGATAAACGAATGGTAGTTATGGAATCAGCACGCATCGTTGATGATCGACACGAGTACCTGCGTAAGATAAAAGAATACCGAGATGCAAATAGAGACATAATTTATCTTGACGAAACATGGTTTGACACCCATGATGTGGTTCAATATGGTTGGGTAGATAGTACCAAAAAGTGTAATTTAAGTGCTCCATGTTCTAGGGGAAAAATAATTATAATTCTACATGCTGGAAGTAAAAACGGTTTTATTTCAAATGCGTTGTTGTTGTCTGCTAAAAATATCAAGAAATCCTCTGCCGACTACCATGAGTCATTTGAGAAGTGGGCAAAGGAACAGTTGTTACCATATATTCCACCAAATTCTGTAGTTGTTATGGACAATGCGTCATACCATTCGCGGCAACACACAAAAATTCCGAACACCAACACAAGAAAAGGCAATATCATTGAATTTATGAAAGGTAAAGACTTGGAAATACCAGAAAAAACACAAAGAAGACTTTATTAGAACTGATTGGAAAGCAAAATTTTGAAAAGGAATATGCCGTTGAAAAAAATTTTTGAAGCACACGATCATACTATTTTACGTCTGCCTCCATATTATTGCGTTTTCAACCCCATTGAAATGGTGTGGGCTGATTTAAAAGCAAGGCTGCGTCAATATAATCAATCCCCATAATTAAGTATGTCCGTCTTAAAGAATATAAAGATAATAGTAGACGAAATAGTCAAAAGCGATATATGGAGGAAGTGTGATAAAAAAGGAAAATTAATATTCTATATTTCTACCTATCAATCCAATTATTATTAATGTAAATACTGATTCAAGTTCTGAAAACTCGGATAGTGACGAATGAAATATTGTTTATTGAAAGTTCATAGACAATGCTTTTTGAAATTTGTTTATTTAACGTCGACCTATTTCTGCTACTGAGACCAATTACCGATTTCAGGAAACGAGTCCCCCCTTTTTTGTCCTTTCTTTATAGAATAGTTGAAATTTTCTACCTGCCTAACATCATGATACTGCAAAGTTCATAGTATCATGGTCTAACATTTAATAAACAAGATGGTCGCTGCTTTGCGCCCCTTCGGAAGGATGATAATATACCATCTATGCAACTCCCGTCTAAGATTACAGAACTTTGCCGCTAGAAGATAGAACGAGAGGTAGGTCACTAGACAATAGACGTAGCCTTAATATATTATTTATGTGACTTACCAAATGTAATAAACATATTTTTCATTAACCACTTCTACTGAATAAAGGTATTACAGAAATCCCTTTCTTTAACAGTTAAAAAATAATTATTTAGTATTTAGAGCATTTTTACATTTATACCGCCGCCGCATATGTCCCATAAAGGAGATGCCGAGTTTTCGTTTTTATGCTGTCCCAATTGAGATCATTATATATACCATAACAGCAAAATTATGATGTCGTACTTTCTGGGGTATCACCAGGATTTATATTTGAGTTTTGGACTTCAAGTGCTTATTGCGTATTGTTTTATAAACAATTTTGTTTTTCTAGCTAAAAAGGTGAATATCTCCGGTTCTAGAGGTCCGATCGGGACAAACTAAAAATCAAAATCTTCTTAATTAAAATTCCAACAGATATGTGTTGGTTTTGACCCATTTGGGTACGTACATATCATACAACATTGAATAAGCTGGCTAAAGAGCGTTTTTTCTTAATTTTAACGCCTAGGGAAGTCAAGAGTTCCGATCGGCTTCAAACTTTCAAAAAATATACCTTTTGTTGAGAAAAAAACGCCCTGAAATTTTGGTGCCCAAATATTGCACCTTATGGACACAAAGTGAATTTGTTATCTGAAATTTGAATTGCCCGCCATTTTGTGCCATTAAGTCCAAAGTATTTTTTTTTCAAAACATAGATCTCGATGCCAGCTTCCGATGCCATTAAAAACATTTTCTTAAAAGTTATTTTGACCACTTCTTTGGCATTCATTTATAAACCAAATGACAACAAATGGATTTGATGTGAGTAGCTTTTGACAGTCAAGAGAAAATTTGTAAAACTCCAATTTTTTTATTTAGACATCGTCAGATATGTAGTTAAAGGCTAAAAATTGAGCGAACAAACCTTCGCCTTGTTGAAAATCTTTTTAAATCAATATATAAGTTATTTGTTATTATACCTGAATTATAATCTCTGTTTTTGAAACTAAAAAGCGTGCAAAATCGGGCCTTTAAAGCACTATAGTCTGATTTTAAACCAGGAGGAGTAAACATGAAAGTTCCATTCACACCATAAAAGTAACTAGAGAATACACTAAAACCCTTTTGGCGTTTTGGGCAACCAACAATGCACGACTACAGTGTTTTTGTGTGTATTTTATTACATTCTATAATCCAACGACCTCTATTTGACCTCTAGGTATTTCATACAGTATCCAAATAATTTACGCAATATAAAGGCACCAATTAATTAGCCACTTTTACCTTCAGATTTATACAAAAGGAATTGAAACTCATATATAATGTGCAAACAATAAAATAGAAATTATAACCAAACAATTTATGACATGAAATTAAAATTTTTACAATATGTCAAAATTTTTGACTATTGCCTTGTGTAAAACTGGCGAAGGTCTATCCAATCACAGATGTATGATTTAGCACGTTAAATTTAAAACGCTCCTCCTGGTTTAAAAACAGACTATAGTGCTTTAAAGTTGCTTAGTTAACAACCAATTTTATCCACTGATAAATACACATGTCGCGTATTTTCACCCTTGAAACCACCTTTTAGGATCCGTGGGTTCCAAATAATTTGAACAAGGGGTAACCACTAACAATTTATTTAATAACTTACTGCAAACCACACGATAATACACTTTTACTAAAATAACTATAAACAATGTTCCCTACTTTGTATTTCTATCACCTAGGATTTCTAACCTCCCAGTTGTCACTTGTCAACTTCCTCTTCTTCCGCCGGGAATCTCCCCTTATATACTCTAAAATTGCATCTAGAGTTATTTAGAACACAATCGAGAATCGTCTCCCACCACACTCCAGAAAACTCGATCTCTTTCTACAAATTTCTAGGACAGTCACTATTAGTGATGGGCGTATGAGTCTCCACTTTCCAGGGGGTGTAATGCATAACACACAGGTATTTAGCAACCAAACAAAAAAGTTCTAACCGTCTCTATGTTACCGATTAAAAATGAAATTCAGAGATTACCTTGTAAAATTAATCCACATTAATTAATTTTTCTAATTTTTACTTTGCAGTGCAGGTATAATAAAAATTTTTGTATAGTTCAGTGTATGACGGTTTTTGTCTCCGATTTCCATCAAGAAGCATCAATTTGCTTGAAATTTGAACTGTAAGTGGGGAATACTTTAAATAGCAAAAAGCCCTACCTTATGCGAATGTGCGCATTTACCCTATGGGTGGATAACCTCAGAAATCGATAGCGGAACATGTTCTAAGCAAAAAATGTTCTATAGAGTTTTTTTCGAAAAATCAATACTTTTTAGTGATTGAAAATTTCAATTTTTCTTAAAAGTAATCATGTTTTCAAACGATTTTTCACGAATAACTAAAATACTTTATATTTTATTTAAAAAAAAAGTATAAGGAGCAAAAACGTAGCTTATAGAAAAACAAAGACATTGTTTTTTTTATTGCTGTAGGCCCAATACAAACCGAGTTATGACTTATTGAAGGTGGGTCTTATATATCGAACAAAACATTTAAAAAATTTAACATTGAATAACAGGAAAATGGTGAATTTTACGGGGAAAATGCATAATGCCTCTTTTAAAGTATTTAAAAAAAACTTTAATATGAGATATTGTAGAACTCTCTAGCATAATAACTAAGGGAGTTATGTCGAAAATAAGGTCGATTCCTATTTTTTTCGTGGAAAGCTACAACAATGCTACCCTTGGCATTACTACCCTAATTGAAATTAAACGTAATCCATGTATTTAAACATTAGTAAGGTGATTCAGACCGGTTTAGAATGCTTCATTTTGAAAAAAATTATGGTTAAGTGGAAGAAGCATTTTTGATTTTTTTTTTTAAATCGTGTTTTTTTTTCAAAATAACTAAAAACTATCGAAGATACGGAGAAATTGATAGAGAACAAAAATGTTTTTTGATAAGCTTTCCAACGTAAAAATTAAGGGAGTTATTGTCAAAAAACCAAACGCACTTTTTTTCAAATTTCGGAGTAGGTAGATTTTGCAGCATAGATAAATGTATATATAACATAAATACGTACAATGTTTTCATAATAAGGGATGATTTTTAAGAGTTGAAAAGTTGGGATGAAACTATATGAAGTATGACAAAGTCAATAAATTGTTTTTTTCCCAATTTTGTCATAATAGTGGGTAGTATATAATGGGTAAATAAATTAAACAAGGGTTGACAAATAAATATTAGTGTCTTAAAACATCAAACAATCTTGATTCAAACCCTATTGACGTTTTTTAACTTATTAAATGCTTCAATTCATTATTTTAAGTTAAGTTTTTGCAACAAGGGGTAGTTTTCAGTTTTCACCCCTAAGAATAAGTTGCGCATATCGGCATAAGGTAGAGAATGAAGTGGAGGGTTAGTAAAGGTAAAGCTTAATTCCAAAATGTCTTGAATATCCATGCTTCTTGATAGAATTCGGAGGTAATACCATATTTTTACCGTCGTACACTGGACCTGGTATAATCACGTGTATAAGTCGTGCCCTAAATCCGTGCGTGCTTTAAAGGCTTACTTAGGTATACACTTGTATTATAATGTACTATTAACTAATAAATCACAAACCTCACATTCCTGTCCGAAATTTTCAGAAATGTTTATCACCTTGACGTTCTTTTGTCAGTATCGTATTAAAAGCAATTTAGTGTCAGTAATCAACTTTGGACTTTTAGATTCACGAGTGAGACGGAGCGTGCAAGTAGTTGCATGCAGCCATAGCCTGCAAACGGCGCGGCAGCTTCCTTGGTCGAGAGTCGACATGTAATGCAGTGCTGTCCAAGGACCGAGACCCGACGTTGTTGCGTCATTGCAGCAACCGCTTTCTACGGCAGCCTTCGCCGTGTTTTGCTAGACTTCTTGATTGCATTCTCGATGTAGTTTTTGCACAACCTAATTTACTTACCTCTGCCATCTCATCTAGGTGAATTGTAATGCTATGAAAGGCGAAGGAAACACAGAAAAAGCTGCTGTTTTAAATATCGATGCTTTTTTTGTGGGCCTCGAAATCTTTAAACAAATACCTAATATGTGACGAGATATTTTAGAGGCAATGTATAGGAACTAAATTATTAAAATAGCTGTGGTATACACAAATAATACATGTATACACAAAAGACATCTGTACAGGGTGATTCATTTAAGCTGACACAAGGGTCAATGAGAACAACGAAGTTTTTTTAATTATGCCGCCAACAAACAGACAACAGACCGACAGACAGACTGACCGAATTGAAAGACCTCCATTTTCGCATCTACATGATCTGAAACGTGAAAATCCGTGGAAATCTCCTAGGATGATTTTTTCAGGAATGCAATAGTTCTGAAACATATTCTTTATAGGATTTTGCAAACAGTGGAAAGAAAAACTATATCTATGAGAACTAAAAGAAAAACTATATATAAAAATATTAATGAAATATTTGCATTCTTTCGATAACCTGACTTCTGGTTATGCTAGCAAGTTAAAATTCTGAAATAAATTTATTCAATTTCTTATTTAGAGTCAGGAAGCAATCTCCCACAGGACACGTCTCCTTGAACGGCGAGAACATTCAATGGCACGATACCGTCAAGTACCTTGGCGTTATCATGGATCGAAGCCTGACGTGGAGACAAAACACGGAAGCGATAATACAGAAAGCGAGGACGAGGAGAACTCTACTTTACCCTATGATAGGTAGACAGAGCCAACTCAACTTGAGGAACAAGCTTACGCTTATCAGGACCCTCATTGCACCTATTCTGACCTACGCCTTCGTTGCCTGGGGATACCAAGCAGCCACCCATCTGAAGAGGATACAAGCCGTGGAAAACGTCGCACTTCGGTGCGCCGTGGATGCACCATGGTTTGTCAGAAACGCCGACATCTTCAGAGATCTGGAATACACCCCAGTAACTGAAGTCATCCGGGACAGAGCGAAGAACCTATACGCCCGTGCAGCAGAGCGTGGGAATCCGCTGGTCAGACAGGCGACTGACTATGACCCCAACGACGCTCCGAGGCACAAGAGGCCGAAGCTCCAGATCCTGGATAATGGGTAAGTATAACTAACCCTTTATCTGTTTCAGCCCGATCTGCAAGCCACACCGCAAGGAGACAATGACCAAAAACATCCAATTACCCGATCCTGGGGGTACCAAGCAAACAACCAGCTCGTTACCCTTACCCTATCCCGTGCCGGCCTCTGACGCTAAGAAATCGTCTCTGGCCGAACATAATCCTGAACTACACAGTTCACACTTGCTACCGACGAAATCGGAGCACATGATGCCAATTGGCACCCTGGGCTTCCGACTAGTCAACACCCCCAAATCCCTTTCAAACTCCGAGAGGGCTCGGTAACAGCCGTTCCCTCTCACGACAGACGAAAGACGCTCCCGGGAGCCTATACATGCCAGCGAAGAAAGAAGACCAAGACAGAAGAGCGCCAGAAGAAACGACCCAGCTGGCAGGGTCCAACAGCCAGGAACAGGGGAGGTTTGCTAACATCGCCAATAGGCGAAAAAAGCAGGCCCACCCCTTACGAGGCTGGTCCAGGTCTACAGTGATGATTGGGGCAAAGAGCTCAAGCTCTACCCCTAATCATCCGAGACCGTCATCTTCAGTCAAGAATATTGACGCACTCAATCCAAATCTGGCATCAGAATTGTGCCTACACCCACCAGTTTTTTATGGTTCAAAATAGTACAAAAATGGGTCAAGAAGGGAAATTTCTAAGAATTTGTTAAAGTACAAAAACATTACCCAGCAACTGGGTAACAGTAAGTAAGCTATTTTTTTACATTTAATACCCATGTTATAGTAAAACAGCCTCCTAAATGATACAATCCCATGTATCACGTTAAAGAACCTGAAATATTTTTTTGAGTGGATTTTTTCGGGCTTTTAAATAGATCACAATCTACCTCTAGGGTACTGTAAAACTACCCCCAGAAAAAGATAATGCATATGGAAGTAAGTAAAAATAAAATCCTGCGATTCTCAGCACATTCTGTATATTACTGAAGTCAATTTTAAGAGACTTGATTGATTGCCAACGTAATTTGAGCATTGTTGCCGATTCCGGGCATCTATGGAGGTTCGTTCCAACACGCAGCTTGTTCGTCCGCCGAATACGCCCAACGGACGGCCAAACCGCGTGCCGGAACCAAACCTCGGATGTTTTATATACCCCGTAACGGCTGCATACGCTGGGTTGGACATGGGACATGCTTGTTGTCAGCAGCTAGAGCCACATGACGCATGGAATAGGAATATAGGAAGTTTTCATCTATCATCATCCTTTATTTTTTCTCCAAGTCTTCTGTTTCTCCTGTTTCTGAATCTAGCAGTATGTATCTCCTTCCGCCCGCTTGCGTTCACCATGTTGTCTGCCAAGACATACATACATTCTGTCGCTGCAGAGAGCCCTTTTTTATTAACGGTTCCACATAAAAAAACTTTTTATGGGGGGTTATGAGAAAGAGGCCCGAGAGAATATTTTGCACACCTTGTATATTAGTTTGTTTCTGTAGTAATTACTTTCAACTGCCGCTTTCCAATTTCGGGTATTTTCTATTTCATTATCTATATTTAATACCTTTTCAATTTTACTTTAAAATTATACATAAAAAAATAAGAGTAAAGTGATTTTCTTGAATATTAAATTGCGTGTCGATGGTATGAAAAAATTTACTTTTAACTTTTTCAAAAACAACTCTTGATATTTTCAGAAAATTAAAAGAAAAAAGTTGCTTAAATTCAGAAAATTTCGTTTTCGTTTTTTCTCAGTTTCTTCTACTGCAACGAAATCTTTTTTTTTTTCGAAGGACCTACGTATATCATGAGTATTCGTTTTTTTGGTGTTTCTAATCTTTCTTTAGCATCCAAACATAGTCAGCCATCATGCTCCAGTTTCCCTGATACCATGTTTCCATTTCCATAACTTTTAGACCTTGGTGAGATCTTTCTCCTTGTTCTTCACTGACATCCAGGCCCCGCACAATGGGCCACAAGGCCTGAGTGCGGCGACCTTTAGGTTCACCGCCAAAAGAAGAAGAAGAAGAAGAAGAAGAAGAAGAAGAAGAAGACGACATCCAGGCCGGGATTCGGCCGAAGAGTTACCGAGTAAAACTCGGTGGGCCGGTCAATCCGGTGGGCCGGTTCTCCAAATTAAATTGTATTTTATATAGGCTGAGAAATTGCTTATCGCAAGATCACTTGGAAGCATTTTTATCTATATCGATAGAAAAGGATATTATTGTAAAATTAGAAAATGATGAAATCGTTGATGAGATTGATCAATGAAGTTCTTAAGCCTTAAAAGTTTATTATTTATTATTTTAGTTAGGTATTTAAGTATAAGTATTTTGTTTTGAATCAAATTTATTTAGTTTTTACATTATTCCTATTACGAGTATTTTAGTTTTTGTGTGTTTCATGAAACTTTTATAGCCGTTTATTAACATGTCAATACATTTTTTTTATTTGTTTCTACATTTTTAGCAGGCTGATGGTTTAGTTTAGTCCGCTTTTATCCGGTAACCGATCTCCCTCTAACACTTTATTCCGAAAATTATCCTTGTGAAAGTCTATATTTTTGTATAAATGGATTTTTCATTGAAAGTCTAAGGTGCCAGGAGAACGCGTGACCTTGAAAATTTTCAAAAGTTTCGCCTGCGGACGCCATTTGGGGGAAACACACATTATACATCCGCAACTGGAGGGCCAATATAAGAAATCAAACTCGGACCGAAAAAATTTCCCAATCCGCACCTGCTGATATCTCCAAGATTATTTTCTGGGGATAATTTTACAGCAGGGTAGACTGTGATCTAATGAAAAGTCCAAAAAAATCCACTAACAAAAAAATTTTTATCAGATTTTTTAACATGATACATGGGAATTTATCATATAGGGGTGTTTTATAACCTGCAAGGGGTTGTTTTATTTAATATGGGTATTGAGTGTAAAAAACCGCTGCCTAAGGAATCACTACTTCCACATCCAGATTCTTCATCCAAGTTACTTTAAAGGAAACATCTTGACTTTATTTGCACTAGTATGTTTAAATTATTGGTCATAGAATTTTAATTTTATTTTTGTTGCAGATGTCATAGAAAAGTTTGAGGCGTTGGTTTCTACCATATACGTTAAAAATGAAGTTTCTAGTTTACCCTACTTATTTTTTATTTTATTTTATTTTTTATTTTTTTTTTATTTTTTTTTTCCACTATTCACAATCTACCACCTCCCACCCCTTCAATGGAGTTATCTCAGTCGGATGTCACTACAATACATACGTGTACTAACTTTTAAGTGAATATCTCAATTTGATGTTATCAATCCCATTAATAATGAAGGGGAGGTGGTGGAGTTTGAAAATTATTAGAAAGAAATCTGAGGCCTTGGTTTCTAGTATATACACCGAATCCCAAATTTCTGTACTCTTACCGGCTTGATTTACTTATTTTCCCCTAGTTACTCCTATTAACCCTAACTCTTCTACGGAATCATCCCAAAATATAATCTAGTTCCAGATGTCGTTATAATACATACGTCTACCAAATTACAAGTGAATATTTCAATTTTATTTTATCAACCCCTTTAATACTGTAGTAATGGTAGTGGAAGGGTTGAAATATATTATCAAAAAATCTGAGGCCTTGGCTTCTAGGACATACACCTAATTTCAAGTTGCAGTACTCTTACCAGCTTGCTTTACTTATTTTTCCCTATTTACCTCTACTTACCCCCACTCCTTCAACGCAATCATGTCAAAATATAATCTAGTTTCAGATATAGTTATAATACATAAATGTACCAAATTTCAACTGAAAATTTAAATTTTATTTTATCAACTGTTTTAATAAGAGAGTGGGGGTGGTGAGGAGATGGAAAATACTAATTAAAAAACCTGACACCTTCGCTTCTAGTATATACACCAAATTCCAAATTTCTGTACTTTTACCAGCTTGCTTTACTTATTTTCCCTTATATACCCCTATTTAACCCAAAACCCTTCAACGGAATCATCTCAAAATATAATCTAGTTCCAGATGTCGTTATAAGTCATGTGTCCAAATTTCAAATGAATATCTCAATTTTATTTTATTAACCCTTTTAATAATGGAGTAGGGGTGGGGGGGGGGGGGGGGTTGAAAAATATTATAAATAATCTGAGACCTTGGCTTCTAGTACATACACCGAATTTCAAGTTTCTGTAGTCTTACCAGCGTGCTTTACTTATGTCCCCCTATTTACCCTTAAATAACCCCCAACCGTTCAACGGAATCATCTCAAAGTACAATCTAGTTCCAGATGTCGTTATAATACATACGTGTACCAAATTTCAAATGAATATATGTCAATTTTATTTTATCAACCCTTTTCATATTGGAGTAGCGGTGGTGGGGGTTGTAATATTATAAAAAAATCTGACGATTTGGCTTCTAGTACATACACCGAATTTCAAGTTTCTGTAGTTTTTCCAGCTTGCTTTACCTTTTTTCCCCTACTTACCCCTATTTAACCCCCAACCCTTCAACGGAATCATCTCAAATTATAATCTAGTTCCAGATGTCGTTATAATACATACGTGTACCAAATTTCAAATGAATATCTCAATTTTATTTTATCAACCCTTTTCATATTGGAGTGGGGGTTGAAAAATAGTATAAAAAATCTGACGCCTTGGTTTCTAGTACATACATCGAGTTTCAAGTTTCTGTACTCTTACCAACTTGTTTTACTTATACCTATTCCCTTATTTACCCCAAATTAACCCCCAACCCTTCAACGAAATCATCTCAAAATATAATCTAATTCCAGACGTCGCTATAATACATACGTGTATGAAATTTCAAATGAATATCTCAACTTTATTTAGTCAACCCCATTAATGGGATAGAGGTGGTGGGGGGTTGAAAAATATTATAAACAAATCTGAGGCCTTAACTTCTAGTACATACACCGAATTTCAAGTTTCTGTACTCTTACAAGCTTGCTTTACTTATTTTCCCATATTTAGCCCTATTTAACCCCCAACCCTTCACCGGATATCCTCAAAAAACAATCCAGTTCCAGATCTCGTTATGATATATACGTGTACAAAATTTCAAGTCAATATCTTAAACCGTTCCGGATAAAACGTGCGGACAAAAAAAAAAAAAAGTTACAGACAGACAGACAGACAGACCGACAGACAGACCGACAGACAGACAGAAAATTTTTTTTCGCTCAAATTTAAAATCTCGACGTTTCATGACATTCTAAACCTATTTCACGAATAAAAATTTTTGAAAATTTTTTTGCGATTACTATACTTCCAATCCACTACGTGGATGTGGAAGTAAAATAGCTTACCTACACTTCCTGGGCAATTTTTTTCTGTACATTGACAAAATCTTAGAAACTACCCTTTTTGACCCATTTTTTGACTATTTTTGAACCATCAAAAACTGGTGGGTGCAGGCACAATTCTGATGCCAGATTTGGATTTGGCACAAAATACATAGGGGTAGAATGGTCTGGTCAAAAGGAAAAAAAATTCTTGTGTGTGTGCCTACGTAAATAATATCTTTTTATTTATGGATTTTGTTCACAACCAATAAAGTTCTTCCTCTATAGGTTCATAAAGAGTGAAAAAGTAGAGCAAAAAATCTGAATTTTTCGCAAAGGAAATAGCAGGTTTATTTTGCTGAAACTATACTGTTTTTGACAATGTTCTAGCACAAAAATACATTAAAAAGTAATACATTGTTTTTCAAGTTTATTTTCGTTTCATGTACAGGAAACCGACAAACTCCACAAAATTTAATTGGCGTTCCGCCAGTACGAGTTGTCTGACTGTGGTGTTGCTCTGGATAGTCTTGGTATATTATATTTTAATGTTTAAGAGAGAGAGAGAGCAAAATATTAAGTGACAATAATACTTATCCCACCCCCCTCAATGTAACGTCATATAGACATTAGTGGTCACCCCACCCACCCCCTTAACAGCGGTACGTGGTTTATGGACGATCCAATTACCGTTGTCACCAGAAAAATGGTGGACGGACAGACATTTTAACAGATGTTGAAAATTCGATCACTAAACCAATGATATGAATTTTTTTTATCAACGAATCAATAGTTACGGTTTTAGAACTGTGTCGATCAAATATACTCTTCGTCTTCACATTTTCGAACCACAAATTAAAAAAATAATAATAATTTGATGAATAGACTAATATACGCATATACTCATTTAATAAAACAACATCCGGGGTCCCTTTTGGTTTCACTAACGATTTTAAATGTTTTTGTTATGTATACCATCAATAACCGATGACTTGGTTTTTACGTTATTTACAGCATCATTTATTTTTTCTACAAAAATTGATTCAGAAATAGAATGCTCATTATGTGTTAAAATAGAGAGAGAATGGTAAAAATAAATTACATAGGATTAAAGTTCCGGGTTATGTATTTTTGGCATATTTGGGGAGAGCTTTACAAAGTTGTTAAAGATATACCTATGCCATATTTACCGCAATATAAATTTGTTACTATTTTTTAAATCATTCCGTGCCACCATAATATTTATGACATCTCAAACTTTCTTGGTTTTATTAGTGGCGTAAAAATAAATTAAAACTGTAATCGGTTGCTCTCAAAGGAAATATGTTTTATCTAGGTCGTGATAAAGTTTTAAAATTTATTTTCTACAGTAACTTTGGTGGATGAATAATTTAAAACAATTTCAAATGGTCGACGCAATGAATTATGAATAGTGTCTCAAAAGATTAGTTAGAATACGCCACGATATATTTACACTAGATGCTATGGCTACACTAGATATGTTTACCTATTCTTCAGAATTATATTATAGGTATTAACGAATGTTACTAATTCTAAATATGTGAAAATAAGTCAATTTAATTCAACAAGAATTGCGAAAAATCTTATTTTTGCGATTAAAAGCTATCTATCGCGAATCGAAAAAATAGTTTCAGATCAAACCTACTTATTCTGTAGTGTAGATTCCAAATCTGTAATAAAAAATGGAGGTTTCTATTTAAGATTTCAAAGTTGTCTTTACCCCATCCCCAGGGGGTAGGGGATCGAGTTTAGTATCATTGGATAGCTTTTTCAAAGATATTCAACACCTACTTTTTTTTGTTTCTATCCGATGTATATTTCTCGAGAAATTTGACCGCTGCGGGACTTTCTATTCACCCATTTATACCCATTTTCGACGGCGTGTAACTCTGAAATGACAGATTTTTAAACCCAAGTTACATTTGATAGTTTCATCAAGGCAATAAGAACTACCTTTTACAAGTTACAAGTTACAACATATTTCACCGAGATCCATTTTCCCATGTATTTGGTGAGGGGTCCTATTTATTTCAACAATACTGTGAAAGTTTGTTGGAAAATTTATTTTAATTTGCCGTAATATTACAAGTACATTTAAAAAGGTTTGGAACAAATCTGGGCCAACCACCACACAAAGGAAAATTAGTTCCTTTTTGTTGAATATTGCCTCATATTTCCTTCAGATTTCCTCATATTTCCTTGAGATTCTCTTGAGAATTCCTCCAGATTTTCTTCTGGATGTACATTAGATTTTTTTCGCGCCTACCCTTCTGCCCCAGAAGACTTTCGTTTCGACAGAAGAGTATTCAGAATATATTTTTTCATATTTTCTTTTTGATGAAGATTTCCTCTGATTCCTTGGAGTTTTCCTTGAAAATTTCTTAACAATTCTTCGAGATGTCTTTGGATTTCCTTCTGGATGCACATCAAATTTTTTGCGGTGAACCCTCCTATCCCGGAAGACCTTTGTTTCGACAGGAGGTTTTTCAAAATAGGTTTCTTCGCGTTTTTTAAAACATCTGATTAAACAGTCCCTGTCAGAATGGAAATAATATATTATGTATCTAGTAGTAAAAGCAATACATTCCAGGACGACGATGTAAATTGTTGGCCTCGGCTAGAGTCGAATCAAGTTTAAAATGACCGATGTATGATTTAATATTGCACATACGTTTTCACTATCTCTTGCACACAAACTTAAAGCAATAGCCTAAAGACATTGTCAATGTATGTCTACCAAGATTCTTTCCCATTTCTTTTGAGACGAAAACATGAAATGTACACTGAGGAGAGAGAAACATAGTCATAAGCTCAGCGATTCTCAAACTGCGTGATTTGACGACGAATATTATTTATTTTCGTGAATTAACACCACTCTAAATATGAAAAACATCTTTACATGAAATATTTAAGTTATTTTTAGTGATAAATAGTGGATATTCATCTGTCAAACGAACAATGTCAAACCACTAAGTCTTACAATTTCCCATTACGTGCATATTACACACTTCGGAATAGAATGAACATAAGATCGCGTAGCTCGATCGGTAAGATACTCGAGCAGCAATAAATGGCGGTTGCGTGTTCGATCCTCATTTGTACTTTTTTTTGTTTGATTAAGCTCTATTAAATGTTAATAATTTTCCTTCTAAAATTTTGATTTTATTAAACCGCGCCGTGAGCTTTGTTAAAACTTTATTTTCCCCAAAAATGTCTTTTATTATTACTAGCGCGTGTTTAGCTCTAATAAAATCGACTTTCTTACTTTTCATTGTTAATACACGAATGGTGAAACGTGCGTCGAGTAGATAAATTGTTCAAGTGTAATGTTGTATTGTTTATGAAAACGTGTCGTAAATTGTTCAAGTGTAGTATTCAAATGTTTTAGTGTTTATGAAAACGTCTCAATGTGTTGTTCTTTCAGAATTGTTTTAATTTATTTGTTTTAAAATTATTGTTAATTTTTTTAATATTTATTTTGTCAACCAGAATTTTTATTTATTACCGCTAAAAAGAAAAATAATTTATTTTCGTTATTCTCATAGAGATTTGAGATATTTTTTGTTATATGAAATATTTTATTCCCCTACTAATACTACGATCCTATTCTTTCCTGGCCAGAAATGCCCATACCTCCCCGTGTTTCTTGCTGGACTGGAAAAATTTAGAATTTGGAAAAATGTGTATTATTGAGATTCCTAAAAAATACTGTATTGGGGGTTCGTTTCTTTTTTACATGCAAATACCTTCATTCAACTAAAATATATAAAGCTTCTGTCAAAACTAATCCAATATTTGTAAAATAGACACAATATTTTATGATTTTTCATATAGTAATTAATGGTAGGGGTACAATTTGCACTTTTTTATTTTCGTCATATTGTCTTCAAAATTGATATCTGGGGTTCTTGTTGTATTCTATGCACTTTTTCTTCATACGATTTTTCGATATCTTAACAATTTGACCCATTTTTCGGTACCACCGTCAACTACTTTTTACAGTCCTGCCAAATCGGTGATCACATGACATGTGTCAAAATGTAATTTTTTGTTGTTGGATATGCATAAATGAACCCCCAATAGAGTTTTTTAGAAATGTCAATAATACAATTTTTTCCCATATGCAGCCAACTTTATGGAGGACAATGTATAATCAGAATTCCACTAAAGTGAGTTACCTACTAAATTAATAATCTTAACATTTTATGATAAGATCTATATTTTTTACAATTATTTAACGACATCATTGCTGTTGTATTAAATTGTGCCCGACTCTAACGCCTCGTGGCCCACGCCCAACAAGCATCGAAGTCCGGGAATGTGTTTCGCACCTAAAAGGGGACCTTTTAACGTTTTTCTTGAATAACTTGAAGCGAAAAAGTATCTATATACAATATTAAACAACATGAGATTTCCTACAAATAAATTCCTATTCTTTTTTTGCTAGCATCAATACTTTTTCCAAAGTTTTTTCGATCATCTATTCTTTAACAGTGGTTAAAAAATTTACAATTTTTTTAAATAGATTTAGAATGTTACGAAACGCGAAAATTTTAAATTTGAGTGGACATTTTTTTTTTCATTGTCCATTCCCTTTAGATGGTGGCGGTAGCTTCGCCTATCTACCAAATTTGACTGTTCTCCGTCAAGTAGTTTTTTAGTTAATGCAGCAGATAGACAGACAGACAGACTGACGAAATTGAAAATCCTATATTTTCGTAATTTACTTGATCTGAAACACGAAAATCCGAAAAAATCTCGGAGGGTGATTTTTCTCGGATAAAATACTTCCCTTCAGTATGCGATTTTTCCACCTTCTGTATATCGTAAAGTATTGATCCTAGAAAAAAAAATTAATAGCAGCTTATTTGTTCGAAATTTCATTTATTTTAATGTTGTAGGTATATAAATACTTTTTCGCTAGAGGGCGTGGTTTTCGAGTCATTCCAGAGAAACGTGAAAAGGGGACCTTTAAACTACCCCCTACCCCCCCCCCCCGCAGACCATCACTGATCAGGACTTTTAGTATGTTGTTCTGGGCACTCCCCCTAACAACTATACAGAAAATGGTAACTATACGAATTATTTCCCCTATTTTTCCTTCGTTGATTGGATGATTGGACTATCTAGCTAGACATGCTTTTCTCGTAAAATCCATTCTCTGATAAAACACTAATCGGTGTGCTTCCTATCGCCACATGAAACATAATGACAAAAAAATAATGAACACGTAAGATGCGAAAAATAATGACAGGAAATCACGGGAAAAATTTTAGTAATGATGTTTCTATAATCATCTGCTGGAATGACATTATTACTGCCACTCAGTGATCGAAGAGATCATGTATCTACGAAATTTTTTTCTCTCTGAAAATTGGGGATTTTTTTTAAAAACGAATGGTTATCGATATCTGTCTTCATAGGTCGATAGTCTATGTACTTGACATACCCCAGTTACACTGGCAGACGAAAATTCCCCTCGATGCGCGGTAGAGGGCATTTTAATTTTTTTTTTTTTATTTCCCTCTGCCGCGCACCGAGCGGAAATTTCGTCTCCAATGTAATTGGGGTATGTCAAGTACATATACTAACTACTAACGACCTATGAAGACATATCGATAACCATCCGTTTAAAAAAAAAGTCCCCCCCCTCCATATTCTCCCAACATACCAAAAATTTTCAGAGAGAAAAAAATTTCGTAGTTATATGTTCTCTTGGATCACTGAGTGACAGACGGTAACTTTTCGTAAGACACTTTTAACAAATGCATGGTATTAATACGGCAAAAATTTGAAACCAATTTATTGTTCCATTTTCGAGCTAAAGCGAGTTAAGAAAAAAGTAGCTGATTTTATTATTTCAATAGGCACTGTATATATAGTACGCCTATGAAAATACCTGTTTCTATTTGATCTGATTGCATAGTCTTATAAATATTCCTTGAATCTTGAATGACATGGCATTTTAATTATTCACGAACCCATCAACTAACTTCCAGTTTATTGGTGTTCTATTGTAATAACCATTATATCAAAAGAGATTCCAAAATATAGAATTTATAATGGTACAAATGACAAATAATACAAAGAGGGTGGTATGGGCTAACAAACAATTTTGGGGTGGCCTAGTATGGGACCGGTTCTTAGAAATATAAAGAATATACGCTTCATATTTTATACCTGTTCCTATACAAAAAATCTTTCTGAAATAAATGTTCCATTGAGATCTAGTTTCTATGGAATTATGTGGCTTGTGATGTTAAATTTAACCTTTCAGTGGTCGCGCGAATTTTTTTTACTTTAGTGGTCGCACACGGTCTCAGACACCGGCTTAAAAAAATACGTTTAAAAGTAAAAATTCAGAAATAATTTTGAAGGGACCTCGAAGCTATATCTATATAATTAATAAATGTTAAGTATTTTCGAAATATTTATTTAAGTAAACCTTAATTTTTCAATGTACAAAAAAAATTAACGAAATACTGGCTCGCCCTATATATACTTGAATAACAGAAATAAAAATTCTCATAAAACCTTTGTTATAGTAAACTTGTCTTCTAGAAACATAAGGGAATCTATTTTTGTACATAAAAGTCTTTGGGTTCCTTCCAAAAAAAAGCATGCAAGTTATAAAAATCATGAAAATATTTATAATTTTCTTTCCTTGTTCTTACATTTTTGGGTGGACAGTGTTTGCTCCATTTCGTTTTTTATCTCTTCCCATAAAATATGGTGCACTTCCATTCATTTCCCCACCTTCATTTTCATCAAATTCCTGTTCTGTAGCGCTATCTTCTGATCTTTCATAAATATTGTCTTCCTCCCCGTTTCTTCTTCGTCATCATTCTTCTCCACTGGGTACTTCTTCGAACAGCCTCAATATCCTTTCTTACTCTTTGTTAGAGTCAATATTTATATAAAGTTAGGGAAATAGAAGGTAAATACTTACCAAAATATATATTTTTCAATGAATAACCCAAAACAAATGACAAATTTTATCTCACTAGTGGTCGCACCCGGTCTAAGACACCGTGTGTGCGATTACAGCAGTTATATGGACACATGGCATAATAATAACTACAGCAATGTATAGACGAGAAACTTTATGAAAGGTACACCAACGGAAACGGATGGGTTTATTCGATTATTTGAAATATCACAAATTAACAGTTGCGCCGGTCTCCTACACCGTGCGCGACCACTGAAAGGTTAAGGAGCAAAATTGTTTGAAGAGGATAAAGGCACCACAAAGACGAGGATTCACTATTCTATAGTATAAGCTCTCTTACGGAGAGCTGTCACTCACAACTCTGTGAATGCGGCTTCCTAAGGAGTCCTTGTTTTGAATATTAATATCTTTTCAAACTTGTATCACTTTGCAAGAATTTAGGAGGCTTGTACTAATAGTGTTGGGTATTTTGATTAATATTGCATCTATATGTGGTCTAACGTTGAATAAGTTATATTTAAAAATTGCAGTTGAGTATCCGTCTACTGAAAATTGAGCGACATAGAGAATGTCTTAATACAAGGGAAATTTTAAGCGGATTAGTCAACCAATGTTGCTTGACTTTTTATTTTTGCGACCCATAATGGCTTCATGAAATCCCAACTGGATGCAATGTGCTTATTCCATATTTTAAAAAAATACTCAGTTCAAAACAACTTTTTTTTTCAATTTTTATATCTAGCTAAAGACCCTTCACTATACAGTGAGGTCCATAACTAACAGATAAATTCAATTTCTACGTAATTTACAATTTACCTAAATCCTAAAACACGTCAATTCTAAAATGACATATTTTGAGCATAATTTTATACCGACTTCAACCCCCTTGAAGTAACAGCTACCCCTTAAATTTTTTTTAATGGAACGAGAGAGCTTGTGATAGCTTATTTGAAAGAGTTTTTAATTCTCTTTCCAGCAATATAAGATTTTTTAAATTTCTTTAATTTTTTATTGAAAAATAATACATTTTTAATAAATACTACATTTTTAATGTTAAAGCAAACAAAAGAACATGAAACGGTTTAAATCAAATGTTCAAACTGGGCGCCCGTTGCTTCACTTTGTATCGTTTCCGGGGTGATTTAATAATAATAATAATAATAATTTATTGGTGTTAATATACAAAGCAAGGAAAACATTGAGATACACAAATGCATAATTACAAACACTTTATAAAATGCCAGTGAAAACAAATACATATAAAATAAATTTATAATATTATAATCACTAATGGGGATTATTTTTATTAAAAATTATTAAAATTTGACAAAAAGTACTCCTCAAATATATAAAAAGCATTGGCTGTCAGAAATGATCTCACAGTTTTCTTAAACAAGTTATATTCTAGCTCTCTAATATGTATGGGTAAAGCATTAAAAAACCTAATGGCATAGTAATTGGTTCCAGAACGAGATTTTGAGAGACGTAAAAAATTTGTACATATATTACTACTATTTCTCGTGGGATATTTATGAACATCACTATGAGGAGAATACTTTACCGGATTTTGCTTGATGTACAGTAGACATTGAAGTATATATGTACAGGTTAAAATAGCAAGCTTTTTAAAAGCATCTCTACAGTCGTCTCTATATTTCAAACCGTATACAATTCGTATGCAACACAATGGTTGGAATGGCCCCAGACCAAAATGGCGTAGGATAAAGATAATTGATAATCTGTGATAAGTACTTTTTGGGATACATTATTTGCAATATTTATAAGATATATTTTGGTCGAAATTTTCTTGCAGACATAATTAACATGTTGTTCCCACGATAGTTTGCAGTCTAGATAGACCCCAAGGAATTTAATACTATCTTTATTGTCTTTTACTGCAACATTTCTTAAACTAGAAACCGTTGTTTCGGTTTTAGACTGATTTAAACTCAATCGGTTTGCTACGAACCAATTCTGAGCTTTCGATTGTGTGTCATTCACCTTAGAGTACAAAGTTTCTATATTTCTATGTGAATTGATGATGGTGGTATCATCAGCAAACAAAACGAATGTTGAGGAAGATATGTTACTTAAATCATTAATGTTAGTAAGAAATAATATAGGACCAAGTATGGATCCTTGCGGCACTCCATGATTCATTTCTAGCAAACCAGAATTTATATTTTGACAAGCCACATGTTGGTAGCGTTTGGTAAGGTAAGATCGTATTAAATTTATGCTACTTGTGTCGATATTATATAAGCCTAATTTGCTTATTAAAAGTCATGTGACACACAGTCAAAAGCCTTAGAAAGGTCTAAAAACTGAGCATGTATAAATTCACATTCTTCATATCCTTTACTTATTGTTTCAGATCATTTATTTATGGCTAGGGTTGTTGACAATTTAGCTCTGAAACCAAACTGACTTGTTGAGAAAAGATTGTTTGATTCAAAATAGTAAATTTTTAGAATGGTTTCCAGTATTTTTGAGAATAAAGGCAGAATAGATATTAGTCTATAATTTTCAACGTCGTGAATAGAATCTTTTTTGTGCAGAGGTAACACTTTTGACAGTTTCAGTATATCAGGAATCGAACTGGTACGAATACAAATATTTATTAAATTTGTAAGAGGTATTAATATTATGTATCTTTTGGCATTTAAAATTTTCATATTGATAAAAGCATCACTAGAGTTATTTTTTTTAGATGGGTGATAATGTCGTTCACCTCAATGTAAGTTACTTCCCTGAAACAAAATTGATTATTAATCCATGATGCCCTCTGTCTAAAAAATCGATATGAGTTTTATCTGTAGCTGGTGGATTTTTTATCACTTTCTCAGCGACATTTGCAAAATGTAAATTAAAATCATCTGGGGAAATATCTGATTTATTCTCTGTTTGATTTTTATTGCTATTTATGATTTGCCACATTCTTTTTGAGGGGTTCTTGAACTTGCAATAAATTTAGAGTTAACTTTTTTTGCTTTGCTAAGTTCCGATCTATACTGATGCCGTTGTGTTTTTATAACATTATTTAAATATGTTGTGGGATTTTGTTTATAAATTTCTTCTAGAAAATGCAACGTGTCCCTTCTACATCGTAGTAGATTTGAAGAATTTCTTGCCTTATTCTGTTTTCTAATCAGCGATGCTATTGGATCTGTTGAAGTAGACGATACGACACGATAAAAAATAGTCAACCGGGGTCAAATCGGGAGAACGGGCAGGTCACTTAATTTTATCACGTTCACCGATCCACCTATTGGGAAAACTTGACTGAGATAGGCTCTTCGTTTCAATGCAGTACGATGTGTTATACTACGATAGAAAAGAATAGCCAAGCCGCTTCGCTCTCGCTTGCTCTTGTTACCAATTATTGCCATACCAAAACGAACACTTTCTGAATCCGTATGTTTTGTAGTCTAGAGTGGAGAATATAAATTCGAGCTACAATAAGTTACTCAGGCTTTTGTAGTTTTGGGTAGGGTCAACAAATTTGGAGTGAATTCATTCCAATCACCGACACAGGACTAGCGACTACCCTTAAGAGGTGGTAAAAGCTACACCTATGCTCAAATGATGCATATGGGTGCTAGTGAAATGTGGAAAGTGTCATATACTTGTAGCTCAATATATAAATCTGATACGACAACCACCCAATCTTCTTGGTGTAGCTCCGTTCTGCTGACACCAAATATATCTATCAGTTTCATTAGGAGGTTGTCTTCATCTAGGAAAAGTATTCTTAACTCAGGGACTAAGAAATTTTGCAACAAATCCAAGTAACGCGCGCTAATGTGCTATCAAAGAAATATGGTCCGATAATTTGAAAATTTATAATTCCAGCCCAAACGTTCACCTTCTCAGGATATTGAGTATTGGCCTCCATCATTCAATGTGGATTTTCTGTACCCCAGTATCTACAGTACTGTTTATTGACTATTCCATTTAAAACGAATGTCGCCTCATTAGAAAGAAGAATGTTATTTATAAATATCGGATCATCTTGGCATCTATTTGCCATGATTTCGCGAAATTCCAATCGGCGATCAGGGTCATCGCCTTGAACCAAATACATTTTATATGGGCGGTATTTTTAATTTCTTAGAAGACGTAATATGGACGTTTTATTAACATCTTTATCGGCGGCAACTTTCTTGTAGGTTTATGTGGATTATCTTGAATATCTAACAATATTTTCAATTTCTTGTCATCGTCCAAAATGTGTTTCCTACCAGATTTAGGAATATATGTGGCATTTCCAAATTCACGAAATTTGCTTTCTACCCTACTAACCGTGGACTAAAAAATGCGACGGTCAGAATACTTAAAGATTTCGCATACCTGCTTCTGCGTTCTGTATTATCACCACATCCTAATATCAAAATTTCAATTCTTTGACAACCAGCGATAAATAACTAGAATCATAAGTTGCACAGATTCAGATGTAGCAAATAAAAAAATTATGATTTTTTCTAAAAAAATGTAAAAAGAAACCCTTTTTACTTCATTCTTTTTGTTCGGTATTTTTCCAACTACGTATAAGAAAAAAAAATACATTTAAATTGAATGTTATGAATCTAGAACATTTTAGGAAGGGGAAGTCAAAATTTCCCATAATGATGAATATGACGGTTATAAAAAGGAATCATTATTTGTTTGCTTATAATATAAATAAATATTTGTATTTTCTTGACCGTTGATATCAAATTAACTTGATGTATCCTGGGATTTTTCGGTCATCTTTAAATGAAAATTCTTATATTTTCTTACGTTTCGGTTTTATTAACCATCGTCAGAGGAAAAACTACAATATTTATATTAACGTACGATTATTTTATGTGATTTTACAAATTTAATTTCATTACTTACAATTTAAGAAATTTTTTGTTTACACTATATTAACATTTTACGTTTATTTCTGTTGAAAGTTTTGATGCAACTAAATGCTGAACAAAAGTATTGCCTGCTTTCTGGTCTGTGTTATGTCACTATTGGTACAGTTTATTTAATTTATGGATGTTAGATATGAAGTTTTCTCTAATGGCTGGTAGTGTGAAATACGATATTTTAAGAATGATCTTGCGGGCTTGATGGCGTTGTTATGTCTTTTAATTTGTAACATTTCATGTATTGTCCTTCGAGGAACCAAATTATCATCAAAGGATAGTTATTTTTTTCTGCTGTTTGCAAAATCCTGTAAATAATATGTTTCAATATGACGGTTATATTCCAGAATGGAATCCTGAGGCCAAAAAATCTCACAAATTGGCATGAAATATAATATGTGGTATCATTTATATATTATGTTGAGTTACATGTATCTAAGGTCAAAATCAACATAAGGCATTAAAATTAAGCAAAATATGTTCATTTTGTTTCAAATTAACGAGAATCAAACAAAACTTCAAAAAATACATATTTGTTTACATTCATTTCGGAATTTTCCTCTACACTTGGAACACATCAGTGTGTGTGGGACAGCAGCAGATATACATTCCTACAGGTTGTTCGCAAATCTGACAAACTTCTGGTTATGTGACCTTGCCGTGCCAAACCCAAACGTATGTATTTTGATCATTTTAATTAATATGTCGTCCGGATCTACAGATTTAGACTCTTTCTATTAGTCTGATTCATTTTCGATAGATTTCTATTAACTAAGGGAAAACAGATTTATTATTTTCTTATAAATCTCATAATTTTCAACTGAATCAAAATTTTGTGGACATACCCATGTCTTGCCTCTTGCAGCTCTTTGTGGTGGGATAGGGGTGTTTTAGAGATGCTCAATAAAAAAACAGTCATTTGTAACAGTTATCTAATCAAAAAGAAACTTAGTTTAAAATGTATGGGAATATAGAATGATTATATTAAATAGGTCTTTGTCTCATAAACTTGTTTCCAGTCAAACCAAACACATAAAAAACTAGTTTATTTCCACTTAAAAACAAAATAACAATCTGTGTTAGATTAATTTTATACAGAATATATTATATAGTTAACGAGACAGCGAAAGATACAGGCAAGATATACCAAAGAAACAATATGCGTGTCAAATACAATTTGATTTGCAATAAATTTTTTATGCTTTATATTTTCGGCATGGTACAGTTTTCGGGCTACATCAGATCTAACGGTATGATGTTTTTTAAGAAGATATTAAAATAAACATTTAATTATGTCCATAAAAGCAAGCACAAATTTATTTTAAATATTTAAAGTCCGCTCAAAATAAATCAGAACTGGTTGAGCGCAAGCAGTAAAGTAAAATTAAGAGAGCAAATAAGGCAATAAAATAACTGTTAATAGGTTAATATAATAAATTTATGTTTCATGGACAATAATGCAGGAATATATTAAATATTAACATTAATTTTACGATATTTTATTTTATAGTAAGAAACTATAGTAACCATTATGATGCTCTTCGCAGATTTATTGAATTTTCCATCTAATTGTTGCACATTCTATAGGACACTCTGCTCAGTATCTAGTAAAGTATTCTATAGAATGTACAACAATTATATAAAAAGTGCAGTTATGTTTATAGATGAGTAATATATCAGAAATAAATAAGTCAAGCCTCAAAAATTGAAAACAAATCTTTTTATAATTTTTTTTTTAATTTTATTGTTGTGGATGTGGAAAAATATAATATGCAACTGTGAAAGTAATTGTAGTTTTAATCAATTTCGAATCCATCGTTACCTTCGCTTTGTTCAGGTGCAAACTGTCTTGGACTAGACTAACTTTCTTTGTAACAATAAATAACTAACATGCATAGAGTACAAGGTTGATTCAGTTTGGCATTCGCCCCCCCGTATCTTTTTTATTTAAAAAAAATACAACAAATCATATACATTTGTAAATCGCTTGTCAAGCTCTGTCAAACGATGACCTTAAATCGTCTCTGTGATCATATATGTCAAAGTAACGATAGTCAACTTTTTTTTCTCAAATGGTATGCTATTGTTACGAGTTTTCACCCTTTTAGGAAACACCCTGTATGAATCCGTGGGTTCTAAATAATTTTAACAACAGGTAAACCCCTAACACTTTATTTAATAATTTATTGATTACACAAACTAACTTTTACAATGTTTATATTTACACTTCGAATTTATAACCTCACTTTCGCTATTAACACCACTCTTTTAAAACTTCCCCCTGAGCTGGTAATCGCGCCTTATATACTCTGAAATTGCCTCTAGATCCATCCAGCACACAATCAAGAATCTTCTCCTACCACAGTCTAGAAAACTCTATCTCTTTCTACCAGTTTCCAGTCACTACGAGGCATAGGCGTATCAATCTCCAGTTTCAAGGGGTGTAATACATAGCACTATACTCTTTTTGCCGATTGTTGTAGTGATTCTTTTTCTGCACTCACCTGTATAAAGAAAGTATACACTTCCGTAAGAAAAATTTCGAGAAAAGTAATAAAATATGATAAAACTTCATTCAAAGGTATTGTTTCGGAATTAACATAGTTAGCAATGGAAACAATTGAATTTTGACATTGTTAGTAATGAAATACTGTTATTTGTGATTGTGTTAATAGTCTTTACTTTATACTATACTTAGATAGATTTATACTAATGGAAATAAATTGGACATTCGTGTAAAGAAAGTATTCACTTCTATAAAAAAGATTTAGAGAAAATTAATAAAATATGATAGAAATTCATTCAAAGGTTTTGTTTCGGAATCAACATAGCTATGGAGACAATTGACATTGCTAGTAATGTCAAATTGGAAATACCGTTATTTGTGATTGTGTTACTAGTTGTTATTTTATGCTAAACTTATAAATAGATTTATATTAATTAAGAAAAATTGGACATGACATTAATTTATGGAGAGTGCGGAAAAACTAAAGCAGCCAAGCGTTTATATCATGAACGCTTTTGAAATAGGCCGGTGCTATCAGACAAAATATTTACAAAATTGGCAATAAATGTGGGTAAAAGTGGAAGTTTTGAGAAAAAGAAATAAACGTTTTTACACCCAGAACCGTACGAGATGAAGAACATACAGTCGAGACTGGCATTTCGTATTCTTCAATTCAAAGAATTCTGTAAAATACATTTACATCAGGGATTGCTTCCTGGAGATTACGAGAGGCGTCTACATTTTGGTTGGCAGTTGCTCAAAAAAATGACTATCTTAGATCGTATCATGTGGTCACATGAATCCCGTTTCCATAATAATCGAATACTCAATCGACATAACTACGATTATTGGCTTCTATATAATCCACGGTGGCTTTGGAAACTAATTTCCAAAATTAATGTATGGTGCGGAATTCTTAACGGACAGATTACAGGACCAAAGCTTTACCAAGGCACACTTACCTGAGATATCTACAGTTTTTAAGAGAAGAATTGTTAAATTTCATAGAAGACTTTGCGTTACATATTAGGCATAATATGATATTACAAGATGAGCCACCGTTACATAATGCTTTAATTGTAATGAACCTTCCAAATCTCCGGATCATATACCGTTGGATTTTTTCCTTTGGCCCCACGTAAAAGAAATAGTTTACTTGACACCTCTAAATGACGTCGAAGATCTTAAAAGAATACGAGTTTAATGTCGCTGATTAAATGTTGAAGTTCTTCAACATGTATCTAATAATAATAATTATAGCCCTAAAAATGTTACGCTTTCATTAGAATTAGTCAAAGATGTATTGTTAACATTTAGAGAAATAGATTCGCAATGTTTTTGGCGATTATGGAACTGAATTACCTGCGATTTTTCTGCATTAAAGTGTAATTGGCGTCGGTTGAAATTTATAACGTTATTAACGTTATTACATTTGATTTTTAATTTACTGCTTATTTGGTTTGAAGTGATGGTAGAAAGGTCATTAGCATACACAGAAAAGAAATATTTTGTTAACATGGAGTCAAGTCCATTTACATATAATATAAATAGCACAGGGCCCAATACCGACCCTTGTGGTACGCACATGCTTAAAAGATTGCACTTCGAATTAATCCTGTTTACTTTCCCGGCAGTGACGTGTATCCAAGGGGTGATAAATAGGGGGCAATTATGTTTAGAAGCGAACGGAGACTTCTTCAAACATGTGAACTAATAAATCATGTTTTTATTTTCTTAATTGTTAATTACTTTTCTTAAGTGTTAGTAATTTTTTTATTGGTAATTATTATTTATTTGTAATTGTCCATAAATTGTCCATTTTTTCTTCATTAGTGTAACCTTATTTATAAGTATAGCATGAAATAGAAACTAATAACAAATCACAAATAACAGTATTTTCAATTTGACGTTACTAACAATGTCAAAATTCAATTGTTTCTATGTTAATTCCGAAACAAAACCTTTGAATGTTTTATCATATTTTGTTAATTTTCTCGAAATTTTTCTTATGACTTTTTTGACACAGGTGAATGCAAGAAAAGAATCTCTACAACAATCTGCAAAAAAAGGTATAACACACCATTAAAAAAAAAGGTGACCATCGTTACTTTGACATATATGATCACAGAGACGATTTAAGGTCATCATTTGATAGAGCTTGACAAGAGATTTACAAATATATGTATATAGTTTCTTGTACACTTCTTTTGAAATAAAAAAGATACAGCGGCGCGAATACCAAACTGAATCACCCGGTATATAAACTCCGCTACTAGTTAGGTAATAGATAGGTGAAGACTAGTTTTCCTATCAGCCAATGTCAAACATTTAATGGCTGATTTTAAAAACTTCACATTTGTGGAAATTGTCTTGATTTTTGCATAAACCATCTTGTGTCTTTCTGATGAGATTCAAAATAAGGGCAAGAACCGTATGAAAGGGTAAGCATTTCCAAAATACAAACTTAGGTTTTCAGTAGTTTTGTTCTCATTTTTAACCTAATCTTTATGGCCGCAAGGGGTTATATAGACACTAGTTTACTCTGCACAGTCGTAGGGGACTGAGTGGATACCAGTGTTACAACGACAAATGTCAAATAAGAAATAGACAAATTCAATTTAGAATTTTAATAGTTAGTCATAACCAGAATGCAAGTTATTGAAAGAATGCAAAGATTGGAAATTAATATTTTTACATATAGTTTTTCTTTTAGTTTTTACTTTTTCTGCTATTTGCCAAATCCTGTAAAGTTATGTTTCATTATAAATACCTATCCATTAATTTTATTGTCTATTAACAAAATTCATCAGTGAATTCTTGGTGTTGTTTTTCAAAGTAGTATTTAATATCAACATTGAGAGGAAGACAATATTATACTTCTGGGAATTTTAAGTTCATCATTGTCACTCATGTAGTCATGTACTAACCAATTGTAATTTGTGGCCAACCGCAACACGTATGTGGAAAGTCCCAAAGCCGCAATCCTAGAGATTTTATAAATAAAATAAAAAAGAATAGAATAGAATACAATAGATTTATTAATAACTGTTTTGTAGTACTTCGCGAGGCATAAAGAAAATAAAAAATTGGAAATTGTTACCAACGAAGAAAAAAATATCCGCGGAAAAAATATTTGGAGCAAACTTTCAATGATATCATAATGAATAGTATTGAAAATTTATCAAGCTATTAACATTTTTTTAAAAAATATGTTTGGACAAATAAAAATTATTGTCTTTAGCAGACATAACATTTCAGATAAAAGCCAAGCTATCTGAAGAAAAAGATATTGGATTAGGTACTTAACTTGTTCCCAGTCCAACGATAAAATAAAACGAGTATATATTTATTTGGTTATAACTATAGTTCGTCTCATCTATATATTAATTGGGCTGAAAAAATTGCAAAGAAAACTGAAACTCCGGCTCTCGTTTTGAATGAGGGGCAAGTGAACTCATTCGCATATGTAATTTGAAATATGAAAAGTGTGTTACTACATTTCACTATGAAATATTACATAATGGCCACATTATTGTTTAAAAAATAAGAATTGCATTGTTCGTTCTCTTTATAGCGTAAAATACGCGACGAATTCTATGTTACACTTCTACTACAAGTCATTTTCAAAAGTATTGCGTAGGTCATCCCTACTTGCGTGTCACATAGTGTAATATATGGCTTTGTGTATAGACAGGCACATGCCAGCGCAGTACAGAATCGGCTTCGTTTTGTATTATACGTGGTGGTTTATAAATATTTGTGATTTATTTACTGTGATTGTAATTTAATCAGCACGTTTAGACCGTGGGAAAGCCTCCAAACACCCACAATAAGCAGATGAGATGATGTGAAAATGTAGATGGCACAAATATTGCAACTCCTAAGCAACCAAGAAGAAAGTATTTATGCGAAAGAGCGCAAGAAATCGTGCCAACTATTTATAAAAAACCGCTGCCTAAGGAGATTTTTCATCCAAGTTACTTTAAAGGAAACATCTTGACTATATTTGCACTCTAGTATGTGGAAATTATTGGTCATAGAATTTTAATAATATTTGGGGCAGATGTCACAGAAAAGTTTGAGGAGTTGGTTTCTACCATATACGTTAAAAATGAGGTTTCTAGTTTACCCTACTTATTTTCCACTATTCACAACCTACCATCTCCCACCCTTTCAATGGAGTCATCGCAATCAGAGGAGGTGGTGGAGTTTGAAAAATATTAGAAAGAAATCTGAGGCCTTGGTTTCTAGTATATACACCGAATCCCAAATTTCTGTACTTTTACCAGCTTGATTTGCTTATTTTCCCCTAGTTACTCCTATTAATCCCAACCCTTCTACGGAATCATCCCAAAATATAATCTAGTTCCAGATGTCGTTATAATACATATCTCTACCAAGTTACAAGTGAATGTCTCAATTTTATTTTATCAATCCCTTTAATAATGTAGTAAGGATAGTGGAAGGGTTGAAAAATATTATTAAAAAATCTGAGGCCCTGGCTTCTAGGACATGCACCGAGTTTCAAGTTGCAGTACTCTTACCAGCTTGCTTTACTTATTTTTCCCTATTTACCTCTACTTACCCCCATTCCTTCAACGCAATCATGTCAAAATATAATCTAGTTTCAGATATAGTTATAATACATAAATGTACCAAATTTCAAGTGAAAATTTAAATTTAATTTTATGAACTCTTTTAATAAGGGAGTGAGTGGGGGTGGTGAGGAGATGGAAAATACTAATAAAAAACCTGAGACCTCCGCTTCTAGTATATACACCAAATCCCAAATTTCTGTACTTTTATTAGCTTGCTTTACTTATTTTCCCTTATATATCCCTATTTAACCCCCAACCCTTTAACGGAATCATCTCAAAATATAATCTGGTTCTAGATGTCGTTATAATACATATGCGTACAAAATTTCATGTGAATATTTCAATTTTATTTTATCAACCGCTTGACTAATGAACTAGGAGTGGTGGGGGGCTGAAATATATTATTAAAAAATCTGAGGCCTTGGCTTCTAGTACATACACCTAATTTCAAGTTTCTGTAGTCATACCAGCTTGCTTTACTTATTTCCCCCTATTTACCCCTAAATAACTCCCAACCCTTCAACGGAATCATCTCAAAGTATAATCTAGTTCCAGATATCGTTATAATTCATACGTGTACCAAATTTCAAATGAATATCTCAATTCAATTTTATCAACCCTATTAATAATGAAGTAGGGGTGATGGGGGTTGAAAAATATTATAAATAATCTGAGACCTCGGCTTCTAGTACATACACCGAATTTCAAGTTTCTGTAGTCTTACCAGCTTGCTATACTTATTTTCCCCTATTTACCCCTATTTAACCCCCAACCCTTCAATGGAATCATGTCAAAATATAATCTAGTTCCAGATGTCGCTATAATACATACGTGTACCAAATTTCAAATGAATATCTCAATTTTATTTTATCAACCCTTTTCATATTGGAGTAGGGGTGGTGGAGGTTGAAAAATATTATAAAAAAATATGACGCCTTGGCTTCTAGTACATACACCGAATTTCAAGTTTCTGTAGTCTTACCAGCTTGCTTTACTTATTTTCCCCTATTTACCCCTATTTAACTCCCAACCCTTCAACGGAATCATCTCAAAATATAATCTAGTTCCAGATGTCGTTATAATACATACGTGTACCAAATTTCAAATGAATATCTCAATTTTATTTTATCAACGCTTTTCATATTGGAGTAGGGGTGGTGGGGGTTGAAAAATATTATAAAAAAAATCTGACGCCTTGCCTTCTAGTACATACACCGAATTTCAAGTTTCTGTACTCTTACCAACTTGTTTTACTTATATTCCCCTATTTACCCCAAATTAACCCCCAACCCTTCAACAAAATCATCTCAAAATATAATCTAATTCCAGACGTTGTTATAATACATACGTGTACGAAATTTCAAATGAATATCTCAACTTTATTTTATCAACCCCATTAATAATGGGGTAGGGGTGGTAGGGGGTTGAAAAATATTATTGAAAAATCTGAGGCCTTAACTTCTAGTACATACACCGAATTTCAAGTTTCTGTGCTCTTGCAAGCTTGCTTTACTTATTTTCCCCTATTTACCCCTATTTAACCCCCAACCCTTCACCGGATATCCTCAAAAAACAATCCAGTTCCAGATCTCGATATAGTATACACGTGTACAAAATTTCAAGTTAATATCTTAAACCGTTCCGGAGAAAACGTGCGGACAAAAAAAGTTACAGACAGACAGACAGACAGACAGACCGACAGACAGACAGACAGACAGACAGAAAATTTTTTTTCGCTCAAATTTAAAATCTCGACGTTTCATGACATTCTAAACCTATTTCACGAATAAAAATTTTTGAAAATTTTTTTGCGATTACTATACTTCCAATCCACTACGTGGATGTGGAAGTAAATATAGTAGCGAGTAAAGGAGAACGAGGAGCAAAAGAAAAAACGGCTTACTTGGCGCAAGTATCGATATCGACAATTGAGAATTTATTTGGGGGGAGGGGGGGGGGAGTCAGAAAAAGAAAATTAAGACGAGACAAGGAAATATCAAGGCCAAGGGTATAAGGGACGTAATTTACAATAAATATAAAAAAAGAAACTAGAAACAATGCACAGCAAATTACGAGAAAATGATATTGAAGTATCAAGTATGGTTCAAAGTTAATTGTCAACGTTTAGGAAAAACTAATGCCAGCCCTCTCCTTCATCGGCACTTGTCTAACTAGCCAGAAGGCCGATATCATTAATGTTTCTTTTGTCCTTTTTTTCAACCCATTATGTAGATGAGAAGAACTACATTTTCTTAATAATTAAATGAAAATTACGTGGAATAAGTATAGATTATACGCCATTCTGACTTGATTGAAATTTTTAAAAAGGATAAGGGTTTCATTTCGATCCGCGTGTATGTTTTTCTGTTTCTTCAGTCATTACTTTGTGTCGATTTGAACGATTTCTATGAAACGTATATTAGGAATAGTTCGAGCGCGGTCTCATCATAGTTTCCTTATTTTATATACAATATACAAGTTGATTATAGAGAACGCGACATGGATGAGAAATATGATTTTCTGCATAGTAGTCTTTTGAAAGTATTAGATGACCTTTGTCCAAAAAAAGAGGTTATAATTCAAAATGCACAGAAGGGGTGGCTTAATGCTAGGGTATTAGAAGCTATTAAAGATAGAGATAGTAAATGCAAACATTTTAAGAGAAGTGAAAATCAAAATGACTGATTAAGTTATAAATCTAACAGAAACAATGTTGTTAATATAATTAAACAAGAAAAATGTAAGTATTATGAGGAAAAAATAGATATTGTAGGTACGACCCAAAGAGAATGTGGCAATCGCTTAAATCCTTAACATCAGGTAAGTATGACGAACCATCCAATTTAAAAATGAAATATGTAAAAACTCAAATCTATTGCCGGAAAAATTTAATGAATTCTATATATCTAGTATAAACGATATAGTGCATAGTATACCTCATAGCAACTATCAGTTTGAACTTGCTGAGTTAGGAGTAAAAATGCAAAATTTTAAGTTATTGACAAAAAATGAATTAGAAACAATAATACTTGACCTAGTTTAACAAAGGCAGTCCAGATGAAATTGATATGGCATTTTATAAAGACAATTTCGACAACTTATCGAATCAACTGATTCACATTATTAATGGCTCTTTAGAGCTTGGTATTGTGCCAAGTTCATTAAAAGTATCGACCATCATTCCGGTAAGAAGTGCCTAAAACTATTAAGGCTGAAGAGTGTAGACCTATAAATATGTTACCAGCTTTTGAAAAAATATTAGAAAAAGTAGTATACGTGCAATTACTAGACTTTATAATGGATCAAAATATATTAAGTAAATATCAGTCTGGCTTCAGAGAAGGTTTTAGTTGTGAAATTGCGTTGCAATATGTTATCAATGAGTGGAAGGAAGCCAAGGATAAGGGAAAAATGATGTAAAAAAAATATTTTTTAGATTTGAAAAGGGCATTTGAGACGATTGAGAGAAAAAAATTATTAGATAAGCTGAGCAAGTATGGTATTAATGGTGAGATATTGAAATGGTTCGAATGTTACTTAAAAAACAGGAGACCAAGGGTGAAATGTGAACATATGTTCTCAAGTGAGCTAACTATTGATATGGGGCTGCCTCAGGGGAGCATACTTGGGCTATTGCTATTTACACTATATATCAATGATATGTCTAAAATCTTTAAGCATTGTAAATACCACTTTTTTGCTGATGACACTATCATCTACGTCGATGAGAATGATAGTAGAGAGTTAGTGGATAAAATAAACTGCGATTTAGAACTGGTCTCTAAATGGATGAAAATAAGTAAATTAAAATTAAATATTACAAAAATAAAAGGTATGTTCATAAGTAATCAGCAAAAATCCAGATTGTTCAAAGATATAAATTTACCAATCAAGATCCAAGAGGTAAACTTGTCATTGGTCTCAGAAATCAAATATCTAGGAGTTATTGTTCATTGCAACTTGAATTTTAAGAACCATGTGGACTATATATGTAAAAAAATATCTAAAAAAATCGGTGTTCTAAAACGCGTCAGTGGGTACCTATCTATAAATGTAAGAGAAACTGTCTATAACTCTATAATATTACATCATTTTTACTTCCACATCCACATAGTGGATTGGAAGTATAGTAATCGCAAAAAAATTTTCACAAATTTTTATCCGTGAAATAGGTTTAGAATGTCATGAAACGTCGAGATTTTAAATTTGAGCGAAAAAAATTTTCTGTCTGTCTGTCTGTCGGTCTGTCTGTCGGTCTGTCTGTCTGTCTGTAACTTTTTTTTGTCCGCACGCTTTCTCCGGAACGGTTTAAGATATTGACCTGAAATTTTGTACACGTATATATTATAACGAGATCTGGAACTGGATTGTTTTTTGAGGAAATCCGGTGAAGGGTTGGGGGTTAAATAGGGGTAAATAGGGGGAAATAAGTAAAGCAAGCTTGTTAGAGTACAGAAACTTGATATTCGGTGTATGTACTAGAAGTTAAGGCCTCAGATTTTTTTATAATATTTTTCAACCCCCCACCACCCTACCCCATTAATGGGGTTGATAAAATAAAGTTGAGATATACATTTGAAATTTCGTACACGTATGTATTATAACGATGTCTAGAATTAGATTATATTTTGGGATGATTCCGTTGAAGGGTTGGGGGTTAATTTGGGGTAAATAGAGAAATATAAGTAAAACGAGTTGGTAAGAGTACAGAAACTTGAAATTCGGTGTATGTACTAGAAGCCAAAGCGTCAGATTTTTTAATAATATTTTTCAACCCCCACCACCCCTACTCCAATTTGAAAAGGGTTGATAAAATAAAATTGAGATATTCATTTGAAATTTTCTACACGTATGTATTATAACGACATCTGGAACTAGATTATATTTTGAGATAATTCCGTTGAAGGGTTGGGGGTTAAATAGGGGTAAATAGGGGAAAATAAGTAAAGCAAGCTGGTAAGACTACAGAAACTTGAAATTCGGTGTATGTACTAGAAGCCAAGGTTTCAGATTATTTATAATATTTTTCAACCCCCACCAACCCTACTTCATTACTAAAAGGGTTAATAAAATAAAATCGAGATATTCATTTGAAATTTGGTACACGTATGAATTATAACGACATCTGGAACTAGATTATACTTTGAGATGATTCCGTTGAAGGGTTGGGGGTTATTTAGGGGTCAATAGGGGGAAAGTAAAGCAAGCTGGTATGAGTGCAGAAACTTGAAATTCGGTGTATGTACAAGAAGTTAAGGCCTCAGATTTTTTTATAATATTTTTCAACCCCTACCCCCTTAATCGGGTTGACAAAATAAAGTTGAGATATTCATTTGAAATTTCGTACACGTATGTATTATAACGACGTCTGGAATTAGTTTATATTTTGAGATGATTCCGTTGAAGGGTTGGGGGTTAATTTGGGGTAAATAGAGGAATATAAGTAAAACGTTGGTAAGACTACAGAAACTTGAAATTCGGTGTATGTACTAGAAGCCACAGTGTCAGATTTTTTTATAATATTTTTCAACCCAACCACCCCTACTCCAATATGAAAAGGGTTGATAAAATAAAATTGAGATATTCATTTGAAATTTGGTACACGTATGTATTATAACGACGTCTGAAACTAGATCATAATTTGAGATGATGCCGTTGAAGGGTTGGGGGTTAAATAGGGGCAAATAGGGGAAAATAAGTAAAGCAAGCTGGTAAGACTACAAAAATTTGAGATTCGGTGTATATACTAGAAACCAAGGTCTCAGATTTCTTTCTAATATTTTTCAAACTCTACCACCTCCGCTTCATTATTAATGGGATTGATCATCACATCAAATTGAGATATTCACTTGAAAGTTAGTACACGTATGTATTGTAGTGACATCTGATTGAGATGACTCCATTAAGGTGGTAGGTTGTAAATAGTGGAAAATAAGTACGGTAAACTAGAAACTTCATTTTTAACGTATATGGTAGAAACCAACTCTCCAAACTTTTCTGTGACAGCTACCCCAAATATTATTAAAATTCTATGACCAATAATTTCCACATACTAGAGTGCAAATATAGTCAAGATGTTTCCTTTAATGTGACTTGGACGAATAATCTGGATGTGGAAGTAGTGATTCCTTAGGCAGCGGTTTTTAGTTTAGTACTAGTTTTATCGGTATGTATGTGGATACTTGGCATCAATGTAAAACAGCAATGTAAATTATGTATTTTAATGTATTGCCAAGGGCTAGATAAACATATTATCTATCTATCTATATCTAGTATAAGGTAAGCGAATATTGGTTTAAAAAATTAGCGAAAATTTAGTGAATAATAAAGACAAGAAGGTAATCATGAGGAAAACTTGTACTCTATACAGAAGGAAGCACGCAAAAGGCAGGAAGAAAGAGTCCAATCGTTCAAGAAATATTTTATTATTATTATTATTGTGGTAAGAAGCGGTATTTTAGATTTTGGATATAATACCAGCAGCCAAATCTCTAGTGGTCCTGCTATTTACGATGATAAAATAATTTTAATATATTTTCCATTTAATTTTCCACGTAAATAAAATTCTGTAATTCTGCATTCACACTACTTGTAACCGTACATACATTGCATTATTTTGGAACTTACACCAAAGTACATTTTAAAACAAATTGTTCCTGCGACATTACCACATGCTCATAATAAGTGTTACTATGTAGCTCTCAGTATTAAAATTGTTGCACCTGTTTAATAACATGTAAATTTAAATAGAGAAATTACCTCGGTAAAATATTTTGCATAAAACTATGTAATCATTTACTACTAACTACTCTACTTTAATGTGACATGAAGGTAATTTAGTAAAATGGAATATTTTTGTTTATTTATGCCAGATAAGATATAATTATACTTTTTCAGCACAAAAATGAGGAAACTAGTTTCTTCCTTCTTCTTGAATACGAATAATAACTACAAGAAATTAGCTATAATAGTTGCAATATAATTATGTTGCGTATAATTATTTACCTAAGCCCAGTATATAATTTTCTAGGAAACACTTTTCATTGAAGTAACTTTTGTTTTTATCTTTAATCTGTTTTTCTTTATGTTTACCTGAATTAAACTTGTCACTTTAAAAAAAGACAGAGATAAATTCGATAATATTGCAAAATTCTCTCCCACAATATGTTATTATGACACTATTGTTTAAGACATAAGTTGAATTTGTCTTCCTAGGGAGGTAAGAAAGGGAGTACTTTATTACAAAAAAATATAGATATATTCAATTGTTAGTTTATTAATTTATGTTTAGGTACACCTAAATTGGTTGAAGTTCTTCTAAATTAGCGATCTGTATAGGTATCAGGCCTATTAAGATTTAAAAATTTTGAGATGTTTTTTTTTAATCATAAGATCAAGCGTCCTGTGTTTTGTACATTTAATTCTGTTTCGACTTCTAGCTTTTATTATTGATTATGAAAGAACTTGCTTTGAAATAACTGACGCATTAGAATCCTAAAGGCAAGAAATTATATTTCAAAGGATAATGAATGATACTTCTGATGAAAATTATAAGGCAAGTATCACAATGAGGTACTTCAAGAAAACAATGTTTTTTATTACTTATTAAATCATAAGGTCAACGTCCTATGTTTTGTACATTTAATTCTGTTTCGATTTTTAGCTTTTATTATTGATAATAAAAGAACTTACTTTGAAATAACGGACGTATTAGATTCCTAAAGGCAAGGAATTATATTTCAAAGGACTATGAATGATACTTCTGATGAGAATCATAAGGCAAGTATCACAATAAGGTACTTAAAGAAAACAATGTTTTTTATTACTTATTAAATCATAAGGTCAACAACGTCCTATGTTTTGTAAATTTAATTCTGTTTTGATTTTTAGCTTTTGTTATTGGTAATAAAAGAACTTACTTTGAAATAACTGACGTATTAGAATCCTAAAGGCAAGGAATTATATTTCAAAGGACAATGAATGATACTTCTGATGAGAATCATAAGGCAAGTATCACAATAAGGTACTTAAAGAAAACAATGTTTTTTATTATTTATTAAATCGTAAGGTCAACGTCCTATGTTTTGTACATTTAATTCTGTTTCGATTTTTAGCTTTTATTATTGGCAATAAAAGAACTTACTTTGAAATAACTGATGTATTAGAATCCTAAAGGCAAGGAATTATATTTCAAAGGACAATGACAGTTCTGATGATAATCATAAGGCAAGTATCACAATAAGGTACTTAAAGAAAACAGTGTTTTTTATTAGTTATTAAATCATAAGGTCAACGTCCTATGTTTTGTACATTTAATTCTGTTTCGATTTTTAGCTTTTATTATTAGCAATAAAAGAACTTACTTTGAAATAACTGACGTATTAGAATCCTAAAGGCAAGGAATTATATTTCAAAGGACAATGAATGATACTTCGGATGAGAATCATAAGGCAAGTATCACAATAAGGTACTTAAAGAAAACAATGTTTTTTATTACTTATTAAATCATAAGGTCAACGTCCTATGTTTTGTACATTTAATTCTGTTTCGATTTTTAGCTTTTATTATTGATAATAAAAGAACTTACTTTGAAATAACTGACGCATTAGAATCCTAAAGGCAAGGAATTATGTTTCGAAGGACAATGAATGATACTTCTGATGAGAATCATAAGGCAAGTATCACAATAAGGTACTTAAAGAAAACAATGTTTTTTATTACTTATTAAATCATAAGGTCAACGTCCTATGTTTTGTACATTTAATTCTGTTTCGATTTTTAGCTTTTGTTATTGGAAATAAAAGAACATACTTTGAAACAACTGAAGTATTAGAATCCTAAAGGCAAGGAATTATATTTCAAAGGACTATGAATGATACTTCTGATGAGAATCATAAGGCAAGTATCACAATAAGGTACTTAAAGAAAACAATGTTTTTATTACTTATTAAATCATAAGGTCAACGTCCTATGTTTTGTAAATATAATTCTGTTTCAATTTTTAGCTTTTGTTATTGGTAATAAAAGAACATACTTTGAAATAATTGACGTATTATAATCCTAAAGGCAAGGAATTATATTTCAAAGGACTATGAATGATACTTCTGATGAGAATCATAAGGCAAGTATCACAATAAGGTACTTAAAGAAAACAATGTTTTTTATTACTTATTAAATCATAAGGTCAACGTCCTATGTTTTGTACATTTAATTCTGTTTCGATTTTTAGCTTTTGTTATTGGAAATAAAAGAACATACTTTGAAACAACTGACGTATTAGAATCCTAAAGGCAAGGAATTATATTTCAAAGGACTATGAATGATACTTCTGATGAGAATCATAAGGCAAGTATCACAATAAGGTACTTAAAGAAAACAATGTTTTTTATTACTTATTAAATCATAAGGTCAACGTCCTATGTTTTGTAAATTTAATTCTGTTTCGATTTTTAGCTTTTGTTATTGGTAATAAAAGAACTTACTTTGAAATAACTGACGTATTAGAATCCTAAAAGCAAGGAATTATAGTTCAAAGGACAATGACAGTTCTGATGAGAATCATAAGGCAAGTATCACAATAAGGTACTTAAAGAAAACAATGTCTTTTTATTACCTATAGACTTTTAATATCCTCAAATTCCTAGATCTCTACATGATATTGATCATCTGTGTGACATAACTGATACGAGAAGTCGATAAAATAGCAAACAATTGATGACATTTACGACTTTTGACGACAGAGACTAGGGCAGAGAAAGCTTTGAAACCTGATAGAAACCCTATCAACATGCATGGAAACGTACAGTTATGAAGAAATGTATTTATTTCGTGTTCAACCCAATAACACAGTATTACAATATAATTTGAGTTTCAATAGACAAATAAAATATTCTAGAAAAATAGAAGAAAAAAAAAACATGTTTATACAGGGTGTCTCAGAATTGACGGACGGGAACCTGTGCTTCCTGAGTTCATATTGGGCCCATATAACCCAACTTACCTTAGTCCAAAAATGCAGTATATTATCTGAAAGTGAGAGAGAGAAATTTTTTTCCAATAATTTCCGTTATATTGAAGATAAAATTTTCAAATTTTCGTGGGACCTGTATCTCTATAAGTACTCTATGTAAGCTTGATAACAACTACAACAACTCTTTTGTTTTTTCAACGCGATAGGTTTCCTGTTCCACAAGCGTCTTATGACCTACACAGAAAAAATGATACCTAATTCTTCTCCACAAGCGTCTATGACCTACACAGAAAAAATGATACCTAATTCTTGATTTTTCGTTGATATTACTCAAAAGTAAAAATATTAATTTGCGTACTGAAGCAGGTGGACGTCATGTGGAGCAATTGTTTTTAATGTATTCTTTTAGATTAAACTGTACTTTTCTGTTATTAAGACATTTTATTCTAGAATCGTAAATAAATGTTAAATATAAATGGAGGAAAAAACGATAATGGGCTTGTTCCATGATATTCTTTTTATATGGTTTTTATACTTTTTCATATAGTACTCGATATTCTCATTATGCACTTAAAATTTCGTATTATTAACCTTTTCCGTTCTCGAGACATAAGGAGTTGAAATTAGTAATAGTTTCAAAAACCGAGCGCCCATTTGTGACGTCACTATACGCAAGTGACGTAAGAAAAGTGGCTTTCTGGGACCTTTCAAATTTAACCTGAAAGGTCAAAAAACATGGAATTTTCAAGCGCTGGTAACTAAATAAATACATCGAGTGGAAGTTCGTTCTATGTCTCTACGGAAAGGAGAAGGTCGGCGATGAATCCTAATCGTAAATTGCAGGGTCAAAATCGAAAATTCGTCCCGACAGGAGCGAGAGAAAATTGTAATTTTTTGACATTTCACCAAATCGTACTTCCCTACTGTCAAAAAGTAAGCAAAACAAACAATACTTCGAAGGCACTTATAATTATAACAACTAAGGAGCATCAAGTCTATTGATATCGCCGAGTCTATGCGTATAGTAATGTAGCGCCTGGCCACGCCCCATTTTCGCGAGGCGGAGATTTGTAATAGTTTTTAAGATACTAAACGTGCGAATAAGATTCTGATTTTTTTGCAGATCCATTACTTTATACTTGCACTTTCGATTTATGAAATAAAAAAAAAATGCCGAACAAGCAGATTCCTTGTATTTTGATTAATATTACAAACAATTTTAGGAGTACCTTGTTGCAGGCCTTTCAATGCCCTGCAAAAATAAGAAAGTATTCCGTAATTTTACAGGGCGATTAAAAAATATAGCCAATCAAATATTAATTATTATGAAATAAAATTCTGATACAAAAGGTATTTGGTTGCTGTCAAGTTTACATAGAGTACTTATAGAGATATAGCATCCATCAAAATTTGAAAATTTTATCTTGAATGTAACGAAGATTATTGGAAAAATATGTTTTTTTCTGTCTCACTATAAGAGGACATACTTCCTCGGGACGCATTTTGGATTAAGGTAAGTTAACCCAACTTACCTTAGTCCAAAATGCGTCCTAATGTGAACTCAGGAATCACAGGTTCCCGTCGGGGAACTCAATACTGGGACACCTTGTATATACGGTATGTCTTACTTTTCACGACTCCCATATAGCAGCTCTCTTATTAACAATGTGATTTTTTTTAAATTTTGGGTGATTGTGTCACGGTAAAATATTTTAAAATCCGCCGCTGGCGTCTGTCGTTATGAAAAATTTTCCAAAAAAATATATTAGACAAATATTAACCGTAAAACTATGTCATAATTTTATCCGTTGTTATAACTCACTAAAACCGACTTTTAATAAGATAGTGTACTTGGTGTGTTCACGTGATAGGAAAATGAAACTTCCCTTTTTAAGGTACGTACGTAATTAAGAGTCAATTAAGCTGGAGGAAGACAAGTTTTCAATTTAGAATTAATCACGTGACATCAGTCAGTATATTGAACAGTCAAAATTAAACAATAATTGACTTGGAAATTAAAAACAAAAATCAATTTTAGACGAACTTGTTTCACGAACAATTCAATAAATAATAGAATATACATAAACTAAATCACAATTTGCTCAATATATCACATGATTAATTCTAAATGGAACGACTGTTTTCCTTCAGCTTAATTAACTCTTAATTACGTCCGAAAATAAAGTTATGACTAATAGTTGGTACTTTAAAGATTATTTTATTTTATCATCTTATTGAAATTTGGTATTAGTGAGTTTTTGATAACAATGAACAAGATTATGAGATTGTTTTACAGTTAAAACATTGCCTAATATCTTTTTTGGAAAATTAGGTACTTACATTTTTTTTTATAACGACGGATGCCACTGGCGGGTTTTAAAATATTTTACTCTGACACAATCTTCTGATGAGTAAGTACCTTCCACCCAAATTTTTAAGAGATCGCGTTCTTAATAAGGCAGCTGTGATATGGGAGTCATGAAAAGTGAGACATACTGTATATAAATTTAATTACCGTGTAGAAGATTCAGTGCTTACACGTCCGTCAACATTCCGCGACCTAGGTGTAATATTTGACACCAAACTATCATTTAATTGCCATATAAATACCATCGCTAATGAAAGTTTTAGAACACTAGGATTTATAGTACGATGTTCTTGCGATTTTAACGACATTATCACACCGAAACTACTATATCAATCTTCTGTTCGATCCAAGTTGAAATATTCGTGAATTATTTGGTCGTCTCATTATAACATATATATACAGACCATAGAGAGAATTCAGAGGTGATTTTTAAAGACTGTCATAAGGAAGATGGTGTCTATCCTGTTATTGGTTTTTCTCAAACTGTACTGTCAAATAGATTTTCACTCTCGAGCCTGGAGACTATCAGAACTATTTCACAGCAAATTTTTCTTTTTAAAATAATACATAACATAACAAATTGAATCGCTATCTTAAGCTTGCTAAATTTTCGGACATCTAGACCTTGTTCTAGACATAGCTCATTATTATATTTGCCGACTCCCAGGACTAACGTCCAGAAATTTTCGCCACCATGCAAGTTGTGTGAGAACTATAATAATCTACAAAACCAGTTTGATATATTCCACTGCAATGTAGCTGTGATAAAAAGATTAATTGCATAATTTATAATTTTTGTTTTATTTTAGTTTTTATCTGTTCATTTTGTATTATTTTGTTTCTACTCTCAAACGTTATATATTTGTAAGTCATTTCTACTCTGTAATTGGAATGCTGTTGGGTAGTGTATTATTAAATAAATAAATAAAAAATTCTTTGAGGGGGGCTAGAATCTTTCATGTAATTTTCTGCAGGAGATTATTCCTAGTGGATACTTTGGTTCTCGTTTTATTTCTATGCTCAGTTTTGCATCTAAAGTAACGCCAGATAATTTGGGCATATGAAGAATAAGTCATCTTGAATCTTCATTCAACCCTCTATTGACTTCTCTATTTCTGGGATGGAAAAAACTAAAGATGGTATTACTAGAGTTGTGTCAGAGGCAGTTCTCTCCTAATGAAGGAGGAGCAAACCGAGTGAGTCATTTTGTCAAGGAGTTTCTATTGAAAGGAAATTATCATTCTGATAAGCGACCGCTAAACCATCTGCGCAAAGAAATATTCTTATTTTTTGAGTGAGCTGATCGTTATTAGTGTACTTGTTGAAGAGCGTAGATGTCAATACAATGCCTTGGACAGCTGTAACTAGTTTGAGATCTTCGGTGGGTTTGTATATTTTGGTTAGCAGTCGCCTTTGTTTGAGAGTGTCGTAGGTTAAGGAAATATCATCGAAGCACTGGTATCGAAGCACTGAATCTAGCTTGTTCTGATAATATATAATTTGGGGCTAAGAGATGGTATAATAATTTTTAACATTAAAAAATATATACATTTATTCTTTTATTATATGCAGATGTCGGATGTTATATTTCTTTTCCGATGTTGATTCATATTTTAAAAAAATTTAAAAAGTAGTATTTCAAGCACCTTTACTTCTATACGTAAAGGATTACTACCATAGTTATTATCTTTATATAACATTATTCTAATAAGACTTTTGACTACTTCTCTCTCGTCTAATATACATAATTCAAATGGGTTCTACCAAAGGGCGATAAATAATTCCCATTTGCTGGATACTACAGATATTCAAATTTATATAAAATACACTGCTACTGCACTACTTCCAAATATTTGTTCATTATACATGCAAAAGACCCAGTTACAAGTATTCATGTCGAAAAGTGAATTTTTTAACCTTCATCAAAATGTTTATGAAGTACAACAAAGTTTCACGGAACGAAGAGATATGCATCTCCACATGGATAGTTCGAAAAGTGAGTGAACCTGGTATCCCTGTCAAGCAATATACTGTGAGTACGTTTGCAATAGCTTCGTATAACTTATACAGGGTGGGGCAATAGTACGTCGGACCTAGATATCTCGAATTCTACGATAGCTAGAAATTTTTTTTAAAATTGTGTGTAATCTAGATAAAAAAGTCCATAACTGGAAATTGTTTTCGAATATACAAGGCGAGCCAAGACGAAATTACAGGAACAAGTGCCTTTTTTTATGGAATGCTATGTATATCAGTACATTTTTTGAAGCCTCTTTCTAGGCTCTATGCATTCCTATATTACCATTGAATATCTCCCAACCACTTGTAATGAGTTTTTTTGTTGAAATAATGCAATCTGCAGATGCAGATGTAATGTTTTTTTGTACATTTTTTTGTGCCGTTTTCGTTATTCGACAATAAAACCTCAGTTTGGTATAATTGTCGTGTACAACGGAGCATTTGTCACACTTATCGGTCGTTAGTTACAATTTGTATTGAATTTAAAATACCTCTAATTTTACAATATGAATTTTAATAAAGACGAACTTGTAGACATGACTCTTGTTGTGGGCGAGTCAGACATAAATTGTTTACTTGCCAATAGAGTTTATCACCAACGTTATCCTGAAAGAAGGATTCCTGATGTTCGCAGCTTCCAAAGCCTTCTCGATAGATTTCTGGAATCTGAAAATGTCGAATATAAAAAAAAGTGAAAAAATAAAACGAAGAAAATGAGTTTTCTGTGGTGCTGGCAACGGTTGAGAATCCCCATGGTAGTAAGAGAGAGGTAGCTCATTAGTAGGAATAAGTAGACGGTCTGTGAGTCGAATCTTAAAAACAAATAAATTGCATGCATATCATATTCAAATACACCAGGAATTATCTGATGACGATTTTCAAAAGCGCCTACAATTTTGTAATTGGGACAGAGGTAAAATGCAAGATGATGTCAACTTTTTCAATAATGTTTTATTTACTGATAAGGCAACGTTTCATTAAAATGGATTTGTTAATAGGCACAATTTCCATTATTATGCTTCGTAAAATTCTCACTTTTTATGCAAGTTGATAAGCAACACAGATGGTCTATAAACGTTTGGGGAGGAATTATTGGAGAACATGTAATAGGGCCACATTTCTTTGATTCAGGGTGTCTACTAAATCTTAATCTTAAAATTCCCTGACTTTTCCAGGTTTTCCAGGTAATATTTTATATAAATTCCAGGTTTTTAACTTCCTACACTCGAACAAATATGAAAGTACGTATTCACCTCAAGAAAATTTTAAATACTTAAATTCTATTAAACTAAACAACACAACAATAGATACAGTCCAAAGTGTGAAATTCTTGGGGCTGTATTTAGATGAACAACTCACCTGATTACCCTATTTGAACACGTTATAAAAAACTAAACTCTTCTTTTTTGTCACCAGAGACTTAAGGAGTGTTATGGATAAAAAAATATCTATTAAACATCTATTTTGTTCTGGCCTACTCGCACATGAAATATTTAGTAATATATTGGAAAACTAGCTGTGAGTTTCAACGCATGTCTATTCTTCAAAAAAGATCTTTAGGTTAATATTCTCATTAAATTCTGTACAGTCTTGTCAAATTTTTATACAAAACAAAATTTTCTCCTTGCCATGTCTGTTAATTTATGAGGTAGCTCTTTTTGTTAAGCTTAACGCAGCACACTTTCTTCTACACAATAGTGTGCACAGCCACGAGGCTGTGATCTAATTTACATCAATAATTTTAGCCTATGCACTTTCAAAAAAGGTCCTTTCTATCTGTGTGGGACAATTTTCAACCAAACTGCCAGCTGAGATTGCGACAATTGCTTTTATTATTTACAGGAATTTCGAGTTAGCCAGTTAAGTTCACTATTTAAAGTGAAGTATTGTAGTTTCATGTATGTTTTTAGTATGTAAAATTGAATGCATGTATGTATTCTGTATTTTCAAAATGTTATCTTAAGTATTATCCTGTCAAATGGCTTACATGAATAAAAACATTCTTATTATTATTATTATTACACAATAAGTAAAAATTCTTGCATTTTTTACTAAAACGTTTATTTTAGAGAACTCAATTAGACAAGGCGAAAACGCCTTTGTGTGAAAAAAATGCGATTTCTTTGCATATTCACGTTCGGGACATGCTCCTAAATAAGGATCAACAGTTTGCCAGACAAAAATCTGGTCCCAATTTGTTTAAACTATTTTTTTAAACAAAATACAAAAATCGCTAAAAACGTGTATTTAACAATTAAAAATTTAAGCTTTAGAATGAAAAAATCTGCACCTACTCGATTTTGTTAATGGATGTCCAGAGATTGTATAAGAATTTTGGCGAACATAAAAAATACATTTTATAATATTGTATTTCGACCTTGAAAATGGCCGTTTTTGCGGTTTTTTTTAACATTAAATTGTATATAAGTCGGAAAAGGAACTTTACGAAAACATGACAAGAGATCTTTTTTGTTTAAGGAAAACGATTTCAATTTGTTTAAAAAAATTAGTTTATACAAATTGGGACAAGATTTTCGCCCGGCAAACTCCACGATCCAGATTATCATTGTTTTTTAGTCTTTAAAGAACTCTCTTATTTTAAAATTGATCAGAATCAACAATAGAAAAAATTATAGAAGTGGAATAGTTAGCACTAATAAAAAATCTATCCATATAGTTCATAATCTTTATCAGCGAGACATTTCTAACAGATTTAATAGTTTGTTCTAATAATTATGTGAAAGTGAAAATTCCAGATTATACTGCTTATTTGAATAAATTCCCTGATATTTCCAGGTTTTCCCTGACTAAAATAAATTCCCTGACAATCCCAGGTTTTCCAGGTTTTCCAGATTAGTAGACACCCTGTATGATGGTACGTTGACTGGAACTATTTATCTTCAGTTTTTGAAAAACTATCTGCCACAATTATTGGCAAATCTCCTTAATAGAATTCGAAATAGGATGTGCTTTCAGCAAGATGGTGTTCCACCATTATTTAAATGCAGTTAGAGATCACTTAAATAATATCAGCCTCATCAATGGATTGGAAGAAATAGACCCACTAAATGGCCTGCTAGATCCCCAGATCTTACAAAAATGGATTTCTTTTTATGGGGATACGTGAAGGAAATTGTAGAGACACACCAACAACATTACAAAATATGAAGAAAGAATAATAACTGCCTTTAGATCTATCACACCGGCAGTTTTAGGAACAGAGGGAACCTCATTTCAAAAGCGCATAGAGATCTGCGTCAATCAAAATGGACAACATGTGGAACATTCATTATAATTTTTTCTACTGAGTTATTTGAAGAAACCTCTTTTTTAAAGCATATATTTGAATTATGTAATTATTGCTCAATAAAACGAAATTGGTTGCAATTATCCATAGGGAAGTACTTACAAAAAATGTTTTTCATTTCTACATCACATTGTTGACAAATATATAGGGTGTTCCATTTGAAGAAATTGAGAAAATTCAATTAAAAAAGTTCTTAATTGAAAAATAATGTTTGGCTACCCTGTACAGTTTTGGGAAACGAAAATGATTCATAAACATTAATTAGATGTTTCGTAACTGGTATTCACATAAATTTTTCTTAAAACCCATAATTGTGACTGTGGTGATTTTTTAATATCCATCTGCAGATTGTATTATTTCAACAAAAAAATTCATTACATCTAAGTGGTTGGGAGATATTCAGTGCTAATATAGGAATGAATAGAGCCTAAAAAGAGGCTTCAAAAAATATACTGATATACATAGCATTCCATTAAAAAAAAGGTACTTGCTCCTGTAATTTCGTCTTGGCTCACCCTGTATGTTAGAAAATAATTTCCATTTATAGACTTTTTTATCTAGTTTTTTAAAAATTTCTAGCTATCGTAGAACTCGAGATATCACTCTGAAAAAACATTTTCGAGTGTTCTAGTCCTGACGAACAATTCGTCCATAGGGTCTTATAAAGCTAGCCACATGTGAAACAAAATTTCAATAAATATTATTATGTCAATCTCACATTTTTCAACCTCACATCAAAACTTTCAGACACATTATTCAAGTTAATTGTTATCTTCACTGTAATGATTGTATGTAGTTAAAATTAAACGTCCTCGGGATCAACATTATCAAAACATTAAAATGTTATTAAACGAAGGTCCTTAGCCGTCTTCTAAGATTTGTAATGAATCATCCTGAAGTGACAAGAAACCGCCAAACATTGCAAAAGGCGCGACTGACGCACTTATCTTATAAATTATATAAAAGATAATAACCAACAGTTCAGTTAAAATTTCCACCCGGTATATTATAATTTCCTGCTTACTATTAGAAATAAGAAAATACGTATCTACTCAGTACATTTATAACCTACTCATTTAGTTGTATTAAGCATTTCATTTTCAAGGCATAAAATAGAGGTACATATACGTAAATTAACTTTTTGATAGTATCTTATGTGCAGTGACCAAGTAATGCGGCTATGTTATCCCCGACGATGCTGGAGATATCGCATCTTAAATCCGCTACTTTACTGCTTTTATGGGTTTCTCCATATTTTATCTCTGCGTATTTTATACGGGATTCACTATGAATCTTATCAGAAACATTTTATAACTATTTGAAAAACGAATAAGATATTAAAAACTCGCCGCTATTCCACACAGGAAAAGAGTACTTGACTAGCCAAGGCTCTTTCAATAATTAATTTATCTGATAGTGCATGAGCGTATGCTATTTTGAGATCTGTATCCTATCGTTAATTTACCATGTACAGGGTAATGCAAAGTCAATGCCTCAGACTTATTCTTTCATTCATTTTTCGTATTTATATTTTATTCGTATTTACCCATTAGACTGCTAACCTCACTGACACAACAAAAATGAAATTAAATAATGTTTACACTGAACAATAAACTGTTTGTTTCAAATTAATACTCATCGCTTACAAAGGTTCGTTAAAAGTATGTTTGTTCTAAAAATTGGCAAAACTGGCATCAAATTGTATGTCCAAATCAATACATATCAACACATACCAGGTGGCACAAAAATATGGGAACAGTAGGATAACTTGAAAAATACGAATCCTAAAAAAACTTTAAATACAAAAGTTGAAGGAAATTTTGCTGGTTATCTGACGGTTACCTTGGATTTGACCTTGACCGCGACCTTCAATGACCTTTGAAGGTCAAATCGATTTTTCAAATGAAGCCTTTTATGTTTAACCCCGGAAATGAAACGAGCGAAGAATTTTACTTTCGGATAACTATGACCTTCAATACTTACAAAATTAACCTGTACAGGTCATCTGTACATCAAGTGCCGAAGGTCATCTCAGGAGGTTCCATTTGAAAAAATCGAGCTGACCTGCAAATGACCTTGAACGTCACAGTCAAATCCAAGGTCACAATCAGATAGCCAGGGAAATTTCCTACAACTTTTGTATTTAAAGTTTTATTCTAGGATTCGTATATTTCAAGTTATCCTGCTGTTCCCTGCTGTTACTTTTATGCCGCCCGGTATAAATGAATCCATTTAGGCAGGTATCTTAACACTTTTCTATTTTCTTAGAATTTCCGGTATCTCCTGGTTTGCTTAATGATATTCAGTGTCATTAAACAAAGCGAGTTAAGTACTTGTACAAGTTTACGTTCAATGTCGTTCAAAGAACGTACTAAATTTTACACCGTTCTCTTATTTTATGAAGTTTTAGCGAAATCTCTTTTTCAAATTTAAGCCAGTTGCCCTAACTTCACCTAATGACACATTTTCACTGATCCTTGAGTTTGTCCTTTAATGGCTTTACTATTAAAATTTTTACTGTTACTAAAAATTACTTACAGTTACAAGAGTCAGTTATTTATTCTCAGAAATACTTAGAACTAGGCCTTGATTTTAGATATTTTAAATTTAAAGTTGCCATTCCCTAGAAAGAGACATCCGATAGGGAAATATTTATTATTTTGGGCCATATTTTTTTTTCATAGTACGTGTATTTAAAAAAACTATAAGAGTACCTAAGTAGAACCATAGAGTTTGAGATTAAATATAGGGGTGAATATGGCAAAATAAGTAAAACAAACTGGTTAGAGTACAGAAACATGGGATTTGGTGTATATACTAGCCAAGGCATCCGATTTTTAAAAAATATTTTCAATTTCTACCAGCACCCACCCCTACTCCATTATTAAAAGGGTTCATAAAATAAAATTGACATTTTCACTTAAAATTTGGTACATGTATGTATTGTTACAACATCTATAATTAGATTATATTATGAGATGATTCCGTTAAAGGGTTGGGGGTTAAATAGGGGTAAATATGGGCAAATAAGTAAGGCAAGCTGGTAAGAGTACAGAAACTTGAAATTTGATGTATATACTAGAAGTCAAAGCCTCTGATTTTTGTATAATATTTTTCAACTCTCCCACGATCCCCACTCCATTATTAAAGGGGTTGATAAAATAAAATTGAAATATTCACTTGAAATTTGGTGCACGTATATATTATAACGACACCTGGAATTGGATTATACTTTGAGATGATTCCGTTGAAGGGGTGGGGGTTAAATAGGGGTGAATACGGGGCAATAAGTAAAACAAGCTGGTAAGAGTACAGGAACTTGGAATTTGATGTATATACTAGACAAGGCCTCAGATTTTTTTATAAGATTTTTCAACCCTTCCACTACCCCACACCATTATTAAAGGGGTTGATAAAATATAATTAACACATTCACTTGAAATTTGATACGCGCGTATGTATTCTAACGACATCTGGAACTAGATTATATATTGAGATGGTTCCGTTAAAGGGGGGGGGGGGATATATTGGGTACAATAGGTGGACGAAGTTAATGAGAGTCTAGAAACTTAATTTTTGGCGTATATGCTAGAAACCAACAATTTTTTTTTGTGACAACTGCCTCAAATATTATTACTTAAAATTTGTTGAAGAATTATTTCCACATACTAGAGTGCAGTGCAAATATAGTCAAAATATTTTCCCTTAACGAGACTTGGGTGGAAAATCTGGATGTGGAAGTAGTGATTCCTTAGGCAGCGGTTTTTTTGTATGTTTCGTAATAGAACAAAAAATCTAAAAATAACATTATTTACAAAAAATCTGCGAAGAGTATCCCATAGGATGTGCAACAATTATATAAAATATTCAATAAATTAGCGAGGAGCATACGGTTTACTCTTATATCTATCTACTATGTTGCTAAAACGCTATTTTTGATTACATCCTTATTTATTTTTGAGAACCGGGAGCATTAATGAGACCTATGTAATGAAGTCGATTAAAACTTATCCAACTCTGGCGTTTCTTATATCTAAATAAATTAATTGATCGGTTTTAAAGTAAGACTAGACATAATTAGTTTAATAAAATATAGAATATGAGAATGTAATAGCCTGGCTAGAAATAACGCTGTTTTAATTGATTTTTAACAGACGCTTGCCTGTTGCCACTTACAACAGTCGCCGCATAAAAACTAGAAGCACGACCGTTAGTTTAAAAATATGTGACATTTCGTGCTATTTACGGCAATAATTTAGCTAATTTCTATATTTATATAGAGTCAACAATATATTTCCGATTAAACTTAAAATGAGTTTTTAAAATGAAACTATTATTTTTGTCATTACGGAAATAGCTCTTTTAATCCATATTATATCTATACAGGGTGGATCATTAATAATAGGCAATAGTGTAGGGGGTAGATCCATTGGGCCAAAATATGAGAATATAACCAAATATGCTTTAGTAAAATGTTGCTGTGGAAAAATATACAGGGTGTTAAAATTCAAATTATTTTTTAATTTTTTGCAATAATTTAAGTGACTGATCTTCGCCAAACTTGCTGGAGGAACTTTTTTATTCTAGGAAACAATAATTTATGTATTACATCACGTTAGATCATAGAGGGCGCAGCAGGACCTGTATCTGATGATAAATTGTTTTCATATTTTTTTTTTGACGAAACGTTGTGGTACTTCTGTCCAGAAAATCTGACGAGGGCGTCATTTCCACGTATACAAGGTACATTTGGTAGAACTTGATAACTCCAACCGTTTTCGAGGAATCATTTTTTGAAAGACAAATTCAAATTTAATGAAACAATGTGTATTTATTGAAAAGTGTGCTTTGATTACGTTTTGGTTCTGTCATATACGTCATTTAATCATTTTATTTTGTTCTTGTGGTCCTCGAGCTTCTTTAACTTCTTTATTTAAAATGCCTCGATTTTTCAAATAGGAAAATGAGGGATATGATATGAGCTTACGTACAAAAAATTTTTAACGGACGTGCTCCAGCAAGGAGATACTCATTTCAATATCCAAATAGAATACAGCCAGACCATAAGATTTTCAAAGATCTGTTTAGTGGTTAGGGAGAAAAGGGTTCATTACGCCATAAAAATTATATAGGACGACCGAAACGAATTAGTCCAGATCAAATTTGGTCAACAATGGGTTTAAAAATGAAAATAGCGGCGAGGAAAACGTTGAAAAGGAACAAATCCCCTATGAGCCCAACAAGAAAAGACATGAAAAGAAATTACGAAAAACTAAAGAAAATAAAGGCCACAGGAAAACAATATACACCGAACATAGACAAAAAGATAATAGAAGCGGGGAAAGAAAAAAGAGACGCAGAGAGGACGCACGAACAGAAAAAATGCAGGGAATTCTTCGAAAACATAGAATCCACTCCAGCAGGACAGAGATTAAACCAAACTTTTAGACACCTTAAAACATACAGGAGAAACAACAATACGCAGCCAAGAAAATACATACCACTGCAGCATTGGGTCAGGAAACTAGAAGAAGGAAACGCGGAGAGAAGTCAAATAGAACCAATACAAGAAATGGACCACTGGCCACTGGGAAAGCCACCGTCAAAAGACGAACTACTAGAAATAATGGCCAGAGCTAAAAGAAACACGGCCCCGGGAATAGATAAAATAAATAACGAACTAGTATACTATGGACCGGACAACATAAAACAGCTAACCCTAGAAATCATCACCAACGCATGGACGGAAACCACACCCCTGCCTGAGGAGTGGAACACAACCATACAGATACCGCTCCCTAAAACCAAATCTCCACAAAACGTGGACGATTACAGAAGAATAACACTCTGCAGTGTAGGGTACAAATACTACGCACAATTCCTCCTCAGAGAAATGGAAAAATACATCGGCGAACTACCAGATTATCAAACGGCATTTATCAAGGGCAGATCAACAGACGACCATATGTACACCACCAGACGGATCCTGGAATAAAAGTGGAAAGAAGGAACAAAACTATATATAGTCTCAATTGACCTCCAAAAGGCATTTGATACCATCAGGCATGAGGCTATAGTCAACACTTTGCTCAACAGGGGAGTACCGCACTACTTAATAAACAGAATAATAAAAGCATACCTACACGAAAACACTGCAATACAATGGTTTGGACAGACGACGGAATCAAAAATGAAGAATATAGGAGTCAAACAAGGATGTCCCCTATCCCCCCGACTATTCACCACAGTCCTGGACCAAGTGATAGAAAGCACAATAAAGGAGAATCAGAATTTCAATGGAAACGATGGAACGATGAAGCCCCCCATCGTGCTTGCATGCGCCGACGATATACTCATCATCACCGAGGAAGAACAAGACATCGTTAAATTTCTAAGAAACATGACACCACATCTGGATTCCTCTGGAATGAAAATAAACTTCAAGAAGAGCCTTATAATGGTCCGAGACCCATTGACAAAAACAAGTCCAACAAGTGGGGAAGAATACAAAATAGGAGACTACACCCTGAGAACCACGAATAGAATGAAATACCTAGGAACATACCTGGCGAATCAACTAAAAAGGAGGGAAACAGTAAGGGAAAGAATCAAAACAGCCTACAGAGTCACAAGAGCTCTACTACCCTTCATTGAGGACAACAAACCACCATGGTGCCTAACCAAAAAGATATACACGACCATCATAATGCCTACGATGATATATGGAATCAAAAACGCAGCAACGACAAAGGCCAACAGAAGAGGCCTGAGAAGAGCTGAAAGGGACATTATCCAACTGCTAGCAAAAACAGGAAAACCACAAAAACGACAGAAAACGTCAACATTACTAGAGGGAAGAACAATAATCAAAAGAATAGAATCATACGCAATGAAATACTGGGGACACGTCCAAAGACGGGACTCGACACACCTACTAAAGAAAGCGCTGCGAATGAACAGCAACAAACTGAAAATAGGGAGGCCATGCTACACATGGATAACAACAATCGAGAGGATTATGAATAAGCTAGGAAAGGATTATATACACTGGGAAAAGCTGGCACAACAAAAAATGGAATACAATAAAGAAATATCAAGGATATACACACTGCCAGACTCAGAAACAGAAGAAACAGAAAACTCAGAAGTAGAATAGCAGAGAAGATGATCACAGACAGAAACTAAGAAGAAGCATATCACAAAAACCTGAAAGTAAAAAGAAGCACGAAAGCCTAAAGGAAGCATCTCACAGACGCCTACACTTTCCATCCGATGAAGACAGAAGGAAAACAAGAAGAAACATCTCACAAACACTTACACGCTCCATCCTATACTCCTGCCCCATGCGTCATGCGGCTCTCGCTGCTGACAACAAGTATGTCCAATGTCCAATCCAGCGTATGCAGCTGGTCCGGCGGTATATAAAAGCACTGGGGGTTTGTTCTGGCACACGGTGGGATGATCGGTGGGCGATCGGGCTGCGTGGTGGAACAAATCTCCCTGCACCGGAATTGGCAGCAATGCCCACCTTACGCTGGCAAATCAATCAATCAATCAATCAAGAACTAGAAATTCTACTTCGTGTGGATGAAGATCCTCAAGTCAGCTCAAGTCGTTTATCAGCGGCAACAGGGGTGACTAAACATTCTGTTCTAAGAGTGTTACGCAAAGAACGCTTCTACCCATATCACTTCTCTCCTGTACAAAACTTACTTCGAAGGGATTTTCCACAGAGGCTACAATTTTGTCAATTTGTTCTAAATAAACACAATAGAGATCGAAAGTTTATTAAGAACATTTTATTTACTGACGAGGCAATTTTTACTCGCCGAGACGTTTCTAACTGGAGAAATACCCATTACTGGGAAGTAGAAAATCCTCATGCCCCTAAGGAAAGGCATTTTCAGCACGAACGTTTGGTGTGGTATTATCGACGATCAGTTATTGGGACCATTTGTCCATCCTCCAAATTTAAATGGACAGTCTTATCTGTTTTTTCTTCAAAATGCTTTTGTTGATATATTACATGCTTTCATGCTAGTATGTAGAACAGAATGTGGTTTATGCAAGATGGAGCTCGCCCTCATTTCTCCATTGAAGTCAGAAATTATCCTGATGAAACTTTCCCACTCAGATGGATCGGACGAGGAAGTGAGTTTGCTTGGCCATCAAGGAGTCCTGATTATAATATTTTGGATTATTATCTGTGGGGACATATGAAGTCCTTAGTCTATGCAAATACTATCAATTCAAGAGAAGAACTGTGGGGCAAAACACAAAACGCAGTCAATTTTATTAGAGGACAGGAAAATGTATTTTTCAATGTAAGAAAATCTTTTATGAAAAGAATTAGAAAAGGCATAGAAGTAGGTGGAGACCATATCGAAAATGTACTCAAGTTGCAGCAACGGGGTTTTTGCATGGGGGGAAAGTTTATATAATAAATATTAATGTCATTAAGTCAACTTTTATGTTATTTTTTGGTCTTCTAATAAGATTAGATCCTTTTTTACACAGTCTTTTGATTTATGTATTTATCTCAATACCATGAAAATACTCCATTAGTTCTGTTATTATGATTTTAATTTGCCTTATGTTTTGTACCTTTTTCAATAAATACACTTTGTTTCATTAAATATGAATTTGTCCTTCAAAAATTATTCAAATGTTTAACGGCAACTTCCTCGAAAACGGTTGGAGTTATCAAGTTCTACCAAGTGTACCTTTTATACGTGGAAATGACGCTCTCATCAGATTTTCTAGTCAGTCTACCACAACGTTTCGTCCGAAAAAAAAAATATGAAAAAAATTCATCATTAGATACAGGTCCTGTTTCTTAGAATAAAAAAAGTTCCTCTAGCAAATATGGCGAAGATATATTGCTGTGATATATTGCCAAAAAAAAAAACGTAAAAAATAATTTTAATTTTTACACCCTGTATCTTTTTCCACAGCAAAATTTTCCTAAAGCATATTTGGTTACCTATATCCTCATATTTTCACCCTGTATACAAAACATAGATATTATTAAAGTGAGCGGTAGTAATCACGTAAATAAAAGCTATAACCATGTATAGTGTCTAGAAGTTAACAGTTTTTGAAAAAAACTTGATTTTTGCCTTTTTTTTTTATTCAAACCCCTTATTTATATTACTATTCCATCACTCAACCAGGATAAGCACACGTAGACATCAACACAACAACCATTCCCTGGGACATTGTTGTCTGTCTCAGCTCTCAGCAACTAGCTACGTTGTGCCATTCAACCGCGGTGTAGCACACTGCTATAGTTCACTCCATATTTATACGGCACCCAAAGCTGCCCACCGAGCGAATATGAGGGGAGACCAGGGCAAACTGTATTTGTCTACACTTTATAAAATAATAAATGTAATGTATTACTTAATGAGGATTTATAACTCTTGTGATATATTTAAAAGCAAATTATTTATTATTTGTTTGCTTATAGTAATGAAACATATTCTTTATAGTATTTTGCAAACAGTGGAAAGAAAAGCTATCTATGAGAACTAAAGGAAAAACTATATATAAAAATATTAATGAAATCTTTGCATTCTTTCGATAACCTGACTTCTGGTTATACTAACAAGTAAAAATTCTTATTTGCCATTCTCATTTTAACACTAGCATCCAACCTAGCCCCCTACAGCTAGGCAGGCCAAACTAGTATCTACATGATCCCCTACGATATATAAATTCAGTTAAAAATGAGAACAAAGGCCTGAAATTAATTTATTTACGTACCTTGTCTTTAAAAACATCGTTATGAGTGGCTTTAGGCTTTTCTGATGAGTCCACAATAAGGACGAAAAACGTTTCAAAGGCTAAGCATTTCCAAGAAACTGAATGAGATTTTATGAAAATGTAATTCATTAGTATGAAAAAATTTTTAAAGACAAGGTACGTAAATAAATTGATTTCAGGCCTTTGTTCTCATTTTAACTGAATTTACATATCGTAGGGGATCATGTAGATACTAGTTTAGCCTCACTAGCCGTAGGGGACTAGGTTGGATGCTAGTGTTAAAATGAGAATGGCAAATAAGAATTTTTACTTGTTAGCATAACCAGAAGTCAGGTTATCGAAAGAATACAAAGATTTCATTAATATTTTTATATATAGTTTTTCCTTTAGTTCTCATAGATAGCTTTTCTTTCCACTGTTTGCAAAATCCTATAAAGAATATGTTTCATTACTATAAGCAAACAAATAACAAATAATTCACTTTTAAACATGCATAGAGTATATAGGCTCCAATACTAGTTAGCGTTAGCTAATAGATAGGTGAAGATCTGTTGTTTTTTATCAGTCAATGTCAATTATAAATATTGTATACTTATTCATGGATATTGTCTTAGTTTTGCATGGAACATCGTTATGAGTGGCTTTAGGCTTTTTTGATGAGTCCACAATAAGGACGAAAAACGTTTCAAAGGCTAAGCATTTCCAAGAAACTGAATGAGATTTTATGAAAATTAATTAGAATGAAAAAAAATTTAAAGACGAGGTACGTAAATAAATTAATTTCAGGCCTTTGTTCTCATTTTAACTGAATTTACATATCGTAGGGTATCATGTAGACACTAGTTTGGCCTGCCTAGCCGTAGGGGACTAGGTTGGATGCTAGTGTTAAAATGAGAATGCCAAATAAGAATTTTTACTTGTTAGCATAACCAGAAGTCAGGTTATCCAAAGAATGCAGATTTCATTAATATTTTTATATATAGTTTTTCCTTTAGTTCTCATAGATAGCTTTTCTTTCCACTGTTTGCAAAATCCTATAAAGAATATGTTTCATCTTGTGATATAGTTACGCAAATCACCCGTAACTAGAATTACGTAGTACCTAGGAAACAGATAAACAGAGCCGGACTTCGAATGTATCTGTCGATGTCGCGAAGGACGGCCAATGCGTCCACAATCCTATCTTGACGCAAAACGGAGTACGATTTTTGAATTTACTAGAACGTCATTAAGTTTCTACCGAAAACACAATTTTTAAATATCTAGTATTATTTTGTTCTATCTAATAGCAAAAATTAGAAATATTTTAATGACCGGTTTTCATGGCCTTTTTATATGCAACAAATGGAGACAAGTATACTTGGCTCGATAACACATTAAATACATCACTAGACATCCACAGCCTAGCCAGGATGCGCATCCATAATTCCGTGATTGCAGGCCTAAGTGCATGTCCATATTGGAGCACCGCACATCGCACAGCACCAAGCCAAAGATTAGAGAATTAACAAGATAAGACAGTCAGACAGAGAAGACGAAATGGACGAAGATTAATTTAATTAATTAAATTAAAGGGACACGACATCCAGCGGAAAGCTTACCACAAAACAGATTGGCTCATTAGAATCGGTCACGTGTAGACTTCAATGACAGCCGCGTGTGGGTGTTTATTCTTCATTTTATAGAAAAAATTTCAGAATTATTCTGTCAATGAACAATTCTGTCCTAATTAAATAGATACCTAACATATGAACACAAATACTTCATTTGACGTATGTTACGAAGCAACCTGTTTCTTTAGTGACCTTGGGTTCTGACAGTCACCTGAGTTTGACCGTTCTATTGGGGCAGTGTTGTCAGTTTTTCACTATTGGCCTCTCTCTCTAATTTTACATTTTCCGTGTGGTTGACACATAGTGGCAACTGCTCTATAACTCCAATATACAGGGTGTAATTAGTTTCATGTCTTTAAAAAAACTGGTAATAGAGACTAGACAAACAAAAAAACTATATGACTTTTTTCTCTAGGGGCACTTTGAAAAAAACTGACCTAGGTTTAAAATTTGAACGTTAAGGTAAGAGACATTTGAGAACCACTGTTTTTCAGGGTCAATGGATGTTATAGTTCCAAATATTAGAAATAATAAAAAACTGTAATACCCGACTTGTGTTCCCGCCGGAAGAAGTGCGGCACTTTGATGGGATTACTTGTACCGAACTTTTTATACCACTAATTATGAAAATGTAAATAATTCCTACTCTTTCGGCACAACGCAAGCATAGCATGGCCGCAGGGGTTTAAATAGGATTTGTTTACATGTGTTTTTTATTTGGAACAAAGTTATTGTAGCTTTTATTGTATTTTATAAGAATTTATCAAATAAAAGTGGTTTATTAACATTTGGAACATTGTGTCATTAGCTTAAAAAATTAGTAATTATTTTATGAAATTGGAAAACAAACAGTTAGACGTCCGAGATACGATAACAGAAAATAGTTGTGCATGTTAAGTTAGGAAAAATTCTGATTTTTTTAATGAATTGAGCGCATAATTTTTGGTCTCTGAAAATCAATGTAAACAATAATAAACAGATCAAAACAAGACAGCGAATACTAATAATAATAATAATGATAATAATAATAAAGACTGTCCAGCGTCGGGAAACCGAAAAAAAATCATACCTTTAATGCCCAATAGGTAACACCCAATAACTGAACAATTCTTTTGAAATTTTCACAAAAATTGTTCGAAATGACCTCCATCTCCAAGTATACACATTTCGCACGGTGAACTAAAGACATACGCACTCCGTTCAACACATTTGGTAAATTAGGTTAATTTTTTATGGTTTCTGTACACATTAAAATAATACGTTGTTGCAATTGTTCTAACCAGAGATTTAAAATACCCCCAAAAATAAAAGTCCATTGGATTTAAGTCGTGCGATTTAGCACTTTAGCAGGCCATGGTACTGGTCCGCCACGTCCAAGGTACATCTTCCAGCAAATGTGGCAATGTTTGTTACAAAAAATTTAAGTATACATCACCATTTAATCTAGCGGGTAATTGTATAGGTCCATTATTTCATTACCGCAAAATCCTGCCAACAAATTTACGCTAAACCGTTGTTGAAAATGCGCCCTTCTTATTACACGTGGATTTTCGTCTGCCCAATGGTGCATATTTTTAAAATTAAACACTCCATTTCTGGTAAAACACGAGTCGTCGGAAAAACACAGAACGTTTAAAGAATTCTCGTTTGCCGTGTGTTTTCTTAAAATCCACCTAGATAATTGCATTCGCTCTGCAAAATCTTGAGGTTCTAATGCTTGGGCACGTTGATAGTGATAGGGATGTAAGTTCATATCTCTCAATGTCATCCATATCACAAAATGGGATGCTCCCACACGGTTCGCGATATCGCGGGTGTTTAAAGTTGGATCCTCTTCTACAAGTTCCAAAATTTGAACATCTGCGCCAATTACCCTTTCTTCGCGTTGTGGACCTCTTTCTCCTCCATGTCCATCGAGACGACCTGTTTCTCGAAGATGCTGGTCAATACTAACAAATGTACGAGCGCAAGGTTGACGTCGATTAGGGAACCTTAAACGATAAAGCTCTTCCACACCAGCTGCATTTCCACCACTTTCTTCATACTTACACCAAGTGCATATCCGCGAGCTCTAGATGAGTGTAATCTCCCATAATGTCCAAAATCTGCGTTTTAAAACACCACACTAACTGTGAATTAACGTTATCAATAAAGAAAACAAAAAGTACGAACGAGAAGTAGTGTCTTACGTAACCTAGTACTAACGACTTGAACGATAAGTCAACAAAATAAATCTTAACATAAGTGGCACAAAATTTAAAAAGAACAAAAGCAACAGACAAAACCAAGGAACGGGTAGGTCGCGTCTTGTGTACGTTGTTTACCAAGTAAGGACATAAACTGAAATTATTACTTGTGAATATTACAATATTGTCATGTAATAATACAAGTCTCTTTCTGTGCTGTACCCAGTCAAATGAGTAAAAATATGGTAGTAACTTCAGAACAGAATATCAACAATATGGCCGAAAACAGATTTTTATATTTCAAAAACTGTAAGATTTCTAGAAAAAAGTCATGATATTAAAGCATAGATTAAACAATGACCTAAAATTATTTTAAGATTTCTGAAGGATAAACATTATGGTAAGTTTATTCGTTAACATGTAAATATACCTCACTCATGTAAAAAAGTTTCAAGAAGATACTAATTTACTAATTAATTGATTTTGTCTTCTAAAGACAACCAATTAAACTTAGTAAATCTAGGTCTGCATTTTATGTTTTTCTTTAAGATTTATATTTCGCACTTACTTCCTTTTGCAGTAAGCCAATTAATTGGTATTGGAGTTAATGTCTAAACAATTCAATTGCAGCAGGCCTCCCCGTTAGTTCTTGAAATTTTCTCTCCATAATAAAATTTTAATATGACACATTCTTCTACAAGTATGTGGTTAACACGGCTCATGCATTAGGCGTTTACAACGATATTTCAGTATGTTACATAAAATACTCCTAATATGGGATGCCGTTAGGACTTCAATTTTTAGGTTTTGCATGTTTTCATTATAATCGTTTGATATTTAAATGTACCTAAGTGCCAATAATTAAGACGTGCTACCATATTAGGAAGGTCATTCCCTTTAATTATACGCCTACTAAATGCAGCTGAAAATAGTTACTGGCTCAGTCCTTTTAGGTCGTATAATCAATGCGATGCAGAAGAACATAGCTGTTTATGTACGGGGTGTCTCTAAAAGGTAACGGCAAGCTTTAATGCCGAGGATCAAATGTGGGAGTTCCGGCAATTTACCACAACAGTCCGAGAACTAGAATATCTGTTGCGACAAAATAAGGTGGACATTTGCTCTTTTTACTTCCCTCGCTTAAGTATTGCATTCATGAAGATCACCCTCCGAGAGTTTTTCGGATTTCCCGTCTGTCTGTCGGTCAGTTGTCTGTCTGTTGACGCTATACCTAAAAAACTACTTGACGGAGACCAGTCTTTGGTATAGTTACTTGGCGCTACTGCCAGCGATGAAATGGGTAGACTGTTACTTGAAAATATACACCGTCTAAGGAGAGTAGATAATGAGACAAACATTTTTTCGCTCAAATTAAAAATCTTCACGTTTCATGACAATCTAAATCTATTTCAACAAAAAACAAATTTAAACATTTTTGTACGATTACTATACTTCCACTCCACTACGTTGATGTGGAAGTAAAAATGTGACAGATGGCAATAATATTTGGCATATAGTTAACACATTGACAAAAAATACAGAGTGGCCATCCTAAGAAATAATTCAACTATGGTGGATATTTACTATTTGTAAAGGTATTTACTCAAACCTTCCATATTTGGCACCTTTATTTAATATTTATTTTTTGCTGTCGGATGACAGTATATTTTTGTAACTAAAAGTTATCAGGTTTTCTTTGTAATAATATTGATAAATGCAATCCGATGATTATTCTCAATTGTTGTTTCTTAATTAATATTTTTTTAAGAGTGACCGCCCTGTATAAATAAAGAGGGAAGTTCTGTGTAAATACCCTTACCGATTTTTTTAATTCCAAAATTTCTTAATTTGAAACATGTATCTAAACTGGCGAATACAAATTTGTTCAGCTCCTTTTTTCATTGTGAATCCAATTTTGAAAAAACGAGTTTTTTTCATGATGAAAAAAATTGCTCCAAGTAAAAGTTGCAGATAATAAAATTATGTATGGATCTGGCCAATTCCGATATCCGAAAAATTAATACTAATGAAACAATTAATACTAACTTCAAAGTTTCACAAGTCAAGAAAATCAGCTTACTTTTTTATATCCTGTATATTTAAAAATATCATCCTAAGGAATAATTAAACTATGGCACTTTTTTTGTGTTATTTATTTCTTACTGTCGGATAAACTACTCTCTGTTTCTTTTAACTAAAAATTATCAGATTTTCTTTGTAGTAATAGTGATAACTACTTTCCAATTATTGTTCTCATATGTCGTTTCTTATTTAATAATTCTTTAGAGTGACGCACTGTATAAATAAGGAGGGAAGTTCTGTGATTCATAATTTTGTATGGCAAATAATTGTCTAAATTTCAAAACATTTTAGAAACAATAAAATACTTTTTTTAATTTATTTTCTTTTCGAATGATTTGTAAAATGTTTAAGCTTTAGTTGTTTGGTATGCGAGCAGTAGATCCTGAGGTATCTTTTTGAGAAATAACCTATTATAAAGAAGTTAACAATATTTTAACTCGTAGTTTAGTTTAAGATACATTTTCCATTTGTATCCGTCCTGTTAAAACCTCAGAACAACATGACTTGTTTCCTAAGAGTTCAATTAAATCAAACCTGGTATTATAGTCTGAATATTTTACAAATGGAATGAATTACTAGATCTAGGTCGATTCTGTGTACACCGACTTCAGCAAGGTCTTTGATAAATTAAATCATAATATACTGATGGGCGATCACTAAATCGGCTGAGGTCTGTACGCCTGGGAACTTCCTAAGATGATTCACGTCATATGCTCATAATAGATTATAAATTGTAACAGTTATACGTACAAATATAATTTCCATAATGACTCTTGAGGTAATTATATATTTATATTTACCTCAAGAGAACCTCAAGGTTCACACCTCGGGCAGTTGCAGTTTTTGAATTATATAGACGATTTCCACATTTCTTTTAAATTCTGTACATTTTTGTTATACGCAGATGACCTCACTATGTGCCTGCACTAAGTAATATAGTTAACTGCGCCTCATTTCAGGAAGACTAAAATTCTTTTACGAGCGTTATATAAAAAATAAACTATTCATAAATCTAGAGAAATGTTATCATATTTGCTTTATGCAATTTTAGGTATGATTATAATTTCAACAACAAGACGTTTAAACAAGCATAGCAAATTAAAAATCTTGGAATTTTTATTTAAAAATTACCTCCTCTTCTTGATTACGTAACACCAAAGAGTAAAAAATGCGGTGTATTAATAACATGTAATATGACTAGTGCCTAGAATTGTATCACTAAAATTATTTCGATAGCCTAGTTGCCTAGTAATATAAAGCAATATCAAAGTTTAAACGAATTATATTTTGGGATTTTAAATTGAGAAAAATATTTTAGATAAAATATAAAAGCACGAGTGATATTTGAGAGTAATATTTCACTAATAAATTAATTAAATAGATAAAACATATCTTTAATATAAAGTTCTTGCTTCTAGATGCTTTCCTGGACACGTTTTTGTATTTATTAAGCTTTTATTTCAATTTTATGACTTATATCGCAAGATAATAATAATAATAATACACTTTATTCAGTACTGACATGAAAGGGCTATGTTCAGCTTAGTACAGCACAGACTCTGTAAAAGCTGTTCTTTTAGATGCATTTCCAAAGCGGTTTATCCAGTAAAAAAGGAAGTTGATACAAATGCAGCAGCAGAAACTTAAAAGTTCGTTTATTCGCCATATTTTAAGTAATGTAAGTATTTCTTTATCATTAAAAAGCTTTAACACTACTATAAAAACACTAATATTACCTGATGGTTTTTTCTTCGTAATTATTGGCGTGTATTATATACACTACTTCATTTATAGTTATATTAGTTTTAGTGGGCATTTATTTGGGTTGTCTAGTCTATTTACACCTTCTGTAATAAATAGATAAATAAAATAAAAAACTTCAATTCTGTTATCAACAGTATAGGTGCATTTAAAAAATATCAAGAACGGAAGGTACATTTTTATGGTTCATCACCTTTACGCGATATGGTAAAACCAAATATTAGGGAATTAACAAGCTAGAACAGCCGGCGGCCATCGACACTTAAATTGGAGTTCTCGCGCAGTTTCCACAATGTAACAATCAGACGGAGAAGGTAACATTAGAAAGAGAGGCTAATAGTGAAAATGGACAACACTGTCCTGATAGAACGACCGAACTCAGCTGACTGTCAGTAGCCAAGGTCACAAAAAAACAGGTTGCTTTGTTTTATGTCACATGAAGTATTTCTATGTTTATATGTAAGGTATTTGGTTAGGATAGAATTGTACATTGAGAGAATAATTTTGAAACTTTTTTCTATAAAATGAGGAAAAAACAGCCACACGCAGCTGTCATCAAGGTCTATACGTGACGTAGCACTTGTCGATTTTAATGAGCCAACCTATCTTTTAGTAAGCTTGGTCAAATTCGTTTAATGCGTAACCGACAAATCCCGAAACCGTTTCCGCTGGATGTCGTCTCCTTTTAAATTGGAGTACACAACTGTCTTCGTCTATTTCGTCTTCTCCGTCTGACCGTCCTATCTTGTTAGTTCTCAAATCTTTGGTAAAACCACATAAAAAGTGTTCATATATTTTCTTGTTACCTATAACAATTTGCTTAAAATGCGTGTAAAATTCACCCCTTGCAGTAAATAAAACAGACGACAAACGATTCAAAATTATAAAATGAATAAAAGTGGCTGAAAACTCATATTCGTATAGTTTTCACCAGGCAACATATTCTACGTAGCTTTTATGGTTTTTCCGTATGATCAGAAAATAGAAAACATACCAATTCACTTTGAACCTATTAGTCGTAGATTTTTTTATTCACTTATTAACATCGGCCTATTTCCGCTACTAAGGCCAATCACCAATCCAAGAAGACGAACTACCACCCCTAACCTGGAAAATTTTCCGAACCTCTTCTCTGTCGAAAAGTGGGGAATTTTTACTTGCCTAACATTTAACTGTTTTACATCCCCTCTGAGGGATGGTATATCTGCTATGTAACTCTCGCCCAAAGTTACATTACCTTCTACGTATGCGCTGATATACAAGACTTTAGAAGGTGTAGCGATAACGCTGTAGTGCTTGATTTTTTTCAGCTCATTCTTGTCGTTATTTGATGTACTTCAAATCATGTACATTTTTGTCGCCCGATACACTATCGGCAGAAAGGCGGAGCTTACTACTAGCGCTCGTGGCGGCCTAGTCAATAACTTACGTGCAGTACCTTTCAGAAATGTCAAAAACAGCTTTTAATTCGCTCGTGCCGAGCCTAACTTCCGATTTCGGCGGCGCAATTTACGATGCCGACAAAATACCAACTTTCCTTCTTCTGTAGAGACATCAGACGATCTTCCACTTGACGTAGCTATTTAGATATTAATATTTTAAAATTTGATCATTATTTTCCCTTTTTCGGCGATAATTACGAGAATAATTTTTAAAATTTATTTTCAACTTTTCGGCAGATCTCTGCCTTTTGTTAACGATTGTTTCTATTCAACTAACGTTTAACAATTGCAAAATTTGAACGATTAGCCACTTCCTTCGGCGATAATTATAATTGGTCAAATCCGTGTCACTGTATTCAAAAGTGTTAACTGTTAACCTCTTATCAAAGGAGCTGCCAATAATAACCTATAAATATAATAATTTCAACGGCTCCAACTTAATAAATATAATGCTTATGAAAATTGCATTTACATTGTAAGAAATTAATATGATTAATAACAATTGCAAAAGGAAACAATGTGTCTTTTATTCAAGAAAACATAAAAACACAAATCGACGCATAGAACACAATATATCTATACAGAGATGAAAGTTTCCTAAAATTCGAAAACCACAAATTACAACCGTGTTGATATATTATATAATTGCAGTATATTGCAGAATTTAGTTGGGAGGTTATTAACCTAACGGAGAAACCGCCACTGCCTGATGCATTATAAAAAATATATTTTGCTCTGATCCTTATAAAATGTCAGTGGTAATATCAAAAAATTTGTCATGATTCTATTCGACAGCCTCCGTGACAGATTACTCAATTAAGGATTATGAATTAAATTTAGCTTACATTGTCGTAATGAGAAAGAAACTTTAATATAAATGCATCCAAAATATATTATAGTGTCCCATTAAAAGAAACAAAAATGTTTAAACTGCTTGAAAAGTTTATTTCAATGTTTTTTTTTTTAATTATAGTTTCTATAGCGTCTTGATTTTGACGCCATTAGATTTTATTTTCCTTAATTTGAGGTTCCTTGAATTACCTATTCAGTTACAAAGAACGTGTGGCTTAGTAGGTACATAAATTTTAAAAGAAATGTGGTTTTATTATGTAATCCAAAGGGGTATTAAACCTTTGTCTGAGACCATCCTTTATAAGAGGTTTATGTTTAATTTAAATCGAGTATTCGATGAAAACCAGAAGTCATAAAATTCATGTTATATTATTCAGAAGAAAATTCATGGCTATCATATTTTGTTCGTTTATAAAAATTGTCTTTGAATGTTTTGAATTCATTTTCATCCGACAGCGCTAAACAATGCACATTTAAAAAAAATACTGAAAATATTAATTTTTTCAATTACCTGTGACGTATCAAATACATATAACAATTCTTAAACTGTGGACGCGTTTTATACCTTTCTCATTAGAGATACTTAATACAAACTTTAAGACTTTTGCGACAGTGCCATGCAATCTACGTTAAAGAGAACTGAAAATATTGAATTTTTCACTTTTTCACTTTTCTTTCAGACAATTTTGGAACAAATCCTTAGCTAAGCGAGAAATTGTTTATTTAGACGTCTTTTCCTTTGTGTTTCCCCTATTTACTCTCCCCCCCCCCCTTCGACGAAATCATCTCAATTAGATATCATTACAATACATACGAGTACCAAATTTCAAGTGAATATCGCAATTTTATTTTGTCAACCCCTTTAATAATGGAGTGGAGGTGGTGGAAGGTTGAAACATATTATAAAGAAATCTAAGAGCTTTGCTTCTAGTATATACACAAAATTCCGAGTTTCTGGGCTATTACCAGCTTGCTTTACTTATTTTCTCCCATTTACTCCTACTTACCTCCGCCCCTTCAACGGAATCATCTTAAAATATAGTCTAGTTCCAGATGTCGTTATAATACATATGTGTACCAAACTTCAAGTGAATATCTCAATTTTTTTTATCAGCCCCTTTAATGATGGAGTGGGGGTGGTGGGGTTGATCAATGTTATTAAAAATTTTTGACCTTGGTTGTTAGTATATGCACAAAATTTCAAGTTTCTGTACTCTTACCAACTTGCTTCACTTATTTTCCCCCTATTTATCCCTATTTAATCCTCAACTCTCCAACCGAATCATCTCAAAATATAATCCAATTTTAGATGTCATTATACTACATACGTGTACCAAATATCAAGTGAATATCTCAATTTTATTATATCAATCCCTTTAATAACGGAGTGAGGGTGGTGGAGGATGGAAATTATTATAAAGAATGTAACGCCTTGGCTTCTAGTATATACCTACTCCAAATCGCAAATTTCAGTACTCTTACCAGCTTGCGTTACTTATTTCCCCCTTATTTACCCCTATTTAACCCCCAACCCTTCACCCGAATTGGCGCAAAATATAATCTTGTTTCAGATCTCATCCCAAATTTCAAGTCAATATCTTAATCCGTACCTGTGAAAACATGTGCACAAAAAAGTTACAGACCGACCGACAGACAGACATTCTTTTCGCTCAAATTTAAAATGTAGACATTTTATAACATTCTAAGCCTTTTTCAACAAAACAACATTTTTCGATTTTTTTTTGGATATAACGCATTGGCGTGCCATAAATTGCTGTCATTTAAAAAAGTCAAATTTGACAGGAAAAAATCACGCAATTTTTTTTGGCATTATTTTTTAAGCAAAAACTATTGACAAAATCAAAATTGACTTAAGTTGATTAATACAATTTTTTTCCATATAATGGAGCCTTTATTTGTGCCACTGTATATATCACATTCATGCTTCATGCTTCTTACTGCTGTCATTAAATAGAATCCAATGGGTTTATATTTAAATAAATGAGGATAACATTTTTCTTTTTCAGTATTCCTATTTTAATCTGTACGTTATTATGACTACTCATTTCATAAAGATACTATTGTTTTTACAACAGAACGTTTCCGTATCTACAGCAATGTCAACGATTATTATTTATTAACCACGCTTTGGCACTCGTCCTTCACAAGCAAAACAAACAATATTGAACATTGCAACCGTCCGTAGTTCGTGTAAGGTAGTGCAGAGGGGGGGGGCGGCATCCCAGTGCTCTCTGACGCGCGTTTTACGCTGCGCATCTGTCGTAGGCATGTCAGTGGTGAGCTGCTGCCGGCCCGAACGTCAGCGTTAGTGAGCGAGCGTACATTTTCCAACGTATATGCTTTCGACGCCAGCTGGGAAGTACGCCTTACGATGTCCTCGGACAGCAAGTCTTTCAAAATAATAAACTCCTCGATATTAATAGAAGAAATCAAGCGGCATCCAGTCCTGTACGACTTGAAGCTTGGAAACGGCAATCCCGAACTGAAAAAGCAGAGTTGGGAAGAGGTGGCCGTAGCGTTATTTGAGGAACGTTGGGCGAAGTTCACTCCGCCGGAGAAGGACACGATAGGTAAGCAAGCGCTTATTCGACTCACCGCCGCGCCGATTCGGTGCTACTCGCGGTAGATAGTTTGTTCAACTTTCCTGCGTTCGTCCTAGTCGTATCACTGGCGGTGTTGCTAGATTATGCTGGGATTTCCTTTCCTTTGGGAATTTTCGTCATCGATAGGAACAACATATTATAGGATTAATCTGAGACTAATAAATAATGCTATTGATTTTACGTTTTGTTGACATTAATTGTCATTGTTTGTAGTTTACGGGTGTTGATTTAAAATGTCGATTTTGGTAACGTTATAATACAACGCACAATTTCTATTTTCAGTAAAAAGAATTTCCACTTTATTATTTAATGATAAAAATCACTAATTAAGGCGGTTAGCAACTTGTTTTAATTTTAATACCTATGCTTCCTCAATTATTTGTGAAAGAGGAAAGTGCTGAAAAGCTGATTAAACAAGATTCCGATTTTTATATTAAATGTACAGTTGGATGCAAATTCTTTTTGTTTTTATATATGTTTTTTTCAATAACCTATTTTATATTGTAAAGTTAATAACACAAATATAAGCATAATACAAATCTCGTTGAATCTGACATAACCGTGATAAGAGATTACAATAAATGCCAGTCAAGTAAACTTGAAATAATATAGTCCAGTTACCAGAGAAGAAATAGCGGCAAAAGCTGGGAAAAATTCATCTTTATGGACTTTATGAGAACCTTCAATTTTTTATGGCTCTTTAGTAGTGGAAACTGATTTAAAGAAGTTATCAAGAGCATAAAAGAAAATGCCGTCAAACTTCGATTTTTTTCTTTAAACACTTAACTTTTAAAATACGAAAAATACAAAATTATCGTTGTGATGAAAACTCAAGAGCATAAAATTCTATAAAAAAATGCCTTTACAAGAAATTTTGTACATGGAATTTTTCTTGTCTATTTTAGAGTTTATCACATTACATTATAATGCATTTTCTATAAGTTTTCCTCCAAAAAAATTCCCAAAGTAAATTTTATGTATACGAGTAGTACTTTATACAGGATGTCCCATAACATAACAGCTATCTCTTCAGTACATATCTTGTTTGCTCCTAACATAGTCACATTATATAGCCATAGAAAAGGATAGATAATCATAACATTCCCTAAGCAACAGTGGCGGGTATGTGTAGAAGGGTCAAAATAATTTTTGTAATTTCTGCATTACCTGCTCTATATACAAACATGTGATGTAGGTATGCAAAATTACAATACGATAATGCTTGATATATTTCAAATTTAATTAGCCTAAATCTTTTAATTTAATATATCTATTGACACAAATCTCTCATCATTCATAAAAGTTACATTTCTCTACTAGCTTTAAGGCTGTCCTATAGTCTTCCATTTAGAAGTGGAGCAGTAGTATAAAAGTATTGTCTTTTCTTAGGTTAAGTATAAAACGTTGTTTACCGTTCGTTTTTTTATCAAAGAACAAGTTGATGAGAACTGATCTTTGACTGACTGACATTTGCTTGTAGCGCCTATCTCTAAGGACTCTAAGAATTCCTAAATAGCATTTTTCTAGTTTTTAAAATAGTTAACTGAGATACAAACTTTGGAGCCCTATGATTGAAAAAGTTTAGTATGAAACAATATTTTAAATTTTTTCATCCAGCTAACAACCACTGTATTAAGGTTTTATAGTCGCCTTCATACTTTAGTGCAGGTAAAAAATGCTGTAAAACACAGACCATAAATTTGGCTTGTTAAGATAATTGATGTCTCACAGAGTCGTACTTAAAATTTTTGTGCACACTGATAGAAATTTAAATCTGTTGAGCAATCATGAATTTTGAGTCTAAATTAGAATTATCAAATATTCTCTTATTGCTTATGTAGGTTTAGAGTTCAGGTTATTGCTATTTATATCAATAATCGTAACTTAATCTAATTGACCCACATTAAAAAATTAAATTCAATTCTAAAAAACAAATAAACAAATATTAAATAAATAAATTCAATCGCCTAAGTGTTTGTTCACTAAATGACACTACACCTGTTCTCAGTTCCATACGTACTGATTGTACTGTTGGTATCTCATTTTCCTTAAACTTACTGTAAATTAAATCATTTAAATCTCTTAACATCTTCACCACAGACGAATCTAGCGCTCGTTATTTTCCTTTGTCCGATTTAGCTTTTCGGTTATATGGGCCCTTCCTTAATTAATTTATAAATAGTTTGTTCTGGAATTTCTGTTAAGTAGGCAGTTTTTTCCACAGCTCCGGTTTCTCGTTCACTTTCTTTTATATTTTTATAAACATTTAAAACACCTTTTTCCGTATATTCACATAACTGTTGTCAAAAAACTTTCTCTGTAATTTGCGAGCTGTTAATCCCCATTCTCTGCTAGTGCTAGGTAAAGAACCTTCCCAAGGCCTAAACATCTTCACGATATTATTTTACAACAGCCACTTATAAACACAAAACTCCCGAATAAATCACTACCTGCAAAATATATATAAAAACACAATTGCATAAAATATGCTAAAGCACAAAGGAAAATATCATGTACCTGTTAAAGTATATTACCCTTTTAAGCTCTCACAATCTAAATATAATGTAAACACCGATCACCAACTATATTTATTTTATAAAGCACATACAAATATATTCGTAACTCATGGGGTTAATTTGAAATTCCGTGACACTGAAAATATTAAAAGTTCAACTCTGTCGTCCCCGCTAGGTCGTAAAATATTTTCCGTAGGGGCGAGTTGGTAAATATGAACAAAATAAATAAATTAAGTAATTGGAAAAGGTGTGTTTTCGTCAATTTGTTACTGTAATCGTTCCAGAACATACTTTATATTATGTGAATAATGATGTTCTATGTATTAAGTAGTATAATATTTTGAATATTTAATATGTTATAGAGGAGTTAGCTCGAAAATCGACATGCCCTGATCTCCCCTCAATGCTGTAGCCAAGTATAAGCTTTAAAGTTTTTTATGTGCATTAAACGAATGAAGACAACTATATTTTGGTGATCGAGGCTTTTTTGAAGCAAGAAATTTAAATTTGTTCATAGATTTGCTGTTATTTATAGAGTGCATCACCTACGGCATTTTACGTATTTTTAAAACGACAAATTTTGCGTCTTAGTGTTAATTTCTTTTTAGTAAAAATACAGACTTTTTAAAATGCTCTCAAAATTTACAGCAGTGACCGAATTTATTGATAATTGAGTTTCAACCATTTTCTGTCACCCGGCTCGCATGTTTTTTTTTCAAACTCTGAAGCCCCCTCCACTGACTTCCAGCAACGGTTAGGACCCATCATTCATAAGAATAATTTTTGAGGAGGATCTTCCTAAATAATCATAATTTATACATCTCGAATTACTGCGAAGGTCCTTTATTTCAAAAGTGCAAAGTTGTCAATCCTACCTATGTGTAAAACAATATGGCATCTTTAGCCTGGTCTATTTTTTAACTGAGTTATTCTTAATTTCAGTGCGAGAGATACAAGTAAAATGGAAATCTCTAAGAGACAATTTCACGAGAGTATTGAGAAAAGAAAAGGAAGAAGAGCAGTCCGGGGTTCAGCCCAGCAAAAAGAAAAAGTATATATATTATGATCAGCTCATGTTCCTTATGCCTTTTACTAGTTTCAGAAAGTAAGTGTTTTAGTTTTAGCATTTAGTTATTAATAGTCAGTAGTAATAGAGTCTTAAATATATTCCACATACTGAAAATATGAATTATGTTTGAGTTTTACGATGAGAAAATTAACTGTTAAACAGCATTTGTCTAAATTTACGATATTAAATTGATTTACTTTAAGTCATACTAATAGTACCATCTGATGTGTCATATCTATGTATTCTGACTATCCTTCATGATCATAAGAAAGTTCAAAACTCATAAGAAAGGTGTTGGAAATAGCTATAAAGCTAGCGACGATTTAGAGTGGTTATTTCTTATGCTTATGAGCAAAAGATATTGCTAGGATAAATTCCCGCCTCCAAATTGTTGACAAAGCAATATAAAGTTAGTTTTTCGTGTGTCGACTTATATGTGACTGCGCGAGTACGAGAGAGCACGTATATGATGCCGAACGTCGCGCGTCGCAGAATTTCATCTATTTAATATTATTTATTACTCCTACCTACATTCACATAGTGGAGTGGATAGTAATCGTAAAAAAATGTTCATTTTTTTTTTTTTGTTATCCTAGAATATCATGAAACGTCGAGATTTTAAATTTTATCCTCAATTTCTATCTCTCGGTCGATTTGTAACTTTTCTTTTTGCACGCCATATCTCAGCAATGGTAAGGGATATTGACTAGAAATTTGCTACACGTAAGTGTTAACGACGAGATCTGGAACTAGATTATATTTTGAGCTAATTCCAGTGAAGGGTTGGAGGTAAATAGGAAAATCGCTGTCAAAGGAATCACTAAATCCACATCCAGATTTTCCTTCCAAGTCTCTTTAAAGGTAAAGTTCTTGACTATATTTGCACTTTATTATACGGAAATAATTAGTCATAGAATTTTAATAAAATTAGAGACAGATGTCATAAAAAAATGTACAGAAGTTGCAATTTAACAAGCTTTCGTTAAGACATTGAAAATGAACTTGGCTAACTTTCAAGCCTGACATGATATTTACAAAATATTCAATATGTACAGGGGATAGAAATAACGAACAGTTTAATATTACATTAACATTAATATTCCACAAAAAATGGGTTTTGTAAAAATGCGAGAACATTAATCTAGGTATCAAAATTTATCAAATTCAGAAGTTTTACAAAAACGACGCTAGGCGTCGGTCGGCGTCGAGACGTAAAAATGCAAGAACATGAATTTAATTAGGTATCAAAATTAATCAAATACAAGTTTTACAGAAACAACGCAAGGCGTGGGTCGGCGTCGAGACGTGACGATACAAGAAAATGAATCTAGGTATCAAAATTTATCAAATTCAGAAGTTTTACAACAACGACGCTATGCGTCGAGACGTGCAAGAACATGCACGTGCATTTAGATATCAAAGTTTATCAAATATACAAGTTGTACAAATACGACGCTGGGCGTCGGTCGGTGTCGAGACGTAAGAATGCAAGAATATGAATCTAGGAATCAGAATTTATCAAATACACGAGTTTTACAAAAATGACGCTAGGCGTCGGTCGGCGTCGAGACGTAAAAATGCAAGAACATGATTTAGATATCAAAATTTATCAAATACACAAGTTATATAAAATCGGTATCTTTGTTCTTTACCGCAGTATCAAAGGCGCTGACATTTTTTATACCCAGAATAAGTTTGAGATAAACTATACACTGGCAAATAAAGCATCGATGGCTTGCCCAATATTGGGAAGTAAAATACGATTTTCACACGCTAACTGTGGCTGTTCCTCTTAATATTTTCAAACAAAATTTGGCACACTTATTAAGCACTAGTACAATATTTTCCTAGAATAGCATTTAAGAATATGTACAGGAACAGAATATATCAAGAAAATACCAACATTTTATCTGCCGCCATCTTAAATTTTTTTGAGGTTGTCTATAGACTGGGGAAAAATCGATAGCACAGGGTTTTAGAGAATTTATTTGCGAACAGGTTCATTTTTCTTTAAATTTCGATCTAATGTAAGGAAGCTGAGATATTAAAAAAAACTGATGATAAAATAAGTAAAAAATGTTTTTTAAGTTAAACGGTTTTATTGTAAAGAAATATAATAATGATGCAGATAATGTACTAAAAGCTAAAAATTAATTAGGTAGATACCAGGTATCAGTCATCACACCACTCTCCTCATCAATCTAGAGCATTGATCAGACTAAAATAAAATCGTGGGGCGAGTCGAATTTCTATTCTCTACGGTCAACCGCTCATATAATTATATGTATGCTTTGGATGCATCTTCTCAATAGACAACTTATGCAAAATGTGTGTAAAAGTAAATCCGTCACTATCAACGTGCGACATCGCAAAACGATCATTTACATATTTACTTAGGTTACGCTACGTCCCACGATTTTATTTTAGTCCCTGGCGGTAATTAGTAATTACGGTAATTGTTTATTGGGGCAATGGGGCGATTGTGGTGACAAAGTGGACCGTTTTTTTTTGTAACTAATTTGTTTATTATGATCCAAGGAATGTAAAATGCTCGGTCGGCCGGCCCCCACCCCTGGCGACAGCGTTGGCCGACCATTAACAACAATCCAATTTTTAATGCCTAGCCTCCCCCAAGGAGTGACCAGGTCGGCCTTGGTCTATTCGAAAGAAGAAAATTTTTACTTTCATAAAACCCCGGTCGGCCGATCTCGGTCCGTGGCTTTAATGAGTAATTACACTAATTGTCGTGAGGGGCACTGGGGGGATTGTGGTGACAGAGTGGACGATTTTTTGTTTAAACTATTTTTTTATTGTAAACTCGAGAGTCTAAAATGCCCGGTCGGCCGACCCCCACCCATGGTGATGTCCTTGGCCGACAATTTGCAACATTGTAAATGCCTTTCCTTACGCACGAATTTAGCAGATCTGTCTTGGAATATTCGAAAGGGTGAATTATTAAAAGAATTTTTATTACCTCACTGTTTTCACTTTTATAACTTCTTCCCCCCCTTAAGGGGGGATAAATGTTGTAGCAACTGCACTCAGAGAAAAAGTGTACTATAGTTTTAGGTAAATTTCTATAGTTTTAAGAAAACGTTCTAATTTAAATATGAACCTATGAAATGTTTCTTTACTTTAAGTAAATCATTTATTTAATTGTATAAAATTTTATTTAATTCAAGTAAATTATTTATTTCATTTTATGATTTTTTAAATTGTTTCTAAGATATTAAACTACGTAATATCAAATAAATCAATTTTCTTGAAGTATATACTGAATTGTTTGTTTTAAAGGGAAAAAAAACTTTGATTCAATAAAATCTGATTCAAATAAATGGATTTACTTAAAACCAGTAAATTTTTTCTGACTGTATGATTGGAATTCATCGCGTCTCTATGATGTCATTTTGCTTTTATAAAATTACATTTGAAAAAAAATATTTACGATGTTAATTAAAAAAATGCATATACCATTTATTGAAATAAATATACGTGTTTCATTTTGAAGTTACACTTGGAATAACTTTAAATTTGGATCGAAGAAAAAAATTGTCCGAATGAAAGTTGTTTGTTTTGGAAGGGCACATATGATGACATTTATCAAGGGCCTATTAGGGCCACCCTATGTAAGATATGGCCACCAACTTTGGTTTATTAAGAAACCCCTTTAGTGACTTTTACGATTCTCACCAAGGAAAAACTGGTCCTATTAATTTTGTTTTGTTTATAAAAGGATATATGTAATGGCACTAACCAGGGGCCTGTCAAGGCCACATTTCGTAAAATCTGGACACCAACAACACACCGAAGGAAAACGTGCTTCCTTATTGTAATCTCATAAACGTAGATATTATTCGTTTCGAAATTCTATAGAAAACAAATTATACATATTTTGAGTAAAAAATTATAAAATTATAAAATCCCCTGTTTTATTGTTGGAATAATACCCCCTTAAATGCAATCAAATGAATTTAAAGCAATAAACAAATTGATTTCTTTAAAAATGTGTTAAAATAAAAGGATTGTATTGAAATGTAAGATTTTTATAATTATTAATTAATTCAATTATTTGTATACTTAAATTGTCTGCAAAAACACGTATGACAGTTTCACCATCTTAGATTTTTGAAATATTCATTACAACACACAACTTCTGGGCATTTGTTTAATAACTTCTTTGAGCCTTGAGAAGCCGGCAAGAGTCATCAAGGTCGCGCTCTGGTATAAAATTTTAACTTTTTGAATTAGCTACGGCAGCCAATAACCGAAAAGTTTCTTCGGCCGACCGGGGTTTTATGAAAGAAAAAATTTTGTTCTTTCGAATAGACTAAGGCCGACCTGGTCACTCCTTGGGGGAGGCTAGGCATTAAAAATTGCATTGTTGTTAATGGTCGGCCAACGCTGTCGCCAGGGGTGGGGGTCGGCCGACCGAGCATTTTACATTCTTTGGATCATAATAAACAAATTAGTTACAAAAAAAAACGCTTTGTCACCACAATTGCCCCATTGCCCCAATAAACAATTACCGTAATTACTCATTACCGCCAGGGACCGTGATCGGCCGACCAGCGGTTATGAGTTTAGGGCATACTATTGCAGTATTCTAAACTGCTAAATCCCGTCCATTCGTTCCCCACACAAATTTGCAGTGGACTAGTTGAAGTATCGAAACTATAGTAGCGTTAAGTTACAATAAAATACAGTGATAGAAACAAAATAAGTGTTTTAATAAATCACTAAATAAAACCGTTTTAAAAACACAAAAATGTTCAAAAATAGTCATAAAATGGCCAATACGAGTGCCTTCCGACAGGTTGGTAAATTAGCGGGAGAAGTGAGCCTTCCACTTTTAGAAATGATTATAAAAATTGCCATTCAAGCAATTTTTCCTAGATTACTAAAATTTCTGCTTGTATAACTCCACTATAAACTATTATCAAAATACAAATTATTAATATTTTAATCCGTACATTAAAAAACATTTTCTATTTTCTTCTATTATTCTTCTTAAGTAAATTTATCTTTATAATCTTATATTAGCTTTTCTATTATGCACCGTTGACAATTGTACATATTACATAATTGAAATCGTATATTATAATATGATGTAATTTTAATGTGAACATGAACTTGGTTGTAAATGAGTCTGATAAACCATATTATTAAAAAAACTAAAAGCTAGCTAGTAGCATTAGCAATGCATTGTTCAAGAAATCACGATGTGGTAGAATTATCTCTTAACCTTTATTAAATATTGCTAATGATTTGGTAATGGTGAAGGTCATGCGGAAAATATTTCTCAAATACAGTATTTCTAACTTGGTTTATCATCTGAACAATATAAATTTTATCTTTTTATAGAGAAATAGATCCTGGTTCGGAATAAAGGTCAAATGTTATATTTTGTACTTCATTGTGTCTTACGTTTATACGTTTTCTTGATAAGTTTGTTTATAAAATGTATCCAAAAATTATAAAAGCATTTATTCAAAATGTGCATATAGACAAGAAATGTGCGTTATTATCGGAATATTTTGAATTTCACGAATTTAACTGAAACTTCTTGCAATGTATTCTAAAAATAACCGATTTAAATATTTACCCATTAAAAATTGTACAAGTTAAAATTTTTAAAAAAACTAAGTATTTAAACATCAACATTTTATTTTTTTAAACGTTGAAATTATAATAACGACAACATTCAAGTGATAACAGGAGTATTCGATTCAAAATAAATATTTCATGAATTTAATTTAAATTAACAAAATCGTGATTTAGAAAATCTTTAATTTTTTAAATCATGATTTTTCCCTAATAGTCCAATAATTATAAAGATTTTCATAACAAAAAATGATATCTGAAATTTTTCTTCAGTAACTGTTAGTGGAGGGATTATACATAATAGGGGGCGCCGCGCAACACCCCAAAAAACCACCCCTTTGGTGAAAGAAGCCTTATTTAACTTATAACTTTAACTGTAAGATATAAAAAAATTGCTCATCATAAAAAAGAAAGCTGGAATAATTTCCTAAAAAAAGTCCTCTTGTAATTTTCTTGTATACACCATGATTTTCGAGAAAATCGATATCGAAAAAAATTGTAACATTTGTGTTTTTATTCCGTACGAATTTTCCTTTATTTGATTTTTTTTGCGTGCGGCCTATAGAAAATGTTGAATTGCTCGAAAACCAAACAAGTTAGAAAGAAAAATCAAAATGGGTTTTAAAAGGGGTATAAAATAATCTCTTGTGTTTTCATTTTTGATGGCTATTGATATCTATTAGTATATAAAAACAACAATATAATATAGTTACCTCTTGATTTTTTGCGCTTTTAACTATTCACAGGCCCATAAAAAAATAACTGACTTTAATGTAAGTTATAAATGCACTATCTTTTAGTTCAAGGTAGTACTTCAATGCAGAAAAGTTAGGAATAAGAATATTCACATTTACAAATTTACCAGCATGTTGAAATTAGCCGAATTTTGGCCATTTTTTTTATTGTTTCCTAAAAATAAAAATAGGCTCAAACATCTTGAAAATTTAGCTTAAATATTTTCTTCTTTTCTTTATATATCATATAACTATTGTTTCTAATCATTTAATAGTAAAAAAATTGCATAAAAAATATCATCAAAAAATTGAATATGCAGCCTTTTTTGGATTTCTTTTGGCTAATTTCAACATGCTGGTAAATTTGTAAATGTGAATATTTTTATTCCTAACTTGCATTAAAGTACTACCTTGCACTAAAAGATAATGCGTTTATAACTTATATTAAAGTTAGTTATTTTTTATGGGCCTGTGAATAGTCAATGTATAAAAAATCAAGAGATAACTATATTGTTATTTTGATATACTAATAAATATCAATAGCCATCAAAAATGGCAACACAAGAGAGTTTTTTTTATCCGCTTTAAAACTCATTTTGATTTTTCTTCCCAGCTTGTTTGGTTTTCGAGAAATTCCATTTTTTCTATTTTCCCGCGCGCAAGAAATTTCAAATAAACGAAAATTCGCGGCACCCGCAGAACTGACTTTTGTGACTTTGTGATGTTTAATCCTCCCACTAACAGTTACTGTAGGAAAATCTCAGATAACATTGTTTGCGAGCTTCTGGTATATTTTTTACTTTATCGACTGCATTACACGGTCTTACTAAAGCATAATACATAGTTGAAGCATGTACCATTACTTACACTTGAGACATTCTTAATCATCTAATATCAATAACATGCATTGGGCTTAAATTTACACCCTGACTAAAATTCTGTTTCTCCTTTGTTTTAGAACTACTTCGCTTGCCCTAACTTCCAATGAAAATAGGGATCTTAATGGTTCATCTTTTAGTTTCTCAAATGGCGATAAAAAAGTTTTGACAAGGTACACACAATTAATTTTAACATTTAAATTGACAGTAGTTCGGCTCAGAATACTAAACCATTTGTTTTGGTATGAGGGATAGTCATTGAAATTGTAGGAAAAAAATTATATCCTATGTCCCTGCCTCAGTTTAGTTTCAGAAACTGAATAATTATAGGTAAAATAATAAAATGTTTTCTTATTGTTTTTCTATCGAGTATGTTTATTTCTAACCTCGAAATCATAAAGCTCAGTTATGCTAGCAGATCTGCACCATCTCTTATGTTGTAGATATGTCGTCAGTCTCAGTCGCAGTATAGTATTGCTAAAGTCAGTTGGAATGGTCAGTTATAAGCATTCCAACCATAGTATCTTACTATAAATGTTGTCTGGGAACACATCGTACTTGAATGTTACGAACGGGGCCTATACAGGGTGTAATCAGTTTCATGCCATTAAAAAAAGCTGGTAATGGGGACCGACTAGACAAACAAAAAAACTTTTCCCGCTAGGGGCACTTTGAAAAAAACTGACCTAGGTCAACCATTTTAATATATTTTTTAATATTAATGTAGAAAATTATTGAGAACCGCTGCTTTTCTTGGTCAAGGAACTTGTAGTTCCCAATTATACAACTTTTAAGTTGTCATAAAAAGTGCAAAGGCCTTGGATCATCGACCGCCTTTGATGGACCGCCTCAACCGAACTGAGGCAATTATAAAGAGGTAAATAATTCGTTATCTTTTCCTGCGCAACTGCAAGCAAACAATGGCCGTAGAAGTTTAAACAGAGCATTTCTTTACATGTGTGTCTTTTAATTTGGAACAAAATATTGGATTAATGTTTATAATTTAGAATATTTAAATGTGATTTATTAACGTTTGTAACATAAATGAGTGTCCTGGGTTAAAAGCTTACCTAAGTAAATTATTCGAAATCTGCATCTGCATCAATACACACTTCGGTACGTCGAATTAAGGACATACGTATTCCGTTCAACACTAAACTAACGTTGTCAATAAATAAAAATAAAAGAAAAACTTGGTCCAAAATCCAAAACGTAATACAAAAAGAACGAACAAGTAAGTTGTGTCTGTACGTAATCAAGAATTTAACGACTTGAACGGTAAAGTCAATAAAATAAATCTTCACTATAAATACACAGCGACCCGAAATTCAAAAATAACGAAAACAACGAACGGCGGGTTGGACGTGTGTACATAACGAAACACCCACAGAAACTAAAATATTGCACAAGGGAGAGTCAGAGTATAGTTTTCTTCAGATCAGATCTACTACGCACTCAGAAAACGTCGACGTCTTTCATCTTATTTACCGCACCGCTAAAGACCGCCGACATTTTATAGGTATCTACACAAATATTGAGTATCATAGGCAAAGACGCGCGCGACGATCTAAACCTACCACAATATTCCAACAGTTCTCAAAAGATTTTATTGAAAATTTGCGAAATTTTTGTTTATTTTTTTTCTCCAAAACTATGAGCTTTAGACCCCATGTTATATAAGGTTTTTTTGTTTGTTTTGTCGTTCCCTACCACCAGTTTTTTTTAATGACATGAAACTAATTACACCCTGTATAAGAACTACAGCCAACCAGGTAGTTAAATTATTGCTGCAAGATGAGTTTCTAACGATATTAGTGATATTAACTAATTCATTGACACACCTAGTAGAGTCCGAGATTAAGTATAAAATCTGGAGCTCCGAGTTCAGTCAATTGCGGGTGGGAGTGTCGTACGTTTAGTGCAGTATTATTTATTTTAATAAATAGATTTATTTTCCGTTATACAGGATGGCCCACGAAGTTTTAGCCAGTCGATTACTCGAAAACTATTTGAACTACAGTTTTGAAATTTGGTGATTTTAAACAGTGGAATGCGGTCTCCATTTTTGGTATAACAGGACTTTGTTGCAACATCGCATTTCCGATCACGTGACATCAACTTCAAATTTTTAAACGGGACACCCTGTATATTACTCCATTTTTGTGAAGGCCTTTCTAATACAAATTCAACGATACCATAATTGCCAGGTTTTTTCGGCACTACAGTAAAGATAAAGAGGTTTTTATGAACGTTTCTTTATTTTTGTAAAAAACGTAGATAGCTTAGAAACAAAAAAGTAGCCTGGCAACAGAAGACATCGCACTTGTCAAGGGCTGTCAATCTGTATTAGTAGATTTGCTTTGTGTACAAGTAGTATCAAGACTATTATGCCTTTACATTTTACTTGCGACGGGTATGTTAATATGCTGCTCATATACGGCGAGTGTCGTTTTCCCAACCGAACAACTCCAAGTAAAAATACTTTCGCTTATGTGGAACAGAAATTAAGACATGGTTCTTTTCCTAGTGGAAAACAGCAAATTCCATGCAGAAAGCCTATTCAAACAGAGGATAACGTAATTAATATTCTGTCTTATCTACAAGTAAATCCCCATATCTCAACTCGATGTCTTCAGCAAGAATGTGGAGTAAGTAGAAATACAATCCAGAGAGTATTAAAGAATCATAAATAGCATCCTTTCAAAATACATTTAACGCAATATTTAACTCCTGCAGGCCCTGAAAGAAGACTTAATTTTATTGCTGAAATTACAGTAACACTCGCATATGACTCGTTATTTTTAAATAAAATATTGTGATCTGATGAAAGTCGGTTTCACAACAACGGTGCCGTTAATCGTCACAATTCTCACTACTGGTCGGCTGAAAATCCAAAATGGATGCGAGAAACTAATTTCCAGACAATACGGGGCGTAAATGTCTGGTGCGGTTTATTCAACGGCTGCTTAATTGGGTCGTATTTATATGAAGAAACTTTGACCGGCGTAAGGTATTTAGATATTCTCCAGAACATATTTCCCGCTTTACTTGAAGATATTCCCTTAAACGAGAGAGAGAGACGATGTGGTGGCAGCAGGATGGTGCACCTCCTCACTATGCCCGGAAAGTTACACATATCTTGATACTACTTTCCGTGAAAGATGGATTGGGCGAAATGGTACAATACATTGGCCGGCTCGTTCCCCAGATATGACACCTTTAGATTTCTTCCTCTGGGGATATTTAAAAGGTTTGGTTTATTTTACACACCCTACAGCTTTAGACGATTTGCAAAACAAAATGAGAGCAGCGTGCCAAACTGTTACACTAAAAATGATTAGAGCAGCATGAGGATGCGCAAGATTTGAGCATTGCACTACTTCAGATGGACATCAATTTGAGCATCAACTGTAATGATTTTTCTACTTGTTTTGTTTTGTTTTTTAATTATACTGGTGTTCTTTAATAAAAATTTAAAAAAAATCGTCCATTCATTAACAGCTCATGTTGTCACCGTTTCACACAAAAACGCTTAGAAATATGGTATCGTTGAATTTGTATTAGTAAGGCCTTCACAAAAATTGAGTAATATACAGGGTACCCCGTTTAAAAATTTGAAGTTGATGTCACGTGATCGGAAATGCGATGTCCGACAAAATCCTTTTATACAAAAAATGGACACCGCATTCCACTGTTTAAAACCACCAAATTTCAAAATTGTAGTTCAAATAGTTTTCGAGATATCGACTGGCGAAAGCTTCGTGGGCCACCCTGTACATAATTACATTTTTTGTGTTTCTAGCCATATTCACTTTCACAAGCTAACCGTTATGCTCTTCGCCGATTTGCTCCACTTTTTATAGTTGCGCATTCTTTAGTATAGTTTTTTTGTAAATAATGTTAGTTTTAGACATTCTTAGTTTAATTACAAACACAAAAAATTATGTAAAAAAATGTTTTTGATTAAAAAACAATTATAACTTTTTTATTTATCGATCGATTTTGCTCAAAAACTATGGGGTTCTTCCTTTAGCTAACACTGAATTACTGTCTAAATTTCAATACAAGACGGACAAGAAACGTGACGGACGGACAGACGGACGGGCAGACGGACATTTTGAAAGTTGTTCAGAATTCGATCATCAGTGATGTACAATTTTTTTCTCTAAGAGCAATATTACCTGTTTTAGAAATGTGCCGATCGAATGCAATATACTCTTCGTTTTGTATTTGTGAAGAGTATAATAATAATTATTAGTGTGACTTTTTGAAATCTATTCTAAAAATTAAAAAAAGAATTAATCTAAAACTCTTTTGCCTACGCCCATGGCATGAACTATTATAGAGGAGCGAATTCGAGACTCTATCGTGCCGTTTTTTTTTTCTGGCGTAGAACCAGGTCAAACATGGTAGGTTTTGTTAAGCATGTCACTGGGCATATGAAATCGTATTTCACGACATTTTTTCGTGGTCTGGACCTTTTTAAATAAAAAAAAGGGTAAATATTGTATTTTAAATAAAATGTGTTTTTTTTTTGTTTCCACCGTCATATCTTCAAAACTAATGTTGCTATCGACGTTGTTTTTTTTTTCAATTAAAGTACACACAATAGCGCTTTTAACTGTACTAATGGTTTTTACACAGTTCGCATTTTCATTTCCTTAAAAATTAGGAAAACTAGATATTTGAATTTTACGTATTACAATTTTCACCAATCGATAAACTTTTTTATTTTTGAAAATTTTTATACACATACAGAGAAGCAAATGTAGCCCAAACATTGGAAAAGTTGTAGATATAATTATTTTTTTCCCAATGTGTATCGTTTGGCAACAGCGATTTTTTTAAAGCGCGCTAAATTAGTCATATGTATTATTGCGGCTCAGAATCTAGATACGTACACCGCGTATGGAAGGTAGGATAAGATGCGTCTAATATACTATTCAAATGTATTGACTCCTCACCTTAACCGCGAATATCTCAAAAACGGAGGAACGGAAAAAAATGAAAAAATTATGTGTCCATTATAAGTCATTCACTGAAATTTGAATAATGTACATTGGACAGTTTTGAAGTGCTGCTAAGTTATATTGAAAAATGTCCTACTTTTTAAGGAAATTTTGACAATACCAGTTTTAAATCCATTATGTATTCGAAAATATGCCTACTGTATAAATAATATTTTAGATGCCCACAAGGCATTGTATTTTTTGTACGAGAAAATATTTTCATATTTTTTTCTAAAATTTTGCAGTTATTCCAAAAAAATCATGTTTATTCGGTTATTTATCAAGGTATTTACAAAAATTTTGATAAAATAGTTAGTTATATAAAATGTAAGCATTTTCAGAAAAAAGAATTGGTATATATCAAATATTAATTTAGTTATCAAGTGCAATAGATAATATTATTGCCCGCGTGCTGCAATATTATCTATTGCACTTGATAACTAAATTAATATTTGATATATATCAATTCTTTTTTCTGAAAATCCTTACATTTTGTATGATTAATCTTTTTATTAAAAATCTTTTAAATACCTTGATAAATAGCCGAATAAACATGAGGTCATGTTTTTGACAATAACTGCCAAATTTTAGAATAAAAAATTATGAAAGAATTTCTTCGTACAAAAAATGCCGTGCTTTATCGGTATCTAAAATTTTATTCATATAGTAGGCATATTTTTCAAGATATAATGAATTTAAAACTAGTATGATCAAAATTTCCTTAAAAAGTAGGGGGGCATTTTTCAATATAACTTAGCAGAACCTCAAAACCGTCCAATGTACATTATTCAAACTTCAGTGAATAATTTACAATAAGCACATAATGAACACATATTTTTTCAAATTTTCTCTGGTCCGCCATTTTTGCGATATTCGCGGTTAAAATGAGGGGTCAATGCATTTGAATCGTATATTAGTAGTTTGCGGGATTTAGAGTATACCTATAAATACTTTTAAATAAATGCGATGCTGTAGAATATTCGCAATTTAGTTTTCTAAAATAATGGAGTGCATTATTTGTAGGAAAATCGGGATGATGACAAATCTGTGGTACCAAGACCTAGGATATAAGGTTTGTTGTCACTAATATCTAGTGCTGAAAAAAGACAACATCGCGGAAATATTGTGTCAGAAAAGATAATATTTTTAATGACGAAATTTAATTAAAATTTCATATAGACTGTCGTATAGGTAGACAATTCTTGAAAACATGAACGTTTTTTGCAATCATACAGAGCCGCCGCGCCGATTTGCAACAGATGCTGCACAGTACTTAATCGAATATGAAATATTAATAATAGATGGAGGACTTAAATTAACAGAAAAAGTAGTTTCACTACATAAACGTCATTCAGAAATGACCAAAAATCTATTTAGCAAACAGGAAGATACCAGGATGGTTTTGCATGCAATGTACGAAACTAAATTTAGCAAACAAATATTGGTGAAGTCAGTTGATATAGATGTATTAATTTTACTTACTCTCCTTTTTTCGGACTCTGACTTAAATGGAACTAATTTATTTATGCAACTTGGACACGGCACTAGCAGACAATTTTTGTCAATATAGAAGATAGTGCAAAGTTTATGAACTACAGTTCGTTCTTATCTTCATTGTTTTACTGGTTGCGACACATTGCGACACCACTAATGGTTTTTTAAAAGTATTTAAAAAATCTGCGTTTGATGTTCTTAAAGAATATTGTTGTTTTTCAAAAATTATCGGAACTGCCATTGCTGTCTAAAGACGAAGCTTTAAAAATCTTTACGAAATTGATTCTAGTACTGTACAAAAACAAAAATAAACAAATTCGGATATTAAACGATGTAAGGATCAAATTAGCGACAACAACAAACGGAGCTTCCTTCAACTGAAGGCACCTTTTACCACCCCTTCCTAAGGTAAACATATATATTTTAATAATAGATTTCCTATCTAATACATTTACTTAACTATTGCAGGTTTATGTATCAACTTAGAATATCGTACAGAAGCAATATGCCAACTACACTTATAAATGCACATGGTTCAGGGCGGAATTTAAGTGACGATGTTTGGACAATATTTTCATTAAGTATTTATTGCTCAGATAAAAATTGTGAAAATCGAAAACATGATTATGTTAAAGAAGGCCTAAAATGTTCTAACGAGTGCAAAAGTCGTACTTGAAATACTGTTATTTAAAGGTTTCAATGAATGTACAGACGAACTAGAATGCTTTTAACGCAGGGCCTACGTAACTAAATACTCATTTATCAATAGAAAAATAGTTGCAAAAAAATAAAGTTGTTTTATTCCTGCGTCTTGGTTTAATTCAATCAAAAATGTGTAATAACCTACTTATTAGGTAGGTACTTACTTTATAACAATGATTTATATATATATATATACCTGCTTTTAAATATTTTTTACCTTAAAACAACAAAAGGTAGGTTTATCCCTTAGGTTCGTACCTATTTTGGAGCTGTTAATAAAAGCTCGATTAGTACACATGAACCCGTAGTCCGCGGGCGGTAAGCAGTATAATGAGAGCCGGGCGCGCAAGAATATGTTTTAGCCCGTTTTAAAAAAATCGCCGACTACATATAACCTGCACATCAAAAATTATGATTCTAAAAACTTTTTTCATATATTGACTTCAATTTGTTCACAGCATGTATATACAAATTTTCATAAATAAAAATTTTTCTCGATTGCTGAAAAATACATTCACGAAAATAACAACTTTAAGTTTGCTATTATTTTAACAATTAAAAAAAATATATTTTATAATCACATTGTACATAGTTAGAAGCGTTGTTGTGTCTACTTCAATTTAAAAAAAAAATCAGTTCCAATGCACAATTATTTTTAAAGATATAACGGTGGGGACGTTAAAAAACATGTTTCATGGAAAAATAATTTTTTTACAGTTTTTTCGAAATAAAAAAGTTCCTGACCACCAGAAAATGTCGTGAAAAGTGGTTTCATGTACACGATCACCTAATTAAAGAATCGCACCAAGTCTGGTTTGGTTCTACGCCAGTTTTTTTTTCTCGGAAACTAAGCGACTTTGCTTCCCAATTTTACTCGTCTATTAGGAATAATAACAATATTTATTTTCCCAACAGGATAATCCCAATTACAAGACAAAGTATAAAAGTAATGTTTGATAATATTTTTTTAAATTCAGTTTATATATGATTGAGAGCAGTATTTAGTAATTGTTTTATAAATCATTAATATCGCAGTAATTACCTACATATTGTATTAACATTTTAACACATATTTGTATTTGGTGACTTCATATTAGTGCTAGCATTATTGCAATAGAATATGCTTTGCTGCCTCGATCCTAGTCCAGGCACCAGGAAATTTATTTGAGCAAGTCTCTTAGAACAGTCAATTGCACTTTGTAGTAATTTATATAGGAATGATACAGCTCTACTGTTGCACGTGTTATAAACTGAAAATTAAATCGATTGACACCGTACTCTGTACTCAATACCTCTAGTAGGATAAGTGCCATCAACTTTAAACGTTGAACATTTTAAACATTTTCATCGAATTTTACCCACAAAATATTTTTGATAGCTATAGCATGTATTCCAGATTATCGAATATTCAAATTTGGACCTCACAAATGAATAATATAAAATTTTCAAGGATTGTAAGTTATTAAAATTTTAACAGTTCCTGATTATGATACCAAGCGTTTTTATAGCTTCTGCTGTTTTAGTAGTAATGTAGTGATCATCGGCAAAAAGCAAAAAGCAAATAATTTGACAGCACAAATCATTGATAAGAAGTAAAAACACTAGAGGTCCAAGATTGAAGCCTTGTGCAACTCTGAAAGTTACTTGGAAAATCTCCGATTTATAACCATTATAGACTCTCTCTCAGTCTAATAAATATGATGTAAGGGGTGCTAAGCCCGAATTCTCGTAATTTATTTAACATCACAGCATGATCAGTTTTGTCGAAAGCCTGTGTAAACCGCCTATAACTGTCCAAGGTTATCAATATAATCAGATATATACTGAGTGCACATTGTTAGATTGCTAATTTTAGATATATTATTTACGAAACCATACTGTGAAAGATATATGTTATTATGTTGACTTACTCCGAAATGGAATTCGAAAGTATGGTTATAGTTCGGTAGATTGACACATGGAATTTTTAAAAACTGGACAAAATTCTGCAAATTTTCAAGATTCGAACGTTATTGGCTTTCAAGGTCACATAATTTGCAACACATTCGTAAACTCAACGGCACAATCTTTACTTATGAAGATGGAATCCTGTCAAAACCAGACATCATTTTATTTTACTTAATAGCACCAGTTATCACAAAAACTGAAACAGAATTGATGTTTAAGATCTTAAAATAAAATCGTCTCGGGCTTTTTCATAGTTCTTCGACTGACTTTAGGAATACCATACTCACATTTTGGTCGCCCTCTCTTATATTTATTTTATTGTGTGGTTTTTAATCCTCTTTCAATTTACTATGTATGTACTTACAATTTAAATTATTATGGCGTTCACGATATCTACCTAGTAAATCGAATAGCAAATTAAAACAAATTTCTTTTATTGTATTTTTTTTCTCTATTTGTTCCAGGAGTATTCCAAATGTAATCTATTTAGATGAGAATAAAGACAGTAACGAGTCTATTCAGTATAATATATCCAATGAGGAAAACCCTCTGCAAACATCCAACCAGTCGACAATGGGGTCAATGCAGCCTCTACAGTTTATTCAAATTCAACCCAGTTCCTCGTTGCCTAACGTGACAACAGTACAGTCCTCAAGTCAGCTCTCTGAAGACGAGGAGAGCTCCAACGCTACTAAACGAATAGCAACTGTATTAGAAGAGCTGGTTGCGCTTCAGAAGGAAGAAAGATCTGATGATTCAATGGGAAATAAGAAGTTCCTTTTGTCGTTGTTACCTTTCATGCAGAAGTTACCAGATGATGTGAACTTGGAGGTTCGCCTGCAATTAATGAGCGTATTGCAGACTTATAATAGCGACAAGAATTTTTTGTAATAATTTGTATAGTTATTATGTTCAAACTGTGTATTAATTTACATAGTTACTGGTTACAGAATGATATTAATTCTTACTTGTAGCATGTAGGCACTTTTCTTAGGTAATAAAAAGATATTTTATTAGTATTTGATTTTTTATTTACTGTCGCTATAACCCGATACGTTATTGAGTTAAATTTAGCTCTAATCGTCCAGATGATGCCGGTATAGTTGGTAAAACACGCCTAGAGTATAGTACAATATGCCAGTATTTCGGTGTTTATGGAAACTACTTCATTCTTAGCTAGCCCACAGAAATTAGCATTTGACCAAAATTAATAAAAATCTGATTTTTTGCACAGACGTTCTTTGAGATGTCCCAAACCCAAATCCACAAAAATCCCAGCATGGCTACCCAAGATTTTGAAGGTGAAAGTTTCTTACAAATATCTCGCGTCCTATGTATCGGATGCCCATGAGGTCAAAGTGAAAGTTGTAGAGAATTAAATTATCTATAAGTTGCCTTTTTTATTTTTTCCCAAACCTCCCATGTTTCGAGATATTCAAGGTCAAACTTTCAAAAACATGGGTTTTCGCGATTTTCTCGCGCCAAAAAAAATTGAGAGAGCAATGAAGTTAACATGAAAATTGTACAGAATTCAATCATCCACAAGATTGGCAGTTTGCATTTTTTTTCCAAAACCTCGCCCTATTCGAGATATTCAAGGTTGAAGTTTAAAAAAACGATTTTTGGCAAATATCTCGCTTCCTATGCATCGGACGTACATGAAGTCAGTGTGAAAGTTGTTTAGATTTGAATTATCTACAAAATTGATCTGTTGCATTTTTTTCCAAAACTTCGCCCTTGGCGAGATATTCAAGATCAAATTTACAAAGAAAACGTGTTTCCGCTAAAATCTCGCTTCCTATGCACCCGGACGTCCATGAAGCATTATTATTATTATCTAGAATGTTCTTCTCGTAATTCATCTGTCCAGTGTGCTTCGTTCCGACTTTGACAGATGGATTTTAAGTTTCGATTAATATGCATGGAAATTGTTTCATATGTACAAAACCGATTGCTGGTAAGGAGACAGTTGATCTACTCCCACCAGCACCAGATAGTGTACTAAACCAAATCTTCTACAATTGCCGAAAAGGTTGCAACGCAAGGTGTGGTTGCAGAAAAATCGGACTTGAATGCTCTGAATCTTGCACCAATGGGCTTATTCGGCATTTTTTTTTTATTTCATAAATCGAAAGTGCAAGTATAAATTAATGGATCTGCAAAAAATCAGAATCTTATTCGCACGTTTAGTATCTTAAAAACTATTACAAATTTCCATCTCGCGAAAATGGGGCGTGGCCAGGCGCTACGTCACTATACGCATAGACTCGGCGATCTCAATAGACTTGATGCTCCTTATTGGTTATAATTATAAGTGTTTTCGAAGTATTGTTTGTTTTGCTTACTACTTGACAGTAGGGGAACACAATTTGGTGAAATGTCAAAAAATTACAATTTTCTCTCGCTCCTGCCGGAACGAATTTTCAATTTCGACCCTGCAATTTACGATTAGAATTCTTCGCCGACCTTCTCCTTTCCGTAGACACATAGAACAAACTTCCACTCGACGTATTTATTTAGTTACCAGCGTTTGAAAATTCCATGTTTTTAGACTTTTAAGGTTAAATTTGAAAGGTCCCAGAAAACCATTTTTTACGTCACTTGCGTATAGTGACGTCACAAATGAGCGCTCGGTTTTTGCAACTATTACTAATTTCAACTCCTTATATCTCGAGAACGGAAAAAGTTAATAATACGAAATTTTAAGTGTATAATGAGAATATCGAGTACTATATGAAAAAGTATAAAAACCATATAAAAAAAATATCATGGAACAAGCCCATTGTTGGGAGAGATCGTGCGTAAATAGCGAAAGGAAAATATTTGAACTGGAAGATTTTACTGCTGAAATAGATGATTGCGAATGATCAGACATTATAGCAACTAATGACAATGAAATTAGAAATGATGATGAGGATTCTGATTCTTATGATAGTAATGATTATAATATTAGCGATGATGATAGTTCACAGAATGAGTTGGAACTCGATGAAGTTGAGTATGAGTCAGAGTAGGATTTATGTATATAGAGCGCCTTATGTAATATTTCATGGATTAGGCCTACATGCACATGGGAAACTATATAAAAAAACGCGCCATGCGTTCTACCTCGTGGGTGGTGTGTGGAAACGAATTCAATTTAAAAAAGAAATTTTAGAAACTGTAAATTTTCCAATCTAGCAGATATTCAAGTTCTCTACTGCTTGTATGTAAGTAGATTTTGTCGCGATTCAATGCATAGAGAGCGAGTTATTCGCGAAAAGTTTTTGAAACTTTGACCTTGAATATCTCGAAACGTTGTGGGAGGTTTGACCTTCAAAATCTTGGGTAGCCTTGCTAGGATTTTTGTGGATTTGGGTTTGGGACACTTCAAAGAACGTTTGTGCAAAAATTCAAATTTTTACTAATTTTGTCCAGGTTGGAAAGCGTTACTTTCCGTCCGAAAATCTCTCCAGAAAGGGTGTATTTTCTGGCCGGTCGAAAAAAAGCTTTTTAATGATATATAAAACACAACAATTTTCTTAATTTTTTTTTTATCTAATTTACTGTATATTGACAATTTTTCAAATTAGCCGTGAAAACAAAAATATGTAATTTAAAGTAAACAATACGTTAGTTATGTCAAGATATTTGTTGATAACTAATTTTACGCTATTTTACATAAAATGGTGAATTTCAATGATTTTTTTTTTTCCTTATGGGTTGCGGTACCAGATCCCCGCTGTACTGAAGCTTAAGCTTATTGTACCCCATAGTCTCATTACCCCATTAATCCCGTTCCTCTCCAGAAGGAGAGTGTACGATCAATGGGAAATCTGGCTATTTCTTCCGGGGTCACGGTTGGCCCCCCGAAGTGTGAGAACCTTCCAGCCACCAAGGCTGGGCAATCACAGAGTATGTGGTAGGGAGTTTCTTCCTCCTCTTCACACATCCTGCAATAAGGATTGTCTTTCACACCTATATTGGTTAGGTGTTTGTTCAGTGTGCAGTGTCCTGTCAGGATGCCTACTGCACATCTCAGCTGTTTTCTGCTCAGCTTCAGCAGTTCGTTAGTCTTTGTCTTGGAAGGTCCGCCAATGATGAGCATACGTGACTGTCTCATCCCCGGCGTCTCAGTCCAGTACAAGTTGTGTTTCTGTCTCAATAGTTCCTTTACCATTCTTCTTGCGGTATTGTATGATATCCCGCAAGATGGCTCGGGACCTATCAAGGCTGCTTTGGCACCTTCTTTGGCCAGCTTGTCTGCTTTTTCGTTGCCCTCGTTTCCCTGGTGTCCTCGCGTCCACTCCAGTTGTATGCTGTTGTGTTCCGCCAGTTTCGCCAGGGATTCGAGGCAGATTTTTTATTTACTGTCGCTATAACCCGATACGTTATTGAGTTAAATTTAGCTCTAATCGTCCAGATGATGCCGGTATAGTTGGTAAAACACGCCTAGAGTATAGTACAATATGCCAGTATTTCGGTGTTTATGGAAACTACTTCATTCTTAGCTAGCCCACAGAAATTAGCATTTGACCAAAATTAATAAAAATCTGATTTTTTGCACAGACGTTCTTTGAGATGTCCCAAACCCAAATCCACAAAAATCCCAGCATGGCTACCCAAGATTTTGAAGGTGAAAGTTTCTTACAAATATCTCGCGTCCTATGTATCGGATGCCCATGAGGTCAAAGTGAAAGTTGTAGAGAATTAAATTATCTATAAGTTGCCTTTTTTATTTTTTCCCAAACCTCCCATGTTTCGAGATATTCAAGGTCAAACTTTCAAAAACATGGGTTTTCGCGATTTTCTCGCGCCAAAAAAAATTGAGAGAGCAATGAAGTTAACATGAAAATTGTACAGAATTCAATCATCCACAAGATTGGCAGTTTGCATTTTTTTTCCAAAACCTCGCCCTATTCGAGATATTCAAGGTTGAAGTTTAAAAAAACGATTTTTGGCAAATATCTCGCTTCCTATGCATCGGACGTACATGAAGTCAGTGTGAAAGTTGTTTAGATTTGAATTATCTACAAAATTGATCTGTTGCATTTTTTACCGTTTTAGAACGTACCTCTACTGCATTCAGAGCTTTGAGAGCTGCTTGACTGTCAGTGATGATGCGGATTCTCTTATCTGTGTATGACCTCTGCATCATTTCTTGTGCACAGATTTGTATAGCTGTGACTTCTGCTTGAAACACCGTTGCGGTACTGCCTAGGTTTAGACTGATATCTATCCCTGGTTGATCCCCCGCAACGCCTGCTCCAGTACTACTTGACGTCTTTGATCCGTCAGTATACCATATGGTATCATTTGAGTGTCTTCGCATTTGCCTTGTTCCTTCCTCTTCCCTATTGGGTATGTATACCCTGAAGGTCTTTGTGAAGTTGTGGCTTGTGCTGATTCTATCCGACTGCATATCTAGTATGCGATTTTTCCTTATTTGTTGAAATATTTCTGTATGGTGCCCCTTTCTTGGAATGGTCCCATGTCCATTTCAATGATTGCTATATATTTTTCATACTAAGTACCTACCTTGACTTAATGGGAAAAAAATATAAAATTAAATATCTAGTAGAATTTTTAGGAAAATTACTATATTTCATATATCATTAAAAATCTTTTTTTATGACCTTTCAGATGTTAACTCTAACCTAATAATTTCTTCATTCATACGGTTATCGGTAGCTGTTATTTACCGAGGTACTAATAAATAGGGTTGGTAATAACAAAGGCGTCGCCCGGCCCCTCGTTCGTCCGATCTCAATACCCTTGATTTTTATATTTGAGGACACATGAAAACTAGGTTGTACGTTGCGAAAGTTAACACTAAGGAAGAGTATATCGCACACGTGCTGCAGCTGCGACAATTCGACAACAGCAAGGTTTAGGCCGGATTTGGAGAGCTAAAAAGTGCATTGAAAATGGCGGAAATAACTTTGAACAGGTGATGTGAATTTTCATTTTATTTTTTTAAATTTACTGGATTAACTTAGTTATTATTCATCATAAGCTATCAAGGCCAGGTAAATGAAGAGGAAACATACATAATTTTTAGATTAATTAGTAGCCGCAATGTTTTTGTAGAATGGCTTTGGGAGAGGTAATGGGAGAGACTTCTCATTTCGCGAGTCAAGAAATTTCATTTTCATCACAGTTTTTTATCATCAATTAGAGCGGAAAACCAACTTTCTTAAAATACTGGAAAAACTATCAGTCGTAGAGGAAGTTGAAGAGTGGGTGATTTGTGCCCAATTAAAATCCCTACATTATAAGACTTCCAAATTAAAATCGCTTCAGCAGTAAAAAAGTTATTGGGACTGTCATGATAGAGAAAATTCAGTTCAAGAACGTAATATTGTCATGAAAACATATTATACCCAGTGGCGGTTTCTTGACCGGGGGGGGGGGGGGGCTCACTTTCCCTACTGGTCCACCGACAATGATAGAAATTAATGAAAATTCTGAAATAGCTGTATGATTTCATTAATATTTCCTCATAAATATATGTTATTATCTTAAAACTAAGTAAGCACTTTAAAATAATAAATGTAATAATGTAATAATAAACGTATTGAATATATCTAAGGGCGACGAAAAGTTAACATTTTAGATTTCAGAGGCAATCATATTCTAGTCACAAGAAGTACACATTATTAAGTCCGCTCTTACTTACTAATGGGTACATTATAGATGTATATGGTCCCTATTTCTCAGGTGTACGAATTAATGAAGCTGTGGTTATAACGAACGGAATAGAAGATGGACAAATTATACGACAATGGGTTCAAGATGGTGATGTCTTTTTAGTAGATCGCGGTTATAGAGATACTGTTGATTTTTTGGAAATCTTAAACTTAAATGTAGAAATACCACCTGTACTTGTAAGAAGCCAATAGCAATCAAGTACTAGCACTACTGAAAAGGCAAATCTTTCCATAAAAATGATCAAGACTCATAGGGAGAGACTTTACACATGCAGCATTGTTTTCATTTCGCCGACTTTTTAAAAATAGCTTGTGCTCCTATAAATTCATTTAGAGGCTTCAAACGTAGGATGCCAATGAAGATATGGCTGAAAGAATGTTAGCTGTAGCACGGAACCCTGAAATCCGTTGCAGACAAGAATTGAAATAGGAAACATCAACTTACGGCGGAGTGGTGGTCCTTGGATTAATATGGACAATATTGATGTTGGGTTTCCTATTTTACCTTTACATGTAATTTTTAAATCATTTGGCACATACCAAGTAAAACTAGCTCCGGCATACATTCAAGACACCGCGGAAAGAGAAGCAAATAACGGATTTATTTTCCAAGTGCAACAGTTTGAACCTGGATTGTTAAGTGCAAAATTGTTTTCTATTTTTACTCAAGCTGTAATAGTCTTTTGTATCATATTTGCTTCCTTCAATTGATGATGCCCAGCTTGATTCTATCACTGGTACCTATTGTTTCTGTAAAGTGGGTGTCTGTACTCATGTTGCTAGTGTAATATGTACTCAGGTTATGCGAGATACTAGCAAGCAGTGAAGTGCCCATTATGTGGCTTATTAATTCATTTATTAGACCGTTAGTATTATTATTTTGTTCCAAAAACGTTGTTTTGGATCATGTTCTTATAAATACTAGGTTAGTCTTCATTATATGTTAATTTAAAATGTTTGCTTTTAAGGCAATAACGTATATTTATGAAGAAATATAATGAAATCGTATAGTTATTTCGGAATTTGTACTAATTTTCATCATTGTCGACGGACCACCAGGGAAAGTGATCTATCCCCCCAACCAAGAAACCGCCATTGTCTAAATAGTGGAGCAAAATTAAAGTTTCTAGAGAATTGTCTTACTATAGCAATTTTTTTGCTGAAACTTGTTGAAAACATTTCAATTATATTGTATTATCTGTTTTCTGGATAAATAAAGATTACTTTTATTTCTTTTTCAAGAAGTGTAGTAAAAAGTTTTGAATTTTAAATCAGCGTGACGGAAAGCTTTTGTTTAAACAAAAGAATGTTCAGAATCCTGTTTCTTCTCAGTTTTTCTTAAATGTCTCTGGTCGTATAACTCGTATCGCAAAAAAGAAAGAGACACAAATTGTTCCAAATTTAAATGAGAAGAGAACTAGATTTGTCCGAAACTTTTTGGTGAATATGCCAAATCGTAATACATGGAGACATTTTACGGAGGCCATTTTGAAACAATAGAGCAGTAGCAGCTGACGTCACAACATGGCCGCTCCAGCTGACTGGGTGGCAATAACCTAGTTTTGCATTTGTGTCGATGTGAAATAATTTGAGTTTTTAAAGAGTTTTTAGTGCTTTTTTAAACATTTTTCTTGTGTAAAACTAATTGTTGGTATCTATTACACATTTCGTGAATTGCTGAACTGACTTTTATCTGATGCTTTATTTATATATTCGAATAGGCATGTCATCTGGTTCACATGTTAAAAGTTGTTTCTTTTCCATTTGGTAAGTGAATTTTAGTGAATTTATTATAATTTTATTTATATTCTACATTTTAGGAGTCCCCTCATTACATTTCTAAGCTGAAATATATTAATGGAGCTAACCTATATGATTTAAAAGTGAAAGATTGAAACTGTATCGTTAATGATTTTTCAAAAATATAATATAGCATTGAATTAATGAACCATTGTGACCCTTCTTGGAAATAATATTTATATCTAAACTATAAGACTATTATTATTCATACTTACCTTTATAATTATGTATAATGTGTATAATTTAAAACATTCAATTATGTAGACGATGCTGTTAAAAGTGTGTTATTTTTTAATAAGTTCTGTTGTGTTTTAGCTCACTTACCTTCACTGATATTTTATTTGTGTACATTATCAATATTTTGAACGTCTGTAATTATAATAGTAAGAATCAGAACAGATACCAAACTAGGTATATAGCTATATAAAGTCTTCGGAGCATACTAAATTGCATATTTGCTTACAATTTAAATTAAATGAAATTGAAATGGTCTCACAGTCCTATCTTTATATTAGATTTACTATTACTCTTGCATTTCATAACACAAAATTCTGATTGTTGTTATTAATGTGGTAAACACTTTAACTCGTTACAAAGTTTTGGGCCTAAGAAAAGTAAGATATAAATCAATAAAAAGTTGAAGGGAAATATTTCAAATTGTTAAAAAAATGTAAATTTTACAATAGGTTTATAAAACCATTAATATATGATTGATATTGGCATAAATCAATGAGTATTGTGATAACTTTTAACTTAGTGTAATAATACTACCTAACCTATGTCACTGCCTAGCTGTAACTGAGCCTATATTAATTAAACATTTACTAAAATATGTCTTATATTATATATGTACAAAAAAAGTAAAAAATCCAATATAGCCTTTATTTTCACTAACTTATGGGTTCACAAAGATGTCAACGTTCTTGACACCAAATTTTACACTGGTAAAAACAACACTAATAAAGTATATATAAAATTTTCTCTCACAGTAGATTTAAAAAAAAATATTTATAAACATCACTACATATATCTGATGTTAAGAAATCCTCCACTTTAATTTTTATTGAACGAAAATCGACACCAACTCATATGTCAAATTTCTGAATTTGCCACCCAGGCAACTGACAGCTGGCAAAATTGTGACGTCACTGCTAGTCACTCCTAGAAAACAATTGCAAAATCGAAAATCGAATCGTCCATTGTTTGTGGGCATCAAGCCGTATTTCAAAAATTTGAAGTTCAGATTATAATTGTTTCTATGTTCTTTTTTGTGGCATAAACAAAAATTTATTTTAAATTTTTTAAGACCAACTTTATTCAATTCTTCTATTTTCTTTTTTTTTAAGAAATGAATTTTACTTAAAAATATTTTGCTCAAAAATAAAAATTATTGGTATAACTTAAAAGTACATAAAAAACGAGCTATTAAAAAAAGCAGTTTTATTTCCGGCAATTGGGATCCTAGATATGACATTTTATTGAATTCTGACCATTTATAAGCAAGCTAATAGATATAATGACTTGACATTTTTTCGGTTTTAAAAAATTTTAAATTTATTTTTGTTTATACCACCACAAAGAACATAACAGCAACTATAATCTGAAATACAAATTTTTGAAATACGACTTGATGCCCACAAACAATCGACGATTCGATTTTCGACTTTGCAATTCTTTTTTAGAAGTTGTTGTAAACATTTTAAGTTGAAACTTGGCTTGATGGTTTAACTCAACAAGGGGTATACTGTTCTAAAGTTTCATTAGAATATGTGCATTATTGTTCAAGTTATCATCAATTGTTTCAAAATGGCATTGCTAAAATGTCTTCGTGTTTTACGACTTGGGATATTGACCAAGAAGTTTCGGACAAATCTAGTAATTAATGGATGGCCCTTTTGTAGTTTTTCCATCAATCTAAGACCAGTGCACAGTAGGTAGGACTCCAAAAAACTATTCAGATTTCATCGGAATTGATTAAAATTGACAATTAGATATTTTTCGATGTAGCTGATGCCGAATCTAATGTCAAAAATTAAACATTCCAAAATGCGAGTTCAATATGGCCATAACTACAAAATTAAAGCAGATTTACGAGAAATTTGGTAGGTAAATGGAGAGATCAGGATTCTGTGACAACGAATATGATGTTAAAGCCTGCAAATTCAAAACGATGACTACTTTCTTCTACTATGCAGTAAGTAAATAGAAAACTATTAAAAAGAGTGGTTTTTTTAAGAAACTGAAAAAAAAGTCGATATTGAAGTCGGTGTAAAATAAACTACTTATATCAATTGTATTATACTTTGAACAGACCTCAATACCGATATTAGATAACAAGGTTCGTTTATCCGAGCGTGAAATTTTATATTTTCATAGAATTTTCGTTCCTACGATGATAATTAAAAGCTTTTATCCGGTTATCAAGTAGTATTTACAGTTTTCCGCAAATGTATGTAACCAATGTGTTTATAAATATCTATATAATTATATTTATGTCCACATATATTTTAATAAACATCTAGTGAACTTACATTGTGGGATTTAAATATCAAATTAAAACTATTAACAGTATTAACGAAGTGATGGCTGATTATTAACGGATAATTGGCCATTGAATAACAAAATTATGTACATTTAAATGCCTGCTAGTAAATACTCATATCAGTAATTGTTTGAGTTGCTATTTATGTCATATTTTATTTATATCAATATATACCATACAGTGTTCACTTAGTAATGTCAGTGCATCTAGAATTAATCATTTTCTCTTATTGGGATGTATAAAAAATAATCGGCAATAATGGCATTGGGCACTCTACTGTAACATATAAAAAAACCGCTGCCTAAGGAATCACTACTTCCACATCCAGATTCTTCATCCAAGTCTATTTAAAGGAAACATCTTGGCTATATTTGCACTCTAGTATGTGGAAATTATTGGTCATAGAATTTTAATAATATTTGGGGCAGATGTCATAGAAAAGTTTGAGGAGTTGGTTTCTACCATATACGTTAGAAATGAAGTTTTTAGTTCACCCTACTTATTTTCTACTATTCACCTCCCACCCCTTCAATGGAGGCATCTCAATCAGATGTCACTACAATACATACGTGTACTAATCTCAAGTGAATATCTCAATTTGATGTTATCAATCCCATTAATAATGAAGCGGAGGTGGTGGAGTTTGAAAAATATTAGAAAGAAATCTGAGGCCTTGGTTTCTAGTATATACACCGAATCCCAAATTTCTGTACTCTTATCACCTTGATTTACTTATTTTCCCCTAGTCACTCCTATTAACCCTAACCCTTCTACGGAATCATCCCAAAATATAATCTAGTTCCAGATGTCGTTATAATAGATACGTCTACCAAATTACAAGTGAATATCTCAATTTTATTTTATCAACCCCTTTAATAATGCAGTAAGGGTAGTGGAAGGGTTGAAACATATTGTTAAAAAATTTGAGGTCTTGGCTTCTAGGACATACACCTAATTTCAAGTTGCAATACTCTTACCAGCTTGCTTTACTTATTTTTCCCTATTTACCTCTACTTACCCCCACTCCTTCAACGCAATCATGTCAAAATATTATCTAGTTTCAGATATAATTATAATATATAAATGTACCAAATTTCAAGTGAAAATTTAAATTTAATTTTATCAACTCTTAATAAGGGAGTGGGGGTGGTGGGGAGAAATAGAAAATACTAATAAAAAACCTGAGACCTTCGCTTCTAGTACATACACCGAATTTCAAGTTTCTGTAGTCTTACCAGCTTGCTTTACTTATTTTCCCCTATTTACCCCTATTTAACCTCCAACCCTTCAACGGAATCATCTCAAAATCTAGTTCCAGATGTCGTTATGATACATATGCGTACTAAATTTCATGTGAATATCTCAATTTTATTTTATCAACCCCTTGAATAATGGAGTAGGAGTGGTGGGGGCTGAAATAAATTATCAAAAAATCTGGGGCCTTTGCCTCTTGTACATACACCGAATTTCAAGTTTCTGTAGTCATACCTGCTTGCTTTACTTATTTCCCCCTATTTACCCCTAAATAACCCCGAACCCTTCAAAGGAATCATCTCAAAGAAAAATCTAGTTCCAGATGTCGTTATAATTCATACGTGTATCAAATTTCAAATGAATATCTCAATTTTATTTTATCAACCCTTGTAATAATGAAGTAGGGGTGGTGGGGGTTGAAAAATATTATAAATAATCTGAGACCTTGGCTTCTAGTATATACACCGAATTTAAAGTTTCTGTAGTCTTACCAGCTTGCTTTACTTATTTTCCCCTATTTACCCCTATTTAACCCCCAACCCTTCAACGGAATCATCTCAAATTATAATCTAGTTCCAGATGTCGTTATAATACATACGTGTACCAAATTTCAAATGAATGTCTCAATTTTATTTAATCAACTCTTTTCATATTGGAGTAGGGGTGGTGGGGGTTGAAAAATATTATAAAAAAATCTGACGCTTTGGCTTCTAGTACATACACCGAATTTCAAGTTTCTGTGGTCTTACCAGCTTGCTTTACTTATTTTCCCCTATTTACCCCTATTTAACCCCCAACGCTTCAACGGAATCATCTCAAATTATAATCTAGTTCCAGATGTCGTCATAATACATGCGTGTACCAAACTTCAAATGAATATCTCAATTTTATTTAATCAACGCTTTTCATATTGGAGTAGGGGTGGTGGGGGTTGAAAAATATTATAAAAAAATCTGACTCCTTGGCTTCTAGTACGTATACCGAATTTCAAGTTTCTGTACTCTTACCAACTTGTTTTACTTATATTCCCCTATTTACCCCAAATTAACCCCCAACCCTTCAACGGAATCATCTCAAAATATAATCTAATTTCAGACGTCGTTATAATACATACGTGTACGAAATTTCAAATGAAAATCTCAACTTTATTTTATCAACCCCATTAATGGGGTAGGGGTGGTGGGGGGTTGAAAGATGTTATAAAAAAATCTTAGGCCTTAACTTCTAGTACATACACCAAATTTCAATTGTCTGTTCTCTTACAAGCTTGCTTTACTTATTTTTCCCTATTTTCCCCTATTTACCCCCCAACCCTTCACCGGATTTCCTCAAAAAACAATCCAGTTCCAGATCTCGTCATAATATATACGTGTACAAAATTTCAAGTCAATATCTCAAACCGTTTCGGAGAAAACGTGCGGACAAAAAAAGTTACAGACAGACCGACAGACCGACAGACAGACCGACAGACAGACCGACAGACAGACCGACAGACAGACAGAAATTTTTTTTTCGCTCAAATTTAAAATCTCGACGTTTCATGACATTCTAAACCTATTTCACGAATAAAAATTTTTGAAAATTTTTTTGCGATTACTATACTTCCAATCCACTACGTGGATGTGGAAGTAATACGTCTAATTCGGTAACACTCTAATTATATAGTTTATAATTTTATAGGTTCAGTAATTGGAATCAACTTGATTTCTTACTTCATTAAAATTAATCAACAACTCTATTTTAACTATACTGCTCAAAGTAAAGAAGGGAATAATAACAAATTCCTAGACGCCAAAGTTTACCTTTAGTTGTAAAGTAATTTTTGAATCACATCCCCCCACCACCTGGATGGACGGCTATTCTGTATCGGTGTGATGTGATGTGAGCACATGTTTTCATGAGAAGGTGGTCGGAGTTCTTTTGAAAACCAAAATAAATATAGCGTATTCTGTAACTGTGGCGCTCCCACAGTTACAGAATACGTAAAAAATCAGTGAACATACTTCTCTTGGTGAACGGGACCGTTCACGCGTGAGAAGGTGAAAGTAACCTCACTTTTGGGCAAACAGTCATTTTATTTTGGATGTTGGTGGCATATTTGTTTTTTTTTAAGTTTGATCATACAATGAGTTTTGTGTTACTTAAACTGAAGGAATTAAAAGGCGATGAGTATTGCTGATGTACTCAATTATCAATGAGGTCTAAGAAGTCTTCACATTGCTGTAAAAATCCTCAAAAAGAACGACAACTTCATTGCATGAGCATTTCCTCCGGCTTAGCAGATAGGGCTTTTATAATTAAGTAAATAAAGAACATATTTTTTTTTCTCAGATTTATTGGCCTTACAAACAAAGTGTTTTGGCTACGAACATATAGCCATCTACGAAAAACCTAATTATGTATTATAACTTTAATATAAATAGTAAATTACTTAAAACAACAGCCCTAACAAATTTTGTAAGTTAAAAAAATAATAATAATAAATAAATAAAATTAAAAAATATATATTACAGACTTTTGCGCAAGGTACTCATTTATTAATAGGCAGGTTAAGAAGGAATTCAAACAAGGAGGACTCACTTCTAACCCAGGGGCCTTTCAGGGCATTTCATAAGACGAACACAGGTGCGCCACAGTTGGAAGGACTTAATAAACAAAGGGAATAAAAACAAGGATTTTGGATACACATTTTTCATTAAATCAGGAGTTTTTAAACTTAAAAAATATAGTAACCATATGGGTGAAATAAAGCCATTATCAAGCAGGAATTTAAGAAGATGTTCTGATTTAGGTTCTGTTAATAAACAATTAAATATAATATGATTCACTTCACCGATTGCGCCACAGGGGCAGTATAGATATTCACGTACTCCAATTTTATATATATAGGTGAGCGGAAAATTTACCATGATTAAGTTTAATTCTACTTATGACAGATATGGTTTTTCTAGTAAAGTGACAATTATGATACCATTGTGACGTAGGAATATGAATATTATAATAAGTATTACTTTGTACACCATATGCTTGCCAATATTGATTCCATTTATGCCAGAGGTATTTTTTGACGACAGGATAAAAATCGGCGGTGACTGTAGTAGAGTCCATTTCTACAGTGCCGATATTAGTGTTCCTTCCGATCGTGTGAACTTTATTATTTTCTGGTATATTAGCATGAGCTTTTACCCAAATAAAATGGAAGCTTATATTCCCTAGGGAAGCAATAGATAATTGTTCCATTATTTTTACTATGAACGAGTTGGGACAAAAACAGTTAAGACCAGGAAAATTACATAATTTTTTAAAAATTGATTGCGAATCAGGGCATATAACAACTTGGGTGAACTGTTCAGAAATAGCCTATTCTATAGCATGTAAATTGGCTGCGGCGTCTGCTGAAAAAATACTACGTATAGGATTTAAATTAAAAAAGTATTCATATTGTTTGGACGGGATATAAAATGCTAAAAACTAAGCAGTTTATCACTTGTTTTAAAGCCATCAGTATAAATTTTATTAGAATTACTAGGGTTTTTTGCGAGATTTTCACAGTAAGTAGTATATAAAGATAACTCGTCGTCTTTTGGATACGCTGGGACAATAACATTTGGTTTAAGAAAGAGGGTGTTGTATTCAACTTCGAAAATAGTTTTTTCTTTGGCATAATTGTGACAAAAGGTTGAGCTCTTTACAATGCTCATAGGCAATACATAATGGCGGGGAATTTTTTATCGCCCAATAGGGATCACTTAAACTTGGAGGATATTATACAATATATTATACAAGTCAGATTATGTACAATCCAATTATTATATTAAAAATTAAATTTATTTTTCACCATTGCTCCCAATTTTTATTAGATTCCAGAGACAGCATTTAAAGTGGTTGTTTCTCTTTCCTACATTCTTTGACATCTTTTTGTGAACTGACTTGTAAATATTCCACAGAAGTTGTAGTTGTTTTTCCACTCACTTAATCAAAAACATATTCTTTAAGGCTCTATCTATTCATCGGGTTGAAACGAACTTTTAATGTTATTATTCCTAGTCTAATATTATGTCACTTGTACAGAATAATAGATATTGCACTCATGTCATAAAAGAAGCGTTGTTCTTGCTTTTTTATTCAGTAATTACCCCTATTCGGGGGATGAAATGGATAAATCTAAAAACAATTCCATTGGTATTATTTCTATTAAATCAATCTTAAAAAGGCGAAATTATGTATTTCCTATCAAGAAGGGTTAAAAATTCATTCGTAAGCCTTCGAAGGGGGTAATATCATTCCCAAAATATCAAAAAATAAAAAATATTTTGAAAATTTCTGAAAATAAAATATTTAATTGTGTCAAGTCGTGAAAAAAAAACTTCAAGAGAATAATAAAAACACTTTCTCATTTGTCATTCATATATTCTAGTGAATACCTTTTACAAACTTCAAAATATCTTTGAGCTATCTAAAAATTTATCCCGGAAGTTTTAAGTGAGACACCTATTCTAAAAATGTTGGTACGTTTTTTTGAAACACCCTATAAGCGCAGTGGTTGTATATTTACCTTGGTTTTCATAGTTCATTAAGTTGTGAATCCCAGTTTAAAAATTTAAAAATAACTGACTGATAAGTTAATATTGCTTCGTTAATTTAAGGGGATAAATGTATATCTGTCTAACATGTATTGTACCATTTCTATTAAAGAATTTACGAAGGAACAAACAAGTATTTCCCGAATTTGCTCGAGCAGTGTATTTAGAAAGTACCCACATAAGGTCTATAGCCAGTGACACTTCATCAACATATATGAGATTGAATCCAGATGAAGCAGAAGATTAAAGGAGCGACTTTAGAGAATGTTAAATGAATGATCCGATATTAGGATTAAATATTTTTAAATTGCTCTCGGCTAAATTTGAATATTGATAAATGATGGGTAATAAAATACAGATATGCCATCTCAATTTTCGAGTATTTAATGGGTCACATATCTAAATGGTCATTTGTGCCAAACATTAAAATCGAAATGGGTATTTACATATTATCTTCCATACACACATCATTTGGTGCTCTGAAAAAAAGTATTCAAATTAGCACTGTTGCCAAGGAATAGATTAAATACTTTTCAAACTAAGTAGTGTTGTCACGGGGTAATTCTGTTTTGACACATTTCGTAAACTTGATAAAGAAGAAAGTTGTAAATTGAAACTTGAGACCTTGTCTTAAATACGTTGACTCCATGCATAAGTAGAGCAAGCGTTAGTTAAATAATAGTAGCATGCAAATGTTCCTAATGATAAGAAAGTTTGAAACAAATTGAAAAGGTATAGCATAATTATTTCTATATTTTTAATTAACACAGAATTTAATTGCAGTGTGATGTACAATTTTAAATGGAGTAAAGATTATACTCTTCATCGAAATAATATTAGTTTTCGATATTGCTGCGTATTTCCACCCCGTTCGGGAAACACCCTGTATGAATCCGTGGGTTTCAAATAATTATAAAAAGGGGTAACCACTAACACTTTATTTAATAATTTACTAATTACGCAGTACTTCTAAAATAACCTTATAACCTCACTTTTTGCTACCAAACTTCACTTTTTAAAACTTCTTCCTCTTCCGCCGGGAATCTTGTCCTATATACTCTGAAATTGCCTCTAGAGTTATCTAAAAATAATCGAGAATCTTCTTACACCTCACTCCAGAAAACTCTATCTCTTTCTACAAGTTTCCAGGACGTCACTATTAATCATGGGCGTACCATAGGGAGTGTAATGCATAACACTGCCCCCTCCGTAAGCCTGATCGTCCCTGTCAGGCAATTCAGAGTTATCAATGTATTTCGCCAGTCTATCCAAATGCACGATCTTCATCTTGGACTTTTTACTTCGTTGAATCCGATAGACGACGTCAATAATTTGAGTAATAACGGTATACGCTCCATCCCAAGGTGGTTGAAGTTTCGGTGACCTTCCTTTCTTTCGCTGTGGGTTGTACAGCCAAACCATTTTCCATTTTAACATTTTTATTTTATTTATCTATGTTTTGACAATACGTATCTTATTCTAGGAACATATGTATTTCATTGCACAATCTTATTTCAGGCATATATTTGTACACATAATATGCTGGGTCGATCTTAGACCAGGGGACCTGAAGACACGTTTATGATAGAGCTGATACTAATGCACATTCCCAATAGTATATGCGTTAACTTTGCTACGTTTTTCATAAGAAAATTGAAATAATTCCTGATATACCAATTATTACCTGAGTAATTTGAGAAGTTATATTCCAAACGCACAGGGAAAAGAAAGAAAAACATGCTACAGATAATGAGTCATCCAATAAAATTATAGATTGGCGGGTTGTGTAATCTCTTACGTGTTTCTATCTATCCGTATAAGATACTGTTTATGTCTGTGGGCGTTCCGGGGCGGAACGGAGGGAGAATGGAATTGTCCGTCGCATGGGTTGTCTGTTTGGTACAGCCAAACCAGATGAACCCTTCTGAACTACCTTTTCGGTCATAACGAGCCTTCATTCGGTCACTGGCTATGGTGATTTGGTCTCTAGTCAGCTCATGGACATTTCTTAGCCGTTCACTTATTTCATCCACATAGTTGTTCACTATATCGTAAGTCAAGGGCAGCTTCTAAAACTTTGAAATCCTGTTGGTGCTCTACTGGGATTGTCTGGGGCAACTCCAATGCTTGGCCTCTTAAAGCCAGGACTAATGCCATAGCCTTCTCTTCGTCATTCCAGTTGTTTGCACTCGCTGCTGCCTCAAACTGTCTCTTGTACGTCATCCAGGAACTTTGACCATCAAGGGAGGGAGATTTTAATCGCTGGCCTGATGATGCCACTTACTAATTTTCACTATCCCTCAACTGTCTTTTAAGCAGGTTTATTTCTCCTTTGACTTCTTCTTCGAACTTGTTTACTTTTTCTTTTACCTCACTTACATCTTCCTCAACCTTGTTTACTTGTCCTTTCACTTCACGTACTTCTCCCTTGATTCCACTTATTTCTTGCTCGACTTTATTTTTAAGTTCTTCGGCGACTAACAATATGGCATTTTGTTGTGTCTCGATAACTTGCCTTAGTTCATCTCTTTCTTCTTGTTGTTTTATGTCCAAGTCTTGCATGATTTTTCCCAATTCTTCTTGACGTCGTTTCTCTTCTTCTTGATGTCGTATATTTTGCTCTTGTTTTTCTTCTTGACGTCGTCTCAAGAATTTTTCTTAATTCTTCTTTCTCCTGTTGACGTTTTTGTTCCTTTTCTAGTTGTTTTCTTTCCCGTTTGTCTTTTTCTTCCTAGCGTTTCCTTTCCTGGTTATAGGCATATGATTATGTTAAAATCAACTGAATTTAACAACAATCACGTCAATATCGGTGGTAATGGGACTGTCCAGAACAATCTCGAACCAGCACAAAAAAAGTCTTATCTAGAGTTTTTGTGTCCAGTTGAAAGTTTTAATATTCTGCACTACTGTCCAAATAGAAAAGTTCTAGAGAGTTCACAAAAAGCACTTAACAAAACGAAAAGTCTTGTTCAGAGTCCTTAATCACTTTTCAGTTTTAAGGATTTAATTACTATCAGTAATGTCCTAATAAAATGTACTACAATGTCTTAAAAATGCACTTAACACTATCTTCGTCCGAAAATAACCCGCGAGCAATGTCCAATAAATTAGTACTCCGTATTACCACTAATTCCCGAGAATACACTGTCCAACCTTCTCAGACACTTCCCTTGTATAAAATTCCGCTTCTGACACCAATTGTTGCATATTTCCACCCCTTTTGGGAAACACCCTGTATGAATCCGTGGGTTTCAAATAATTTTAACAAAGGGTAACCACTAACACTTTATTTAATCATTTACTGATTACACAATACTTCTAAAATAACCTTATAACCTCACTTTTCGCTATCAAACTTCACTTTTATAATCTTCTTCCCCTTCCGCCGGGAATATTGCCTTATATACTCTGAAATTGCCTCTAGAGTTATCTAGAACAGAATCGAGAATCTTCTTCCGCCACATTCCAGAAAACTCAATTTCTTTCTACAAGTTTCCAGGACGTCACTATTAGTCATGGGCGTTTCATAGGGGGTGTAATGTATAGCAATATTTATTGGGACTCTACTTATAAATAAAGCGTATCTCCTATGTTTCTTCATATTTTCAATCCACTGCTTTAGTATAGATTAGTAGATAGTACTGACACTGACACTAGTTGATTATTAGTAATAGTAGATTCTTCTATAAAGATAAGTTGTGTTACTTCGATCTAATTTAATACGTTCTTCTTTTGAGATATAGTAACAAACACACTGTATATAACTGACTTTTATTTGAGCAATGATTGACATGATTTGGGTATGGACTTATTCAGTAAGTTTAGTAGCGACAACATCGAGTTTCATATCAAAATGATTTGCTTTGAAATGGGTCCCGATAAACATTTGTAATTGACATTATTGTGAATGGTATATGATAAGTTTTGTACCATTTGAATCGCAAATGTCACACGGCATGTGCGGTATGGAACTATCGATGACTATAAAATATTTAAACAAAGCATTGTTGTTGTTGAATGTACGTGTTTATATTTTTTATTGATTATTAAACACATGCATACCATAGTAGCTTTAGAGGGGTACACCATTTCTGATATCATATATACCAAGTGCTGGGTTACTTTGATGATAAATTTCAACAGTAATATAGAAGGTATTTTGACTATAACCAGTTTGTAGTGCAAGAATGAATGTAAACAAAGTTAAAAACTTTAAACCGTTAGGGTTTCAGTCTACTTAATTAGTGTATTTAGCAATAATTTTATTTTTTACAAAATTACAAAATGTAGATATACTATGCTGTTACAAACGTAGTGTGAGAATGATTCTGTAATAAATGCATTATACTCTTCACAATTACAAGACGAATTGTATACAGGGTGAGCCACGGTGGATGAAGTATTAAAAGTATATGAAGAACGGATCAACCGATTGCTTTCAAATTTTGGTTACCAAAATAATTGAGTATGATCTCTCCAACTAAAATATTTTCGAAAATGTGGTGTTGCCATTTATAAAATATTTATTTGTACATTTTAAAAATATACAGGGTATTCCATTTAAAATAACGAAGATGTTGCCAGTTTTACGTATAAGTGGCGACACCACACTTTCGAAAATATTTTAGTTGGAGAGATCATACTCAATTATTTTGGTAACCAAAATTTGAAAGCAATCGGTTGATCCGTTCTCCATATACTTTTAATACTCCACCCACCGTGACTCACACTTGCATTTGATCGGCACATTTCGAAAACCGGTAATATCTCTCGAAGAGAAAAAAATTTCATATACTTAACTGTGTTAGTTATCGTATTCTGAACAACTTTCAAAATGTCCGTTCGTCCGTCTGTCAGTTTGTCTGTCTGTTCTCCTGCCACGTTTCTTGTAAGCACGATAACTTAAGGACGAAAAGGCCGATTATATTGAAATTTAGACAGTAAGTTAGTGTTAACTAGAGAAAGCAGAACCCTTGAACAAAATCAATCATTAAATAAAAAAGTTATTAATTATTTGTAATTAACAAAGAAATATCTAAAACAAATATTATTTACAAAAAATCCTGCCAACCAAAATTAGCCATTTCGACTCAAAATAACTTTTGAAGAAATAATAATCGGATCGTAGTAAAAAAAGGTTTTAAAGTAGAAGAGTGCAGCTTTCATTTTAATAAAGAATTTGTAATGACAAATAAACGATTAGAGAATTAACAAGATAGGACAGCCGGCGAAAAAACCGATGATCTTTTATAGTACTGGCCAAACCGCGTGCCGGAATCAAATCTCGGATGTTTTATATACCGTCGGACCGGCTGCTCACCTTACAAAAATAACTAAATTTTTCGATGACTGGAAAATAAAAAAAACCGCTGCCTAAGGAATCACTACTTCCACATCCAGATTCTTCAGCTAAGTCGTTTTAAAGGAAACATCTTGACTATATTTGCACTCTAGTATGTGGAAATTATTGGTCATAGAATTTTAATAATATTTGGGGCAGATGTCATAGAAAAGTTTGAGGAGTTGGTTTCTACCATATACGTTAAAAATGAAGTTTTTAGTTCACCCTACTTATTTTCTACTATTCACCTCCCACCCCTTCAATGGAGGCATCTCAATCAGACGTCACTACAATACATACGTGTACTAATCTCAAGTGAATATCTCAATTTGATGTTATCAATCCCATTAATAATGAAGCGGAGTTGGTGAAGTTTGAAAAATATTAGAAAGAAATCTGAGGCCTTGGTTTCTAGTATATACACCGAATCCCAAATTTCTGTACTCTTATCACCTTGATTTACTTATTTTCCCCTAGTCACTCCTATTAACCCTAACCCTTCTACGGAATCATCCCAAAATATAATCTAGTTCCAGATGTCGTTATAATACATACGTCTACCAAATTACAAGTGAATATCTCAATTTTATTTTATTAACCCCTTTAATAATGTAGTAAGGGTAGTGGAAGGGTTGAAACATATTGTTAAAAAATTTGAGGTCTTGGCTTCTAGGACATACATCGAATTTCAAGTTGCAATACTCTTACCAGCTTGCTTTACTTATTTTTCCCTATTTACCTCTACTTACCCCCACTCCTTCAACGCAATCATGTCAAAATATAATCTAGTTTCAGATATAATTATAATATATAAATGTACCAAATTTCAAGTAAAAATTTAAATTTAATTTTATCAACTCTTAATAAGGGAGTGGGGGTGGTGGGGAGAAATAGAAAATACTAATAAAAAAACCTGAGACCTTCGCTACTAGTACATACACCGAATTTCAAGTTTCTGTAGTCTTACCAGCTTGCTTCACTTATTTTCCCCTATTTACCCCTATTTAACCTCCAACCCTTCAACGGAATCATCTCAAAATATAATCTAGTTCCAGATGTCGTTATAATACATACGTCTACCAAATTACAAGTGAATATCTCAATTTTATTTTATTAACCCCTTTAATAATGTAGTAAGGGTAGTGGAAGGGTTGAAACATATTGTTAAAAAATTTGAGGTCTTGGCTTCTAGGACATACATCGAATTTCAAGTTGCAATACTCTTACCAGCTTGCTTTACTTATTTTTCCCTATTTACCTCTACTTACCCCCACTCCTTCAACGCAATCATGTCAAAATATAATCTAGTTTCAGATATAATTATAATATATAAATGTACCAAATTTCAAGTAAAAATTTAAATTTAATTTTATCAACTCTTAATAAGGGAGTGGGGGTGGTGGGGAGAAATAGAAAATACTAATAAAAAAACCTGAGACCTTCGCTACTAGTACATACACCGAATTTCAAGTTTCTGTAGTCTTACCAGCTTGCTTCACTTATTTTCCCCTATTTACCCCTATTTAACCTCCAACCCTTCAACGGAATCATCTCAAAATATAATCTAGTTCCAGATGTCGTTATGATACATATGCGTACTAAACATGTGAATATCTCAATTTTATTTTATCAACCCCTTAAATAATGGAGTAGGGGTGGTGGGGGCTGAAATAAATTATCAAAAAATCTGGGGCCTTTGCCTCTTGGACATACACCGAATTTCAAGTTTCTGTGGTCATACCTGCTTGCTTTACTAATTTCCTCCTATTTACCCCTAAATAACCCCGAACCCTTCAAAGGAATCATCTCAAAGAATAATCTAGTTCCAGATGTCGTTATAATTCATACGTGTATCAAATTTCAAATGAATATCTCAATTTTATTTTATCAACCCTTGTAATAATGAAGTAGGGGTGGTGGGGGTTGAAAAATATTATAAATAATCTGAGACCTTGGCTTCTAGTATATACACCGAATTTAAAGTTACTGTAGTCTTACCAGCTTGCTTTACTTATTTTCCCCTATTTACCCCTATTTAACCCCCAACTCTTCAACGGAATCATCTCAAATTATAATCTAGTTCCAGATGTCGTCATAATACATACGTGTACCAAACTTCAAATGAATATCTCAATTTTATTTAATCAACCCTTTTCATGTTGGAGTAGGGGTGGTGGGGGTTGAAAAATATTATAAAAAAATCTGACTCCTTGGCTTCTAGTACGTATACCGAATTTCAAGTTTCTGTACTCTTACCAACTTGTTTTACTTATATTCCCCTATTTACCTCAAATTAACCCCCAACCCTTCAACGGAATCATCTCAAAATATAATCTAATTTCAGACGTCGTTATAATACATACGTGTACGAAATTTCAAATGAAAATCTCAACTTTGTTTTATCCACCCCATTAATGGGGTAGGGGTGGTGGGGGGTTGAAAGATGTTATAAAAAAATCTTAGGCCTTAACTTCTAGTACATACACCAAATTTCAAGTGTCTGTTCTCTTACAAGCTTGCTTTACTTATTTTTCCCTATTTTCCCCTATTTAACCCCCAACCCTTCACCGGATTTCCTCAAAAAACAATCCAGTTCCAGATCTCGTCATAATATATACGTGTACAAAATTTCAAGTCAATATCTCAAACCGTTCCGGAGAAAACGTGCGGACAAAAAAAGTTACAGACAGACCGACAGACCGACAGACAAACAGAAATTTTTTTTTTTCGCTCAAATTTAAAATCTCGACGTTTCATGACATTCTAAACCTATTTCACGAATAAAAATTTTTGAAATTTTTTTTGCGATTACTATACTTCCAATCCACTACGTGGATGTGGAAGTAAAATTAACCGTGACAAAACTCAGACAATTACCTTTAACCGAAAATTTACAGACATAAAAACTATTACAAAACTACAAATGGATGGACACACAATTGAGGAGCGAAATTCGGTCAAATACCTAGGGATAACCCTGGATAAACGACTGAGTTTCGCCCCTCATATTACCCAGACAATAAACAGAACATACGCGACACTCAACAAACTGTATCATCTTGTCAATAGACGTAGTAAATTGTCAATAGACAATAAAATTACTCTATATAAAGTTATTTTCAGGCCCATCATGACATACGCATGTCCGGCTTGGAATTTAATTTCACCTACACAATACAAGAGGATACAGACAACACAAAACAAACTCATACGCTTACTTACTAAAGCAGACAGGTATACTCCGATTGTGGAGTTACATAGGGCCACGAATCTCCTAATGATAAGAGGTTTCGTGGAAGAAAGGGCTCAGGCAACAACTAAAATTCAGTAATCGGAGGCTACTGCTGACATTACTGACATACGAATTCACGATAACCCGACCCACACGCACAAATTAATCCACCAAAGACTACCCGTCTTTTACGAAAGACGGTGACAACTACCCCCGACAAACCCACGAAACGGACAAAACACACCCACAAAAAACACAACTTTTACTCTATCTTATACTCAAACTTCTCTTACCTTTTACCCGCTGACAGCGGTTTTACTATCTCTATAAACGGCAATTTGCCCATTTAAACAAGTCCCCATTGTTTTAAGCAGGGTTTTTCTGTTTTTCTCTGTATAATCGGAACATCTGATTACACAAAAAAATTACTGTATTATTATTTTAATTTCTATGGAAAATAACAAAAACAAAATAGACATAAATAATTAAGAAGTGTCATCCCAGCAAATGTCTTAATCAAAATTCAGCAATACTAAATCTCTAGCCATACCATCGGCGGCTGGTAAATTTTGTTTGTGTCCCACAATATAAATTACCAGTATTGATTATATTGAATTACTATCAAATAGAGTTAGTGCTGAAATGTATTTATAGTTAAACAAAATAAAAACCGCTGCCTAAGGAATCACTACTTCCACATCCAGATTCTTCATCCAAATCACTTTGAAGCAAACATCTTGACTATATTTGCACTCTAGTATGTGGAAATTATTGGTCATAGAATTTTAATATTTGGGGCAGATGTCATAGAAAAGTTTGAGGAGCTGGTTTCTATCATGTACGTTAAAAATGAAGTTTCTAGTTTACCGTACTTATTTTCCACTATTCACAACCTACCACCTCCCACCCCTTCAATGCAGTCATCTCAATCAGATGTCACTACAATACATACGTGTACTAACTTTCAAGTGAATATCTCAATTTGATGTTATCAATTCCATTAATAATGAAGCGGAGGTGGTGGAGTTTGAAAAATATTAGAAAGAAATCTGAGGCCTTGGTTTCTAGTATATACACCGAATCCCACATTTCTGTACTCTTACCAGCTTGATTTACTTATTGTTAACCCCAACCCTTCTACGGAATCATCCCAAAATATAATCTAGTTCCAGATGTCGTTATAATACATACGTCTACCAAATTACAAGTGAATATCTCAATTTTATTTTATCAACCCCTCTAATAATGTAGTAAGGGTAGTGGAAGGGTTGAAAAATATTATTAAAAAATCTGAGGCCTTAGCTTCTAGGACATACACCGAATTTCAAGTTGCAGTACTCTTACCAGCTTGCTTTACTTATTTTTCTCTATTTACCTCTATACTTACCCCCATTCCTTCAATGCAATCATGTCAAAATATAATCCAGTTTTAGATATAGTTATAATACATAAATGTACCAAATTTCAAGTGCAAATTTAAATTTAATTTTATCATCTCTTTTAATAAGGGAGTGGGGGTGGTGGGGAGATGGAAAATACTAATAAAAAACCTGAGACCTTCGCTTCTAGTATATACACCAAATCCCAAATTTCTGTACTTTTACTAACTTGCTTTACTTATTTTCCCCTATTTAACCCCCAACCCTTCAACGGAATCATCTCAAAGTATAATCTAGTTCCAGATGTCGTTATAATACATACGTGTACGAAATTTCAAATGAATATCTCAACTTTAATTTATCAACCCCATTAATGGGGTTGGGGTGGTGGGGGGGTTGAAAAATATTATAAAAAAATATGAGTCCTTAACTACTAGTACATACACCGAATTTCAAGTTTCTGTATTCTTACAAGCTTGCTTTACTTATTTTCCTCTATTTACCCCTATTTAGCCCCGAACCCTTCACCAGATATCCTCAAAAAACAATCCAGTTCCTGATCTCGTTATAATATATACGTGTACAAAATTTCAAGTCAATATCTTACACCGTTCCGGAGAAAACGTGCGGACAAAAAAAGTTACAGACAGACCGACAGACAGAAAATTTTTTTTCGCTCAAATTTAAAATCTCGACGTTTCATGACATTCTAAACCTATTTCACGAATAAAAATTTTTGAAAATTTTTTTGCGATTACTATACTTCCAATCCACTACGTGGATGTGGAAGTAAAATTAAAATCGAAATGGACCGGCTGCATACGCTGGGTTGGACATGGGACGTGCTTGTTGTCAGTAGCGAGAGACACATGTCGCATGGGGTAGGAATATATAATGGGAAGTGTGGGTATTTGTGAGATGCCTTCTTTAAGTTTCCATGCTTCATTTTTAGTTTCCATCTGTCATCATCGGATGGGAAGTAGAGGGGCTTGCAAGATGCTTCTTTTTAGTTTCCATGCTTCTTTTAAGTTTCAATCTATCATCATCTTATTAATTCTTCCTCCAAGTCTTCTGTTTCTAAATCTAGCAGTGTGCCCCTCCTTCTGCCCGTTTGCGTTCACTTCCTTTGTCTGCCAAGCCATAGCATTTGCTCGCCGCAGGGAACTTTTTTTTATTAACCGTTCCACAGATAAATATCTATTTGCGGTGGAGGTGCCCTATCTCGCGATAAAAAAGCTTTTTATGGCGAGTTGGTTGTGAGAAAGAGGGCCGAGAGGATATTTTGCACACCCTGTATATCAGTTTGTTTCTACAGTAATTACTTTCAACTCCGCTTTCCAATTCCTGGTATTTTCTATTTTATTACCTATATTTAATACCTTTTCATTTTTACCCCTAAATTTTTTCTCTATTGTGTAATAAACTGTCCTGTGACAAGGATTAATAAACCAATGAATAGAACTTAAAAATGCATAAAAATAAAACTTATCTTTTCATCCTTTGCTTTGCTATACCAGTCCGTTGCTTTGCCAGATGTTTACGTTATCACACCAACCACTTGAGAAGTGGTTCTCGGTCGCAACGCAACGTTAGAACAATACTCAACCTAATATTACGTTGTAGATTTACAAGGCATATTAGTATGAGATAAATATGGTGCTCTATTTTGGAAAAAAAATATTAATATCACCACCAACATAGGAACTAAATAGTGTAGGGATTTATTTAAAATTTATAGTGTATATTAATAAACATTCAATTTTTTTTAAATCACTAACTTTGTAATAATAAGTGCAGTAATAGGTGTTGTTGTAAGAAGCTAGGAGTCCATTGCATAATAAGCTGATTTTAATCCATGTTCCCCACTAATATTATCCAGTTGGCATATTTATGACGGTGGAAAATATTTCTTATGTACTAAAAATACAAGACTTCATACGTCTTGCAATGATGATTTCGATATTTTTGGACATAATAGTATAGAGCATCAATTAATATACAGTTTTGAACGTTGCTGGATTTGAAGGAAGTGACTCATATTCAACACGCGTTTTCTATAGTTCTCTGAAATAAACCGATATATTTTGCTGGAATAATTCGATTGTAAAAACTCAGTCAGTGAAATTAAATTTGGACTTATTACTACAATACCGCCCATACAATCGATATCATATTTCTGGAAATAGAAAAAGTACCTAGATGCTACATTTTTCTACATATTTATTACATATTTCAGCACCCTCGCGTTTTTTATTTTTTCTTGGATGATAAAGAACCAATAGACTAATTCAACGCTGCTATCGCAATCGCCATACTTCATTCAACCTCCGTCTAACATTTGATCCTTTTAGCTTTTGCCAAGAAGTCATATATTGATATAGGGGACGAACGTAAGCCTATGTATCAAATCGCCCCCCGGAAATGGATTCGGCAGACAATTTTACATATATAATTTTACATATACATATATATTTACATATTTAATGCAGACCTAATCTTAAAAGAATGTCCAAAAATTGCATAGCAATAAAGAAATAAACCGAATTTCGATTACTGGATCCCTGACTATACTGTCTTACTGTCATACTGTCAACTTCATTAACTACTTATTTTTAAAATGTGCGTGTTTTAACCAAGTTTTCATTGGCTTAATTTGCAAGAACGCAGCTTAAAAAATAAAAACGTTCTGCCTTTTGTTTATTAGTGAAAGTCAAACATTTTTTCAATGGTTTTCTTTAGCTCGAAATGTTGTATGTATAGTTGTCTACAAATATTTATAAAAAACCGCAAAGCTGTTCCGCTTACGTACAGATGGGAGAGTGGGGCATGTTCAAATCTGGTAAAAAATGGTAAATGATAAATATAATGTATTACTTAATACGTGGAACAACATTGTTGAGAAATAATCGGAAACAAGCCTCTTTTAATTAAAATTTCATTGCGCAAATCATCCCTAACTATATCTGTGATTGGATACGCCCTCGCCAGTTTTACACAAGTCAATAGCCGTAAATTTTGACATATTCTAAAAATTTTAATTCAATGTCATAAATAATTTGGTTATAATTTCTATTTTATCGTTTGCATATTATATATCAGTTTTTAATCCCTTTTGTATAAATCTGAAGGTAAAAAGTGGCTAATTACTTGGTGCCTTATATTGCGTAAATCGTATGGATGCTGTATAAAATACCTAGAGGTCAAATAGAGGTCGATGATTTATATAATATAATAAAATACACACAAAAACACTGTAGTCGTGTATTATTGGTGGCACAAAGCGCCAAAAAGGTTTTAGTGTATTTTCTAGTTACTTTCATGGTGTGAATGGAACTTTCATGTTTACTCCTCCTGGTTTAAAAACAGACTATAGAACGCCATACCCAGGTAGCAGACAAGCAGAGCTATACTTTGAATTTATCTATCAATATCGCGAAGGACGGACAGTACGTCCACCAATGCTTAAGATATCCTATCTTGACACAAAAGAGAGTAAGATTTTATTATTAGAAACGTCACTAAATTACTGTCGAAAATGCGATTTTTAATTCTCTAGTATTTATTTTGTTTATTCTAATACTCAAAAATTTAAAGTACGGCTCTGTAGGACCGTCTCGACAGGTAAAAATAGCGACTTTGATACTTTAATGGTCTGTTTTTATAGTCTTTTTTATTTGCATTAAATATATGTGGAGACAACTATATGTATGTAATATATGTTCAAATCTGGTGATTGAACTTTTGACCACTTCCCAATATCCGATCATTTTTCTTGAAATAAGTTTGGAATGTCATGAAACGTCGAGATTTTAAATTTGACCGAAAAAAATTTTCTGTCTGTCTGCCTGTCTGTAACTTTTTTGTCGGCACGTTTTCTCTGGAACGGTTTAAGATACTGACATTAAATTTTCTGCACGTATGTATTATAACGAAATCTGGAACTGGATTGTTTTTTGAAGATGTCCGGTGAAAGGTTGGGGGTAAATAGGGGGAAATATGTAAAGCAAGATGGTAAGAGTACAGAAACGAAATTTGATGTATACACTAGAAGCCAAGGCCTCAGATTTTTTTATAATGTTTTTTAACGCCCCACCACCCCTACTAAATAGGGGAAAATTAGTAAATCAAACTGGTAAGAGTCCAGAAATTTGGGATTTCGTGTATATACTAGAAAGCAAGGCCTCAGATTTCTTTCTAATATTTCTCAAACCCCACCAACTCCGCTCCATTATTAATGGGATTGATAATACAAAATTGAGATATTCACTTGAAAGTTAGTACACGTATGTATTGTAATGACATCTGATTGAGATGATTCCATCGAAGGAGTCCCACACAGCACATGACATCCCTAGGATATCCTCATTTGGTCCCGCATATCCCAATCGAGGACAACATTCCTCAGGATATCCTTGGGATATCCCAATAAAATACATACAACCTGAGAATATCCCAAATGGGGATATCCTAGACAAATCCTGGCAAGATGTCCTAGTAATATCCTGCAAAGATATTACAAGCCTAACAAAATATCCACTGGAATATCCTGGGTAAGTCCTAGAGTCGTCCTATTATAGGTATTATTACTTAGGAGATTTCAACAACAAAAATAATAAAAAGTACGTCTTTTATTGGTTTGTAAAATTTGCTTCTAAAAACTTATTTGTTTGTTCTATTTGATAATCCCCTCCAGTACAAATAATCCATTAAAAATGTATTAAAAATGTGTATCTTATTTAAATAGCAGTTATTTATAATTTATTTTTAATACATTTAAAGGCAAGAGATCATTTTTATGTAATATTTCATGCTTTTACAATTTTTATTTGAAACTTTTTTTTACACATTTTGAGTAATTTTGAAAAAACACTTTGTTATATATTTTTTCACCCCTTCTCGGAATTGAAAAAAATTTTTCTTTCATTAATCGTGTTCAAATACTTCAAAGTAATTTATATAAAAAATTTACCTCAAAATTTTGATTTGTCGACCTATTTCGTTGGACTATATATAACCTCTATTAGTTTGGTAGATTTACTTTTAAAGTGATATAAGCCAATTGATGGATACAAATATGTGTATGGAGTTGTACATATATGTATCACATATTTATTAGTCATTTTACCTCTGCCATTATATAAACTTGTATTCCTTTGTCACTGTGTACTATATTATAAAACATGTTTTTTTTGCTGTCTTTAGAAATATCCAATATACTCTAAAAGAACTGGGGATGTCCTATATAAAGTCCAATCAATGTCTTCAGGTTGTTCATAGAAAGGCATAACCCATATAAGAGCTGATGATGTCCTGCACACACCCGTACTGATGTCCTGAGGACATCATCAGCAAAGCCCGAACTGTCCCATTTGGATATCCTACGGACATCCTAAGGTGATAATGGGATCTTCCCAGGATATCCCATATGTCCTGAAAAGTTGTCCCCAGTATGTTCTGAGGATGTCTTTGTGCTGTATGGGGTGGAAGGTGGTAAGTTGTGAATAGGGGAAGATAAGTAGGGTAAACTAGAATCGTAATTTTTAACGTATATGGTAGAAAACAACACCTCAAACTTTTCTATAACATCTGCTCCAAATATTATTAAAATTCTGTGACCAATAAATTCCACATACTAGAGTGCAAATCTAGTCAACATGTTTCCTTTAATTTTCCAGGTTTTCCAGAAAGTACAAACCCTGATGCATACCTATATATTTATTTATTTCCGCAATTTATTTATTTATTATACATTTATTTTATTCAAACAATAAACTGGTCAGTGTTTCATGAAGGCCTTGTATCAATTTATAATCAACACTTTTTAAGTAGTGGGCGTAATAGAAGTCAGTTTTAATAGGAAGATTTCTATGATGCTATTTTCATGTCTACCAAATTGGTCCAAAATGTATATCTAACAAAAGATGTGTATATAAGAAATCGTCGACTTATACCTACGCAAAAAGATACATTTACACCCACAATCAAGTTTCCGTCGTTGTCAAAAATTTATAACTAAAAGATATAAAATAACATTATATTCTCAGTTCTATCCTAAACATAGTTGTTACATACAACGAAAGGGTTCAATATTTAAGTGTAATGTGGATCTACCATCTCATACCGAAAACAAAACTCGCTCAAAATTTTAAAACATCTCGTTCCTTGTGAATATTGCCTATTATCAAACTTATCAGGCCGTAATATCGCTTGCTCTCTGGCCTTTTCACAGCCGTCTTATCACGTATGTAATGTCAGAGCCGGAGCCTAGCGGTGCGGTCACGTGACTTTTTTATTTTCATAAGATATCCTGTATCTGCTGGCCGTGTCTGGTCGACTTCACAATGCACTGACAGTACAGCGGACCAGCTGTTTTTTCCACGTGCCTGTGCAGTTTCCTCACGTATTCCATGCCTACCGTTTCGTTTGATGGCCAACACGAAAGTTTGAACTGCCAGTCCCTCGGAGGCTTTCGTGTTTAGTTTGTTTTTTCTTCTTACAGCGAAAACATTTTTGAATTTGAATATCCACCGAAAACGAACTATTTTTAATTTCATAATATATGTGCAGCGAATATGTAAAATAGTGTAGGTATTAAGAATGTTGAGAAAATAATAGGAGAGAATACCGCTTGTGGTAACAATGTTGGGAAAATATTTTCGAAACCGCTGATTTAATATTCTCAAGGCTCGCATACTATTAATTTTTTATTTCTCTAACCGTGGCCTGCAAGTTTACTTCTATAATAAACGGTGAAACGGAGGGTCTATTCAGTGCCGGCGGTAGCCCAAAGAGACATTAGTAAAAAAAAGCACAGCTTGCAAGTTATTTCGTCCAATAAGCACTATACGTACCTATAACATTACTACTACTTCTACTTTTCTTTTTGGGACTTCCTAAGTTCCTGCCACATGTAATTTTATTTCTAAATGACGCCCGAGGAATATACAAAATACAATTAACCATTATGTTATTGGAAAATAACTTCTACGTCTGTGACTTTTACGCCGAAGGATCCGTTAGAGGTTGCCTGTTTTGACAAATTTCACAAATAAGTATAAAAATATAAAAATGAAATATTTCGCCGACATTTGGGAAACCTATTTTGTTTCCTTTTTCTGTCTTTTTGGGAAATCTTTTGTGCTGTATATGTTAAATACACAGCTCTAATATAATGATATGTTTGTTATATTTACTGCTTACACAGAGCCATTGATATAGTTCACAATTTAATTTTATACAGTATTAAGTTTGTAAAGTTCTTCTTTTGACATTGGCAACCAGGTTGCACAAACATCTACGGAACAATTCGACACGGATCTATCCTCATTCAATAATATTATTGATAATTGTTTAATTTTTCTTTTTTTTGCTATCCGCTTTTTTTGTTAACACAGTTTTGCCTAGTCCCAGTTTTTCACATGTCCGTTCTCCCGAACGTGCAAATCTTCGACATATGAATTTCGTTTTACTTGATGTAATTCTTGCGTTAATTAAATCTTAACCGAAAGATCTGGATGACCTTTCGGTTACTGGTGATTCGGGCTCTGTCGAGAAAGGACAAGTAACTCCATGTGGAGAATGTCTCGCCTGCTGAAAAGACCGTTTTTGACCATCCCTACATTTGTACAAAATAATATCACTTATAGCAAAGATTCGGACAAGATCGAGATCATCGCTTGCCCATGTGCAACCCACAAATACAACCTCGCCAAATTTCTTGCCGTTCAAGGATCACGTCAAACACCGTCAACAATATCCCGGATTGAGTCCCTATCCCTTCTAACAAAATTCCTAAGCTCCTCACAAGTCCCACCAAAATTAAAAAGCGTAAAAATATTCCCAAATAATAAAGCCTGTGGGTCGGATACGATTCCAAATATTTGTCTATTTTAGTCCAATCAAGGAAACGTAAAATGTATTAATATAGTGTAAACAAAAAATTTCTTAAATTATGACCGAAAAATCCCAGGATACATCAAGTTAATTTGATATCAACGGTCAAGAAAATACCAATATTTATTTATAAACTCAAATTTAAAATTTTCGCGTTTCGTGACATTCTAAACTTATTTCAAAAAAAAATTTGAAAACACTGCTATAGAATAGATGATGGAAAAGAACTTTGGAAAAAGTATTGATCCTAGGAAAAAATGAATAGGAACTTATTTGTAGGAAATTTCATGTACTTTAATATTGTATTATCGCGTGTTTCCGCTCCTTTGGGAAACTACCTCATCAATTTCCATACGTTCCAAATAAATTATACAAGAATAACCACTAACATTTTATTTAATAATTTACTAATTACGCAATACTTCTAAAATCACCTTTACAATGTTTATTACTTTGGATTTCTAACCTCACTTTTAACTTCCTCTTCCTGGTCTCTAGAGCCATCTAGACATCTTCCATACCCTTCTCGGTGACGATCCAGAACAATTAGAAACTCGATATTGTTCTGTACACTTCTAGTACCATGCTTGTACCAGTGGCGTATCAGCTTCTGTTCCTAAGGGGGCGAATACGTAACACTATATAGACACTTTTTCACTAGAGGGCGTGGTTTTCGAGTTATTCCAGAAAAATGTTAAAAGGGGACCTTTAAAGTACCCCCACCCCTGCAGACAATCCACTGGTCAGAACTTTTAGTATGTTGTTCTGGGCACTCCTCCCGACAACTATACAGACATTGGCAACTACACGAATAATTTCCTCTATTTGGCCGTTTTTGGGCTTCTTTGGCTGGACTATTAAATAAAGTCATTTGCCAACTGTTGATTATAAATGCCATAGTAAAACTGCAATACTTTCCTAGTGTCTGGAAACTAGCTATTATCGTCCCAATTCTAAAGCCGAACAAGCCGCTATACCACCTCGCCAGTTATCTCCCGATTAGTTTATTGAGTAGTCTCTCCAAACTAACAAAGAAGTCGTCTTCAGAATTTTAAGGCATGTAAAATGCGGTGAGTACAAAGCGGGCAGGCGGCATCTTCACCTATTCAATGATACCGCCGCGCGGACTCCTTTGACGGAAATTTTTTATGTGCCTTGGAAATATGAATGCAACTATACTATTATGCATTCTTAATAAAACGGTAGATAAAAAAACGGCTAACTCCTGCGCAGCAGTTCGGCTTTAGAAGTGGGCCTAGTACCACCCTCGTACTATTGCAGGGTGGTACAGGGCATACACTAAAGTTACAATGAGAAACAGTCTTATTACTCCTCGACATTGAAAAGGTCTATGACATAGTCTGGCTTAACAGCATAATATAGACTTTCTGAAGTTTTAAAAAGTTCCCATTATTGTTACACTAACTAAAAGTACATAGAAACCCGCTACGTTACAGATTGCGTAAATGGTGCACTATCATCACATGAACGAATGTTAGCGGGCGTCCCCCAAGGGGGAATATTATCTCCACGTCTTTGTAACCATTTTACCTCAGGCATCCTATCTCATTCCGGCACAAACCTGCTCCTATATGCAGATAATACCGTATTGTATGGATAGTTTTTTAAACTCAAACGACCACCCAGAAGGTGAGGTATCATCAGTATAAAATCAGAAAATACTTCCAGAAACACAATAAACAACGAGACTGCTACTATAAGATTTAATCGTAAATTTACCAACATTAAAACTATAACTAAACTAAAGATCGAGTAGACGGTAATTGAGGAGCGAGCGTAAGACGGTGACCTTAAAAATCAGACATATAAGCCACGACGACGTACAAACACACAGTCCCATATCCCACCTTCCCATTCCAAGACCTGCTGATATCAACATTTTTAACAAGCTGACACTTATCATAAACTGTTGTTTTGTTTCCTTATTTTTCCTGTTTATCTGAAACACAACTTAATGCCTGGATAAAAAACTCATAAATATTAATTTGTAAGATTTGCCATATCTAGCAGTACAGGAGCCAACGTCCAATTACCTGACACATTCGTGTAATGCTAACGCTACACGTTGGGCCAAGTATAGCAAACTTCGGCCAAGGCCATCGTGTGTATGATAAGTTTGTCTTGGTTGGCCGCGAATGGGTTTGTCTTGATTGGCCTCGGTGTCGGTAAATAGTACACAAATCGAAGGGATTTTGGGCGTGCTTGAGTCAGATACCAATTCCCGTCCACACGTTGGTGCATAAATACCGGATACAGTGTGCGTATCTATGTTTTTCGTGTAGTTAGTGTTGAGTTAGATTGTAGATTGCGGAACAACGATAATATTTTTAAGTTAAATAAATCATTGGCTTGAGATTTTGAACAGGTAATGGAGACTTCTATAGCTGTCACCAGTAGCTAGAAACCTTAAAGTAATAGCCAAACAAAGTATAGCTGATATAGCTTTTCTCCGATCAGCATCTCTCTTTGGAATACTTTGTCCTATTTTGCACAGGAGAAATTCGAAGTTAGTTGATGACATCGTACAGAAATTCTCGAATTCACTATCTTCTAAGTTCTGGCAAGAACTGTTGTATCGGCCAACGTTTGGATGGTGTATTTATAGACAAATGTTTCGACAATTATTTCGGCAATTGTTTCGATCAAAATATGGCCCAACGTGTGGCGCCAGCATTAGATAGAGATGTGATCAATCCTTTGCCTTAGAGCATGGCAGACAAGAAAAGTGGAAGAAGTACAGAGACAGATATTTTAAACTTGAAATGTGTTTAGTTTTAAGCCATGACTAGTAAATGTCAAGATGATTTCTTTTTAAATAATTAAGATCATTTACAAATTAAATTTCTAACACCAAGAAAAAATGTCATATCGCTTGTCTTATCTGCCATATTCTAAGGCAAACGACTGATCATGTCTCTAGGTTAAATAAATTGTTCGAAATTATAGGGTGCTTTGGACAAAGAAGAGATAAGTCAGTTGATGTGGGCACCTATAGTAGAACCTAGGAGGGTTAAACATGAATATCTGTGTTGGATAATTTTATTAGTAAAATATCTTTATTTAATTTCTAAAAAGTAACTTTTCTTTTCTGTCGTTAATTTTTATATTATAAACAATGGGCTCCCTCTCTGCTCGACCACTTTGGGTAATGCCGAGCCTGTTGACTTTTGTAATATAACGAATACTCTAGATAGTAAACATGTTTTGAAAAAGTAAAAGTGTTTGATATGTGACATATTAATTGGAATTAAATGAAAGGCTTGCGGGTATTCTTATTTTATTACGTTAAAATTTTAATCAAGAGTTCAAATTTAATCAGCAGCGGCGTGTTTTTAATTCCAATGTGTCAATGTTTCCTTCCAGTTTCAAGCGTGTAAGATGAAAATAAAAGCTTAGAAAATATAATTAAGAGAAAGAGAATATACCAAATAAGTATGTTTGAAAAGTTGACGCAAAAATCATATATTTTTAAAACATAGCATTAAAGTTCAAGTTTTGACGTTATTCTGATCCTGGCTTTAAAAAATTGTCGCTTCATTTGATTTCAAACGCGGCAAGGAAATACAGGTACCAATGTAAATGGTCCTATTAATTTCTTCTAAACTAAAATCTAGATCAACCGTTATCGATGCCAAAAGTTTAGAAATGATAAAATACTTTTGGAATATTATTACATGAAAACGTGTGTTTTAAACATTTGTAATCTTTATCATGCACGATGCATCTCTTAATTGCAGTCTTGTGTTTAATTAAGAAGGAATTTTAAACTTTAAGATAAGAAATACGCTGTGTTTTTTAGTTATGTTGTGTTTTATAAATACATTATTCGCATCAAACAAAATGATAACGTGTATCGATAAAGATACCGTAAAACTAAAAACAGTAATATTTATCTTTATTATAATTAGATTTATCTGGTGAACAAATTGGCTTCGACGTATTTTTGAGTAACGGAACGGATATAAAACAAAACTTTATTACATTCGTAATTAGTTACATACTTTCGAAAAATTTCGAAATATAAATTGTTTGAAATACGTTTGTATAAAGCAGACCGACTAATTTTATAGATTTAAATTTCTGAGATCGCATGATTCTTAAAGATGGCGTAATTTTGAAATATCAACAATCGTTTAATAATAATAATAATAACAATAGCTTTATTGCCCAACAGTACAACCATTTACAGAGCAATACAATCAAGTTTACATAAAGTAACTTAGAACTTAGAGCATAGATATATATTTTGTATATGTATAAAGTAAGATAAACATTAGATAAATAATAAGGATTGCATAGTTTAATATGTTATTAGTAGAAGTACTATGTTATTAACAGAGGTGACGGTCCTCAACTTATTACAATTATTACTTATTGCAACCATTACTTATTACAACTATTTTAATTATTTAGACCAGAAAAAAAAATTACAGCTTCTTGTGTCAACTGCTTTAAGGTACAGGTGTTAATATCACATACATGACAGATTTCATTCAAATTGTCACAAATTACATTGACTGGGGACCTTAGCAATAAATTTGTTCAAGCTCTACTGTTATGAAAGAGAGTAGTTTGCCTATATTAAAGTCTAGGTGTATAAAAGTTAATTCGAGCCAGCAAATCAGAACAGTCTATTTGTTGGTGTAACAGCTTATCAAAAAATGTCAATGAGGCACATTTCCTTCTAATTTCTAGACTGCTGATACTGAATCTTTCTGTTAAGTGGTTTTAATCTATGCCTCTTGCAGAATATTCACTATCAACCTTGAATGCCAAATACTTTAAAAATCTCCTTTGAACACGTTCTACTACCTCTACGTGATAGTTATAGAAAGGATACCAGATTAGAGATCCATATTCTAGTTTTGATCGGATATGTGAACAGAATAAGATCTTTAAGGCATTGGCATATCCGTGAGACTCTAACAATTTCTTACAATAAAACCAAAGAACTTCATAGCATCAGATAATTTCTGCATCACGTGATCATTGAAAGTAAATTGAGAATGAAATGTTATACCCAGAGCCGCTGTGAAACTAGCAGCCAAAGATAGCAGCTTAAATCTACGAAAACACCCGAAGACGCATAGACGTTCGTCATAATCATAACTAGGGACATTACTAAATAAAACATTTAATCACCGTACAGCATGTTAAGAGTTCATAATTAGGTTGTATTAAGCAAGGTCTGTAAAATGACGTCAACTTGTCTTGGATCCATGGGGTAGACTACCCTTTCAATATATAAAAATTAATAACTTCACAACCAGCGGAATGTACAAAATTTCCATTTACGACAGGTTGTATAAAGTCATTTCGAATGTGTCTGTAAAGTGGCATCAATTTGTCTTGGGTCCACGGGGTTGAAACAACCATTTAAATAAATAAAAATTAATAACTTCGCAACCAGCCCGATGCACATAATTTGCATTTAAGACAGGTTTTATAAAGTCACTTCAAATACGTCTGTAAAGTGACGTAAATTTGTCTGGCGTCCACGGGGTCGAAACAACCCTCCATATAAATAAATATTAATAACTTCGCAACCAGTCCGATGTACATAATTTTGCGTTTAAGACAGGTTTTATAAAGTCATTTCAAATGCGTCTGTAAAGTGGCGTCAATTTGTCTTGGGTCCACGGGGTTGAAACAGCCCTCTATTTAAATAAAAATTAATAATTTCGCAACCAGTCCGATGTACATATTTTCCGTTTAAGGCAAGTTGTATAGAGTCATTTCAAATGCGTCTGTAAAGTGGCGTCCATTTGTCTTGGGTCCACGGGGTTGAAACAACCCTTTAAATAAATAAAAATTAATAACTTCGCAACCAGTCCGATGTACATATTTTCCGTTTAAGGCAAGTTGTATAGAGTCATTTCAAATGCGTCTGTAAAGTGACGTCAATTTGTCTTGGGTCCACGGGGTTGAAACAACCCTTTAAATAAATAAAAATTAATAACTTCACAACCAGTCCGATGTACATATTTTCCGTTTAAGGCAAGTTGTATAGAGTCATTTCAAACGCGTCTGTAAAGTGGCGTCAATTTGTCTTGGGTCCACGGGGTTGAAACAACCCTTTAAATAAATAAAAATTAATAACTTCGCAACCAGTCCGATGTACACATTTTCCGTTTAAGACAGGTTTTATAAGGTCATTTCAAATGCGTCTGTAAAGTGGCGTCAATTTGTCTTGGGTCCACGGGGTTGAAACAGCCCTCTATTTAAATAAAAATTAATAATTTCGCAACCAGTCCGATGTACATATTTTCCGTTTAAGGCAAGTTGTATAGAGTCATTTCAAATGCGTCTGTAAAGTAGCGTCAATTTGTCTTGGGTCCACGGGGTTGAAACAACACTTTAAATAAATAAAAATTAATAACTTCGCAACCAGTCCGATGTACATATTTTCCGTTTAAGACGAGTTGTATAGAGTCATTTCAAATGTGTCTGCAAAGTGGCGTCAATTTGTCTTGGGTCCACGGGCTTGAAACAACCCTTTAAATAAATAAAAATTAATAACTTCGCAACCAGTCCGATGTACATATTTTCCATTTAAGGCAAGCTGTATAGAGTCATTTCAAATGTGTCTGTAAAGTGGCGTCAATTTGTCTTGGGTCCACGGGGTTGAAACAACCCTTTAAATAAATAAAAATTAATAACTTCGCAACCAGTCCGATGTACATATTTTCGGTTTAAGGCAAGTGGTATAGAGTCATTTCAAATGCGTCTGTAAAGTGACGTCAATTTGTCTTGGGTCCACGGGGTTGAAACAACCCTTTAAATAAATAAAAATTAATAACTTCGCAACCAGTCCGATGTACATATTTTCCGTTTAAGGCAAGTTTCATAGAGTCATTTTAAATGCGTCTGTAAAGTGGCGTCAATTTGTCTTGGGTCCACGGGGTTGAAACAACCCTTTAAATAAATAAAAATTAATAACTTCGCAACCAGTCCGATGTACATATTTTCCGTTTAAGGCAAGTTGTATAGAGTCATTTCAAATGCGTCTGTAAAGTGGCGTCAATTTGTCTTGGGTCCACGGGGTTGAAACAACCCTTTAAATAAATAAAAATTAATAACTTCGCAACTAGTCCGATGTACATATTTTCCGTCTAAGGCAAGTTGTATAGAGTCATTTCAAATGCGTCTGTAAAGTGGCGTCAATTTGTCTTGGGTCCACGGGGTTGAAACAACCCTTTAAATAAATAAAAATTAATAACTTCGCAACCAGTCTGATGTACATATTTTCCGTTTAAGACGAGTTGTATAAAGTCATTTCAAATGCGTCTGTAAAGTGGCGTCAATTTGTCTTGGGTCCACGGGGTTGAAACAACCCTTTAAATAAATAAAAATTAATAACTTCGCAACCAGTCCGATGTACATATTTTCCGTTTAAGACAGGTTTTATAAGGTCATTTCAAATGCGTCTGTAAAGTGGCGTCAATTTGTCTTGGGTCCACGGGGTTGAAACAGCCCTCTATTTAAATAAAAATTAATAATTTCGCAACCAGTCCGATGTACATATTTTCCGTTTAAGGCAAGTTGTATAGAGTCATTTCAAATGCGTCTGTAAAGTGGCGTCAATTTGTCTTGGGTCCACGGGGTTGAAACAACCCTTTAAATAAATAAAAATTAATAACATCGCAACCAGTCCGATGTACATATTTTCCGTTTAAGACGAGTTGTATAGAGTCATTTCAAATGCGTCTGTAAAGTGGCGTCAATTTGTCTTGGGTCCACGGGGTTGAAACAACCCTTTAAATAAATAAAAATTAATAACTTCGCAACCAGTCCGATGTACATATTTTCGGTTTAAGGCAAGTGGTATAGAGTCATTTCAAATGCGTCTGTAAAGTGACGTCAATTTGTCTTGGGTCCACGGGGTTGAAACAACCCTTTAAATAAATAAAAATTAATAACTTCGCAACCAGTCCGATGTACATATTTTCCGTTTAAGGCAAGTTTCATAGAGTCATTTTAAATGCGTCTGTAAAGTGGCGTCAATTTGTCTTGGGTCCACGGGGTTGAAACAACCCTTTAAATAAATAAAAATTAATAACTTCGCAACCAGTCCGATGTACATATTTTCCGTTTAAGGCAAGTTGTATAGAGTCATTTCAAATGCGTCTGTAAAGTGACGTCAATTTGTCTTGGGTCCACGGGGTTGAAACAGCCCTCTATTTAAATAAAAATTAATAACTTCGCAACCAGTCCGCTGTACATATTTTCCGTTTAAGGCAAGTTGTATAGAGTCATTTCAAATGCGTCTGTAAAGTGGCGTCACTTTGTCTTGGGTCCACGGGGTTGAAACAACCCTTTAAATAAATAAAAATTAATAACTTCGCAACCAGTCCGATGTACATATTTTCCGTTTAAGGCAAGTTGTATAGAGTCATTTCAAATGCGTCTGTAAAGTGGCGTCAATTTGTCTTGGGTCCACGGGGTTGAAACAACCCTTTAAATAAATAAAAATTAATAACTTCGCAACTAGTCCGATGTACATATTTTCCGTCTAAGGCAAGTTGTATAGAGTCATTTCAAATGCGTCTGTAAAGTGGCGTCAATTTGTCTTGGGTCCACGGGGTTGAAACAACCCTTTAAATAAATAAAAATTAATAACTTCGCAACCAGTCTGATGTACATATTTTCCGTTTAAGACGAGTTGTATAAAGTCATTTCAAATGCGTCTGTAAAGTGGCGTCAATTTGTCTTGGGTCCACGGGGTTGAAACAACCCTTTAAATAAATAAAAATTAATAACTTCGCAACCAGTCCGATGTACATATTTTCCGTTTAAGACAGGTTTTATAAGGTCATTTCAAATGCGTCTGTAAAGTGGCGTCAATTTGTCTTGGGTCCACGGGGTTGAAACAGCCCTCTATTTAAATAAAAATTAATAATTTCGCAACCAGTCCGATGTACATATTTTCCGTTTAAAGCAAGTTGTATAGAGTCATTTCAAATGCGTCTGTAAAGTGGCGTCAATTTGTCTTGGGTCCACGGGGTTGAAACAACCCTTTAAATAAATAAAAATTAATAACATCGCAACCAGTCCGATGTACATATTTTCCGTTTAAGACGAGTTGTATAGAGTCATTTCAAATGCGTCTGTAAAGTGACGTCAATTTGTCTTGGGTCCACGGGGTTGAAACAAACCTTTAAATAAATAAAAATTAATAACATCGCAACCAGTCCGATGTACATATTTTCCGTTTAAGACGAGTTGTATAGAGTCATTTCAAATGCGTCTGTACAGTGACGTCAATTTGTCTTGGGTCCACGGGGTTGAAACAACCCTTTAAATAAATAAAAATTAATAACTTCGCAACCAGTCCGATGTACATATTTTCCGTTTAAGGCAAGTTGTATAGAGTCATTTCAAATGCGTCTGTAAAGTGACGTCAATTTGTCTTGGGTCCACGGGGTTGAAACAGCCCTCTATTTAAAAAAAATTAATAATTTCGCAACCAGTCCGTTGTACATATTTTCCGTTTAAGGCAAGTTGTATAGAGTCAGTTCAAATGCGTCTGTAAAGTGGCGTCAATTTGTCTTGGGCCCACGGGGTTGAAACAACCCTTTAAATAAATAAAAATTAATAACATCGCAACCAGTCCGATGTACATATTTTCCGTTTAAGACGAGTTGTATAGAGTCATTTCAAATGCGTCTGTAAAGTGACGTCAATTTGTCTTGGGTCCACGGGGTTGAAACAAACCTTTAAATAAATAAAAATTAATAACATCGCAACCAGTCCGATGTACATATTTTCCGTTTAAGACGAGTTGTATAGAGTCATTTCAAATGCGTCTGTACAGTGACGTCAATTTGTCTTGGGTCCACGGGGTTGAAACAACCCTTTAAATAAATAAAAATTAATAACTTCGCAACCAGTCCGATGTACATATTTTCCGTTTAAGGCAAGTTGTATAGAGTCATTTCAAATGCGTCTGTAAAGTGACGTCAATTTGTCTTGGGTCCACGGGGTTGAAACAGCCCTCTATTAAAAAAAAATTAATAACTTCGCAACCAGTCCGTTGTACATATTTTCCGTTTAAGGCAAGTTGTATAGAGTCATTTCAAATGCGTCTGTAAAGTGGCGTCAATTTGTCTTGGGCCCACGGGGTTGAAACAACCCTTTAAATAAATAAAAATTAATAACTTCGCAACCAGTCCGATGTACATAATTTGCGTTTAAGACATTTTTCATAAAGTCACTTCAAATGCGTCTGTAAATTGGCGTCAATTTGTCTTGGGTCCACGGGGTTGAAACGACCCTTTAAATAAATAAAAATTAATACCTTTGCAACCAGTCCGATGTACATATTTTCCGTTTAAGACGAGTTGTATAGAGTCTTTTCAAATGCGTCTGTAAAGTGGCGTCAATTTGTCTTGGGTCCACGGGGTTGAAACAGCCCTCTATTTAAATAAAAATTAATAACTTCGCAACCAGTCCGATGTACATATTTTCCGTTCAAGACGAGTTGTATAATGCAATTTCAAATGCGTCTGTAAAGTGGCGTCAATTTGTCTTGGGTCCACGGGGTCGAAACAACCCTATATATAAATAAAAATTAATAACTTTGCAACCAGTTCGATGTACATATTTTCCGTTTAAGACGAGTTGTATAGTCATTTAAAATGCGTCTGTAAAGTGGCTTCAATTTGTCTTTAGTCCACGGGGTTGAAACAATCTAACAATATTATTAATTTTTTTTTATTGAAAGTGTTGTTTCAACCCCGTGGACCCTAGACAAATTGACGCCACTTTACAGACGCATTTGAAATAACTCTATACAACTCGTCTTAAACGCAAATTATGTACATCGGACTGGTTGCGTAGTTATTAAATTTTATTTATTTAAAGGGTTGTTTCTACCCCGTGGACCCAAGACAAATTGACGCCATTTTACAGACGCATTTGAAGTGACTTTATAAAACCTGCCTTAAACGCAAATTATGGACATCGAACTGGTTGCGTACTTATTAATTTTTATTTATTTAAAGGGTTGTTTCAACCCCGTGGACCCAAGACAAATTGACGCCAATTTACAGACGTATTTGAAATAACTCTATACAACTCGTCTTAAACGCAAATTATGTACATCGGACTGGTTGCGAAGTTATTAATTTTTATTTATTGAAAGGGATGTTTCAACCCCGTGGACCCAAGACAAATTGACGCCATTTTACAGACGCATTTGAAATGACTCTATACAACTCGTCTTAAACGGAAAATATGTACATCGGACTGGTTGCAAAGGTATTCATTTTTATTTATTGAAAGGGTTGTTTCAACCCCGTGGACCCAAGACAAATTGACACCACTTTACAGACGCATTTGAAATAACTCTATACAACTCGTCTTAAACGCAAATTATGTACATCGGACTGGTTGCGAAGTTATTAATTTTTATTTATTGAAAGGGATGTTTCAACCCCGTGGACCCAAGACAAATTGACGCCATTTTATAGACGCATTTGAAATGACTCTATACAACTCGTCTTAAACGGAAAATATGTACATCGGACTGGTTGCGAAGTTATTAATTTTTATTTATTGAAAGGGATGTTTCAACCCCGTGGACCCAAGACAAATTGACCCCATTTTACAGACGCATTTGAAATAACTCTGTACAACTCGTCTTAAACGGAAAATATGTACATCGGACTGGTTGCGAAGTTATTAATTTTTATTTATTGAAAGGGATGTTTCAACCCCGTGGACCCAAGACAAATTGACTCCATTTTACAGACGCATTTGAAATGACTCTATACAACTCGTCTTAAACGGAAAATATGTACATCGGACTGGTTGCGAAGTTATTAATTTTTATTTATTGAAAGGGATGTTTCAACCCCGTGGACCCAAGACAAATTGACCCCATTTTACAGACGCATTTGAAATAACTCTGTACAACTCGTCTTAAACGGAAAATATGTACATCGGACTGGTTGCGAAGTTATTAATTTTTATTTATTTAAAGGGTTGTTTTAACCCCGTGGACCCAAGACAAATTGATGCCACTTTACAGACGCATTTGAAATGACTCTATACAACTCGTCTTAAACGCAAATTATGTACATCGGACTGGTTGCGTAGTTATTAATTTTTATTTATTTAAAGGGCTGTTTTAACCCCGTGGACCCAAGACAAATTGACGCCACTTTACAGGCGCATTTGAAATGACTCTATACAACTCGTCTTAAACGGAAAATATGTACATCGGACTGGTTGCGAAGTTATTAATTTTTATTTATTGAAAGGGTTGTTTCAACCCCGTGGACCCAAGACAAATTGACGCCACTTGACAGACGCATTTGAAATAACTCTGTACAACTCGTCTTAAACGGAAAATATGTACATCGGACTGGTTGCGAAGTTATTAATTTTTATTTATTGAAAGGGATGTTTCAACCCCGTGGACCCAAGACAAATTGACGCCATTTTACAGACGCATTTGAAATGACTCTATACAACTCGTCTTAAACGGAAAATATGTACATCGGACTGGTTGCGAAGTTATTAATTTTTATTTATTTAAAGGGTTGTTTTAACCCCGTGGACCCAAGACAAATTGATGCCACTTTACAGACGCATTTGAAATGACTCTATACAACTCGCCTTAAACGCAAATTATGTACATCGGACTGGTTGCGTAGTTATTAATTTTTATTTATTTAAAGGGCTGTTTTAACCCCGTGGACCCAAGACAAATTGACGCCACTTTACAGGCGCATTTGAAATGACTCTATACAACTCGTCTTAAACGGAAAATATGTACATCGGACTGGTTGCGAAGTTATTAATTTTTATTTATTTAAAGGGTTGTTTCAACCCCGTGGACCCAACACAAATTGACGCCACTTTACAGACGCATTTGAAATAACTCTATACAACTCGTCTTAAACGGAAAATATGTACATCGGACTGGTTGCGAAGTTATTAATTTTTATTTATTGAAAGGGATGTTTCAACCCCGTGGACCCAAGACAAATTGACGCCATTTTACAGACGCATTTGAAATGACTCTATACAACTCGTCTTAAACGGAAAATATGTACATCGGACTGGTTGCGAAGTTATTAATTTTTATTTATTGAAAGGGATGTTTCAACCCCGTGGACCCAAGACAAATTGACGCCATTTTACAGACGCATTTGAAATGACTCTATACAACTCGTCTTAAACGGAAAATATGTACATCGGACTGGTTGCGAAGTTATTAAGTTTTATTTATTGAAAGGGATGTTTCAACCCCGTGGACCCAAGACAAATTGACGCCATTTTACAGACGCATTTGAAATGACTCTATACAACTCGTCTTAAACGGAAAATATGTACATCGGTCTGGTTGCGAAGTTATTAATTTTTATTTATTTAAAGGGTTGTTTTAACCCCGTGGACCCAAGACAAATTGACGCCACTTTCAGACGCATTTGAAATGACTCTATACAACTCGCCTTGAACGGAAAATATGTACATCGGACTGGTTGCGAAGTTATTAATTTTTATTTATTTAAAGGGTTGTTTCAACCCCGTGGACCCAAGACAAATTGACGCCACTTTACAGACGCATTTGAAATGACTCTATACAACTCGCCTTGAACGGAAAATATGTACATCGGACTGGTTGCGAAGTTATTAATTTTTATTTATTTAAAGGGTTATTTCAACCCCGTGGACCCAAGACAAATTGACGCCACTTTACAGACGCATTTGAAATGACTTTATACAACCTGTCCTAAATAAAGATTTTGTACATTCCGCTGGTTGTGAAGTTATTAATTTTTATATATTAAAAGGGTAGTCTCTACCCCATGGATCCAAGACAAGTTGACGCCATTTTACAGACGTTGCTTAATACAACCTAATTATGAACTCTTAACTGGCTGTACGGCGATTAAATATTTTATTTAGTAATGTCCGTAGTTATGATTGTGACGAACGTCTATGCGCCTTCGGGTGTGTTCGTAGATTTAAGCTGCTATCTTTGGCTGCTAGTTTCACAGCGGCATACCCAGATACCTGAAAGAAGTGCAACGGGTTAGTCCAGTCGTATCGATGTGATAAGCATATTCGTGTACCAGTTGTTTCCTTCTGTAACTTACGATTTTACATTTGACCAGATTTAGATGTAACTTATTGTTAATGTACCATGTTTGAATACTATCTAAGTTCGTCTGCAACTTCTGACAATCATCTATGGCATGTATATCAGTAAATATTCTTAAATCATCTGCAAAGAAGAGTTGGCAACATTGGATATTACAGTTCAAATCGTTCAAATTCGACCCCTGGGGAACCCCTGAGATAGCGACATAATTGGGGGAATTGAACCCGTTGTAATATACATATTGAGTCCTCATTTGCAAATATGATTTAAAGAATTGTTTCACATTGTCATTAAAGCCAAACTGTCCCATTTTTTCAAGCAAGACGATATGATGAATACTATCGAATCCCTTTGAAAAATCTGTATAAATCACATCTACCTGACTGACTTCAAAAATTTTAAAATTCAACTCGTACAGTAGTCTCCACATATTTAATGCAAATAAAAAAGACTATAAAAACAGGCCATTGAAATACAAAGTCGGTAATTTTACCTGCCGAGATGGTACCACAGAGCCATACTTCAAATTTGCAAGTATTAGAATAAACAAAATAAATAAAAAATCGTATTTTCGGTAGAAATTTAATGACGTTTCTGGTAAATTAAAAGATCTTACTATGATTTACGACAAATAGGATATCTGCATTGGTGGACGTATTGCCCGTCCTTCGCGATATTGATAGATAAATTCAAAGTACGGCTCTGCTGATCTGTTCCCCGAGTATGAAGTTCCAGTTAGGGTGATTTGCGCAACTATATTTCAGGAGCTCAGGGCTTGTTTCCAATTATTTCTTATTTTAATTATGCCAGAACATACTATACATGAGAACAATGTTGCTCCATGTATTAAGTAATACATTATGTTTATGATTTACCATTCTCTACCAAATTTGAACATGCTCCGCTCTCCCATCTATATGTAAGAGGAGCTTTGAGGTTTTTTATGTGCAGTAAATACAGGAAGATCGAGAGAGACTGAATGCACCGCTCCCTAAAGATTTCTTGCGGGCCACTTACACTATTTTGTGATATTTTCAACATTTGCACGTTGGCAACAGTGACTTATATAGGTCGTGTGCGCACAAGGTCTCAAATTTATTCATTTTGGCTGCGTTATTAATTGTGAAACTGTGGCAATAAGAAATGACACCAGTGTCTATTAAATTACCTCGATTTTTCAACTAGGGAAAGTTGAGGTTGGCACGCGCCATCTTCGTAAGATTCGACTTTTTAAATATCTTGGATTTATTCTTTTAACTATGTACCTACTCCTTTCAAAAATCATACAATTGCAATATATGTATGTGTAACATTCGGAAATACAATGGCATCTGTACTTCCTTATTTAATATATACAGATTTAAACTGATAGCACCAACCATAGGACAATTTCGTAAAATATAAACTCGTCTCCATCTTAACAAACAAAATTCACCATATGAATTGACTAAGGATAATTGTGGATGTTAAATTATCAAAAATTAAGTTTTAAAACATTAGGAAGTCCACGAAATATGCGGTCAATACAACGCGTTTGATGAGCTGATCACAAAGTGGCGGCCATTTGTATTTTAGTATTCTGGATTATGGACCCTAGTCTAGTAACATAGAAAATTAGTTTTAATAATGTACGTAGAATAGAAATCAACTTTGACAATTTTAGTGACTTCTCTCTGTCACGTGATCTTCACTCTTTCTCGATCGCACTGTATATGGAAACAACTATGGGTTTGTCTAATTTTAAAGTTTGTTCAATCATTACTGTGGATTGGCTTAAACGAGTTCTATGATTTATATAGCTAGGTGGTGGTTTCATTAGCTTCATCAATCGTAAAGGGAGCAAAAATTGAAACAAAATTTTTTTATCGCAAATTTGGTGAATGTCCTAGCCATAATGAAAAACGGTTTGCAATAATATTTTTCCACAAACTATAGTGTATTATTGTTCAAAGCTTGTAGTGTTTTCATCAAGCTGCAACCAGTGCACAAAGGGAAGAACTCTAAAAAAATTATACAAAATCAAGATTTCGTTGGAATTGCATATTTGTAGTAGCTGGCACCAAATCTGATATCAAAAGTTAAAACCAAAATGGCGACACCAATATGTGGTTGCAAAATTGCAAAATATGTGCAGATTTATATAAAATGTGGCACATTATTTCTTTGTTAAAATATCTAGGGACTGACCTATCACAATTATTGTTATGTTTTCTCCCATAAACTTTTGGTTGAAATCCGTTTATTAATAGGTGATCCTCTCATAAAACATATGCAATTAGATTGTCTGTCATATATATAAAGATGAAGGTAAAGATAAAGAAGGAGCTGGAGACAGAGACAGACACAGAAACAAGTAGAGATAAGGGCAAAGGTAACGATAATGACAATAACAATAACAGATGAGATCAAGAAGGTCCTTGACTGGAGTGCATGGTCAACTGAGCGCGCAATAATTAGTGGAGAAGACTATTGGGAAAGGCGCATATTTTAGTGAAAGTGTTTCAGTAAGAGTCTCTGTGACATCTTGTCTAAATTCTAAGCTGTTGGAGGGGACATCTTCAACTGTAGCAAAAAGGGTCCAAACTCTTGCTTGCCAAGACTTACATTAGCTAGCTGTAAGATGCTTCCATTTACTAACCGTTCCACAAGTAAATAGACACTTACAGAGGAAGTGCAAGGAAGAGCTCCTGAGAGCACCCTTAAGACACCCTGTATACCGATCTGCCAAGGTAAAGCAAAATAAAAAACAAAATCTGCAAAAAGTAAAAAAGAGATCTAGGAGAACAGTTTAGACGCTCTGTATATCAAGCAAACCTCAACTACTTTGACCTGAGAAATATTTCTGTATTCCTAAATAGGCCCAATATATAGACCACGTTACAGCTACCAGTTCCTTCCTGTTGTGGGACCTGCCTTTTAATACATTTTTAATTTTAAGAAATTCAATTAGTATTAATAATTAAAAAGCATTAATAAACTAATACTACTAATAGAACGTATCTTTTTCGTCTGTGTGTGTATCTGTTGGCAGCTTCCCTCTCTGTTCTATAGGATTCCCACACTCCACTTTCCAAAAACAGTTCTAGTTGGAGTTTTATTACTCTTACGTCACATCACAGCTAATATGACTATATTGCTTTATAAACACATGTCGCTCAATTGACACTAAAACAACATTTAGCATTCAGCCTTCTTTATCAATAACCAACCACTTGAAATGGTCCCAGGTATAAATCAGACTGTTTCCGTCGACAGCCAAACTAAGGCACTGCACTTGTTTACTTTACTTTTGGTACTATTAACAAACTCCTTACCAGTAATTTTCAATTATCAATTCGGAATATACTTTGTTCTTCTATTATGATACTTCACTTTACGCTGAATTGAATTTTTATCTACGGATGACTCAAATTTTATCGAGTTTAATGAAGTTTCAACCGATTTTTTTTTTTGCGTTTTCTTCGGGAGCGTCCTA